>JARYHS010013630.1:11673907-11945632 GCA_031002005.1 Vandiemenella viatica
GAGTGATTTGGGGAAACCATGTACAAACTTATCAGTGGATTCGTCATTTACTACTCGCTGTACTTTAAAATCATTAAAAGTATAATTAGTTCGCAATGACGTGATGATGGTGAGCAGCTCAATATCATGATCAGAAAGTCGATTTATAACAGAATTTGGAGATATCGTGAAAAAAAAACATTGTTGTCTGGTAAAAGGCTGGGCCATACGTAAGGGGGCGGTCTATTAATTACGTGAGGTGTTTTTCCTGAATTCGGGACCCCTCCCCCCTCTCTGGTGAGATTTGGAGGGATCTGGTCAGCCCCCCCCCCTACTATGATTTGAGATTTTCATGCCCCCCCCCCCCGTGCTAATCGACCTCGTAGTCTTTGTGAGAGCTTTTATTTAAGCTCTCATGCTTCCGAGGGCAGTTATACCCCCCCCCCCTTATAGTCGGTTTCCACGTCTATTCTAGACCCCACCCTCCTTAAACTCGATATTTACGTCGTTTTTTAGATTTTTTTTTTTTTTTAACTCTGCTGTCTTTCAAGAATTCAAAACCTTACTTTAAATTTCCGTCGACCCTCCCGTCCCCCTTGGTGAGATTTCGCCACCCCCCCCCCCCTATTTCACCTCACGTAATTAATGGTCGCCCCCTAACGTCTTGATGGACCTTTTACTTGATCAGGTAAAACGTATCAGACAAAACATTGTGTGTGGACAGCAAAACTGGCGTTATGTCTGAACTGAATGAAGACAGACGAATTCTAGAATACGGATCGCCCGGAGCATTTTGTTCAGCTAAATCGTCAACCATTTTTGTTGCGTGTAGTCTTTGGCCATCTCCCAGCTTGTGCAGAGCAAAAACAACTATTTTTCATGGTGTTAAAGTACATTTTGAACGTATCCCTTACACTTTTCGCACCTTCCAGAATAAGCCCACGTCTTCGTAGGCATAGGTTGTGTCTATTTCGTGGTGTCAGCGCTTCGTATATAGCTTGACAAGTTTCTAGCACGAGGCAGCAGTGATTGTTTCGACATCACAGTTGTGAACGCAATGTTTTTGAACCTTCAACCTGTTGCTAGAGATATTAGAGAGAGCAGTAGTCTTCCGTGGGGTGAAATACTCCTTGTCATAGCAGTATTTCTCTGTTTTTCGTGTTTTTGGGATTACTAATGATCTTCTTCTTCTTACGTCGCCTTCTCCTATTGGAGGTTGGCGGTCTACATAGCTAGCTCTCCGAATGTCCTTTAGCCATGAATTCCTTCTCCTCCCAACAGATCTTTTCCTTTGTATTTTCCCTTCAATGATGAACTGCAGTAGCTGGTACCTCTCGCCTCTCATAATGTGTCCTGGATATTGGTATTTCCTTTGCTTTATAGTGAGCAGCAATTCTTTTTGTTTCCCCATCCGATGAAGTACTTCTTCGTTTGAGACTTTCAGCACCCAAGAAATGCATAAGAGATCACGATACAAATACATTTCAAAATATTCAATCTTTTTCTCTAGATTTTGGTCTAAGGTCCAGCTTTCACAGCCGTAAAGAAAATGGAGAACACGTAGCAGCGAATCATTCGCATTCTCAGCTGCAGACTGAAATCCGATCTTATGAAAAGTTTGTTCATGCTAATAAATTGTCTCCTTGCCTCTTCTATTCTCGATTTGGTTTCTTTCTTGCAGTCACCCTGCTCGTCCACCACAGTGCCTAAATATTTGAAGGAGGATACTTGCTCGATCTTATTGCCTTTTATTGATACGGTTGCCTGGATTTTTCTCTTAGAGAAGACTACAACGTTTGTTTTAGAAGGGTTCACAAGCAGACCAAACTCTTCACTGTACTGAACTAAATTGTATGTGTTGGAGCGCAGGTAGATCACTGGCTATTATAACAGTTTCCTCTGCATACCTGATATCATTGATCACTTTTCCGTTTATACTGATCCCCCTGTTTTCATTCTCCAACACTTCCCTGAAAATTACCTTCATCCATGTTTTTAATAAAACTAAGCTAAAGTCAAAAACGTAAGATTGTGGACGTGAATGTTTGGTCAGCTATACCTGATGTCTTGCCTTACCAAGTAGTCAAAACTTTTTTTTTGCTTGGGCTTTACGCCTCGTTGACAGCGACGTCATTAGAGGCGGGATGGGATTGGGCAAGGAACGGGAAGGAATTCGGCCATGACCTTTTTGAAGGAAGCATCCCGGCATTCGCCTGGAGTGATTTGGGGAAATCATTTAAACCCAAATCTGGACCCGGAAGGGGATTCGGACCAGTGTCCTCCCGAATGCGAGGCCAGAGCGTTAACCAGTCACCCACCACGCTCGGTTAAGGAGCGCCCATAAACAAAGTAGCTCGGTTTTGGGCTAGTGTGAAACCCCCCCCCCCCTCCTCCCCACGTAACCTGACGTAGCTTTTGTTTCTACCTCCCTCCCACCCCCTCCCACGTAGCTTTTTTCCTTATTGATTCCAGAAGACCTTTTGTACTGTTTTCTCTTGTCAGACTATTGTAAATTACATACGGTGTTATTTAAATGACAGAAATAAATATTCACATGCTGTTGTGTTCCGGACCTAATTTGTACAGTGGCAAATAATATGATTGCAAAGCTACGTGGCCTGGCTCGGAACGATTTCGTAGGCAACAACAACAACAACAACAAAAACAACGTGGGCAAGTGTAGCTTTCTACCGACTCCTGAAGTATCTGGAGAAAAATTTTGAGAAGATAAAGTTAAGTTCTGTGCTCCTCGTTTTTATTGTTATGTTGGAGTAAATCCTCTATTGTGTGGAAAATCTTTCTCTCAAAAACTTCTCTGAATACTTATTGGGAAAACTAATACATTTCTGTGTGGTCAAGGACGAAAACGTTCCACAGGTAGCTAATTTATTACTCAGATATATTCGGCGAACCTTATTTCGGCGATTTTAGTTAATTAACTTGATACGAAAGCTGTATATTTGTTTTTAGAACCAACCGGGTTATCTCTGTCATAAAATCTGGTGTACCGGCACGTGAACTAGTATTCCAATATCCTACCTTTATGACTCTTTAAAGCATCTCTGCACGTTTAATAATTCATTTCACTGTGTTTAGACTTTCAAGCATAAACTAGAACGTTACCTGATAAGCATATTGCGAAGTTTGACGGTTTAGGAAACTGAAATTAACTACTACCACGATCTACACTTTTTTAAAATACACTTCTTGCATTGTACCATTCTGAGATTTGAACAGGGCAAAAGTAGGTGGGTACAGGAAAGGTGGAAAAGGATGTGCGCTCCATCGCAATTAAACTTCGCAGCCATCTTCTTCTGCACCCAGATCCCTGACAGTAACTCGGGGGCCAGAGGCTCAACACCACAGAACGCTAAGCTCAAGATGGCGGGTGACGGCTATTTTGACAGGACATACCTGTGTTACGGACGGACAAATACAACGCTATGGATGTTATTCATAAGGACTGCATTCCTGAGATGTTAGCAGTAGTAAAGTTTATAATTACAAATTCGTTTGCTTGGATGTTGTTGAATCTAGATTCAATTCAAACCTGCTTCAAGAATCTGTTCGCCCTCCTTCTATCTTTCAGCGAATCCCACTCCAGATATGATACTAGCTGGTGCCCACAACTTCGTTCGTGTTTGTAAAGAATTTTGATTAATAGCTACCTACATGCAACCACCATGGTGGATACCACACGCTAACGCAAATAATCCGCGCAGGGTATTTATGGCTGCAAAGTTAAATATAAGGACACACATGTCTTGGTCAAAATAGGAAAATGCCGTAGATTGACCATATAAAACCACCATAACTCCCACACCCTCACGGCTACCGACATCAAACCACCATAGTGCACGATGGGAGACTCAAGGCCACTACCACAACCAAACACCAGTGGACTGCGCTAGGTAGTTTTGGCTGCAGAGTGAAATACAGTGACACTTAGGTCTATTTTTATAACAGGTCGACCACTTTCGACGACCATATCTACCACACACCCACAGTTACAGAAATGCAATCACCATAGTATACGATGGAAGATTCCAAGCAACTACCGGACAGAAACGCCAGTGGTCTGCGGTTGGTAGTTCTGGCTGTAAGGTGAAATACAGGGACACACACGTCTTTGATAGAAATAGGAAAAAGCCGTTCGTCGACCACTATCAATCACCATAACTCCCACACACTCATAGCTAACCAACATAGCGCACGATGAGAGACTAAGTGATACTACCACCTACAAACACCTGTGGTCTACGCTATGTGAAATACATGGAACACATGTCTTTGGTCGAAATACGAAAATGTTCCCGATCGACCACTTTCAACCACACCTCCGCAGCTACGGACATTCTGCCAACGTTGTGCACGAATGGTAACTCCATGCTATTACCACACACAAACACCAGCAATCTGCGCTAGGTACCGGTGGCTGAGCAGTGAAATATGAGAACACGCAGGTCTGTTAAATATATATATATAAGATTGTGTTCTGCGGGAATTTCCAACTTTTCCGTGCTGATTTGTACTGTGCGGCCGACCTTTGCAGCCCACAGCTCTTCCTCTCTGTGTGTGGTACTGTCGCGTGTGAGTGTGTGCTTGCCTGTTCCAGGGAGACAGGGACTACATCGGGTTCGCCACGCTGCCCGAGCAGGTGCACCGCAAGTCCGTGAAGCGAGGCTTCGAGTTCACGCTGATGGTGGTGGGCGAGTCGGGGCTCGGCAAGTCCACCCTCGTCAACAGCCTCTTCCTCTCAGACCTGTACAAGGACCGCCGCCTGCCCGACGTCAGCGGTCAGTACTCCACTTCACTGCGTAACTAGGCAGCGTCCATAAACTACGTAGTTCTGTTTTGACTTCCTCCCCCTCCCACCCACCTAGTGCAGGCACCTTAGAATTGCAGCAAATTCTAGTTCCTTAGCTTCAAGAGTAAGGGAGGAAGTAAATTTAAAGTAAACAGCTAGTTTCATGCGCATACATAGGTTATGGGAGGGACGTTTTATGTAGGAAGCTGATACCACAACCTAACTCACTAAATAAACCATTTTAAAAGCAGTAAACACCACCAATATTAATAAAAGCCCTAAATGAACTTTCTGTAATAGTAAGAAAACTTCATTTTTATTGGAAATAAGATAATTCCTAGTAATTCAACTTCTTAACAATAAATTTCTGCCATATGATAATTTTACTATTTTTAAACCATTTTGAAAGCAGTAAAGACCCACAATAGATAATAAAAGCACTAAATAAACTTTTTATAACAGTAAATAAATTTTGTGTTAACCTGAAATAGGATAATCCATAATAATTCAACTTGTAAACAATATATTTCAGTTGTATAAGCATTTCAGTTGAGATCCAAAAGGGCTACATGGTCAATTTAAAATTATTTCGTCAAAATTCCACAGAACTTTTAATTCATGAGAACTGTTGGTTAAGGCGCTAAAGCGATACTACAGCCCCGGTCTGACACTAGCCCGACGTAGCTTTTGCCTTCACCCCAGCGTAACACGTAGCTTTTGTCCCCTATTGATTCCAGAAGACATTTTGTACTGTTTTCTGTTGTCAGACTATAAATTTCATTCGGAGATAATTAATGATGGAAATTAATATCCACATGCTGTTGTGTGTTCTGTATCTCATATTAACTGTGACAAATAATATGAATGAAAAGCTACGTCGTCTGGAACTCATCCCCCTCTCCTCCTACGTAACCCAGCGTAGCTTTCCAACCAACCCTTCACCCCCCCCTTAGACTGAGCCACGTAATTTATGGACGCTCCCCTACCGGTAATTTATCCCAGTCACTGGTTCCCTCACCTACAAAATAAAATTTTCCCATTCCCTTGCCACTGAAATCAAGAACCCGCTTGTGATATCTACTCCTAATTCTTCTGCTACTATTCGTCCAGAGCTCGTAGCTACGGTTGCCAACATTTTTTATACTACACTTCAAAAAATTATAGTATGCCTCAAAAAAATAGACCCCTAGTATTTTATGATAAGAGAAAAAAATGACAAAAGTTTTGTTTTTTACTGTTTTTGTATGTATGTGAGTTTGGGCCAAACAGAATCACGTTAAGCCTTTGTTTTGATTTGAATTATTGTTGTGGATGTGTACACATTCTGGCGTAGCTCAAATGATCAAACGCAACTCTCAAAATTCCTGCGCCCACCGGGATTCGAACCTAGGACCGGAGTAACGTACGTTTGGAAAGCAAGCGCCCTTAACCACATTTTTAGATTTTTTTTCGAGTAATATTAACTATTTTTGCCCAATTGAATGCATTTGAACCACCAACAATTATACATTAAGGACGGGAATGAACATCTATGCTTATCCATTGTATTACCCCGGTCGGTTCAGAGAGGGGGGGGGGGGGGGATACCATCACGTAGAAGTTTTATCGGAAATATGAATATCAATTTCCTAATTTGGTTAACTGGTGAACTAGAACCTTGAATGTTGCAAGAATTTAAGTTACACAAAAAATTATTCAATTTATTCTGTCTTCTGGCTTATACAAGGCCGGGCATATTTAACGTTACATTAAACACAATATAATCAAAAACGATAAACAAGCAGTACCCGGCGTTTACAATTTGCCTGATAAATGCAAACATTAACAGATTTTAAATATTTCAAAGATTTTGCAAAGTCAATATACATTAAAGTGGCGTCGCAGGCCAACAAATTAAAGTTAACATTTACGAAATAATCCCAGGGGCGCCATTTAAAGTGAAAAGCATCATTTGAATTAGTTATAATGAGCAAGATGCTTAAAAGTTAATGAACATGGAAAGTTGGTTAGCTCAGTAAAATTGTCGTGATGAGAGCGAAGAATCTAATCTCAGAAGCCGCTTACGGGTTTCTAAGCCTCGTTAAAACCATATGGAACCTTGGACCTTTGCGTTGGTACTTTACGGTTGTCGCATCTGCTCCACGAAGTGTGACACTCTGTGTTACTGTTGGATTCAAATTCGCGGACCCATCCGCGCTAGTGCATCTGCTGATGGCCTCTAGCAGGTGAAACACTCAGTTTCCGGCCACATCTGAGCCAGAAAGCGTCTAGGTGCAATCATGGACCAACAGCTAGGAGAGTGTCGGACGGCACGTCTACACTTCAGCTCGTCTCAACAGCAAGTCCTCTCTCATGGCGTCTTCTTCTCCCGCCACGGAGAGCCAGCTTCCCTCTCCCAGTACATGCAAAAGAAGCCTTTAGTTAACAAATGTAGACCCTGTAGCCATGCACGATTGGTGAAACGACGTAGCCCACAATCACATGTTTCGTGCCGCAGCTAGCATTCGTTGCTCGTTTCGCGCACATTTTCCCTGACCTTGCACCCTTCAACGGAGAGCTGCGGCCGTCGCCCTCACAACGCCATTTAAGCGTCCTTCACTGCCTGGTCCATTGTGTATGACGCGCCTGGTTGTCGCCAGCGCTCGGCCCTGTCCGGCTATCCGAATGCTTAAAACTGCAGTTCCAGCAATTTTCCACATTTAATACTTTCTTAACAGCAATTTTGCAATGAATTAAATTATATAATAATAAATTTGACCGCCCAGGCTTAATACATAATTATTTACGTATCAATTAGCCCTACAATTTACATTTTAAATAAACAAATATAATAAAATTTGAATATTAATTATGACTATATTAATATTCATTGTGGGATGACTTTTTCATACTAAGCCATTAATACAAAAAACGTATAACACATATAAATAGACTTAAACCAGACTCATCCTCCAAGGGGAGTGGAGGAGAGGCCCCTTGAGGATTAATCTGCCCTACCAGGTGGTTCCCCAGAAATGGACTCACCCGAGAATGCCTCGCCAGAGCCGAGAACGGATTCACATGCAAACCTACAAGGTGCCTTCCAACAGAGACAGAATCAAGGCGTAACCAGCGAAGCACAGGAGAGTATCGACAGGCTAACCAGGATGCTAGAGTCTGCACTAAAAATGGTCTCCAACCTTACAGAGCAGCTGGAGAAGATGACCAGCGCCGTGACGAAAGCCCTGGCTTCCCCAAAGTGCTCCCACTGCAACCACCATGGCTAGACCCCTGATATACTCATTATCTTTCTGCGCCTGGAATGCCAACAGCATTTATAGTCAGTTACCAGAATTTAGACAGTTTTTACGATGACAGGATGTGGATGTATGCCTTGTCTCTGAGACCTTTCTCAAAGCCCGGTCTGCGAGCATCTGTGCCTACTACAACTGCTATCGCTGGGATAGGCCTACCGCCGGCGGTAGGAGTAGCCCTATACATCAAACGACACATCCCGCATCACCGAGATCGTCATACCCACACTCCAAACAGATGGAAGCCGTCGGTGTTGAAGTGACGACCTCCAACGGAAACGAACGATCATCTCCTGCTACCGTCCTCCACGGCGTCAGCTCGACGTGGATGACTTCACGTGCCTAGCTCCATCGGCGGTAAGCTCCTGATTGGAGGAGATATAAATGCCAAACACACCGACTGGAACAGCAGATACTCCAATGCTGCGGGAGTAACTGAGAAGACTGACAACAGACTTAATATGGGGGTGTGGGCACCAGATGTACCCACTCATTATCCAAGCAACGGCCAACGGCCAGATGTTTTAGACATCTTCATTAGTAAGGAATTCAGGGCTATGTCGCCACTGCAGCCTTAAACCGGCTATCCTCCGATCACTGCCCGGTTACAGCGGAAATTGAGATCGGACCATGGCAGACCCTGAAGCACTCTCTGGACTACAAAAATACAAATTGGAGGCTTTTCCAAGAATCCTCCAAAACAAACTTTCGAACCAACCTGAAATACGAACATCGACAATGCACTCGAACTCTTCGAGACAGCAGTCAAAGAGGCCACTGACGCTTCAACACCCATTAGGACACCTCGGTCAGCTCCCACTCCACAGCTTCCCCCTCAACTGATGGCTGAAATACGATACAAAAACAGGGTTGCAAAAGAATGGAAGCTGACGAGAAACCAAGCAACGAGAAGGCTGCTCAACAGACTACAGAGGGAAATAAAAACTTCCCTGCTGCAGCACCGAAATAGAGAGTGGGATGCAAGAGTATCCATGCTCAGTCCAGAGGACGGTCGTCACTCTGGCTTCAAACAAGAAGCTTACCAGACGAAGACAGCGCCTTCCTCCTCTCAATGGCAACCATGGCTTAGCTGTCACTCCTGAAGACAAAAATTTTCGGCCGTCGCAAACAAACGCAGACCCCATACACCTCGCCGAAGTCAATCGTCGGCTGAGGGTATACCTGCAAGCAGAAGATGAATTTCAAATGGACGATATTACCCCTGAAGAGGTTATCAGCAGCCTGCAAGAATCTCCACCCTCGCAAAGCTCCTGGTCGTGACGAGATCTGTAACAGTCTTGAAGCACCTGCCTCCTGAGGCCTCAGTCTACCTCGCAGAAATCTTCAACACCATTCTCCGCCGACAACAGTTCCCTAACGATGGAAACATGCAGTGGTTGTGGGAATACACAAGAGTGGGAAGGACGCACATCAACCGCAAAACTACAGACCTATTAGCCTTCTACCAGCCATCAGCAAGGTATTCGAAAGGCTACTGCTAAAACGACTGTCCACTCATATTGAGGACACAAATGCCTTACCAAATCACCAGCTAGGATTTCGCGCGACCACTCAACTACTCAGCAGCTGATGAGAGTAACAGAAGCTGTCACAAAAGCATTCAACCACAAACAATACTGTGCCATGGTGATGCTCGACATCTCACGAGCATTTGATTCCGTATGGCACTCGGGCCTCCTACTGAGCAGGGTATCCCGGGACCATACGTGAAATTAATAAGATCATATCTGACAGATCGCACTTTCAGTGTTCGAGTCGACAGAGCCTTCTCAAGTGTAAGAAAAGTGAAAGCGGTGTTCCCCAAGGCTCAGTTCTGGGTCCGACTTTATACATTATATACTGCTGATGTCCCACATCCAATGGTGTTTTGGTCGCAACATACGCTGACGATACAGCTTACCTCGCAGCCAGCCGCAGCAAAATTTTAGCCACTCGCCGTCTTCAGGAAGTCCTCCAGGTAACGGAGGCCTGGGCCCGGAGATGGAGGATTGACATTAACCCAGCCAAGACTCAGGCAATAATGATCAGTAAAAGACTTGGGCCCCGTCGACCACGTCAACCGGACCCCGTTCTTCACCTTCATACCCTGGTCAGCTACTGCCCGCTACCTAGGAGTGTTGCTAGACAGGAGACTAACCTGGCAAGCTCATATAAATGACATCCACAGGAAAGCAACGCGAGGCTTCACAGCCTCTACTCGCTTCTTAACAAAGACAATAATTAGCCCCAAGCACTGGCATTAAGATATACACGACCCTAGTAAGACCGATTATAGAGTACGCCTGTCCAGTGTGGGCATACGCTGCTGACAGCCATATACTCAGACTACAAACTATACAAAACAGGGCACTGAAAGAGCCTACATCTTCCAGCCAGATTTCCTACCTATGCACTCCATGAAGCCACTGGAGTTCCATATCTCCATGACAGGTTTAAACAACTAGCTGAAGTTTCTACAAGAGTTCAAATAGAAGCAAAAACCCCGAAGTTACAACATCGGTCGCTATGACACAACCATTGACCGTCATAAGAGACCTTTAAATCTAATCAACTAATATACACCACCGAGAAGCCACACCAACAGAGAAGTTTTGCATCACCCAAATACTTCTGGAGGCAATGTCTTCGGACAATATCCTCCACCCCCACCTGCCTACAAAGATATAGGCGGAGACGGTGCTGTGTGCTGTGTGTCAGTTATATAAAGTAATTCCACCGGTGTAACGGTTAGCGTCTCGCCTCGCATTCGGGAGGACGGCGGTTCGAATCCCCGTCCGGGCATCCAGATTTGGGTTTCCATGGTTTCCCAAATCACTCCAGGCAAATGCCGGGATGCTTCCTTCAAAAGGCCATGGCCGAATTCCTTCCCATTCCTTGCCCCCATCCTTGCCCCCCATCCTTTCCGTCTCTAAAGACCTCGCTGTTAAGAGACGTAAAGCAGTTTAAAAAAAAAAAAGTAATTCCATAATATCAATAAACATGTACGAAATAGTATTACAATAAATTCCATAAACTTAATAGGAAGTTACGTGAACATTTTAAATCTTTAAAAATAGCTACCACACCGCTCGACCGATCTTTTACTATTTTTTAAACTATTTTTTTTTATACTTCTTGCATTTTTAACAATTTTTTTGTCTATAGTAAAATTGTCTTATGCTTTATTACATTCAGTTTTTAAATTAATGTAGATCAAAATCTCATTTTTTTTATCAACGAGATAATCGCTCTGCTTCTCTCTTCGTGTCATATCGAATTTACAGTTGAAAATGTTCCTTCTGTGACTGCCGAAGTGGCGGAGATAGAGAGCAGGAATGAAATAATCTTAAACAAATTTTATAAATTATTTTCGGTATATGCTGCCATATTTGGCCCGTGGTTATGTTGGTAAACTCATTACAATCTCTTACTTTTACCTAAATTTCGTCATTACAGGCTAAATTTCGTCCATTTTGATACTCATTTTTTCTTGTAATTTACAACTTTTGATATTGTCTCACAGTCATCAAATGAAACAATTTATTAAGATATTCTAGACATTAAGCAACAAATACTTGAAAATTCTTTTTAATACTACCGTATGACTTTCTGTAGAGGGTTTGGCTTCTGAGGACATTCTTTTTGGTTTCTTAATCGAAGGAATTTACATTGTTCTAGCGCTGATTTTAAAGTTGACATAATATTATACGCATCTAATTACCTTCAAGTTGCTTAACAACTTGTGAAAATTATGTAAAAAATGCCTCGCGAAATTCAAAAAGGTTTTAACTTTAGTGTCTCGAGTTTCATCCATCGACAAAACATTTTGAATACTCGTTGGATAATCCTCCCCTAAACTAATAAAATAATCGCTAAATGACTTCCAATTCACTTTATTTATTGCTACCACTTTCTATAACTAATTTAATTAATTATTAAAAGTAAAAACAGTTTCCAAATAATTAACACAAAGACAGTTGCACGAGCAAACATTTCGACATTAACATAACATTTGGGAAGGCGCGTTCAGATACACAAACATTTCATCACTCAAACCATAAATCATAATGTGCCTTCACAAATTTTACAAATAGTTAATAGTTTCTGTAAAGCTAAAAAAAAGTTTGTTCCACACATATGAAATATAGTATTTTTGCGTAGCTACTATATATTTTATCAACAGTACTATATATAGTACGCAGACCAGAAATACAGTACAATACTGTATATTGTAGTACGGTTGGCAACCCGTAGCCAATGTACGCCTTATACACTCAATCCGCTTTCTGACTTCCAATGCTTCTATTCCAGCTCATTTATCGTGTGAGATACTGATTGAGTTCTACTATAAGGCCTTCCACATGGTGTATATGATATCCATAATGCGAGTAATCCACCATTCTCAGGCGATGTCAGGCCGAAGTTTTGTAATCCAATTCCATTACCTCCGCCCCAGTAAATACAGAACTTTGAAATCTTTACTCAACAATTTCCCACTGTAACACTCCCCTTCTTT
Source organism: Vandiemenella viatica (assembly GCA_031002005.1). Classification (NCBI taxonomy): domain Eukaryota; kingdom Metazoa; phylum Arthropoda; class Insecta; order Orthoptera; family Morabidae; genus Vandiemenella; species Vandiemenella viatica. Next base: position 11,686,503 of record JARYHS010013630.1, read on the forward strand.
TTGTATGTTTCTTCTCTTCCTGTATTCGTAATTTTTTATTCTTTTAACTGCAAGGCTCTCCAGTTTATTCTCGGTTTACTTTATGCGCGTTCCATTCGCGATCACCTGTATATACAGGATTCTACTGAATAATGTGGGGTTTATATTACAGTAATTATTTGCAGTTTAAATTCACCCATTTATTCCGTTAATTATGTCTGGCAAAGGAATAAACTGCGAAGCTCTTCTTTTATAAAAGTATTTGTTACACACAGTGAAGGTCTTTCAAGCGTTCGATATTATCCTACACTCTTAAAGCTTTGATAAATTCACAGTGATTTTCAACACCATAGGATACATACCTTATTACATTTACTAATCATTGAACAAATAGGTTCCAAAAATTACTTAAATATACCTGTTTAAAATCATCACAGAATCGAATATACGAATAGCATCAGTGTTTAGCCGAGTTAATTTTTTTCCCCTTGAAGTCAAGCCTTACGACTGTGTCAAATGTGACTTAACATCGCGGATTAACCAATGGGAATAATTCAACGGTTCATCACCGACAGTAACGAAATGAAGTACTTGTCCTCAAGAAGATTGTTTCACCTGTATGATATTGGAGTTATGGAAAACTGTAATAAGAATGCGAAAGAGGATTAATTTTATTGTCCACACACCTTCACCTCCCCAGTTAAGTTTTTTCACCACATACCTTCACCTGCCCTTTTCGAATTGCAACCTCCTTCAGTGTCCATTATTTCCCTTTTTAATTTATTCCAGTCCCTGACTACTTTAGGGAGCGTCTATAAACTACAAGGGAGAAGGGAGAGGAGGGTGGAACTGGCTGGAAGAAAGCTACGCTGGGCCACGTAGGTGTGAGGTAGGGGGTTCCGAGCCAGGCCACGTAGCTTTCCATTCATGTTATTTGTCACAGTTAAAATGAGGAACAGACAGAACACACGACAGCTATGTCCACACTTGTGGCTCTTCCCTTTTAACTTGCGTTTTCCTCTTTCCCGTTTCTCTTGCAACGTGTTCGTCTTGAAGCATGCCCTAGAGGGGGCGTGCCTTTTAGTGTTTCACATTCACGCTTTGGGGAGCGTCCATAACCTCAGCTACGCTGAGCTACGTAGGGGGGCGGGGGTTTCTAAGCCAAGCCACGTAGCTTTTTATTCATGTTATTTGTCACAGTTAAAATAAAGTACAGAACACTGAACAGCATGTGGATATTTATTTCCGTTATTTAATCATCTCCGTGTGTAATTTACGATAGTCTGACAAGAGAAAACAGTACAAAATATGTTCTGGAATCAATAGGATGAAAAAAATTACGTTCAACGTGGTGGGGGGAGGGGGAGGGGGGGTTGAGGCAAAATCCACGACAGGCTGTGTGGGGGAAAGGAGTTTCATAGAAGGCCAAAATGGAGCTACGTGGTTTATGGACGCTCCCTTATGAAGATTTTTTTTTTAACTGCTTTCCGTCTCTCAACAGCGAGGTCTTTAGAGACGAGAAAGGATGGGGGAAAGGAATGGGAAGGAATTCGGCCATGGCCTTTTTAAGGAAGCATCCCGGCATTTGCTTGGAGTGATTTGGGAAACCATGGAAAACCAAATCTGGATGCCCGGACGGGGATTCGAACCGCCGTCCTTCTTATAAAGAATGCCCCTCAGTGTTCTGGTGTAGTAACAGCAAGATGGTGGGTGAGCGGTTAGTTCTCTGTCCTCGCATTCGGGAGGACGCCGGTTCGAATCCCACTCCGGGCATCCAGATTTGGGTTTTCCATGGTTTCCCCAAATCACTCCAGGTGAATTCAAAGTTTTTAATATTGATAATTTTGGTCTTGTTTCTTATGAGTTTATTTCTCTCTGCCCTTACATTTATTTCAATCCTTGCTCTTACTAGTCGGCGGTCGCTGCCGGTGTTAAACTTGTTCAGAACTGAGACATCTTTAACAATGCGAGGAGTATTCGAAATAACAAAATCTATCTCATTTTTAATGCTGAAGTTTGGGCTTCTCCATGTCCACTTTCTGGAAGGATGCTTTTTAAAAATGTGTTCATAATGTTTATTAAGTATAGAGTGGACAAAAAGCAATGAGATGCATATCATGCTGTCCTTTAAGGATTTTCGACGAGTGTTTCGTGGGGAGCGGCGAGTCGGTAGTAATTAGAGTTCTGAACGCAATGTATAACTGAAGGGTGGTCAGAACCTGTAATTGGAAGAGAATAAGTACGATAAGCCTTATCCACGGTCAAAGTAAGTACCACTGGAAAGAGACGATATCTATTGGAGATCGCGATTCCGCTACACAACATTCACTAATGACGTCAAATACTGCTGCAGTCAAACGCAAAAAGTATTATTTTCAAACAGTAATTCCGCTGTAATACAACCTGTGCCAATATTTTCAAGCAGAAATTCGGTTGTAATACAGCCTGGACCAGCATGAAACTGTTAAATTAACTTTTTTAAAGGCATTTGGGAACAAGGCCATACAGCCAGCTCATTGTTGTTATGATAACTCGTCCAGAGAATTGGTTTCTCCAGTATATATTGGAGCTTCTAAGTATAGACACAACAGGACGGACACGACATTCACACAGACACACAACACTTAAACATCCATGCCCTCTGCCGGACTCGAACCGGTGACCTTCGGTACGCGGGGCGAGTACTCTAGCCCCTACGCTACCGAGGCCGGCGTTAAGTGAACTTCGGAAAGTATTTATAGCGGTGACTTGCGTTTGACTACTGTAGTATGACGGAATCGCGATAGACTAGTGTTGGTGATGGAAAACTTGTATGTCTTGTGTGAATAAATCCAGAGCGAACTTTAAAGCGAACCATGATATAATTTCTGGGCTTGGTAGAACCTGCAAGCCTAACAATCATCACATTTCCGCTTACCATTATCGCAACCAGACGCCACTCCATATTTTACCGCCAGCCTTAAGAAGCTGTTGCTACGTTTCACTGGGAATTGGGATCTTCAAACGCGATCGAATCTGACTGTTACGAAAAATAGCTGTTAATTTAGGAGCATTTTTATCTCAAATTTCTCAACTCTCCGCCGTCACATAAAAATCAAATAAATACCTAATTTATCCCGGAACCACGCGCTGTACATTAAAAAAACGCTGTAGTGCCGGTAATTCTCCTCTATATGTCACGTGGATGCGGAATGCAGTTTTTCTCGAAGAATGAAACCTGAGAAACAGCTGCAAGGCACGTATTAATAGGTAATAACACGTGTTTCTTGCGTAACAATTTGTACGGAACTGCCCGTATTTGGAATGATTCCACTCGTTTAGTGGCAGCACTATCACAATCATCGCGCTGCAATTTGATGATGGATTCTTATGTATCTCGACGAAGCAAGTTAAAAGTAAAGAATAATTTTTTTAACTTCTCGCTTAGTTTTCGAGATATCGAACCTCAAAAATCGGTTGTTGGTATAGTTCGTTGTGCTTTTGGCAACGTTTTACTTCTGAGCATAACCCTGAGCATAACCACAACCGCTAGGTTTAAAAAAAAAAAAAAAAAAAAAAAAAAAAAAAAAAAAAAAAAAAAAAAAAAAAAACACCTATTATGCATGTCTGCCGTGTAGTTCCTTGTGTCGATTTCGTGATTTTTTTTTTTTTTTTTTTTCTGGTTCAGTCTGAATCTCAATTTTTAGATACTATATCTCGAGAACTAAGCGAGATATCAAACAATTGTATTCTTTACTTTCAATTTTTTCATCGAGTTAATAAAAATCAATCATCTAAATTGCGGCGCCACGGTTATCGTAGAATCCCCCGTTTGGTATATGTTTGATGATTATAAGGTACAAATATCTTTAAATGATATTACCCAAGGAACTTGTGTACAAATTTTCATACCAATAAAGACAATTCCGTCTTAGGTGGTTTATTAAGTGACCATCTGAATTTTTGTGATTATGGTTAAGTTTTACAGTGTCCAGGCTGCATTTCAACTTAAACACAAACAAAGTCAGATTATAGCCCCCATTACACACGAATAAGTTTGTGCCACACATACAGTAATAGTGTCAACGAAAATTAATACTTCCAATACAGGTTATGAACGATTCATTAAAAAAAAATGCTTATTGTAATGTCTATTTTGCATTTATACCAAAATTAAGGTGTAATTACTGTGTCTAAACATAACGACACAAAGCACATGGATGTTCACCTTAAATATAAATTAAGTTACGCTTTCTGAAGTGCATCTATGAAGTAGATTTTCATTTGCTGTATTACAGAAACTGGAGAATAACATAACAGAATGTGATGCGTAGTATAGTAGCATGATCTTTGGCGGCTTTTGAAGAACGATGTTGTTTAAGTAATTTAAATATTTCTTGCGCTTATTAACTGACGTATTCCGTTAATTTTAATGTTTTAAAGTTTGGGGGAATTAATAAATAAATATACAAAGTCAAGAGAGAAAAAAAAACGTAAGTGTGATCTTTTGTTAATTTTTGTTGAAAGGAGCGACCATTTCAAATACAGTAAGATCCATGGCCCCTAGTTTTTCCGTCTAGTAATGATTTTGATTACTTGTTCCATCCGTCGGTACGGATAAGTAATTAGCTGTTTACGCAGATTTCAATCTGGACCATTAGCTCTAAAACATTTAAAACACCGTCAAAATTGCCGCTATAGTTTATGCATGATACCGGTTCAAACCTAACGACAGACGCAGCTTGCTTACAGATTTATAATAGTAGAGATAGATTAGTGTCGTTTATGCGTTTATTATTAACGACCGATACTGTGGGTATTCCTTCATATAATCATTTACGTATTTTCCAGTTGACAAGATTACAATTGTTTTAATTTATTCTTAGTTTTTCTTAGTCTTTTTACGATGAAGGTGTTTGATTCTCTAATTGTATGTAGCGCGGTATCCTTTTAATCTTGGAAGATTTTTTTTTTTATGTGCAGGAAGTCAACTCAATATCAGCCGCTTTTTGTAATCCTGCATAAAAGCAAAGATACCGCACTCTGTTATCAGCTTCTCGGAGACGGGGAACAGCCCGGGTCCCGTTCCTGGAAGCGCAGTTCACTGTATTGTCACAGATTCCGCGTGCATGGTCACCAAAATAAGTCAAATAAAGCGTCAACGTTTAGAGTTTTATGATAATTCTCGTAGATACAGTTCAAATTTGTGTGCCATAATTCTGATTTTACTCTGATCTAGATATTCTACTTAAAATATCTACTTTTTGTATTAGGTTCATTTATACCTGTTATTTTGCAACCTTTTCTTATATTGCTATTTGTTAATGTATTGTTCATTCCTTTCTTTATATATAAATATTTCTCGTGATAGTAATGTTGTTGTTATAAGGGTGTTAGGGCACGTCGACAACGATGTCATTATCCCCTCCCAAAAATAAACGTCCACAAACGACGCCGATACCTACCAGGGAAGGGAGGATTTTTACCGCCCTACGAAGCAGGAACGCTAAAAGAAAGAAAAGAAAATAAAGGTCTCAAAACTGCGAGGTCGGTCAGCATGGGGGGGGGGGAGGTGTCCAGAACACCTGACGTAAAAAATGGATGCCCCTTAACCGTTAAAAGTACCAGTCAGATATAATAAAAGAAAATCGTAACAATTTCGGTAAAAATGCTTTACAATGATTGGTGGTTGTAAAGGTACCACCAATCCATTTTAAAAACTACGCCGATCTGCCAAATTTCTAAGAGCAAGACTGGCGAATATACAAAATTTTAAAACCTCTGCCAATTTGGCGCTATAACAGTTTTAAAATAAGGATAGATCATTGATTAGGCTAATGTCTGCCTTTAAATCTGGAAATAGTTTACTATCAGTTAAAATGATGCGCACCGTTAAAGATACATCACAATGATCACTTTTCGGCGAAGAAGAAAACTATGCGTCGGAGGACAGTGCCCTATTCGGAGGCGACTCATTCCTACTCCCCCACTGGAATAAGTTGCTTCACGGCCGAACAGTCGGTTTGATGAGCCGGAGATTAATGGATGAACTCGAGCCTTTGCCTCCGCCAAACTTTTTTTTTTTTTTTTTTTTTTTTTTTTTTAAATGGCATTTGGCAACGGAGGCCATACAGCCAGCTCGATGTAATTATTATAGCTTTCAGTGCATATGTCGTCATCCAGTATGTATATTGTATTTTTCCAATGTATGGATGCCACAGGACGGACAGGAGATTCACACAGACACACAACACTTAACATCCATGCCCGCGGCCGGATTCGAACCGGCGGCCTTCGGCCACTCTAGCCCATACGCTACCGAGACCGGCCTCCGCCAAACTTCTAGGACAAGCTAAGATCTGACTTGGGGATTGAAGCAAAATTGATTCTGACATTATCACAATCTAACTCGGCAGCTTCATCAGCTGCCTCGTTCCCCCTGATTCCCATATGGCCCAGTACCCAGAAGAATATAACCTGTCCATAACACTGGAAGGATCACAAGGCGTCCTTTGTCTTAGTAGATATAGAGAAGAGAATTGGTGCAATAAGCTCTTTGGACAAGCCGCAGAGATTCCACTCGACCGCGAGACCTGACAGTTTGAAGTTCTTTGCATGGCGGGCGATTCTAATGGACCAGTGGCGAGCCAAGGACGTATGACATCACTGTCGCTAGGTTGCAGCACCGGCCGGTGCACGCCACGAGAAACGTCATCTGCGCATGCTCCGGTCAGAGATATTCCACTCCGCCACATGATTTTCTATCTCACTCTAACACACCGAGGTATCTGGGATTCCCAATGACGTCTTGGGCAACTTGTTTCGGCATGTTTGCCCTGACGCCAGCACTCTGCGCGCTTGGCGAAAGGTATTGAAATCTCGTGTTGCGAAATGAATCCTTTAAATGCATTAGCGATCTACAAATACTGGATGCCCGGATGGGGATTTGAAGCTGTATCCTACCGAATGCAATGCCAGAGCGTTAGCCGCTCACCAACCACGCTCGGTTTGAGACCATACTTATTTATTATGTCCAAAAGCATCCTGAGATAGGTTTTAGGTTATTCTAAGGATGTGTAAGTTTCTAAAATGTCGTCGAGATATTAAAATTGAAGTCCTAAGTTTGGAAAACTTCATTAATAGATCTCTGAAAGGTAAACGGAACATTCCTTAGACCAAAACTCATGGCATTAATTCTGTACAGTCCAGAAGGGATCTCAGATTGTTGTCATCAGCAAGGGCGATTTTGTAGTAGGTCTCAAATAGATCAATTTTTGAGAAAATTGTTCTGTGCTGGAAATATTCTGCTCTTGGGACGGGATAACGGTCAAAAACAGTCCTTTCATTTGATCCTCTGTAGTCGCCAATAGGGTGCAACGGTGCTTCGTTTTTACTAGCCACGTGCAGTGTGCTTACCCACTGTGACTTTCTGGGTCGTATTAACCTGTTATCTAACACTAACTGAAATTTTTGTCTAGCGATACGTCTAGATGCCTGGCTTTAGAAAACTCTAGAACATGACTCTTTATGAAATACTCTCGGGTAACTCACGTTCTTTCGGCGATCACAGTGATCCGAGAGCATTTTATAAATCCTCAAAGCCGAGAGAAACTTGGTTCCATTATAATATGATTCCTTACTACATGTTGTAATGTAACACAGTGAAAGGAACAATACATATGTTGTTTAAAGACTAATATACGTGCGAACGTTGCAGACGAGTGTGGAGGACAGTACAGCGGAAAGTAGGTACTGGCAGGTGGAGCCACCCTTCGCATTCCTGAGAGATAAAGGGGCGCCGCCGCCAGGTGGACAATAGGCAGGCGGGGAGGACACTCGAGTCGTGAACAGCGGACAGAACCGCACGTGAAGTTTTCATAAGCACCTGATGTTGCGTGCAAGCTGTTGTGTCTCACGCACCAAGTTTTGACCTGTATGTCAATATATGTGAAAGTGTGTGGCTCAACTGGACGCAGCCTCCAACTCCGATGAAGTAGTGCCAATCCTGTGACGCAACAACAGCTACAGCTGATCTATGTCGCCATCCACTCAGCGCCACACGGTAATAAACAAACAGTTGTAAATTACTCATTCGATAGCACAGTTCAAACATGTCACAGCCAGTGACGGCCTGAGAGAGTAAAGAGACTCCATAAAAAAAGAATTTAATAATAAAGTAAGATGGAAAGATTAATATAATTTTTTTATCATTTGTTTCTATTAAAATATAATTGTCTGTTTCAATTATCATGCAAGGATAGAATAAATATATTCTATGATAATACCCGTTCCAGATTGTATTTAGATGTGGTGATTTTATACTCCTGTCAAATTTCCATTTTGTGAAATATTTTAATTTCACTGGCGCCCAGCAAAAATTCCTGATTTACATAAAGATAAAATTTTGTAATATAAAGAAAGAAGTAGTAGTCGCTTTAATAAGAAGTGATACACTTTAATGTGTTTAGTTACTCAGTCTGGCACTGTTAATCCTCGGTGTTGTGCAAGGAGGACACTGAATTTATAGTTTGTGTTCACAGAGTTAGTAACTTTCCCTTCTGTTATTACTGTAGCATCGCCTTTAACACAAAGCTCTATTAGATCATCCAGTCAGATCTTTATTGAGCAGGTCCACATGTAAGTGAAACTGTTTGAGAAACTATGCTCCAATTATGAATTTGTTTATTTTGGCTAATACCAATGGCCTCGGAAATTTTCCTCATTCTCAAGTTCACATTTGAAATTTGGATACCACAAGCAGGTATTTCCGTATTAATAGTAACATGAATTGTAGGGATTCTTAACTTCGTTATGTTTCGTTCCCGGCCAAACTGAAAAATCCTCTCCACTGTTTGCAATGAACTGACGTCCCGTTTCGCTGCCTCTCACGAATAATCGGGATCTGCAGCTCGTCTTATGACCTTCTGCAGCAGAACTCGCCGCTAATTCTGATGCTGCTTCGAGTACTCCGATTCTTTCTAACTGCGTGGCTTTTTCAGTTTATCGCGATAACATTCTGAGGCAAATTTAGAATGAAAATAACTAAGTTTCCCGTCTTGATTGATGACTCTAAATTCACCTGGGACTTCTATGCACTATCCTTAAGCGTCAGTTTCTTGTTGAGATGGTTGCAATCTTCATCTAGTGTGCCACTATTAGTACCGGAGCACTGATTAGATTTTATGACACTAAATTTTCTTACGCGAATTCGTTTCCAGGATCTCATCGGCCATAATTGCTATCTTAGTTTTTCACCCATCTTCTGTCTCCCAAACCATCCGTTTCATCATATCACTTACTGATTGCATTCTGGGGTAATTTTTACATAAACCTACCCTTCTTCTTTGTACCCCTCTTCTGAATTTTATACCCACCACCATTCCATATTCAAGCAGTGATATGACCAAGGTTTTATAACCTATGCCCTGACTTCCCTCGTTAATTTAATTTAATTTTAATTGCGACGGAGCGCACAATGCGGCAGCAATTGCCCTCTACAAATTTTAACGTTAAATTTTTCAATGTTTTTGGTAAAATATTCATCATTTCTGTAACTTATTCCATTCCGTGACCTCCTTACCTACGAAAGAAAATCTTCCTACAGCCTTGTGCCTGAAATCGAGTGCCATCTTATGGTCATGGCTACCTTTGCACTTACATGAATTACTTTTAATTCTTACTTCAATTTCTTTCCATGCCTCATCGCCAATGTTCTGACCAGTTGAGCTTGCTACCAAATTTTAAGCATAGATATTTATACTATCTCGGATCATCAACAAGCAATTCTTTCCCCACATTGTAATCATGATCAGCCTTTATCTTTTTATGTGTATACCTAATAAGCTGACTCATCTTTGTATTTATCTTCATACCACGTTACGAACCCAGCTAGATATCTTCATTAGATCTCCATGCAGATGTTCACTGTTCTCTAGCGTTTTGATCCTATTATATGGCATTATTTCATCTGGAAATAACCTAACTTCTGATAATAAACCATCAACAGAATCATTAATTAGAATAACGAATAGCAATGGTACCAATACACTACCCTGTAGCACTTCCATTTTCACTTCCACTTCTTTCATATTACATTTCCTTCCCTAACTTTCTGGTTTCTACCATATAAAATTTCTTCCATTCAGCAAATCGCATCTACTCCAATAGAGTTTACCTTATTTACTATAACTTTATGGTTCACTCTGTCAAAAACCTTTGAAAGATCTAGTGCTACACTATCAATCAATTTGGCCCCCTTGTCCATTTCTTCCGAAATATCTTGCGTATATCCTGCTAACTGAGATTGGTATGAATATCGTTGTCTAAAGCCATGTTGCCGACTTGAAAGCCACTTACGCTCCTCGCATGTATTTCTGATGTGGTTGCACATCAATCTCTCCATTTTTACCTACCACTGATGTCAAACTGATTGACCTTTAATTTTCGACTCATCATAATGATAGAAAAACTTTTTCTGTGTACCTAATTGGCTGTCTCTTCTTGCCATTATTTTCTTTCCATGTTGAAGTACCCAGCTAAATATCCTGTCCAGGTCACCCTGTAGTTGTTCACAGCCCTCTTTATTTTCTTATCTTTACTTTTCTTGAAGATAATAAGGAGCCTATCTTTTCCTGTGATATATTTATAGGCCTGACTACTTTCATAATGATACAAATGTTTTCTTTATATTTAGATTCTGAGTCTCTCAGTAAAAAATTTAGTTTCATCGGATGTTATCCTACTGTCTTAAAACCAAATTTCAGGTATATCAGTCTAGAAATGCGGTGTTTTTATAGATAATTTGCTGCCCTCCGTATCGCTCGCGCTGGTATCGTTAAAGTGTCCGCAGCTATTATTCTCTGTTCTTTGTTTTAGCACGCCGGGGTCATCAATTATGTGATAGCAGTTAGACTTACCCAAGGTGATTGCAGTATATTTTATTTATTACAGCCAACATTTTATACAACCACCAAGCTACAAACTCTAAATCATTTTTTTTGCGTTTTTTACCTTTTATTATTATTCGATACATATCGATACTACTTCATAGAAACTAAACTTTTGAGCCTCTGCAGATATATCTTATTATTATGTTATTATTATTAATGTATTTTATTCTTATCTTCTGCCTCCAACGTTGTTGAAATGTTTATAAAGGTCTTATATTTGTTTTACGAATTAAATATTTGTCACTGGTTTGATCGCAGAGGACCGGAAATTTCATAACGCGCTCAATAAGCTTTTCACATCAACCATACCGAGACCGCACGGTCACCGTCAAAATGTCATTACCATCGTCATCTTCCTTTACAATACTAGGCCTGCATCCTATGACTGGTCTTCCAGCCATTCCTTTTCTTCTGGGGTTTTAGAGGAGTATTATCAGCTTTATTCTAGTTTTGTTAATTCTATTCACAGGCTGAAATCACGTTTCCCTATACTTGTGGATATATTCCGCTACCGGTGTTGCTTTTGATTTATCTGAATTAGTTTTATCCTTGTCATGATCCAGCACGGCACGTCCTGCAGCTTTCAGTGAGTCGTCCGTCATCTTGTGCGTTTATTTTTCAATCTTCAGAATCATGGGTAAGAATGAGAATGGCCATAATTTTATATGCCTCAATTTTGTTATGCGTTTTTGAAGTGAAATCTTGCATAGGCGCGCTATGCGATGTTTGGACGGAGGTAAAACTGTGAGTGACGTCACCAACATGTCACATGTAGCGCGCGTCACCATCACGCCACCTGTTGCGCGTATGATACGAGCGTTGGACGCTTTTCGCAAAAATTTTATACGTGTAGTTTAAATCAAACAGAAAAAAACTGTTGTAGGTCGAGTTACAGAAACCTAAACCATCCCCTCCATTCCCCCCTCACCTTAATTTCTGTCACCGTTGTTCATACAAACCCACAGTTTTTACCCGATTTTGATAGTACTTAGCACACGTATACTTCAAGACAAGGCGGTCAGGTAGCTCAGCGGTTAAGGCGCTTACTTCCGGAAGATCTCTCTCTGGTCGCAGGTTCAAATCTCGCGGTGAGTAGGATTTTTTAGGAGTTGTGTTTGATTATAATATGAGCTACGCCGGGACGTTCCGTGGTTCTGATTCCGCGTTAAATTGCAAACCCCTGAAGGAAGGAATTAGCCTTCTTGCCTTTGACACAATAGCTTGGTACATTTCCTTCGGGAAGATTCGACGATAACCGTCGGATTGTGGACTAAGTTAGATTTTTAGTTTTTGAAGTGAAAACTTCTTTAGGCGCGTTGGGCGATTTTTGAATGAGTAAATTCTTATAAGTTCGCATTAGCACCATGTTAATCCCACAAAAACAATTCTTGTATAAATAGGCCAAGTCTCGTGTTCGTGTATTGACAAAAAGTTATGAGATCTTCTTCGGAGTGAAGTCTACACTTTACAGTGTGTATTCACTTCACTTTGTGAAACAGAATGGTTTCTCTCGATGTCATAGATCGTTTATTTGGAATAAAAAAAAAATCTGGTGGCTTGGCCATTATGCGCGCCATGTTTTAGTCAACCTATATAAATACCTTAAATGTATTACTTTATCAAACTTATAAATTCGTAAAAGCCAAGATTTCCCTCGCTCTTTTTTGAATTTGACAAGTATATATTATGCTCTCAATTTAAGTAAAAATTATGACGTGCGTACTGGCCAAGTCATCAGATTTGTTTTTATTCTATATAAACGATCTATGACACCGAGGGAAACCATTCTGTTCCACAAAGTTAAGTGAATACACATTGTAAAGTGTAGACTTGGCTCAGAATAAGATCTCATAACTTTTTGTCGCTACACGAACACGAAACTTGGCCTATTTTTACAAGAATTGTTTTTGTGGGATTTCATTTCCTTTTGTAAGTTTATTTCTTATTCTTGATTGCCACTCAGATGTAATGATTCTATTTGAAAACGGTGAATATGAACTTTTGAGAATTGAAGACACCAATATACATTACCAACAATGCCCCACTCTCTGAAAATAATGGGTGTGCGCCATAGCCGAGCAATGCAGATTGCCGCTGGTATAATTACCACCATAAAATACAATACTTGTTACTTCCAAACCAAGCATAGGAACAAAGTAAAATTTATGATATTAGTTAAACTTGCTGATCTCTACGCATTAAAAAAAATTTCATGCATATAGCTTCATCAAGAGCAAAGGTATTAAGGGAAAAATGTGCTAGAATTTTTCATGTTTGGGATTGTAATTAAATAAATACGTGGAAAAACTCCAATATTAGACTTTTCTTATGATATAAGTATGAAACCATATGTGTGTACCTGTTTCTAGGATTACTGGAAGTACAGTGGAATTTTTATGTCGGGGTGACGTGGTCCAAATAAAATTTTGAATTTCAATAGCTTCCAAAGTAAGAAAAGGAAGTAAAATTTAACACATTAGTTGAACTTAGTAAACTCACTCTACAATGAAAATATGAGGTATATAAAGTTATTAGGGTAGAAAGCTATTTCAGTTTAGGGGTAAGTAAGGGTTAGATGTATGGAAATTTACGTGTTTCATTCTTCTCTTATAATATGTGGGTAAAATGTTATCTGTGTACCAAATTTCAGATTTTTTACGGCTACGGCAAGTGCCTTACAGTTCTGATGATCATCAGTCAGTCAATCAGTGAATTAGTGAGTGACAAAATCGCTGAGGTTTACATCCGAATAACTTCCGAAATGAAATTTAGTACGTTTGCTAAGATTGCCGACATCTATGCATAACAGAAATTTGAGACATGTAGCATGAATACGAGAAAAGGGGAGACAGAGCCGTCGTCGACTTGGTGAGTATTAACAGCACATCTGTTGCGGTGGTTAAGCTGTCTGACTGGCGAAAGAAATATCCGCGGTTCGAATCTCTGTCTCGGCGGGGATTTTCATGCTCCATTAACCCTGCCTTCACCTCTGGCTTAGCTTGCTGTGTAATGTGAAGAATCCTTCAGTGTTTTGGATTCCACGTTAAATGGTTTTTTTTTTTTTTTTTTTTTTTTTTTTTTTTTTTTTTTTTTTTTTTTTTTTTTTTTTACAAAATTCATACCCTCTTACTTTCAAAATATCTAATACTACTTTCTTGGACGTTTTGAAAGATGTTTTCTAATCTCATTTAATCATGCCTTAGTTAGAAGTATGGATGACTGGTGTCGCTCTTGCCTGGCATTCAGTAGGACCCGGGTTCAAATCCTCGTGCGGACATCCAGAACTCGGTTTCCTATTATTTGCAGAAATCTCTCCAGGTGAATGACGGAATGGTTTCTTCAAAAGACCATGGTGAATTACTTCCCGTTCCTCTTCCCTAGTCCTTTCTCACTTGTAATGACCTCAATGACGACGAAGCTAAAAGCCATATATAAAAAAAGGTTGGATAGAACAAGTAAATATGCAAAAGTTTTGCTCCGCTTTGGTGTAGTATATTAACAAGTTAGCTACATGTCAATAGTCCAGTCAAATAAGGATTCAACCTCGGAATGAGAGATAACAAGCTGTAAATTTGCATAAACCTTTGTTTCGATATTTTATAAGTTGGCTCGAAAGTCTCATAGAATCTCGTGTACGCTAGTCAAGATATTCAAGGTCAAAGGTCACAAAAAACGATTTTTTATAAATATCTCGTTTCCTTTACGCTAAATGTTATTTTGAGCTATTAGAAAAGTTATAGACCATAAAATTCTCTACAAATTTCGTTATGTACAATATTTAATAGATTTAGCCCTTTTTTAGATAGAGCGTGGAGAGTGAGGAGCGCTTAGCCGCATGGACGATACGTTAACTGTAGAATCCAATACATATTACGATTTATAAATTTAATTATTTATCAAAGTGTTGTAATTATGAATAAACTGTAATTATTTACTAATTAATAAATTGTATTTACAGATGATATATTATTTATATATCATACATTCGTTTAATATTAAGTTAATTAATATCAACAGTAAGATATTTAAATGAAATAACTTAAGTACACTTTAGTTATAATTTTATTTCCCGACAGCATATCGTAAATCTATTATAGTTCCAGTTAGAGATATTTATTTGTTGTTGTTACTACTGTTACAATGCAGTCAATATACTTAATGTTCGTCGTCGCATTCCTCTTCTTGTCGCTCAACTTGAATTTCTAATTCATCAGCATCGTCGTCGTCGTTTGGTCATAAATCTCAAGGATTTCAGGTACGTATACACTTTCTTCATCCAGATTATTGGGATATACCGAGCGTGGTGGGTGAGTGGTTAACGCTCTGGCCTCGCATTCGGGATGTCGGTGGTTTGAACCCCCATCTCGACATCCAGATTTGGGTTTTCAATGGTTCCCCCAAATCACTCCAGCTGAATGCCGGGATGCTTCCTTTAATCCATGGCCGAATTCCTTGCCCCAAGTCCTTTCCATTGTCATTGTCATTAAATACTACCACCTTAAAAAGTAGAGTACCTGGGTGACCGATCTTTGCTCGGAAACTTTCGATTTCTACTGTCTCGAGGCAGACACAGTCAGTTGAGAACAACTACAGATACCTGATGAAGACAGCAGAGTCAGCTGTCGAAACGTCGTGTTTTTACACCACCATCCGGCTGGACACCCGAGAAGATTTTGTTGCATCGATACGCCGAGAAAGTCTCCACTCACCCATCAGTTCCTTGTGCTTCTGGCGACGTTTCTTCTGGTCCAGGCTGTATTTTAACTTAACAACAACCACTAGGAACAAAATAAAATATTGAAAGTACATTCCACCGTACAGACATAGTGGTTTTGGTGGATTTTTTTCTGGTCCAGGCCGGATCTAATCCTAGCCTCTTCACTTTTGAGATATAAAATCTCGAGAATTAAGCGAGATATCAGAAAAGTAAATTCTTTATTTTCGATTTGTCTCGACGAGTTTCATACGAATTCATCATCAAACTTGGCTATGGCGAAATTTATCTTCTGGTCCAGGTCGAATTTCAACCAACCATGTCAATTTTGAGAAACGGTATCTCGAGAATTAAGCGAGATATGTAAAAAAAAAATATTTTTTACCATCAATTTTTCTCGTCGAGTTACATAAGAATCCATCATCAAGGGCTATCGCAGAATCCCCTGAATTACCACAAATCTCTCACCATTAATTAATCCCTGACTCGCATTAAGATTTCTATTTAACATAATAATAGCATGGGGGTGGATGTTGAAAAATTAAGTCCTGGAAAATACAACTTTACTATCTTGAGCATGGCTGCGTTACAGCAACGATGAAACTCGTATTAAGTACAAGTACCTGGGTGACCGATCTTCGCTCGGCATCTTTCGATTTCTGTTCATTTTCCAAGATTTCGAGTAAAGTTTGATTAAAGTAAAAGTCTTGAAACCGAGCGTGGTGGTTTAATGGCTAGCGTTCTGGCCTCGCATTCGGGAGGACGGCGGTTCGAATCCCCGTCCGGGCATCCAGATTTGGGGTTTCCATGGTTTCCCAAATCACTCCAGGCAAATTCCGGGATGCTTCCTTCAAAGGCCATGGCCGAATTACTTCCCATTCCTTGCCCCCCCATCCTTTCCATCTTGAGACCAGCTCTTGAAGCTGTGTTACTTACTATAAACGTCCACAATTCAGGTATACGGGCTAGGATGTTGATTGAAACTGTAGATGGCGGTAACTATTTATTCCTCCTCTAAGCAGGGCACGCACACTTTGTATGTTACCACGAGGCAAGGTTCCAAGTGCTGTAGTTAGTTCACATACAGTGTTTTTGACTGACTCGGCTGATCTTCAGCCAGTACTTCGTTCCTCAGCGTGACATGGTTTCGGCGGCACCCTCACTACTGCAAGCGAGCCAGAGCATAGACGGTGCTCGCTACATATACTCACATGTCAGGAGACAATCCCTCGTGACCTCATGTGTCTGCAATCTGCATGTTCGATGGTGTTTGTAGAAGGTTTCGCACGCGCCTACCAGTCCTCAATTCCCCAGTCACGCTGAGCAAACACATGATATGCGCTGAGCATATCTTTTTTTTTTTTTTTTTACTTATTTATTACTTTACGCCTCGTCGACGTCAATAGAGACGGGATGGGATTGGAGATAAGGAATTCGGCCAAGGCCTTTTTGAAGGAAGCATCCCGGCATTCGGCTGGAGTGATTTGAGAAAACTACGGAAAACCGAAATCTGGATGCCCGCACGGGGATTCGAATCCGCGTCCTCTCGAATGCGAGGCCACAGCGTTAACCACTCACCCACCACGCTCGGTGCTCAGCACACCGCTTGGCTCGCGGTTGCTACTACTTTCAAATCATTTCCTCATATTTTTGTAATTTCTCTAAAATGGTCTGCTTGACAGTAGTCGTTTCTCTATCTATTGCAGAACGCGTCGAAAAGACGACAACTATCGAGAAGAAGACCATGGACATCGAGGAGCGCGGCGTGCGACTGAGGCTGACGGTGGTGGACACGCCAGGTGGGTACTTCTCAGGCATGTCTGAGTGCACGCGCTGACCACTGCCACCTGTAATCACGAGCTGTGCACAGGCTTCGGAGACGCTGTGAACTGCGAGGACAGCTGGCGCGCCTGCTGCGGCTACGTGGACGAGCAGTTCCAGCAGTACTTCAGGGACGAGAGCGGGCTCAACAGGAAGAACATCCAGGACAACCGCGTCCACTGCTGCCTCTACTTCGTGCCCCCCTACGGACACGGGTCAGTCACGTCGATGCAATACTCCATTCCTTCCTGTCTTGCGCTATCCTCTTAATCTCTACATACCCCTTACTACGCACGTTCTCAATTATCTGTTTCATATATTATAATCTCTGTCTTCCTCTGCAGTTATTACCTTCGACTGTTCCCTGTACTAAAAAATTAATTAGTCCATCATGTCTCAAAATATGATCTACCAGCCTGTCTCTTCTTGCTGTAAGCTTCTTCCACAAACTTCTTTCCTCACCCATCATTTCCAAAACTAGTTAATTTCGTAGTCTACTTTATCTATCCACTTAATTTTCAGCATCCTTCTATAACACCACATTTCAAATGCTTCAATTTTCCTTCTTTCTGATATTCCTAAAGTCCATGTTTCGCTGCCATAAAGTGCTTTGCCCCACACGTAGAGTTTTCATAAGTTCTTTATAAGTCCTAGGTCAGTATTTGAAACTAAAACATTTCTCTTTCTCATGAAGGCGTTTTTCGCTAGTGCTATTCTGCTTTTAACATCATTCCTGCTTCAGCCATCGCTTGTAATTTTACTTCCTTAACTTCTTCTGTCGCATCCTCCCTATTTTTGTATTTAATCTATTTTGTCGGTATTATTTCTAATACATTTCATGACTTTTGTATTGCTTTGGTTTATATTAAGTCCAGAATCTTCCTTCAGTTTTTTGCTCAACCTGTTCTGCTAACAAGACAAAATGATCAGTAAATCGTAGCATACTGATTTTTTTTCTCCTTGAACACCTCTCTGGTTAGCCTCTTATTTATCCTGAATGTAATGAATTCTGACTTGCAGTCTGAGCTTATAGCTTTTTGTTACTAAATAATAACTCACTTTTATAAGCTGATCCACAATTTTATGTATTATACCAGCTAACAACTCACGTCTGTTGTAGTGGTGTTTACTTAGAAATGTAAAGATCACCATATTATTCCAGTTGCATGAATTACTATAACTTCACCATATTTCGGTTATTAACCTTACTCATGCAGGAGATGAGACTTGTGGCAGAGCAACGATTTGTAAATATCCAGAGCATGGAGGAAGGAAAATAATGGAGGCTAAATACCGCTAAGTCTGTGAAGCCTCCTGTAAACACTCGGCTCCTACTGCGCATGCGCGGCGGCCATAGTAGATTTCCCAAAACATTGCCCTGTTTGCACTGTGTTTGCTGCTGTGAACATTTCATTTTTCTAATATTTAAAAGTTTTTATTGTTATTTTTTTTAAAATAATGCCAGCTTGTGTTTCATACGGTTGCACAAACATTCCAGATAGGAAACAACCTGGAATATTGTTTCATAAGTTAGTCACATTGTAATTATTGTTCTTGAAGTATATAATAGGATCTGCAAGAGTAGGGCCTATCATTATAGATTTATCCATTGTTTTCAATACGATGACGTTGTTCACAAATATTTGTTGGTGTAAGATTTCTTTTTTTTCTGTCATCAGTCTTTTGACTGGTTTTATGCAATCCTCCATCCCTTCCCATCTTGTGTTAAACTCTTCATCTCTACATATCCCTTACAACCCACGTCCTCAATTATCTGCTTCATATATTCTAATCTCTGTCTTCCTCTACACTTCTTACCTTCGACTGTTCCCTCCACCAGCAAATTAACTAATCCAACATGTCTCAAAATATGACCGACCGGCCTGTCTCTTCTTTCTGTAAGCTTCTTCCACAAACTTCTTTCCTCACCCATCATTTCCAAAACTCGTTCATTTCTTACTTTGTATGTCCACTTAATTTTCAGCATTCTTCTGTAGCACCAAATTTCAAATGCTTCAATTTTCCTTCTTTCCGATATTCCTAAAGTCCATGTTTCGCTGCCGTAAAGTGCTGTGCTCCAGACATAGAGTTTTAAAAGTTTTTTCTAATTCCTAGATCAATATTTGAAACTAAAAGATTTCTCTTTTTCACGAAGGCTGTTTTTGCTAGTGCTATTCTGCTTTTAATATCATTCTTGCTTCGGCATCAGATGTAATTTTGCTTCCTAAGTAACAGAATTGACTTACTGTACTTCTCCAATTGCATCCAATCCTATTTTTATATTTAATCTACTAGTATTGGTATATCTTACTAATTTGCACATTATAGGCTAGCCTTCTCGTAAACGAGTGTTGAAAGTCTGCAGTTCGCAATGAATTTTATGTGTTGAGGTGGGCGGCACAATCATAACCGTGGTGATGCAATTTAATGACTGATTCTCTTGTAAATCGACGAGACTAATCGAAAAACCAAGAATAATATTTTTTGATATCTCCCTTAGTCCTTGAGTATCAACTATCAAAGATTAGTTATTGGGTAACGTGACCATACGTCCCGCTTTGGGCGGGACAGTCAGGCTGTCTGTCCCGCAGTCTCCAGAGACAATAAAAATGTTCCGATTTCGCAAACAAAACCACAATTTAATATATCTATTAAAGTCTAAAACAGACGCGGTTTTTGTCGCGCGGCGGTCTAGTAGATGCATGATCACGCAAGGATTTATTAGCCAAGAATATGGGAATGTTCGATGAGTTTTCGCTTATTTCCAACTTCGTCACAGATCAAAAATCAGTAGCTGTAACGCTGAGAATGTTGCTGCTGAAGAACATTGGGCGGAATTATTTCAATGCTCCCATGCCAACACTCTTAACTATGAACTTTTGTGTAACCATTGAATACGTAATGCACCTGTCCAAAAAGAGTTTTTTCTCGATTAAATAAAATATGGAGAAGTGACAAAACACTGTTGAAAGCCATTTTGATTACCAAGACTAACATCAACAAATCGTGTAATGAGCTCCATTCCTACTTGAAAACTAATTTAATTTAATTGCAATGGAGCACAGGCTCCGGTGGCAATTTCCCTACACCCCCATCTTCCCCCTATCCTGCACCCACCTACAATTGCCCTTTACAAATTTTATATTTGAATTCTTTCAACGTTTTTGGTAAATTATTCATCATTTCTCTCAGTAACTCATTCCAGTCCTTGACACCCTTACCTAAAAAGAGAATTTTTCCACACCCTTGTGCCTGAAATTGAGTGCCAGCTTGTGGTCATGGTCATCTTTTCCCTTCCATGCACTACTTTTCATATCTACGCCAATATCTTTCCATGCCTCATCGCCAGTATACGCCCCATACACTCCCATAACCCTCCTCATCCTCCTCCTGTCTTGCAATAAATCCCACTCCAGCTCCTTTATCATATCTATCACTGATTGCATTCTGCGATAATTTCCAGAAACAAATCTAGCAGCCCTTCTTTGCACCTTCTCCAACTCCTGTATTTGATACGCAAAATGAGGGTCCCATACTACACTACCATATTTGAGCAATGGTCTTGCCAAAGGTTTGTAACCCAATTCCTTTACTTCTCTCGAACATCCCCTCATCACTCTCTCCAACAAGTGCAGTATTTCTGTATCTTTAATATATCTGTAGTAATATTATTTACACCAGCCCTTTATGTTTTTCAGCTTTCTTATTTCCTTCATGATTTCCTCAGGATGAATTTCAAATGTTTTAGTATCTTCATTTGTAATTGTGTTGTTAAGCTTGTTCTCTGAATTAGACCCTCCCATTTCTGATTCATTGTCCCTAATGCTTTCACTAAACCAGTTACTTAAAATCTCTGCCTTTTTCAAATCCTCAGTAACCTCTTCTCCATCCTTATAAATAAGCATCTCAAGATGCTCTATAACTCTATAAGCATCATCTAGACCCATATTTTTTAACTGATTTGTTCCACCGATAAATACAGAACAACTGCCTAGTCAGATGTCAGACACTAAGGCTAAGTAATTCAGCGAACATGTAATATATTCTACTTATAAGTGATTTTCGTTTTTTTTAATAAAAACTAGTAAAATACGAAAAACAACTTTTTACAAAATTCCTCAGACGAAAGAGATAATTGTTCATGTTATTTATCACTATAGTTCCTTGTGGCTCTGGTGACGTTTTTATTTTGTTCCAGGTCTCGTTTCAACCTAGCCACACGGGGTAGTAAAAAATATAACACCCGCTCTGCATGTCCAGCATGTATTTCGTAGTGGCCTTACCAAAATTATTTTTTGTTCCATGCCACTGCATCCCAACCTAATCACCTCAATTTGGAGACAGTATATCTTGATAACTAAGCGAGGTATCTAAAAATTTTATTCCTTACTTTAGATTTGTCTCGTCATGAATCTATCATCAAATTTGACTTTTGGGAATTTTGTCTTCTGAATTTCAACCCCAAAAAACTTCACTTTTGAAACAGTATATCTCGAGAACCAAGCAGGATATCCAAAAATTTTATTCTTCGGTTTTGATTTGTCTCGTCGAGTTACATAATAATACATCATCAAATTGCGGTGTCATGGTTATCCAATATGGTGACCTCTCCACCCCATTTCTCTGTACCCGACTTCACTCCAGTGGGTGCTGAAGGTCCCTTGCATCACCATCACTCTTTTCTTTCCTCCATGATCCAGAACAACCACAGGTATATCACAATGTTCAAAGATCTAGCATATCATCTTCATGCAGTGTGCACAAACTATCAACCAGATGCTGATCAATATACCTCAAACAATGAAAGACTATAAATTAAAAATGTGTACAAGGCATCAAATGATATGTAGGTAGTTGAATTGTTTAGTAAATATTAAATTTACAATAAAAATGCCTTACTCAGTGGGAAATGATTGTTGCTAACATACTAATGTTGAGGGTAGAGAGGCTGGCGAATAATATGGGCATGGTGGATAGCAGTACCCACCCGGAAAATTCCAGTTGGAGATTTTTAATTTATTTTAATTGCAATGGAACTAGTGATTTTATAGTATTTTGAGGTTGTTGGTAATATGGTTATTGCACAAGATAAAAACTTGTTTATTTTGTGAGTCACTGTGACAAATGGCTACACTAATGATTTGGCTTCTCTTGTCCATTTAACCTGAAATACCTCGAATGTTGACCAGTAAGATACACATGGATAACATCACATAAATGCTTCTTGTTTACAAATCACTTTCTTTCTTTCCTGACACACAATTCTGATGTGGTTAGTATCAAGTTATTCATCAACTCAACCACTGAAGTCAAACTAATTAAATATTTTGTTTGAAATGGTTTACTGTATCAATAAAATGTCAATTTAAACTTGTAGTTAACTATCTTTCACATCTATAATCTTTCTTCACAAGCAAACTCAATTTTTATTTATATTGTGAGACATTAATTTTTCAAATCACTTTCAATGACTTAATCTGTTCTACTCCTAATCCATTGTTACTTAAACCTTTCAATATTCTTTGTCTCATTCATTTAAGGACAATATTCTGTACCAGTAGTTATAACATATTACTTCTTTCGAAACCACATTACTGTATATAAACTTCAATGTACGAGGCGTATTTTTTTAAGTAAGTACCGTTTTGTCACACCGTGGCTGCAGCGCTACGGTCGGCGTTCCGCGCATGCGCACTGGGTACCTGCATCTCTTGCTACGCACTGACGCCATTACAGTCTAATTCTTCCTTGTTTACGTTGTTCACTGAGTTTTTAAGATGCCTCCAATAATCGTGAGTCCCGCCGACTGTGAAGTACGTGCTGTTATAAGATTTCTTTGTGCTAAAGGCCTTAAACCGATCGATATTCATCGTGAGATCTGTGCAGTTTACGGACAAAACATTATGAGTGATGGAATTGTGAGAAAGTGGGTGAGAGCATTTAAAGATGGCCGCACAAATGTGCATGATGAACAATGGTGTGGGAGTCCTTCGGTCGTTAATGAAAGTTTGGTGCAGAAAGTGGACAATAAGGTGAGAGAAAACAGACGCTTTATGACTTGCTCCTTGTGTGATGACTTTCCTAATAATCTCATAGTGTGTTGTATGGCATTGTGACCGAGCACTTGAATTACCGAAAATTGTGCTCACGTTGGGTACCGAAAATGTTAACGGATGTGCACAAAACCAAACGTTTAGGCAGTGCATTGAGTTTCCTTGAGCGGTACCACAACGATGGTGATTATTTTTTAAGCCAAATTGTTATGGGCGATGAGACATGGGTGGCCTACGTCACACCTGAATCAAAGCAACAGTCCATGGAATGTGTGAGAAACAAAGCTGCGCTGGGGTTGAGCACAGACTTCATAAGCTCAACTATACTATATTCACTCTCAAGTGGCGCGTCAAGGTCATATTCCCCTCGTCCCGCGCCTCACCTCATCACCCCCTCCAGAAGCCTTCCCCTCCGAGCAGACCGCTGCCTACAGGCATTGTCGTTTGTCGCAGTATTGTCGTGTTTATTACGATACACCGTTATAGAAATGAAATGGCATCAGATAGTTGTTACATTAGGCGACATTATTTTTTATGTGTATAGTTTTTTAAGACGTTAGAAAACTCTGAAGAGAAAGTTAATATACTTTTTAGGGAACCGCTAAAAATGACGGCCTATCGTTACGAACCGTGCAGCGTGTACGTAGCGCAGCCCAGCTGAGCCAAAGAAAAACATTCACCGAGAAAAACTGGTCACGGAGATGGATGACTTTCAGAAAGATGTCATTCGACGTTCCGTTCTAGAATTTTATGACCGAGGTCAATACCCTACCTTACGAAAATTGAGGGAGGTACTGAAAGAGAAAATTAACTACACTGGAAGCGTATAAATTATTAAAAGCACTCGATTTCATATACAGAAAATGTAATGACGGTAGACGTTTTCTGATGGAAAGGACAGACATTGCAGCAAGGGCCTCATTTTTAAGAAAAATGCACGATTTAAGGAAGGAACATCCTCTTTGACCTGTCATCTACCTTGACGAGACGTGGGTAAATCAAAATCACGCAAGGAAGTTTATTTGGCGACACACTAAACGCAATTGTGGTCTCATCAACGATTTCTGTAAACAGAAACTATCGCTTCGAGTAAATATCTCTTTCATTTCGAAATTTAAACAACGTGTTTAGAGAATTAACTTCCACTGGGAAAGGCATCTAAAAATTGGATTTAATCGTCGAAATGTCTTGCGCAACTTTTAAAACTAAAAATAATGATTGGAAGCAGTAAGTTTTATTCATTGATATGTAAATAATTTTATATTTATTAATATATGAAATTGTAATTGGTAAACACGAAATTTCTATGACATACGATTCACTCATTTTCGTCACGACAAATAGTTAAAATGTTGGATTTTCTGAAGAAATCATCAAATTAGATGCAACATATTGTACCACATACGTCGTGATGACGTTTGCGCATGCGCGGCAGCTGTTTCCCCTTCGCCTGTAGGGGCTGGGGTAGCGAGGTGGGGATAGAGCGGAGTGACCTTGACCCGCCCTTCCTGGCTGAACATAGTATAGTCGCCAGGAAACGACTAAATCAAAGGTTCTGTTCTTTTTATGACTCGTGCACCTAGGATGGTTAACTGATCGTGATGGTCGCCACCGAATTTTGATAACCTAAAATCCGGAAAAGGTCTGAAAACTACTCGAAGATAAAGTCAAGTTTCTAGGGTTCCAGTGTTTTATTCACAATTGCATAATCAAATTAATCAGTTAACACTTGAGGCAAATCGAAACTTCCTTACCAAAAGATTACCAGTTATGAAGGACAAGCAGCAAGAGACCCCCAAATTTAAAAGTTACATTGCCTACCACGCTTCAAGTATGGTGTCGAACACACGCGGTTTTCTCATTCTCAACTTCCTGTGCACGATGATTTCGGATCACAGCCCGAACATCCACTCCCTAGGACACCCGACCAAAATGTGTCCTGAGACAACATGGCCTCCTCTATTTATTGCCGCGATGACGTGATGCCCCTGTGTACCAACTTATCAACAAAAATAAGCTCGCTAACTGGATTCCTTAATCTACCCTACTATGTACCGACCTATAGCGCGAGTCCTATATCAGTCCCATGATCCTCTTCGTTGCCGGTAATGTTTTGAAACGTAATTCATTGTTTTTGGTAATTTCTAAGATATTCAAGCTATCGTCAAGTAAAAATTATTTTTGGATTCTCTGAATTTTTTCAAACTCTTTAAGCTACTCCTCAAGTCTGTATGTTCACTGTGCAGTGTTTTAAAAATTATTTCCCAACCCTCATGTTTCAATCAGTACATTTAAACTTATAAATTCTATTGCTCCCCTGTTACTACTCCAATTTTGCTAAAAGGTACCTCAAAACGTTCCCAAGTGAGTGTAGTTTCCTGTGGTGTATAAATTATTACAGTGAAAATGGAGTTCTCTCCGTTATGAATTTTCAAAATGTTAACTTGTGTTGTGGCCTAGCTAATTTAATTTATTACTCGTTAAACCTTCCATATCTAGAGCTAAGAGTTACAAATTCTTAATTCTAGGGTGTTTTTACCCCTTAATCTACCCTTTGCAGTACTGAAAAGTGTCCAATATTATCAAAATACGGGCTGCAAATGTTTAACATGTGTGCTTATGGCGTTACCTTCTGATCCTTATTACGGCTTACTTTGGTAAGTTTTTCATCTAATTTATCTTTTAAAGTGTCTTGAATGTCTATTCCCACTAAACGTGCTACTTTATCCCATCAAAATCGATGTTATAAGTGAACAATTATCTGTATCAGTGTCGGTATCGTGTCCTCGGGGTGGGCCTATCTGATCTGCATTAGCCGATTCTAGACGAAGAAACCGGAGTGGAACATCAAACTTAAAATGAGAAACTGATACTTCTTTTGCTACTACTCTCCCCCTCTACTAATAATGACCTGAGGGGACATTATTTAACTAAATAACAGGCACCTTACAAATGGCTGCATTCAGATTCACCCAAAAAGTGAAGTTCAAGCAAACGATTTCTGCCCGGAAAATCATGTGCACAGTTTTTTGGGACAGAAAAGGAGTATTGCTTGTGGAATTTCTGCCTCGTAATGAGACAATCAATGCAGTAGCTTATTGTGAGACATTGAACAATCTGCGCCGTTCAATCCAGAACAAAAGATGTGGCAAGTTGAGCAAGGGCATCGTTTTGCTGCATGACAATGCCTGTCCACATGTGGCTAATCAGACCAAAGATCTCATCACATCTTTTCGATGGGAAACTCTAGATCATCCTCCATACAGCCCTGATCTGGCGCCCAGTGACTACCATCTGTTCCTGCACTTGAAGAAACACCTGGGCGGTCATCGTCTTGAAGACGATAACGAAGTCAAAACAGTTGTGATGCAGTGGTTAACAAGTCAGGCGGCAGACTTCTATGAGGATGGTTTTCAAAAACTGGTACTGCGTTATGACAAGTGCCTCAATATTGAAGGGAATTATGTAGAAAAGTAAAGTACGGTACAGGCTTTCGTGTAAAAATAAAATTATTGATATATATTTGCACGTCCTTTTTAATTTCCAAATTATACTTACTTAAAAAACATGCCTTGTATATTCCTGTCTCTCTAATATACATTCTAATCTAAAAGATTTGAACCATTTCCTACATAATTATGTTTGTCCTTTTACTGTGTTGGATAAAAGCTGTTTTTCACTTTATGATTCTTTATATTTGTTTTGAGGTACTTTTCTTTGCAGTCTATTCGTTTACTGTTTCTTTTTTTCACTTCCAAAGTAACAGTGTATTTCTTTCTTTATTTTGAGCATTAAATCTAAGTTGTTACTATATTATGATGTTTTAGGTCACTTTCTTTCCTTATATATCTTCATTTAATTACCTCTTTGTTCAGTGTGTTTTATTCTTTCAGCAGAATAGTGATACATTTAAAAAAAATTATTTCCTACAGACTGTTTCATGTAATTTTATTTCAGCTTGTTGGCATCCAGAGTTCTTAGCTCATCTTCTTTTTTTTTTATCTTGAATTTCATGTAATTGTCATGTTTGTGATCATATTTGTTGGTGTGTTCCTGTAACTGCAGGGTGTTATGATGTGTGCGTTTATTGTCATGGTATTAAACAAGCTCAACAGAACAGTTCATTAATTGAGTCATGGCATGTTTCCATAACAAACATATCATGGCACATTAAAATAGTTGTATATTAAGACTGCTGCTGTTCTGATGAATGATTGTGTTTTTGATTTACAGTCATAAGTTGTTTGCTGGTGACATATAGGTACCCAGATAAAAAGCTACTTACTGAAGACTTGAAATGTAAATACATTGGAATAACATTTGATAGCAGACTTAACTGGATTAAACTCAATGTTGCTGGGTCAAAACTCGTCATAGGCGCCTTCTACCGTCCACCCGATTCTGACATAGCTATCGCCGAGGAATTAAGAAGTAATGTTAACAGTATAGCTAGCCGTTTTCAGGATCATGCTATGATTCTGGGAGGCGACTTCAATCTGCCTCATATCGACTGGCGAAATTATGTTCACATTACTGGTAGCAGGGATAAGGCAGCTTCTGAAGTAATTCTCGATTTATTCTCCGATAATCATCTCGAGCAGCTAGTGAATGAACCTACGCGGTGTCATAACGGTAGCGAAAACATTTTAGATTTGCTAGTTACTAACAGGCCAGAATTATTCACCGACATTTCAACGACCACTGGAATAAGCGATCACAAAGCGGTAATTGCGACTATCAAATTAATGACCAAGCGAAAAAGGGGAAATGGACGGATTGTATACAGATTCAGTAAGGCCTCAAAGGAGTGTTTTAGAACCTACCTGAGGAATAATTACCATAACTTTAAGTTAACAAAGGACACCGTTGAAGAGATGTGGCATCGATTTATACATATAATCAAGGAAGGTATGGAAGTACATATACCGAAGCGGAAAATAAATGGGGAGAATGATCCACCGTGGTACACATGCGAAGTCAAAAGATTACTCAAAAAACAAAGAAGGATACACGCACGCTACAGAAGGAAGAGGTCTCGCAGCGATTTAGAAACCTTGGCTGAGTTAAGACTACGTGTGAAGAATGTGATGCGTGAGGCCTTCAACGATTTTCATTCAAACACTCTCTCTAAGAGTCTCGCAGAAAACCCAAAGAAATTTTGGTCTTATGTTCGTAAAGTCAGTTGTACCAACAGCAATATTCCAGCACTAGTTTGCGAAGGGTCCGAGGTTATTGAAAGCCGCGATAAAGCTAATGTACTAAATACTGTATTCAAAAATTCATTTACTGACGAAAATAAGGATAGCATTCTCGTTTTCCCACGCCGTGTCGAGTTGGAGATGGAATCATTACGAATAGATACTGCAGGTATCATAAAGCAATTAGAGCTACTAAAGTGGGGAAAAGCACCTGGCCCGGATGGTATTCCAGTAAGAGTATTTTCAGAGTATGCGGCGGAAATCGGGCCATTTCTGTCTGATATATTCAGTAAATCCCTAGAAGAGCGAAAAGTACCTTCAGACTGGAAAATAGTGCAAGTAACTCCGATTTCAAGAAAGGTGATCGCAGCGATCCTGGAAACTATCGTCCCATATCTATAACATCTGTTTGTAGTAGAGTTATGGAGCATATTATATGCTCGAACATTATGAATTTCCTAGATGAAAATAATTTGCTTACAACAAATCAACACGGATTTCGGAAGAAAAGATCATGTGAAACACAGCTGGCCCTATTTACACACGATGTAATGAAAGTTATTGTTGCAGGTTCACAAGTAGATGCAATTTTTTTAGATTTTCAGAAAGCCTTTGACTCTGTGCCACACAACCGCCTTTTAGCGAAACTACGAGCGTACGGTATATCGGATCAGCTTTGCGAATGGATAAAGGATTTTCTAACTGGTCGATCGCAGTATGTCGTTGTTGAAGGAGAAAGTTCTTCTAATCTAGATGTCACATCGGGTGTACCTCAAGGAAGTGTAATAGGACCACTTCTTTTTTTAATTTTTATAAACGATCTCGGAGACAAAGTGAAAAGCCTTTTTAGATTGTTTGCTGATGATGCGGTTATTTATAGGGAAGTAAGGAATTTGGCCGATTGTTTAGCAATTCAGCGTGATCTGGATGTTATTTTGGCATGGTGCGCTGAGTGGCAACTCACACTAAATTGTAAAAAGTGTAAGACAATGAGCATAACTAACAAAAGAATCCAATTGTTCAGAAATACGAGGTAAACAGTTCAGTTATTGATGTGGTCGATTCTATGAATATTTGGGAGTAACAGTACAAAGGAACATGAAATGGGACTTACATATTAATACGTTGGTAGGTAGAGCTAATTCTAGGCTGCGGTTCCTAGGTCGAATTTTGAAAAATTGTAATGAACAAACAAAGGAGATAGCGTACAAATCTCTTGTACGTCCACATTTGGACTATTGTTGTGCCATTTGGGATCCGTTTCGTAAGGGGCTGATTGAGAGTACAGAGAAAGTACAGAGAAGAGCCGCTCGATTCGTGACCGCTTGCTACAGTCCTTATGAAAGCGTTACGGAACTGATTAGTAAACTAGGCTGGGAGTCTCTGGTAGATAGACGATGCACGTTTCGTATAAACTTATTGGTAAACATGCGTACTCCCACTTTCACTTACGAGTGTAGTGAAATACTTCGTCCACCAACCTATTTGGGTCGGCATGACAGGAAAGATAAAATTAGAGAAATAAGGTGCCGCACTGATTCTTATATGAATTCCTTTTTTCCTCGTACCATTAGGGATTGGAATGCACAACAAAGAGATTAGGTTTGGTGCTGAGCACCCTCTGCCACCCACAGTTTTGTGATTTGCAGAGTATATATGTAGATGTAGATGTAGATGAACTGGGCAGAACACATTGGACAGGTAGTAGGGAAAGGGTTCAAAATTCTGCACCTGTTGGAAAGAGTAATGAGGGGACACACTAGAGAAGTAAGGGAATTTGGGTATAAAACATTGGTCAGACCACTGCTGGAATATGGTGGTGTAGTTTGGGACCCACATTTTGTGTATCAAATACAGGAGTTGGAGGGGGTGCAGAGGAGGGCTGTCAGATTTGTCTTTGGAAATTACAGAAAAACACAATCAGTAACTAATATAATAAAGGAGCTGGAGTGGGATTCATTGGAGGATAGAAGGATGGTGAAGAGAGTCATGGGAATATACAAGGGCTATATTGGTGATGAAGCTTGGAATGATATTAGTGGGAAAATTAAGAGAGGAGCTTGGAAGGGTACAGATGACCATGACCATAAGCTGGCACTTGATTTCAGGCATAAGGGTGTGGGAAAATTTTCTTTTATAGGAAAGGCTGTAAGGGATAGGAATAAGTTGCCAGGAGAGGTGATGAATATTTTACTGGAAACACTGAAAGAATCTAAGTAAAAATTGGTTGAGGGCAAAAGTGGGTTGGAGGAGGAAGGGAGAAAAATGGGTGTGTTGCCACCGCAGCGGTCGCTCCATCGCAATGTATCGATAATTATTATAAATGTTATACAATATTTTTATAACATGAGAAGATTGTAAACAGCTGCAGGGTAACCTGGACAGAATTCCTAGTTGGATAGTGTGGCATAATGAGTTTCATAGAGAAATTACAAAAGGTTTAAGGTTACTCTTCAAAAAATTAGTAATGACCGGAGTAACAGAGAGCGAGCAAGATAATAGGCGTGTGCATTCAGGACCGACGCTAGGATTTTGGGGGCCCGGGGTAACCAGTTGGGGGCTCTTGGCGAATTCATCAGTTAGGACCCTCGCTCAGACCAAATGGGTGACCTTTTTATTTTTTTAGCTCTACAACTTACTGATTGGGGGGGGGGGGGGCGAGTACATTTGACCCGCTTACTCCCCCCCCCTAATGCCAGCCCTGTGTGCATTTGAGTTGATATAAAACTGTTACTGTGACTAATGGAACTTGTATCTTCAGATCCTTATCTATCGAATAATGCTTTAATAAATTGCATGAAGTTATGGAAAGTTTATTATCATTCAAATATGAGAAATTAAGTTAATAAGTTTGAATATTAAAACACTGAATGAGTTTAAACGGGACATGTATCCCTGGCAACAGTGATTATAATCTAAAAAGAAATACGAAGGTCAATAGCTACACAGACAGAAATATGCCAGAAGACTAAAATAAATACAACACTAGGTCAACATGGGATGAAGATAAATGCAAAGAAGAGTCAGTTGATTAGGTTCTCAAATAAAAAAAAACTAAAAATTGATTACTATTGTAGGGTGGGGAAAGAATTGGTTGAAAATGTACTTGAAATGTAAATATCTTGGCATAACATTTGATAATAAACCCAACTGGGCAGGACACATTTGAAAGGTGGTAGAAAAAGGTTTTAAAATTCTTCATTTATTGGAGAGAGTTATGAGGGGATGTACCAGAGAAGTAAGGGAATTGGGTTACAAAACTTTGGTCAGACCTCTGCTTGAATATAGTGGTGCAACAAATACAGCAGGTGGAGGGAGTGCAAATAAGGAAACTAAATTTTTTGTGTGGAAATTACCGAAGAACACAGTCAGTAACTGATGCAATACAGGAATTGGCATGGATTCATTCAAGGCTAAAGAGAATGCTGGGAATGTATAAGGCATACACTGATTATGAAGCTTGGATGTATATTGGTAGATGAATTAGTAGTACATGACTAAGACCAAAGAAGGCACTTGATTTCAGCCGTAAGGGAGGGGGAAGATTTTCTTTTTTACGTCAGAAGTCAGAGATTGGAAGAAATTTCCAAAGGAAATCATTAACTACTTACCAGAAATGCTGAAAGAATTTAGTAATAATAAAGGGAAAAAATATTTGGGTGGTGTATTTCAGTGAATGAATTTTAAGATGATAGCCTAATCAAAAAGGAAAATGATTGAGTAGGAAAGCAGGCATGTAGAGAAATCGCCACCAAGATAGTGCTCCATCCAAATTAAATTACATTAATGAATAGAGAAAAGACTGCTATTTGCACTACTTACCAACCAAGATTAATTTCCGTCTCAATGTTATCATGATTATATCAGATTTACTAATTTTATATTAACCTTTGTGTTTAATATTAATTTTAATGCCATGTTGACAGTATTTTTACTCTTCTAGTCTCAAAAAGATTTGGTTGTGTAACTAGATTATGGTTTTACTAAATTCTAAGAACACATTTACTCTTCTTTTGTTCCATATAAATCAAAAACATAAACAACATTTTGTTTCACTGTGCTTTTCACTGTTTTATTCTAATATATCACTTCCTTTTGTGATTTATTCAGGATGTTGGGCAGCTATAGGATTTGCAAATATTACAGAAATATCATGTTTTAATAATTACAGGCTCCGACAACTGGACTTGGAATTTTTGAGGAGACTTCACAGAAAAGTAAACATTGTACCTGTAATTGCCAAAGCTGATACACTTACTGCAAATGAGGTGCGCAGGCTAAAGGAGCAAATAATGGCAGACATAGAAGATAACAAAATACAGGTATTTCAGATATTCCATTTGCTTTTGGAATTTATTTGCTCATTACTCTTAAATATTTTGATCATTTTATTTAACTTTTAACATTTGCTGTTCATTGATTGAATGAAAAAAAGTATACTGTCCAATGTGTCCTGCCAGGTTGAGCTTGCTATCAAATATTATGCCAAGGTATTCAATAAGCAATTCTTTCCCCACTTTCTAACCATAATCAACCTTTATTTTTATATCTGTGTACCTAGTAAACTGACTCTTGTTTTCATTTTTCTTCATCCCATGTTTACAAACCAAGATAGATATCTTGAGTAGATCACACTGCTACTGTTCACGGACCAACATCATTTCGATTCCATTACAAGGTCTGTTAGAAAAGTATCTGACTTTTTGTTGTTGTTGCAAAAACCTGATGGATTTGAATGAAGCACGCTTACAAGAGCTGACGTTGAACCTTTGTGCGCATGCATCAATGTTTTTCTCACCTGTTGATAGCGTCAGTTGCTGGCAGGTTGCTGGTAAGTGACACTTGAGTAAGGTTGTGCGTAGCACTCTAATTGTTTTTTAATTGCAAGGAAAATGATGGTACAACTGGAGCTGCGCTACTACATCAAATTTTGCAGAAACTGGGTGACAGCAAGGTGCAAATATTCAGAAGATTCAGTTGGCTTTCAGTGATGATCCTATGGGCATCACATAGATTAAATAGTGGTACAGCCAGTTTAAAGGCGGCCGCACATCAGTGGAGACCGAGCCATGCTCCGGTCGGCGATCAACATGCTGAAATGACCAGGTCATTGGCAAAGAGGACACTGTGGTGATGCGGGACCATCGTGTGACTATCCAAGAAATTGTGCAAGAGGTGGGCATCAGCACTTTTTCGGCACATTGATTGTGACCGAAGATTTAGCCATGAAGAGAGTGTCGGCAAAATTTGTATGTAAGCTGCTGACGGTGGTGCAAAAGCAACTTCATTTTGAAGTCTTGCAGGACATACTGGACTTCACTTCGGTTTCATGAACACCATAATCACTGGTGATGTGTCCTGGGTGTATGAGTACGACCCAGAAACCAAATCCCAGTTGACACAGTGGAAGCATTCCACATCACCAAGACCAAAGAAGTCCCGCCAAGTGAGCAGCAAGGTGCTGACTGCTTTCTTTGACTCCCGTGGTGTGGTATACCACGAGTACACACTGTGGGGACAAACAATCACCAAAGAGTACTACAATCCTCCGTTGCCTATGTGATTCTGTGTGGCGCAAGAGACTGGAGTTGTGGTGGACCGGAAATTGGAACCTCCAGAACATTTCTCGCACTTGATTCAGACTTTTTTTTTTTTGGCATAAAACAAAACTCCAGTAGTTCAACAGGCTCCCTGCTCTCCTGGTACGGCCCCCTGCGACTTCTGGCTGTTCACCAAACACAAGAGGCAATTGAAAGGAAAGCGATTTCAGACAACGGCAGCAGAGCTAAACTCCATTCCGAAAGAGGCTTTCTTGGAATGTTTCCAACAATAGTGGCACTGCTGGGACAAGTGTGGAGAGTCCCAAGGAGACTACTTTGATGGTGATTAGGTTTCCAACACTCCAGGTATGCCAGATTTTTTCCTGGTTATAGGTCGGATACTTTTCTAACATACCTAGTATATAGAATTATGTCATCAGCAAACAATCTAACATCCCATAATAAACCATCAATGCAATTATTCATTAGAACAATGAACAGCAATGGTCTCAATATGCTACCCTGTGGCATTCCCATTTTTACTTCCACTTCTTTTCATAGTGCATTTCCTACCCTAACCTTTTGTTTTCTACCTTTTAGAAATTCTTCTAACCAGCAAATCATTTTCTCATTTACCCCAATTGTTTTTACCTTATTTACCATCATTTTATGGCTCACTCTGTCAAGGCCTTTGAAAGGTCTAGTGCAACACCATCAATTTGGCCTCCTTTGTACATTTGATCCAAAATACCTTGTATATATCCTACTAACTGAGATTTGCATGAATTTCTTGCCTAAAGCCATGTTGCCTACTTGAAAACCAGTTAAGCTCCTCGCATTTATTTATGATGTGTTTGCATATCAATCTCTCCATTAATTTACCTACCACTGATGTCAAACTGAATGGCCTATACTTTTCAACTCTATTTCTCACCCCTCCTTTATGTACTGGTACTATTATTGCACTTTTCCAGTCCTCTGGTAAGCAGCAAGTATCCAGACTCAATTTGAATAATATTTCAAGATAATGTGCAATGTCACATCCTGCTCCCCTTAATACACGTGTAGTAATATTATCTGCACCAGCCCTTTTAAGTGTTTTTCAGCTCTCTTAGTTCTTTCATGATATCCTTAGAATGAATTTCAAATCTTTTCGTCTGCTTACTTCTAATTGTGTTGTTAAACTCGTTCTCCGATTTACATCATTGTCCCCAATGGTCTCACTAAACCAGCTACTTAAAATCTCTGCTTTTTCAATTTCTCAGCAACGTCTTCTCCATCCTTGTATATAAGCATCTCAACACCCTCCTTTCCCCTCAGTTTTCTAACATAGCCGTAGAAAGTCCTTGATGCATCAATCAGTGGTCCCAACTGCACTTTCAATATGCTTCATGAATCCATCATTAGCCACCTTCTTAGTTATTATTAAGTTGTTTTAAATATTCACTTGTACCATACTGTCTCATAACTCTGATTATTATTATTTCGTATCAGAAACATACAGTTACACAATTACAGTCATCAAATTATAATCGACCAGAACTTGGCCACTTCCAGTGCATTTTCTGAGGCCTCATACAGTTCAGCTGCCGAACAGGATGCTGGACACAGTTGACACTATTGATTATGAGGTCTTTCTATAGCGAGATGCATTCCGTTTATTTTTGGTCTACGCATTTCATAACCTCTGTGTGTTTCCTGTACGCACAGTATATGGCACTGATATTGACTGCATAGGTCTTGTAGCAGTTCTTCCTTGGCTGGTGACATGCCTTCTATGTTAACAGAGATGATTGTTAATTGTGGCCCTGAAAAGGGCTTGGGTAGTAATATTTCTGGTGTGAAAGGATTAGCTGTCAGGTCATTTCGATTCATTCTCTGACGCTGCCCAGGGTACGCCTGATTGCTATTCTTCGCTTGGTCGCTTAACATTGCAATCTTCGAGGAGGCTCCTTTCATGTACCCCATAACTCTGATATGTTAACCTCTTTAACCTCCTCACCACCCTATAGTACATAGGTTCTCTACTTCTCTTTATTTTCTGTTTTGGAATAAATATTTCTTCCCCCTTTATTATTATCTCCTTGAACTCTTCCCACCTTGACTCTACTAGTGCCTTCCTTCCATTTGCAAAAATGTGCTCTGAAATATCTCTTCAAGTTCAAAATCTGTGCCTTTTTATAATTGTACCTATTTTCCCCTTTAACGTTGGCTGCTGGTTCACTGAATCCTGTAATACCCATCAGAACTGCATTATGATCACTTATTTCTTCAGTTATTTGTCATCCCATGAGGTTATTATCAGGCATTATTAGGAATATGTCCAAAATATTTTGCCCCCTAGTGTTCTGCTCTACCACTTGTGTAAATCCTCCTTCCCTTATTAAAGTAATTCCAAATGCTTTTTCCCTTGTGTTCTTTATCTTATTACCTACCCAGTTTATATTTGCTAAAATTAAATCCTCACCAATAATGACCATTCTATTCTCTCTCACATCTGATCTCTTGAGTATGAATTTAATTTCTCCCCAAGAGCCTCATCTTCATCTGTCAGTTTTCCGTTGCGGTAAGCAGCAACACCCTATTTTTTCTTTTTTATTACCACAGAAATCTAACCCAAGTAACTCATGGTCATGATCTATGAACACCAGTGAACAGTGGTAGTTTTTGCTAACTAGTATGAAAACTCCTCAACTAATTGCTCTTATATCTCTGTGGTACACTCTGTAACCATTGGGAAAAACCTCATTGTCTAGTACTTCTTTTAACCAAGACTCTACCCCTTTGATTACTTATGGTTCCAGTATCTCTGTTAAGTTTTGAAATTCTATTACTTTGTTAATTATACTTCTACAGTTCACCAGTGCCACCCTTTCTACTGGCTTTATATTTTCAGCATTAACCTCCTCTTTCCAAGTTCTACTCAAGTCAGTTATTGTCTCAGCTACTTCATCTATTTCTTTAACATCTATGATTTTTACCATCGTGGATCTACAATCAGTATCACTTTGATCATCTATTTCCATCCCTTCACCACAGCCCCGAAACTAGTCATCACTGGAAATGGGCTCCCTTACAGCTTTATCTAACAACTTGGAAAGTAACTACCTTCTCCTTCCATTCAGGTGTAGGCCATGCCTAGTGAAACCCCACCTACCATTGGTGTTCACAGTCACAACCCCCAAGACAGAACCAATGCCTTCCCCAAGTAGCACTTCCATTTCCACATTAACCCGCCTCACAGCATAGTTCAGTTGTGGCCGGTCATGGCGACTTAGGACCTGCATGAGCTCCACCCTGGTATGCTGTGCCTCCTTCACCACCTTCTTTAGTTCACACTCTATACTATAACTATCAATACTATCAATTCTATCAATACTATTCTCCACACCTCCCACTATCACTACTCTATTGTCCTTAGTGAAGTTCCTACAAAGTGAACCTATATCGTCTATTACCAGACATAATGTTGCACTAGGTTTGAAAAAACTTTTGACCTGTTAACCTGTGCATAACTGATCTTGCAGAAGAGGCCTCTTCCATGGCTATTACACTGAAGAGCCAAAGAAACTGGTATAGTAAGCAAACACAGAGATATGTAAACACAGAGTATGGTGCTGCAGTCAGCAATGCCTATATAAGACAACATGTGTCTGTCACAGGCGTTAGATCGGTTGCTGCTGCTACAATGGCAGATTACACGATTTAAGTGAGTTTGAACATGCTGTTATAGTCGGCCAACAAGAGATGGGACACAGCATCTCCGAGGTAGTGATGAGGTGAGGATTTTCCCGTTTGACCATTTCAGAAATCCGGTAAACATTAAATCTTCGACATCGCAGCAGCTGGAAAAAGATCCTGTAAGAACAGGACCAACGACGACTGAAGTGTAACCCTTCCACAAATTGCTGCAGATTTCACTGCTGGGCCATAAAAAAGTGTCAGCTTGCAAACCATTCAACAAAACATCATCTATATGGGCTTTCGGAGCCGAAGGCCCACTCGTGTATCCTAGCTGAGTGCACAACACAAAGCTTTATGCCTGGCCGGGGCCTGTCAACACCGACATAGGACTGTTTATTATTGGAAACATGTTGCCTGGTCTGTCGAGTCTCGTTTCCAGTTGTATTGAGCAGATGGACATGTACAGGTATAGAGACAACTTCATGAATTCATGGACCCTGCATGTCAGCAGTGGACTGTTCAAGCTGGTGGAGGCTTTGTAATGTGTGGGGCGTGTGCAGTTGGAGTGACATCGGACTCCTGATACGTCTCGACACAAAGCTGACAGGTGACATGTATGTACACATCCTGGCTGATCAGTTGCATCCATTCATGTCCATTGTGCATTCCAACAGACTTGGGCAATTCAAGCAGGACAATGCGACACCCCACACATCCAAAATTGCTACAGATTGGCTCCAGGAACACTCTTCTCAATTTAAACACCTCCACTGGCCACCAAACTCCCCAGACATGAACATTATTGAGCATATCTGGGATGCCTTGCAACGTGCGATTCGGAAGAGATCTCCACTCCCTCGTACTCTTATGGATTTATGGACAGCCCTGCAGGATGCATGGTGTCAATTCCCTCCAGCACTACTTCAGACATTATTTGAATCCATGCCACGTCGCG
Source organism: Vandiemenella viatica (assembly GCA_031002005.1). Lineage (NCBI taxonomy): Eukaryota > Metazoa > Arthropoda > Insecta > Orthoptera > Morabidae > Vandiemenella > Vandiemenella viatica. The sequence goes on from JARYHS010013630.1 coordinate 11,725,375, forward strand.
TTGCGGACTTCTGCACGCTCACGGGGGCCCTACACAATATTAGGCAGGTGTACCAGTTTCTTTGGTTCTTCAGTGTATCTAGCAGCAGAACCATTTTTTTCCTATTCTCTCCTTGTACGCACTTATTCCTAAAGGTCTCCTGATCTTACCTAGTCCTACATCTGCTATGAGGCTCATCTCCTCCTGACTTTGGCAACAGGTCAAACCTATTTTCCCCCATAAATTCTGAAGTTTCTGGCTTCTTCATCCTAAGAACCATATTTCTCCTATGACCTGTTACCAACACCCACCCATTCTTCCCAACTTCCTCCAACATACTATCTCTACTTCATGCCTCTAAGCCTCGACAGGCTCGGCCTCCACAGGCTGGGCTCCCCACGGGCTGAACCCACAGAGGCCGAGCCCCTACAGGCTGTGCCACCATGGGCCGTGCCTCCATAGGCTGAGCCTCCACAGGATGAGCCTGAAGAACTCTGACCCTTTCATGCAACTCCTTGATCATTTCACCCATCTCCTTCACCCTTTCATCCCTAAGACAAATTGGACAAAACCATAGGAGAGCCTCATTTATTTCCCACATTTCCTTTTCCCTACGGACCCAGTGAAACCACTTCTTACACCAACTGCAACCCACCCCCTTCACATTGGTGCGACATTTGCCACACTTTCCAGTTATGGTTTTTCGCACCCTCTAAATGAACCTTAAGTTTATTTGATGAAGTAGTCTGGTAAATTTTATACTATGTTTATAACGATTTTGTTAAATTGGATAAGACTGTACTCCTCAATTAAGTTATTGCAATTCACTAGATAAAATTACTTTAATTATTTTTACTAAGAAGTTGCTTTTTAAAATAGTTTTGGAAATAAGTAAATATGAAACTATTATATTTAAAACTAAAATAATCAATTATTATTAAATTTGAGACTGAAATAGTCAATAAATGTATGTTGTGATGTATGAAGTTATATCTACAATCTATTTTTTAGGATCAGTACTGTTGAGCAATAGAAGTCAGATATTTGCTATTTGTTATTTATTTATTTGTTGTATTACTAGTAGATTGCTACTTTATGCTTTAATGCTAATTAAAATAACAAAATGTTATATTTCAGACAGGATAAATGTCTAAATGTTTTTTTTAATCAATAATCTACAAAATACAAATCTATAATACTTATTTTTTTAGTTGTACAAGAAAATTGAGATTTTAAATCTGATGTACCTAAAAGTTATTTAGAATTTGCTGTATTAAATATAACTATCGAGCTTTCAGCTAATTTCTAAATTAAAAAAAAAAAACTATTGAAAAAGAAATGGCTATTAACCACTAAGAATATGCAATTTTAGAAGCTCTATTATCAAATGAAAATGTTTGTATTTTGCCTTACTAACAATAATCCTAACTATTTACTTTAAAATTGAAAGCTTTAAAGTAGTTTAGATTGTAAAACTTAGTTGATGACGAAGTTATTTCCAGTTTAGTGCACAGCAGTTCACGCATGCAACCAGAGCTCATTTCATCAAAGATCTACTTGAACTTGTATCTAGCATCATCATTTGAAAAATCATTCATATTTCAAACTTTCCAATATTTGGACATGTTTTCACTGCTCGAAAATGTTTATTTTCTTCAATGTAATGTCAAAAGCTTTTAAATTATATATTATTTCATTTAAGATAATTTCTGTTATGTTGCAAGTATTTGATTAAGTTTTAATTGTTTGTGGTATAATCGATTATTTGAGCCACTGTTTGATGCTCTGGAAGCAGATAGTAGCATTTTTCTCTCACGTTGACAAATTTCTGTGTGGCTTATAAAATATTGATCTTAGTGCCCAACACTGTCTCATGATAATACCAGTAGGATTTTACCTAATACATATTGGAAACCTTCAGAAAAACTTAATGTTATTTTCAATAAGTTTTTGCAATAAAAGGGATCATCTGCTTTCTAATTTAAAGTTTCCCTTCATCACAATTGTGAAAGTTGAAAACTCCAACTGGGAGTAAGTTCTCACTTGGGGACAGGAGAAAAATGCAATTCTAAAGTTTAATAAGACCACTACACATTAAAATTCTGAGTGATGTTATTAGTCCATTACTCAACATCTTAAAACTATAAAATACATGTGAATCAAAACAATAAAATAGTACTGCAAGGTTTTAATCACCCATGTCAGTCACGACAGAGGTGGAATGCATGACACATGAAAACTCTGTCACCAGGTCGAAAGACAATAAGCATTTACATTTACTAGTAACGAGTGTATAAGGAACAAGTTTTCAGTAATAATCTTACCTTTAAATGGAAATATAATGCAATCGAGCATTGAATGGTGGATCTGCAGGTATCGTTAAGCAATTAGACCTCCTGAAGTGGGGGAAAGCACCAGGCCCGGATGGAATTCCAGTAAGAGTATTTTCAGAGTATGCTGCGGAAATCGGGCCATTTCTGTCTGATATATTCAGTAAATCATTAGAAGAGCAAAAAGTACCTTCAGACTGTAAAATCGCGCAAGTAACTCCGATTTTCAAAAAAGGTGATCGAAGTGATCCTGGGAACTATCGTCCCATATCTATAACATCTGTTTGTAGTAGAGTTATGGAGCATATTATATGCTCGAACATTATGAATTTTCTAGATGATAATAATTTGCTTACAACAAATCAACACGGATTTCGGAAGAAAAGATCATGTGAAACACAGCTGGCCCTATTTACACACGATGTAATGAAAGTGATCGATGCAGGTTCACAAGTAGATGCAATTTTTTTAGATTTCCAGAAAGCCTTTGACTCTGTGCCATACAACCGTCTTTTAGCGAAGCTTCGAGCGCACAGTATATCAGATCAGCTTTGTGAATGGATAAAGGATTTTCTAACTGGTCAGTCGCAGTATGTTGTCGTTGAAGGAGAAAGTTCTTCTAATCTATATGTTACATCGGGTGTACCTCAAGGAAGTGTAATAGGACCACTTCTTTTCTTAATTCTTATAAACAGTCTCGGAGACAAAGTGAAAAGCCTTTTTAGATTGTTTGCTGATGATGCGATTATTTATAGGGAAGTAAGGAATTTGGCCGATTGCTTAGAAATTCAGCGCGATCTGGATGTTATTTTGGCTTGGTGCGCTGAGTGGCAACTTACTCTAAATTGTAAAAAGTGCAAGACAATGAGCATAACTAACAAAAAGAATCCAATTGTTCAGAAATACGAGGTAAACAGTTCAGTTATTGATGTGGTCGATTCTATGAAATATTTGGGAGTAACAGTACAAAGGAACATGAAATGGGACATACACATTAATTCGTTAGTAGGTAGAGCAAATTCTAGGCTGCGATTCATAGGTCGAATCTTGAAAACAAAGGAGATAGCGTACAAATCTCTTGTGCGTCCACATTTGGATTATTGTTGTGCCATTTGGGACCCGTTTCGTAAGGGATTGATCGAAAGTATAGAGAAAGTACAGAGAAGAGCCGCTCGATTCGTGACCGCTTGCTACAGTCCTTATGAAACCGTCACAGAACTGATTAGTAGATTAGGTTGGGAGTCTCTGGTAGATAGACGACACACGTTTTGTTTAAACTTATTGGAAAACATGCGTACTCCCACTTTCACTTTTGAGTGTAGTGAAATACTTCTTCCACCAACCTATTTGAGTCGGAAGGACAGGAAAGATAAAATTAGAGAAATAAGGTGCCGGACTGATTCTTATATGAATTCTTTTTTCCCTCGTACCATTAGGGATTGGAATGCACAGCAAAGAGATTAGCTTTGGTGCTGAGCACCCTCTGCCACCCACAATTTTGTGAATTGCAGAGTATATATGTAGATGTAGAGCTCTAACTTTTCTTCAGCAGTTAAATGTTGCATAAGCCACTGTCACATGGTAGGGGTAGGTTCAAACTAAATACAGTGTGTGTGGATGTGTGTGTGTGTGTGGTGGGGGGGGATGAGCGGTAATAAGTACCCTAGTATTACAAAATAAGCAAATATGTAATTAAAAACAGTCATTGTCAGGCAGAAGACACTGATAAAAAAAATTATAACATATTTAAATAATAAAAAATAAGTAAATATAAATGAACAGTAATTTTTTTAAAAAAAGTATTGAATTTAAACTAACCTCTGGAATGGATGGTTCATGTTAGTGGGTAGAAGACAGGAGAGAAGAGAGAGAAGGAAAAGTTGAAGTGATCATGGGGTATTAGTTTCTTTTGCTAATTTTACCATGTTTGTCCTTATCATTGTTCCATTTTCTTTCTAATGTGACTGTGGGTAATATCAAAATGTTGTTTTGTATCCTCCTTCCCCTCTTTACAGATCTCCTTCTTCCACCTTTCTCTATTCTTTAAATATCATGGAGCATTGTTTTACTGCTTTATTAGCTAATGAGAGTATTTTATTTCAGATTTACCAGTTTCCTGATTGTGACACAGATGAAGATGAGGATTTTAAGCAACAAGATAGGGAGCTGAAGGCATGTGTCCCTTTCGCTGTAGTTGGGAGCAACACAGTGCTCGAGGTGGCAGGTAAAAGGGTGCGGGGAAGACAGTACCCTTGGGGAGTGGTGGAAGGTAGGTCTAGAATCTTCTCATTCTGCCTGTCTCTCACTAAGTTAGGTCTTCAAACAAACATGAAACAACACCAACACACTAATAACATTGATTTTCCAAGCATATAATCCTTTGCTGAATGACGAAAGAAAATCTTTGGGAATCATGTCATACAGAATATGAAGTTCGGTTGTAAAGTGTATTCTTAGAACTTTTTTTTTTTTTTTTGAGTTGGTATTTAAGAGCTTATTGTAAATAAAAATGAAAATTTTATTTTGAAAACCTTTGCTAATTATGTAACTGCCCCCTCATAAAAATCTATATTATTAAAAATCTGTAAGCAAGCTGTGTGTGTCCGAGGTCATCACGCAACTACTGCACCAATTTGGATTTTTACAGTTTGAAACGTTATTGTTTAGCTTAAAATCTGCAAAATATCTTTTAACTGTTTATCACTAATCCCTATAAATGTTTTCCCCTCACAAAAGGTAGGCTGGTTAGTAGGGAGGGGGGGGTACCTGAAGTATCTTTTAACTTGGTGCAGTCTGGGAACAAAGCAAGAAATGATTATAATTTCTAAATGGGAAAAATAGGTGCCAGAGATCATTCAGTACTTTAGATGAACCCCGTTTTCAAGAAATGTTCACATAAGATCACCCTACTATTCTTTGCTTCCAGTCTTGTTTTTTGACTTCAGTTGTTTGTTTCTTCAGTTCTTTGAAATGTAGAACACTAAAATAAATGGAATATGTTAATTAAATGCAACAAGTGTAAGTAATATTTCAATTACATAAACATCTTTGTGCAAGAGCCACCAAACTTCACACTACTAAACTACTCTTTTGGATTCTGTTAATGTATTTTTCTAACTTGTTATTTATTACTCAAGTTTTCTGAAATAGAGTAAGTTAAACTGAATTCTATATGTATCTTATCTGTAACTTTCAAATACACAGAATTGTGCTTTATTTTGCCACACCATGATAATATTTGGTACTAAAGAAAAGGTAAAGCATTTCTATATTCACCATGGGCCACTCACACAAAGCAGTGGGCACATGCTAATCTTTAATACATCTGCACAAACTGAAAATTTTGCTGAAGTACTCAAAACTACTGAAGTGACTCCACTTTAAAAAAAAAAAGTTCCTTCTGATCAACTATCACATGTAGACTAACCAGAAGTTACAATATAATAAGACTGTAGTTCTCTTGATGGGTCTTTAAAAGGTAAATGAATCTTGAGAAACAAAACTAAAGAAGTCTGACAATTACATGGTGTTGGTTTTTTAAACTTGAAATCTTTCATTCACTAAGTTGATGTAATTAGGGGGCATTCATTAATTACATGAGGTGCAATTTTGAGGGGGGGGGGGTGTTTGGTGAAATCTCACCAATCTCATGTCAGATTTTTAGCTTTGTAGAGCTAAATAAGAAAGGTTCTTCAAGTGATGCCAGTACTGATTTTAGGGACGGGGTATAACGATGCCAATATCAACTTTAGGGGGCTGTAACAGCCCTAGGAAGCAGGAGAGCTAAAAAAGGAAAAGTGTCAGGCAACCTAAAACTTCATAACCAAGTTTATTCATAGATCTGCAAGTTCATTTAAATAACATTGAAGATCAGGTTTAAATTCATTTGCTTTGATAATTCATCATATTTCAGATTAAACAGTTATAGAAAAACAGAACATAGTATTAACATATCTGCTATATTGAGGTCAGAGTATTTTGTAAAAGAAAAAGTTACCTTTATTTTCAGAGCTATTTCAAACTAGTAAAACAGGATTAGTAACTTCAGAGCTAGAAATTTTCCTAAGGAGATATCAGTATTTTAAAGTAAAGTTTGTATGGAATCAGAATGACACGGTAAAAACATTTACAAGTCTAGAAACCTCAATTTTAAAGATAGGGAGATGGTTTAGCACTTATATGATACGTAATTACGGCTTACATGTCATGTTAAATTTTGAGAGAGATAGCTAAGAAGATAAGGATTGTTTCTCAGAGGTTGTACTGAAAAATGTTAAGTCTACATCAGGGAGGAGGTCTGCATCAGGGAGGAGAAGTGGTCAAAATTAATCCAAAGGGAACAAAACACGGTTGAGGTATTAACAGTTTTAACTGTTTATCACTAATCCCTATAAATGTTTTCCCCCTCACAAAAGGTAGGCTGGTTAGTAGGGAGGGGGGGGGGGTTTCCCTCAGATCTCACGTCATCATTGAGAGAGAGGGTGCCTGACCAGATCTCACCACAGGGCGAATGGGCTCCAGAATTTTGGAAAAACACTTTACGTAATTAATGGATGCCCCTTACCAGTAAAATTGCATTACCCTATATATATTACCCTACAAATAGAAAATGGTTTATGCCAGAAACAGAATTTGGGAAGTTGGTATATTCTATGACAGAAAGGAGTGAGTCAATTTTGATAGAAAAAGGGAGGGGGGTAGAAATTGGATTGTTTTATTCCCACGAAAAGTTGTTCAAATTTATTTCTGAATCACTGTGTTGGAAATAGGATAAATTTATTGTTGTTAAGATGCCATTTAAATTTTAATTTTCAGTGGAGAACCCAAAACACAGTGACTTCATCAAGTTACGCACAATGCTCATTTCAACGCACATGCAGGATCTTAAGGATGTGACACAAGATGTACACTATGAAAACTTCCGGGCACAGTGTATATCACAAATTTCACAACAAGCAATCAGAGAACGCAGGTATGGCCTTTCTGTAATAAAAAACACTTGAACTATTTTCATTTTTCTTATAACAGAACAGAGTAACTTGCATTTTATTATCAAGCAATTGCTTTTCAGTTATAATCTATTCCTTGTATTTATGTAAAAAGGAAAATCTTTCAGTGAAACTAATAATGCCTTCAGTTTATTCAACTCTCATTAGAAAATTCTTCAAAATTTTCACACCAGTCAGTTTTCTAATTCCAAATTTGCTGTAGGTTCTGCTACGTCCTTAAGTTTGACTAGACGACCCATGCGAAAATTTCGCGAATAAAATCCGATGAATAGTGAGGTTGAATATAATTTCACCAAGTTCAGTCATTACTCTTCATACTCCTACTTCATTTATCGATTTTGGTTAGAAATCCGGGAAGATAAATGGCTCGAAACACAAAAAACGTATTTTAGAAATATTGAAATTTTTGCGCTTTATGGGTCGAATTATGAAAAATTCCTTTCTTAGAATATAATGTTACCATGGCGGAAACCTTAGTCTTTAATACGATATGCCATTTATCTATATCGATTAGATATCAAGGGAAATATAAGGCTCGTGACACAAATATACGTTGTAGAACAATTTATACTTTTCCCCTTTAATAGTTGAATTCCAAACACTTCTTTCTTAAAATATGATGTCAGCAAAGCTGAGACATTATTCCTCACAATCGTACTTGATTTATCGATTTTGGATAGATATCAAGGGAGATAAGTGGCTCGAGACACAAAAAACGCATTTTAGAAAAAGTGACATTTTTACCCTATAAGGGTCGAATTACGAAAAATTCTTTTCTTAAAATATAATGTTACCATGGCGGAGACCTTATTCTTTAATATGATACCTCATTTATCTATATCGGTTAGATATTAAGGGAGATAAATCGCGCGTAACACAAAAATCGGTTATAGAAAAAAAAATTACTTTTTTCCTTTAACGGTTGAATTCCAAAAACATTCTTTCTTAAAATATGATTTCATAAAGCTGATACATTACTCCTTATATTCCTACTTCATTTATCGATTTTGGTTAGATATCCAGGGAGATAAATGGCTCGAGATACAAAAAACGCATTTTAGAAAAATTGACATTTTTGCCTTTAAAGGGTCGAATTACGAAAAATTCCTTTGTTAAAATATAATTTTACCACGGCGGAGACCTTATTCTTTAATATGATACCTCATTTATCTATATCGGTTCGATATCAAGGGAGATAAATCGCCCGTGACACAAAAATCGGTAAAAGAAAAATTTATACTTTTTTCCTTTAAGGGTTGAATTCCAAAAACATTCTTTCTTAAAATATGATGTCACAAAGCTGAGACATTACTCCTCATAATCCTACCTCATTTATCGATTTTGGTTAGATATCCAGGGTGATAAATGGCTCGAGATACAAAAAAACGCATTTTAGAAAAAGTGACATTTTTACCCTATAAGGGTTGAATTACGAAAAATTCTTTTCTTAAAATATAATGTTACCATGGCGGAGACCTTATTCTTTAATATGATACCTCATTTATCTATATCGGTTAGATATTAAGGGAGATAAATCGTGCGTGACACAAAAATCGGTTATGGAAAAAAATTTACTTTTTTCCTTTAACGGTTGAATTCCAAAAACATTCTTTCTTAAAATATGATTTCATAAAGCTGATACATTACTCCTTATATTCCTACTTCATTTATCGATTTTGGTTAGATATCCAGGGAGATAAATGGCTCGAGATACAAAAAACGCATTTTAGAAAAATTGACATTTTTGCCTTTAAAGGGTCGAATTACGAAAAATTCCTTTGTTAAAATATAATGTTACCACGGCGGAGACCTTATTCTTTAATATGATACCTCATTTATCTATATCGGTTCGATATCAAGGGAGATAAATCGCCCGTGACACAAAAATCGGTAAAAGAAAAATTTATACTTTTTTCCTTTAAGGGTTGAATTCCAAAAACATTCTTTCTTAAAATATGATGTCACAAAGCTGAGACATTACTCCTCATAATCCTACCTCATTTATCGATTTTGGTTAGATATCCAGGGTGATAAATGGCTCGAGATACAAAAAACGCATTTTAGAAAAAGTGACATTTTTGCCCTATAAGGGTTGAATTACGAAAAATTTGTAAGGACAATGGCTGATACCGGGGCTGAAGTATCGCCTTAGTGCCTTAACTTACACTCTTGTAGACTCACAGTTCTCAGTAATACTTGCTTAAATTTGATTTGATTTAACTTGACCATGTAGCCAGGATGACTCAACTGAATGCCTAGGTCGCCACTATATTTGTTACCCACAAATAGAGAAAAGGGTTTTATGCTTACTACTGAAGAACACAGGTTCACTATTAGAAAAATCCACAGTTTTATTTTCAAAGTCACAAGTTCAAAATAGCATTTACAGTTGAGCAGGCATATCGAACTCTCTTTTCCTAAAATTACAGATTGTGGAGAGAAAACTAACCGACCGAAACCCCTTTAGCAAAATTAAAAGTTCTTAACAGTCATTGGAGTTGCAATATAACACGACACGAAAGTTTCCACATGTTCAAACTAGTCCGCATGGCGAACTACGGACAGACCGCGGACAGCAACAGACAGACCGGAACAGACCCCAGGCAGGAACAGACCGGCTCTTTTATCGAAACCACGAGAACCAGTGACGTCAGCAAATGTATCACATCTTTTTCCTCCGCGTAGCTCAAAGAGTACGAAATTTATTTGACGATCCCGACTATTAAAAATGTTTAAACTTTGATAGTATCTGGACTTATCCACTAGAAGTCCGACGGCAGTCTCTTGAGAAATTTAGAGTAATTAATTTTAGAGTTTTAGCTGTTTAAGACTCCGCGTAGTGATACAATCAAATTTGGGTAAAATCCCTAAGTGTTCTAGAACTTTTTTACGCGCGTGCACAACAATCCGCGACAATCTATTTTACAAAAACTTAATTTCCGGACAAATGCTTAAACTTTTTATGAAAACCCATATATGTATGAACTCGTCTTGATTAGGGCTATCTGCTGATACAAAATTTAAATTTATATCTCTTTTAGATAAAAAGCTTATTATTTTCTCTTAATTAAAATCGCTAATTAGTCTTTACCAAATTATTTAATTTTATAACCAAAATATCGGGGCTAGTGCTGACTACAGCTGGTGATAAAAGATCGGTTGTAGTAGTCGGGATCGTCAAATAAATTTCATACTCTTTGAGCTACGCGGAGGAAAGTGTCTATGAAAAAAAAGAATACAAATTCCTAGGAATATATGTTGACAAGTTCCTAACATGGAAGGCACATGTAGACTTTGTTTGCAAAAAAGTGAGTAAGGGCATTTTCCTAATAAATCATTTATCAAAAGTCTTAGATAACAGTATTCTGAAAATTGCATATTATGGAACAATCTTTCCACATATCATGTATGGTATTGAAGTCTGGGGATCCTGTTGTCATATGTATATGAATCGGTTGTTACTGTTGCAGAAAAGATGCATTAGAATAATATACAAGTTAGACAGAAAAGAATCTTGTAGAGAAATATTTAAACAGGAAAATATTCTAACTGTATTTTCACTATATGTATATAGGGTATTACTATTGATTCAAGGTAATCCCCAATTTAACCACACAAACAGTGAAATTCATAAATATAACACTCGTACTAAGTTAGATTTACATATCAAAAGACATAACTCTAAGGCAGCAGATAAGAGTGCATATCAAATGGGAGCTAGCCTATATAATAAGCTTCCAGCTCATCTAAAGTTACTAACTGGGAATAAATACAAAATTGGAATAAGATCTTATCTATGTAATAAGGCCCTATACAAACTTGATCAATTGTAAAAATTTATGTATGAATGTACCTATTGTATTGACTTTGCTAGAAACTTGTATCACAAGCATATTGGCAATAAAAATTATTATTATTATTATTATTATTATTATTATTATTATTATGTGATACATTTGCTGACGTCACTGGTTCTCGTGGTTTCGATAAAAGAGCCGGTCTGTTCCTGCCTGGGGTCTGTTCCGGTCTGTCTGTTGCTGTCCGCGGTCTGTCCGTAGTTCGCCATGCGGACTAGTTTGAACATGTGGAAACTTTCGTGTCGTGTTATATTGCAACTCCAATGACTGTTAAGAACTTTTAATTTTGCTAAAAGGGGTTTCGGTCGGTTAGTTTTCTCTCCACAATCTGTAATTTTAGGAAAAGAGAGTTCGATATGCCTGCTCAACTGTAAATGCTATTTTGAACTTGTGACTTTGAAAATAAAACTGTGGATTTTTCTAATAGTGAACCTGTGTTCTTCAGTAGTAAGCATAAAACCCTTTTCTCTATTTGTGGGTAACAAATATAGTGGCGACCTAGGCATTCAGTTGAGTCATCCTGGCTACATGGTCAAGTTAAATCAAATCAAATTTAAGCAAGTATTACTGAGAACTGTGAGTCTACAAGAGTGTAAGTTAAGGCACTAAGGCGATACTTCAGCCCCGGTATCGGCCATTGTCCTTACAAATTCCTTTCTTAAAATATAATGTTACCATGACGGTGACCTTATTCATTAATATGATGCCTCATTTATCTATATTGGTTAGATATTAAGGGAGATAAATCGCTCGTGACACAAAAATGCGTTATAGAAAAATTTATACTTTTTCCCTTTAAGGGTTGAATTTCAAACACATTCTTTCTTACAATATGATGGCACAAAGCTGAGAAATTACTCCTCATAATCCTACCTCATTTATCGATTTTGGTTAGATATCCAGGGAGATAAATGGCTCGAGATACAAAAAACGCATTTTAAAAAAAGTGATATTTTTGCCCTATAAGGGTCGAATTACGAAAAATTCCTTTCTTAAAATATAATGTTACCATGGCGGAGACCTTATTCTTTAATATGATACCTGATTTATCTATATCGGTTAGATATTAAGGGAGATAAATCGCTCGTGACACAAAAATGCATTGCAAAAATATTGATACTTTTGCCCTTTAAGGGTCGAATTCCGAAAACTTTCTGGCTTAATATACGACGTCACTAAAGCGGAGATCTTAATCTTTAAAACGATACTTCGTAAAACGGTTTCAGATAGGTATCCAGAGAGATAACTGACTCGTAACACAGAAAACAGCATTTTAGAAAAATTTACTTTTTTGCCCTTTAAGGGTCGAATTCCGAAAACTTCCTTGCTTAAAATACGATTTAACCAAAGTGGAGACCATAAGCTTTAAAATGACACCTCATTCATTGATTTCGGTTAAGTATGAAGGAAGATATAGGCTTGTGACAGAAAAATACCTTATAGAAATAATATATATGATACTGCATGCCTACCTTTTGACTACAATCTGTATTTTGTTTCTCTCCTTCATATAATTGGCTCAAACTGTATGTATTCATTTTTAATGGTATTTTTATTGGGATGATTTGGTAGAAGTTATATGTAATGCATTCACAGTAATCTTTCAGCTGTCTTGTCAACATCTTTTGTTAGATATTTTCTATAAATTTATTAAATTTAATGTTGGAATTTAAATTACAAAAATGTCCCCAAAAACACCATTTTGTGACAAGGCATAACTTACAAACCTTAGTGACATCTCACACCAGTAAATAAATACTTGTAATCCAAAACTTTTTGCGTCTTTCTTTGAATTTGCACATAAATTTATGAAAATCTGGTTTATATAATATATAAACCAGATTTCATATTATGATGTGTAGTGTTTTAATGTTAGTGTTTATTTTCTATGAGTACTTCAGATTCATTCACAACTTTTTTTTTCATTTTTCATTTTTTTTATTTTCTGATTTCAAAATAAACACTAGAACCTCTCTTTGGAGAGTAATACATTTGCATTTAATTCTATATGGTTGTTAAATATATTTTTTGCAGTCAAATTAGTATCGTATGCAAAATGTGCCCATTGCTTTTTTGGATAAGTTTCCAGAAAGATAATTCATATATAATGAATAGGTATGGGATCCTAGGAATACCATGTTGTATTTTCTGCAAGTTTGATCAGGCATCTTCACTGACTGTAGATTAAAAAAAAGTTACTTTCTGCTTTCACCATTATTCCGCTGTTAACTGGTGATTAATGCAGTCAAATGCTTTTGCAAGATCACAAATAATTCCTGAAGGGCACATTTTACTGTCCCATTCCTCAAATGAGTTATGCAATAAAGAATTTATATATATCTGAGCCTGACCCTTTCTGGAATTCAAACTGTGTACTAATAAGAGTATTGTAGAGTGTAAATTTTTCAATGGTGTATGATACATGACATTAATAATAATAAAAAAATATATTTGAGAATCCTGAGTTTTAAGTAACCAGTTTAGTGGGATCATTAAGGATTACGATCTGGGAATTGGAAGATATAATGGAGAACAAATTTGTCCACACAATTAGAAATCATGAGGGAAGTAAGAAAGCTAAGCAAGTGTAAAGGGGCTGGTGTAGATAATATTACTATAGATGTCTTAAAGATAGCAGGATCTGACATTGTACCTTATCTTGAAATGTTATTTAAACTGAGTCTGAATATTTGCTGCTTACCAGAGGACTGGAAAGTGCGATGGTAGTGCTGGTCCATAAAGGAGGGTCAACACTTATGGGCTAATCAGTCTGACTTCAGATTTTTTCTTTTACAGCAAGCTGAAGAGGGACTCAGGCCCAGCATATGAACCAGTAACGATTAGTGATACTGATCGACTGCTATTACAGAAGGATGAAGAAGTGAGTCCTTATTCAGATTAATATGTAGAACATATGAATACTTTTATAAATAATCTAGATACATTTTATTTGCAGTTAATCCTCTGATGACTGACAACATGGAAATATTATGGTTATTATGCAAAACTATCTTAGAAAATAGTTTGTACTCTAAGAAAACTGGCAGTGGTACACCATTAATATTTTTCTTCATTTTTTAAGGAAAGGATTGATAAAATACACCCAACACTCACCAAAGTTGAAGGGAGGAGGGCAGCAGCAACACGAAATAAAAATAATAATAATAAAAAAGAACCATGGAAAATACAATATTTCGGGTTAACCCTTTTACAAGTTAAAAGAAATAAGTGGCTGGGCTTGCGCAAGCCTTGTGGTCAATGCAGTGTTAAAAAAAACTATTTTGGGCCCTGAGGCCAGATGGGTGACTTTTTTCTTTAGCTCTGTCAAGTTGCTGGTAGGGGCCCCCTGAGCTGAGCTTGGAGCCCCCTGGGCTGGGGTTGGGGGGCCCCTAAGCAGTAGTTTATCTAGGTTCACAAGGCCCTCCCACCTGGGCTGTGCTTGGGGGCCGCCTCAGGTGCGCTCAGGGGTCCCCTGAGCATGGCGGCCCCGGTGCACTGTTCCACCTAGCTCTATGGGTCAACACAGCCACTCATGAATGAAACTGACCATCAGAGGTGGTGGGGGGAGCAACGATAATATAACCACAAGTATTAATCACTAGAAAGGTTACGAGGGGAAATGATAAAAATAATCGAAAATTTTGAAATAAGGTCTATAAATATATGTGAATCTATTGTGATAGCCAGTGATGTGTGTATAGGGTGAGGATGGAAGGTATTATCAGAAATTAAAGCCTGCGGATGTCTAGTCTGCAGGATGTGTTGATATGACAATTCCCACCTCCAGAGAGTTCAGATTTGGAAATGGTATCTGGAAGTACTCTAATGGCTCTGACTGTGAAGCAGTTATTAAGGTCACAGGTGTTGTGAGTACTGGTATGGTGAGCAACAGGGAGGTCCAGGTTTTGGGAGTAAACTGTTTGTCTGTGACCATTCATTCTGATGGATAATGAGTTTGAGGTCAGGCCAATCTAAGAACTTTGACAGTGGAGGCAGGTGAGCTGGTATATGAGATGGGTTGTTGTACAAGCACCATGACCCATGATTGGGTACATTTCACCAGTAGTAGGGTTGCAATAGGTGCTTACTGCACATTTTGCATCGGGGTTTGTTACACGGGAAGGATCAAAACGGTGGTTTTGGAGCATCAGAGGGTATATTTTTTAGGTTAGGTGGTCTGCTGAAGGTGACACATAGTGTGGTTGAAATGATAGTGGCAAGAATGTGGCACATTTCAGGAAAGGATCTGAGGAAATCGTAGCCAAAATGAAGAATTTAGTTTAGCGATTCCAGGCCAGGAAAAACTGGGTGAAAAAAAAAAAAAAACAGGCTTCTGGTTGATTTTGGTTTGTGTTTGTCATTGTGGTGGACAGTTCTTGATTCCTGATATCTAGTATTGGACTAATTCTGGAGGATAATTGCAGTTTATGAGTGCCTGGGTCAGATTGTTGGAGTAAAGAGTAAAAGATTCTTTATCACAGCAGATGTGTTTGCCTCGGATGGCTAGGCTGTATGGGATGCAACGTTTTGTATGATATGAATGGCAGCTATCAAAATGGGGATATTGTTGTAGGTTACTGGGCTTCAATTTGGATACTGGCCACTTGCTGGGTGTGTCTGTAATATATGTCGTGTAATAAATGATCCCTTCTCTTTCATTACTGTGCAACTGCTTTACCTCGTGCACTTCCTTCTGCTGCTATTCACATATCTATCCCATGGTCAAGCTTGAGGCCTGTTAATTTATTCTTGATGCCCTGTCACAGATTTTTTACTATTAGTCTTATGCTTATGCACTGGTGGCTGTTTCACTACCCAACTTTCACTGTTCAAGGTTAACTGTTCAGTTCATGTTTTAATGTTTTTTACAGTTTCTCATCTCCTTACAAACTCAATCAGTTTGTGGTTAAAATCATCACTGCAGTTTCCTATATTATTTCTAGATCTTCTCGCAGTACCCATCCATACCTTATTGCCAACGTTTCTTTACACACACAGTACTCACTGCACCAACTTCCCAGCTTATAAAGATTACCAACAAAGCTCCTTTTATATATGTTACTGTTTGTATTTCATGGTTCTCCGAGTCCAGCTGCACTGATTAATTGATACCTGGTTTTTTAGCCTTTTTGCCAATGCTTTTATCAGTGGGTCTTCTGATGAAGACCATTGCTAGATTACTGAAAAATATTATTAAATAGTCATCCCATAGTCACTTGGAAAATGAGAAAAAACATACAATCTATGCTGTTAGTTAGCACAATAATGTCTACAAATAAAAATAACTGCTTTCTTTTACACCCACTCTAACCACTGCATCTGATACCTATAATCATGAATTCTTCCCATCTGATCAATCATGAATGACTAAGGTTTTGTATTCCAAGACCCTTACTTCCCTGGTACATCCCCTCTCATCAGCTGCAGGAAATGAAGGACTTTGAAAACTCTCCCTATAAAATCTGGCAAAATTAATAATATGTTTATTGTCAATTAATATTTTAAGATATTTAAATTTTGTGCTTCCTTTGACGTAAATAGTAATAAGAGTTGTCATGAGACAGATAAGTTGGCCTGCTTTTGAACTTAACTCTCTGATGGTGGGGCTATGATAACTAGTTTAGGATTCTATCATAAATAAACAACGTTCTGAATATTTTTGATTGTTCTTTTTCACTTGATTAAAGTTCATTTAATTTTTAAGTTCTGGATTGTGACGTTTCCACTTCAACATTGGAAGAAATAATGGGATGAAATTAATGCAGCACTATGAAATAACAAGAATGAGGTTTAAGTTCATTGATTAATTTAATAATGTTCATTACTTAAATTTCTGCAAACTGCCATTGCAATAGTTTAATTTGTTAGAGGGGGAAGATGGGTGTGTAGGGAAATTGCCACCGGAGGATGTGCTCTATTGCAATTAAATTAAATTTAAAAAAAAGTTAGGTCCAAGACTTGATGATATTTTTTTTTTTTTTTATTTAGCACACATTTTTTACAGCCTAGTATCTAGAAACTAAAATAGGCCTTAATTTAACACAACAGTTTTACATTTGATATTTCAACAGATAATTTCACAATGAATTATTTCAGTTTTTGTTATGTATGGCTTTGGCAATATCTGTACAGTCTTTTCTTGTTGGCACGATACATACAATTGTTTCGCTGTTAACATATATTACAACTTTCTAAACTTGCTGCATTTTGTCATAATTGATTTATTATAGTTTTCTAGTTTTGTGTGGTGTCTGCAGTTTCCTGTCCACTTTATGGTTAGAATTTTTAATATTTCACTATGTCACTTCGTACGTCTACCACTACTACTATTACTAAACTATTACTACTATCTACTACTCTACCATCTAAGAAAGCATTTTCCAGCATTGGTATCGGTGCGGTAATCCGAATTCCAAATCTCCCGGAATAGCGCACGTTCTCAGTCTCTCTGGCAGCCAGAGTGACCGAGAAGGCCGCCCATCGGGAGACTGGCCACCTCCAACACTGGTTGTGAGAACTAATTTTCAATGATATATATCTAATTGCAGAAGTAAGGAGTCTTTAATATCCGGCTAGTAGGTTGTTCGTTTCACAGGTGAACTAGATTAGTTTAACATCTACTGCTGGTATTTGTTATTTTCAATATTTGAACAAATTCCTATTTTAAGATTATTGGCTACATAATTTACAACTTTTACTCTTAACTAACTATTAACATTTTTACATATTTTAAGAGATAACAATGTTTTACTTCAGAAGCGGCTCGAGACTGCAACTATTATCTATTATTTGTGTTATTGCAATGTCAGACCACATTTTATGCATCGGACTATAGTTCATGTGAGCACTAGTAAAGAACTTATACATTCACTATAAACTTTTATACGTGTTGCTTCAGCAA
This sequence comes from Vandiemenella viatica, assembly GCA_031002005.1. Classification (NCBI taxonomy): domain Eukaryota; kingdom Metazoa; phylum Arthropoda; class Insecta; order Orthoptera; family Morabidae; genus Vandiemenella; species Vandiemenella viatica. The sequence continues at coordinate 11,743,451 of JARYHS010013630.1, forward strand.
GTTCTTGTTTGTAGGTAGAATCTCCAGTGGTGTTGCTGCGAAACGGTCCATTTAAAGTCCTTTAATATGGTTTAAGCACTCCTCTCCGCAGATCAGCTGGTTGCGTTTTCAGCACGATATATGACTCGCTGATCGAGCGCTTAGACACGCATTCGCTTGTGGCTGCTCTCGGGTGTTACTCTGTGACGTCATAGTCGGCTTGACTGGCCTTCCTCTTTGCTGTCGCTAAACTTTGCATGAATCTCTCCTTTTGCAGTTTGGATATATTTTGCGTCACTTCGTCTAGTTTGCGCCAAAGTTGCTCATTTTTTAGTATGTCTTCCGTTTTCATGTTTCTAGTTCATGAAATCCTTCGTTTCTGGCTTCTGCCATTTGTGTGCAATCCCAGACGATGTGTTCGGGTGTACCCTCTTCCCCACACTCACACAAGCTTGTGTCTTTTAGTCCTCTTTTATGTAGTAGGCTGGGATATGGCCCGTGTCCAGTGATGTAATGAACAAGTCCGGTTGACGGATCCAGGTGACTGAAGGTTAATCTCTCTTGAATTGTTGGCCAAATATTGTAGGTTCTCCTGCCAGTCGTACTACGCGACCACTGTTGTTGCCATTCTTCCATCAAGACTGTTTTTATCTCCCATGCTTCTGTAACCGGTCTTCCTAAAAATTTGTTCTACTTTTTCGGCGTCACCGGTTCGTAGCCAATAGTGTGCCCCTCTCTTTCTAACTTCTAGGTCAATTGGCCAAACGCCCAACGCAACCAGCAGAGAGTCGGTCGCGTTGTGCTATATGCACCACTTAATCTTATCAGTATGCTTCTTGTACGCTTCTTAGTGCCTGGTGAGGTTTAACTTGTCGTAACTTATGCGCCCAACTGCTAGCAGCATATCCCACAATCGAGGATAATATACTGTCGTGATACCTCCTTATTATGGACATTGGAAGATGAAATCTTCTTTGCCCAATACTGATCAGTTTGTTCATCACTATTTGGCACGACTGCACACCTCCGTTATATGGTCAGTAAATTTAGTCGCTCGTCTAGCGTGACTCCCAGGTATTTACAAGTTCTAACTCTTTTATGGAGACGTCCGTTAACTTTTATTATTGGATTTCGCTTGGGGGCGGGCCACTGAGAACCATGAATTGAGTCTTGTGAGGTGCAAGGGTTAATTTCACTTTGGAGCACCAGTTTTGTAAATGTCTTAATGCCATTCTGCTTCTAGCCTCTACTTCGTCCCTTGTTCCGCCTTGTATCAGCAGTAGAAGGTCATCCGCGAAGGCACAAGCCCCAGGAATCCTTCTTGCCCAATCATGCTTTCTATGGCCATTTCGAATGTTACGTCCCAGAACACTGGTCCACACACGATCCTTGCGGACAGCCTTTAGTTAATTTTTTCTCTATTTTCACTCGTGGACATCTCAGTTGGCAAATCGGTTTTTACAGTAGTCGCGGAACGTTCCATAGAGGTTACTAGGAATTCCATTCTCGCAGGCGGCTAAAAAGAGCCGGCCACCATAAGTTATCGAATGCTCCAGCAATGTCGACGGCGGATAGCTATTACATATTTGCTATTACTACTTTTCACTAGATGCACGGCCTTATTTATGGCATCGTCGGTTCGACCTACCCGCTCTGAAACCAAACTGATGTACACTCATACCATACTTTTTCCTGTGTTCCTGTAGTTTCCATACTAAAATTTTTTCCTGCACTTTTCCAAGCACATTTAGTAGACAGATCGGCCGATAGGATTTAGGATTTAATGGATCCTTGTCGTTCCCCTTCTTTAGGATCACCACTTCACTCTGCTTCCAGATATTTGGAACCCTGCCTTGCTGAAGGCATTTATTAAACAGTATGCAGAGTGGTGAAGCCAACTGGACCACTAATGCCTGGAGCACTTCAGCAGCGATTCCGTCCGGTCCAGGTGTCTTTTTCCGCGACATGGCGTTAATCGCTTTAATTACTTCGTCTGGTGTCACATCATCCGCTAAAGTAGCTGAGGTATAAATTTCATTGTGACCTTTACGGAGATTTTCTTGCTCTAAACTTTCACCTACTGCCTCATCGTCGGGTAATAGTACTTTTAACAGTTCCTCAGCTGTTGCGCTCCAATTGGCCGTCATGGTCCCGTCTGCCCTTCTTACGGTTGATAGTGTAGTCGGTGGTCTCAATTTGCTAGCTGCGATCTTGTAGGGGACGCCCCAGGGATCTGACTTTAAATTAGCGTTTACATAAGCCTCCCAACTCTGCTGCTTTGTTTTTATTAGCAGCTCTTTAAAGGCAGTCTTCCTCTCCCTGTATCTATCGAGAAGCAAGCACCTATCGGCAGCAATCATGCACCGTTGGTACTCTTTTCTCGCCTTCCTCATCTCCGATCGTAGTTTTTGCAGTCGGTCGCTCCACGGTATGTCTGTAGTATTCGCTGGTCTTTTGAGGGGAATGGCTATTTTCATTACGCGCTGAATTTCACGCGTGATCCCTCTTGCTATGACATCTACATCATTACCTTCCAATAGATCCACTGGTAGACGGAATCATCTCTTAGTCTTGCCCAATCTGCCCTACGTAAGTTTATATTTTTCCTTGTGTCGTTAATTTAATTGATTTGCAACCTACCTTTGGCCAGATCAAAACAGAATCAAGTTGTGGTCACTTGTAGTTTCGTTTTCAACCACCCCTCAGTTTCTAGGCTAGGTTTCCTGCCAGCTGGTTGGTCAGCGTTACATCGATATTCGATTTTGCACCGGCTCTATTACTAAACGTTGGAGCATTATTAGGGCAGTTCCTGACTTCCAGGCATAACTCATTTAACAGTTCCTCTACCATTAAGCCTCGTTCATCCGTTGTATCACTGTACCAGAGCGGGGAGTGTGCATTTATATCTGCTGTTATAATTATCCTTTGATCTTGTAACTCAGTGCAAATTTTTCTTATTTTATTTAGATAAGCATCTATAGGGTCCTTATATTGGCAGTACATCGATACCAAAGTAACGCTACACCACCCGGTATCGATCTCTGCACATGCTGTGTGCTCATCACAGTATTGCGATATTTTGGTTACAGTTAGTTCTTTGTTTAGTACAATGATTCCTGCCATAGGTTTAGGTCCACTTACTATGGTTTGTGAGGATACTGGCATGTGTGGTATTTGTCCGCCCTTAGAGTAAGGCTCTTGCACACAGATAACATCCCAGTCATGTTGCGCAGCAAGATTCCTTAGCTCATGCAGGACGCATATTGTCCGTCTTGCATTAATTTGTGCAACTTTGATTGTACCTTTCATCTATGGTGTTTAGTGTAAACATTACTCTGAGGCCATGGAAGTTTCGCGTCGAAAACTATCCTTCCATGAGTCATCACAAATTGTTTATATATTTGGTCCGGGTCAAAATCTCATTTCTGTTGTTGAATAATTTTTTAACTAGCGTCACCAACTGGACTGGATCCGTGGGTAAGTTGCTGGTCTTGAGTTGTATTCTGTCCACTGCTTCAAGTTGAGGAAAGGTGACTGTTTTTCCTGCTGGGTGCAGCATCCTAGTGAGGTGCCTAAGTGCCATTGCCAACACATGCTCTTGTTCTAATCTGCTAATTTTTACCGTGTTCTCAAGGTCTATGTATATTTTTGTGGGATCTAACGCAGCTCTTTTTTCAAACTTTGTTTGCAGTGATATTTTAGGGTGTGTAGATTGCGCTGCCGTCGGGCTTGCATCGACCAAGTTAGGCCCTTTACACCAACCAAGTCCTGCCCTTCTTCCTGGGTAAGGAGGGGTGGTAACAGTTTGTGTGATTGTATCCTTCAGTCTGGTTTTTATTTTTGCGTATTCTTCGGTCTGAACTGCAGTGTCTTTCGCTATGTGTTTCGTCTCTACGTATTCTTCAGTCTGAACTGTAGCATCTTTCGTTGTGTTTTGTGTCTCTGCGACTTCTTCCGTCTGTACTGCTGAGTCTATCATTTTTGGTGCTAAGTCTCGGCCTTGTTTTTTACTTCTAAAGTTTGCCGCTCGTTCTGCATCCCTGCGCTTCCGTGACGGATTTTTATTTTTCTCTTGTTTGTTATTAACTATCCCATGTTTATTATACATAAGGGTTTTTTCAAGTCCTTTTGCTGTTTTAACTGGCTTATCCATAATCTATTCGCTGATCATACGCTGAAGGAGCATCTGATAGGTTAGACACTCCTTCCCTCTTCTTTTTGCACGTTTTACCTCTCTTCGCACATGGGATGCATACAGGAGCAATGTTTTTCTTTCGCATTGGTCTTTCTTGTGTCCAGTCACACCGCAGTGGCCGCATGTTGAGTCAGCTTGCTGACAGTGCTTGCTGACATGACCCCAATCACAGCACCTTACACAGTTCGGTACTGTAATGTAATCCTTAGCCGTCACAGCTGAAAATTCAATGAATATTTTTTCTGTTCCACAACATAGTTCTAACTTTTCCACTACTTCAACTACATGATGGACGGTAGCCTTATTTCTCGGACCTGTTTTAAATCTTGGTTTGAAACCTTCTACGAAATCAGTTCTGACTACTTTGTCTTCAAAATTTTGCTCATAAACAATATCTCTCAATTTCTCTGTATCGATGGAGACTGGTATATCATATAGAATAACTAACGGCTTCCGCTTCCTGGGTAATTCGCATCTCATGTCAGTATTAAGTGTCTGGTTATCGAGAATTTTCTTTGCATCCTGCGCGGGTATTTGTCTCAACAATTACAGCTTGCTTTGTTGTCCTGACTCTGTTATTTTTATTTTATCTTTCTGCGGCCTTAGTATCGTAGTGACCCTTCTCCCGCCACTTGTTTGGGCGTCTCCCCTTTTTTAGAAGAAATGAACACTGCACAAGTCGCTGTTGGGGTTATCATACTTTTTGGTGTGTGCCTTCCACCAGTAGCTGCGACAGCAGCATAGCTATGTGTGGGCTGCACACCCCCGTTTTCCTTAATTTCTTGTCTTAGTCTATTATTTTCGTTGATTAACTCCTTCAGTCTTCCCTCCATATGAGATACAGCGACTGCCCAGGACGCAAACTTATCCTTTAGCTCTCTTAGTTTCTGCTCTGATAATTTTTGGCCCTGGATCTCATTTAGGTATTTAACTAGCTCCTCGTACCTCTCTCCAAATGCAAAAGGAATTGCATTTGGAACGCAGTCACTAGTATCGCTTGTCGTATTCATTCCGTTACTGAGCTCCATCTGCGACTCCTAATATGTGGGTTCATCACAAACTAAATCCATTTTGTTAACCTGCAGGTCAATTCTCAAGGCCGAAGCCTCGCTGGATCTATCTCACAATATAGCAATTTTTCACAGTACCTGTACAATGCTGAAGCTGCAATGGCAGGCGTATCCGGACACTGGTAGAAACACAGAATCCACAAAACCCAAAACCAACACTGCAACAACACTACATACACTGCTAAGTCGGAGCGCACAGCACGACACGTCCGCTCACTCCGAGCGTCAACAAGCAAATTGATGATACTAGAAATAATATCGATATGAGTGTTGAACCAAGTGAGCTGCAGCACACGGTGCCAGCACTGACAGCCACGTAAAGCTTAGCTGGCCGGCCTCTCCACTTTCTAAGGGAACACTTGCAGTATGTTCCACTAAGAAGGACTGCTCAGAGGTACTCGAGGCAAATATTAGCTGCCCCGGGGTGAGGGGTGGAGAGATAGGAGGCCGGTTGCAGTCAGTAAGAGGTGCACTGAGATACAGCCGGTCATCTCAAATCAGTCGGTTGGCTCAGGTTGAGCTCAGGAACTGGACACTCTCCACACCCCATGCCATCACCAGTATAAACATACCATTCAGCTAATGGGCTACAGTCGGTTGTGAGGATCTATCATGTGACTTCTCTGTTTATGTACATGTGCTCTCTGAGAGAGTACAATGTAAATATACGTACTTCCTTAGCCAAACACTATCTCATTTCTAATTATAGCATGAGCTCCAATGGAAATGCAAACTCCTCACAAAATGCTACTCAATTCCTCCCTGCTTTGGTGGATGATTCCTTTTTCCATTCACCATTTTTCAGTGAAATTAAATTATAGAATATTTATAGGCAAATAAAGAAATGCTCATAATTTGGAAGTTAGTTCCATATTTAAAATGTTGCAAGAACCTTAATAGTCAGAATATTGCACTTCATAAACATGGCCATTCCTCACCTTTTATAATACCAACTGAACAAATTCCTTGGACTGCTTTTTTTAGCATTTATATTAACAATTAAATTTGCCATCCTTTTAAGATCATTTTATATTTATGTTACTCTTTCCTTTAATTTCTTTTACAAAATTTTATTTTTCTGATCTGTATTTTTTTTTTTTTAATTTGACTTTGTCACTTATATTAAAATTTTATTTCTTTTACATTTACCTTTATGTCTTCATCTTATTCATTATTAGATTATGATTATTTTGTTTGTTTATCTATTTATGTTTATAAGAATTAGAATTTTTCTCTCCACTGCAGATTTAAATCCTATTACAAACTACCACTTTGTTCATTTCTTGATGTTCTGATATAGTGATGCGTAGGAGTAATTGTTATGCATATTTAAGTGGCATTTTGTTTTTAGTGAGCTAGACATCAATCACCGTTATTCCATAAGTTATAGTAACTTACTTACTGTGAGCACCTACCAGTCCATATTTCAACCACATGGTAAAGTGCATAGAAATTCATAGTAAAAGAAATTTAGTTGTGTGTTTCATACAAGTATTCCAATGAGCTGTCATAACTGTAGACATCCAATGTTTGATATCAGAATCTAGAAAATATTAATTTTACATTTGTTTGGGTACTGCTGAAATCTTTTTGAATAGTGGTTTTCATTCAGAAATGATCTTTTACCTACACAGGTGAAAATTGTTTGTTGTTGCAGATCCGTCGAATGCAGGACATGTTGACGCAGATGCAGGAACGGCTGAAGGCGACGGGCGCGGGACCCATGTTCCGGCAACTGAGTCCGGGCAGGCAGCCTCCTCAGGAACCTCCAGACAGTGTGGTTAATGTGTGATTGGTGCACTACCAGCATCTTGGTTCAGCCAAAAATGCCACAAAACACTGTAAAAATACTTTTCCCTGAAGCCGTAACATAGCATCATAAAGTATGGTTACATTGCATATACCAAATAATACTGCAAGAAATGTGAGATTCACAGTAAAGAAGTTAAGCTGCTTTTAACCGCAGTAGTTTAAGGATCACTTATGTGTACCAAGTTTATAGTCTGCAATAAAACGTGTACTGCATTGTATGAATGAAGATAAAGTATACTTGAAACTAATGTTATTGAAAAAATGAAGCACAATTTGAAGTTAAGATGTGATAGGCAAAGCCATCTATCATTTATATTATGGCAACACAATTTAGACCTAGCTTGCTGTTCTCATTTGCAACTCATTCAGTAATGATCAGCTGAGCCTATTGATCTAAAGTATGTAAAATATAAACTAGTGTTGCCACCGTTTCGTCATGATGACTGCTTTAATGTGTTTAGTGTATATGACATTTGACTGTGCATTCTGGAGGAATTGCACTACAGTTTGGAAGAAGACTCTATTTATTTGTATTTCTTACATTGTTGTTGTTAATTTTGAATGAAAATTAGTTTTATTATATTATTTTCCCATTGTGAGTCATCATCCTTGGATGTAACTATCATCAGAATAATCAAATCTTCTAATACTTTTGATCTAAACTTCAGCTTATTGTTTGTTGTTTCAAATATTATGTATTATAACACATATTTACCATCGTAAATTAAAAATCGATCATAAGGTAGGGTATGCAAGCTTTTTAAAAAAATATGTTTCATCAGTAGGAGGGAAAGAAATTAAGTATATTGTTATTTCTTTCTCATATTGCATGTAAAACAATCATAATTTAGATCTGTGGGATATGTGATACAGGCACCAAGCATATTGCAATAGATTTCCCAACATATGCCTGTGCTCTTTGGCATATTGCATAGATAGTTACATTGTACAACATTATATTTCCTGTATTCTGTGTCTGTAACCTGTATTTTTAAAAAGTAATTTTCTTAATACAGAAAAGAAAGATAAAAAATGCCCATGACTCACCAATGCTTAAAGTAGGAGAGCAGCTGCAACAGAAACACAATACTGTAGGCAATTCCCTCACTCACAAAGATAGAAATGTGAATGAGCTCACACGGGCAGTGCGCTCAACACAGCCATATGAGTAACTATTTTTTTTTTTTTTTTGCATTATTTTTGTCACTACTTTCCTCCTTCTTCCAACTTCCTTCCCTGGAAACAAAAAGATGACCATGACCACAAGATGGCAATCGATTTCAGATGTAAGGATGTGGGAAGATTTTTTTTTTTCATAGGCAAGGGTGTCAGGAATTGGAATAAATTACAAAGAGAACTGATGAATAATTTACCAAACATGCTGAAAGAATTTAAAGTTGAAATTAGTAGAGGGCAAAAGAATATGGGAAAAGGAAAGGGGAGTAATGGGTGTGTAGGAAATTGTCACTGGAGTTACTCCATCATAATTAAATTAAATTAACTTGGGTGAGTGATGGGTGTATTTTATCTTTCAATTCCATGTTAATATACCTCATGGTATTTGTTCCTACTCTATTGTTTCTGGAGTATGATTTTCTGTTTTAGTAAATTTTTTATCTTTTTAGCTCATGCTAGAACTTCTTGTGGGTATTGTCTTGCTGCAGTTTCATTATTATTCAACATGCTAGGTGAAAAAAAAAATATTTTTCATAAAAAGCCGGCATAAATGTACATCTTTATGGCCTCCTTAGAGTACTCTACTAACTTTAGCTAATGTACTTATAGGCTAAAACTGGACCAACCAATGTTAAATTCAAGATTTTTAGTTCAGGATTGCAACAACTGATATTCAATAAGAAATTCAATGGTATAAAACACATTAATATATATGAAAAAATACAAAAAAAAATCTGAAATATTTGTGGCAGTTAAAGTGTACTTGATATGATGAATTATAAATGAAGTAAATACAAGTTTTCCAAGTTTTTTTCCACTTAGAAAGTTTATATTCATTTTAATATTATGATGTAGTTACTAGGGGTGGAAGAGTATAACTGATTACATTAAGTAAAATGTACTAACAAATTAGACTTCTGCACACTACATGAAATGATTTTATGTTTCAAAACAACCCAGTATACATGAATATACAAGATAGGCACCATACCATAAATAACTTAAATTTTTGTGCATTGATCTTTGGCCAGTATAAACAATACAGTTTATAATCTATTCAGTAGATTGTGCCTAATCAGTAGGTAGAATGATGTTGAATATAAATGGTTGACAGTGAGCTGGGGAATACTAATGGACAGATAGAAACAAGCTCTTATGAAAGAGGAAGTAAAAACGCTGTACAAGATGCACAAATTTCTGCCTCAGCCATAGGCAGTGAAGCGATTGGCTGTGAAACATTATCTTTAACCAAAATGTGTTGATAATGCTCCCTACAAGCAAATATAATTTTATTACATTATGTAAATTTATTTTGCATTACATCATAGCATATTATCTTAGAAAAAATTGCTCATACTAGTATTTAAAGCAAAGAATATTTAAGTTTCAAGCAACTACCTGGTCAAAATAAAGCAATAAAGGATAATTTGGACTGAAACTTGGGCACAGAAAATAAATTCATTACATATAAAAGTTGCAATTATAAAAAGTAAGAGAAAAATGAACACTATTTCAGATGAGTTCTTAATCATGTCAAAGTGTATATGAGACCTACAGCAAACCCAAAGTAATCACACTGTATGACTCAATTTCGTGTGCACACCTTTTTTTTGGTTGACCCAGCTAGTGGTTGAAAACTGCTCAAGATTTTTTTTTTTTTTTTTTTTTTTTTTTTTTTTGTAATCTTCAGTCGTGATGAATGGTGGATTTTTCTTCTCTAATCTTGTTACAGTTCAGATTGATTTGTAGAACCGTTTTCCTATGTCATTATTTACACAACTGAAAGTAAAAAATCTGCTGGGCTTTCAAATTTTTCATCCATCTTCATCCTGTAAAACGATGAGAGTTTTGCACTGTTAAACAATTATTAGGTGAAGATGACTCTCTCCAAAGTGATTCAGATATTTTTATATGCATATCTGAAATATACACATATTGTCTTAGAATGACTAAATGAACAAGACATCAAGTTTACTCTGTCAATAGAATTATCATTAGTGAAGTGAACACAATTTTCATTTTCCACATTAAACATCAATATTATTACTACATAACTTTTTCATTTAGTGCCCTTAGGTATAATTTCTTCCAGATTCAACCATCTCAATTAATACATTTAAGAGTAACTATCCAAAAGCTATAAACAAATTTTTTGACTTCTCATTCTTGCCTGTTACATAAAAGCAGAACTGTAAGTCATCGAAGGTTAATTTTAGCTATGATAAAGGAGCTGGAATGGGAGTCAGTTGCAGACAGGAACAGTTGAAGAGAGTAGTGTGAGTTGGTTCCCTCCACAACACTTCCCAGTTACTTGAAACTGTTTGCTTTCTTCACAATTCCTATGATTATGTTCTTCTTTCTGGTTGTAACCATACACTCACTTTTCTTCACATTAAATCTCATACCATGTTCACACGCACCTTCTGCCCTTACATCCAGTTGATATTGTTCTTCATCTTCACTACCCTCCAGATCATCTGCAAAAGCTGTCACGTGAAAGTTTACCTTTCCCATCCTCACTGCCACCTTCTCAATTATATCATCCACTGTACATGTTTCATTTTAATTGTAAACATCAGATCATATATATTATTTCTATATGTTTTTTTATCACAAGCCAATATCTCCCTTGATAATTAACCAAAATGTATGAATGTGGTATCATTTGAAAACTTGAGGTCTCCACTTTGATCACATCATATTTCAAGAAAGGTTTTTTTTTTTTCAGAATTCAACCCTTAAATGGCAAAAATGTCAATATTTCTTAAGAGCAATTTTTTGTGCCACAAATCATTTACCTCCCTGCATTCCTAACTGAAATTGATAAATGAAATATCACTTGAAAAATCATGATCTTCACTTTAGTGACATCATATATTAAAAAAGGATTTTTCTCAAGGGGCAAAAGTAAATATTTCTACAACGCGTTTTTGTGTCATGAGCCATTTATCTCCCTAGATATCTAACCGATACAGATAAATGAGATATAATTTTAAAGATTAATGTCTCTGCTGTGGTCACATCATATTTTAAGAAAGGAATTTTTCAGAATTCGACCCTTACAGGGCAAAATTATCTTTATTTTAGTAACATATTTTATTTTATCATTAGTCATTTCTCTCCCTTGATATCTAACCAAAATTGATAAATGAGCTATTGACTAAGGTCCTCTGCTTTGGTCACATAATTTCTTAAGAACGAAATTTTTTGGAATTTCACCCTCAAAAGGGCAAAAGTAATAACTGTGAAAGTCGCACGTATGAGACAGTTCACAGCCTAGCCCTAAATAGCAGTAGCAAATATCACAGAGATATTAATAAACTGTTTCACTGGCATCGACTTTTGTCATATACTTATTACACTAAACAATTGAAACAAATGAGACGGTTCTCCTTTCATCCTATTACAAACCCCCAGCCTTACTATTTATTGTATCCATAAAATTTTCACATGGATCATATAGATATACGCAACAAAAATTGAGAATGCCTTAAAAGTTACATAGTTTTTCTCGGCGTTGCAAATATAAATAATTTTCTCGGGTGACTAGCCGAGTTATATGAATGTTATAGTTACACGATATTTCGGCGCACTGAATCATCGACGCCATCTTCTGGTGAAGTGAGGTCAGGAACGTGCGAAGTTGCTGAGCTAGACCAGATTACCGCTGCTAACCTCTGATTGGTCGGCTGTAGAACCAGTCGTAGCAGGGGTCAAATCTTGTTGCGGCTTGAATCGATGCTAAGGTGGAGTTACGGCTAGATTTGATGTCAGTTTTTACATCGCATGTAGCGGACGGGCTTAAAGTCATCGCTCCTTCGAAGATGATATCATAAAACAAAGCATTCAGCATAAATTGTTTATCAAACTGATGGGTCAACACGGATCCGTTGCGGGCCTCATATTGAGCCATGCTGCCACGTGATTGGTCAGATTTGTAACCAATCGTAGCCGGGGTCCTGCCTCGTATCAACACATCGTTAATTGTGAATGTGGTAAAAGCTACATTGGCCAAACGGTGCGGTGTGTTCACCAACGTTGTCTAGAACATGCACGACACGTTCGTCTGGGGCAGAAAGACAAGTCTACGGTGGCGGAACACAGTCTAGAACATGGCCATGGTTTTGATTTCGAAAATACCAGAGTACTGGCGCATACTGGGAGCTTCTGGAACAGCATCCTTACAGAAGCAGTAGAAATTCGTCTCGCGTCTAACCTCGTCAACCGCGACAGCGGGTACCAGCTGAGTGAAGCCTGGACGCCAGTCATCAATACTATTCGCCGACAGCGCGACCGGGACGCATTACACGGCGCGTCCAGATCAACGGGAAGTTCGGTAGTAACATAAGTGAGCAATTTGTTACTTAGGCATTAATGATCAGCTTACGGGAAAGTTTTTGCCTTCTGATTTTTCCCTCTATGGAACGATGTGTTGATACGAGGCAGGACCCCGGCTACGATTGGTTACAAATCTGACCAATCACGTGGCAGCATGGCTCAATATGAGGCCCGCAACGGATCCGTGTTGACCCATCAGTTTGATAAACAATTTATGCTGAATGCTTTGTTTTATGATATCATCTTCGAAGGAGCGATGACTTTAAGCCCGTCCGCTACATGCCATGTAAAAACTGACATCAAATCTAGCCGTAACTCCACCTTAGCATCGATTCAAGCCGCAACGAGATTTGACCCCTGCTACGACTGGTTCTACAGCCGACCAATCAGAGGTTAGCAGCGGTAATCTGGTCTAGCTCAGCAACTTCGCACGTTCCTGACCTCACTTCACCAGAAGATGGCGTCGATGATTCAGTGCGCCGAAATATCGTGTAACTATAACATTCATATAACTCGGCTAGTCACCCGAGAAAATTATTTATATATGCCTTAAAAGTTATTTTTTTATTGTTCTGTTATATATATATAACTGATTTTGCTTCTATGTAAACCTACATGTAAACAGATACTGAACGGAAACACAAGAAGGTGGTGCAGATATATGCAGATCAATTCATGAATTCTGTTGCTGCTAACAAAGCATTTAAATTTTTGTGGGGAGTAAAAATTTGTAATAACTATCCAACAATATATGATTAAAAACTTAACTTAGTCCACAACCCGAAGGTTGGTTGGATCCTCCCGAAGGAGGCATACTAAGCCAGTGTGTCAAAGGTAGGACGGCCAGTTCCCTTCCTCTGGGAACTGCAGTTTAACGTGGAATCTGAATGACGGAGCGTCCTGGCATAGCTCATATGATCAAATACAACTCTCAAAATTCCTGCGCCTGACGGGATTTGAACCCGGGACCGGAGCAGTGCATGTTTTGAAAGCAAACGCCTTAATCACTGAGCTACCAATGATTAGAACATAGAATAGTACCATCTAATAAAGCTGTTAACACAATGGTAACACAAAACATAATGTCCACAGAACAAAGCTCTACATCAAATATCCATGTGCACAAATCATCTGAGAAATTATTATTGTTTCCCAGTGTTTCAGTGCTGCCTCTACCTTCAACTACTAGTTAGTCACCTGATATTCCACACTTCTTACTCTAGTAGAGTTTTTTTACTCTGGTTATTCTGGATTGCATCATTCAAAATTAAAATTTTATTTTAACACAGTCTCTGTACCACAAAAGTTGTTAATTTATTATTATTATCACTGAGTTGTTTGCTGCTGTGGTGGCTGATAGTTCATTCCATGTTCTGATGTATTAAATTTAGATCAGACAAGAAAATCATGAATCTACTGAGAAAGGAGTAGGAATGAATGGAGTATTGTGTTATTCGGTAATATAGATTTTCTTTTTAGAATATCCTGCCTTCAAATAAGTGAGTTAGATTATTTGTTACAATAATGGGAAGACATGCAACAAAGGTATTATTTTAAATATTTCCACATGTATCTCAAAAAGCCAGAGGCTGGATCTGTAACATGTTTGTGTAGCCCAAAATATGCTATTTTAAATAAACCTACATGGTACAAAAATATATTTCTTTTCCCTGATAAATATATATTGCTACATTTGAATTTCATATTAAATTATACTTGCTTCTTGATTTGGTGTTAACTATGTTTGCACCTAGATGTAGTCTGTCACTATTTCATCATCAGTCAATAACATCTACCAGTACCATATATATATAGGCAACTTCAGGGGACACCAAATTTATGTGGTGACAACCTATTTTTTAGCTTCACTACTATGGAAGTAGATAATTGTGGTGGGGGGTGACAAAGTAATGTTTGAAGGTGCCAAAAATATCTGAAAATTTGGAGATCTGCCACTAATCTCTATACATTGACCAATCATCACAATTGTCCATATTAAAACAGGTGTACTAGACACACGCTGAAAATTCTCTAACTTTTTGTGTCATTACCAAATTAGTATCCTTCATTGATGAGAGATTTCAAAAAGAACATCATCTTGGTTATTATGAATTTCAATGGAGCTCCAGTTGCAATTCCCCATGTCATCTAATTTCCCCTTTTTTAAATATATAATTGAAGCGTTAAATTTCCCCTATCCCCCATTTACTTTTCTGATTAAGAAATTTTAATTTTATATTCCTTAATCATTCTTGGTAAATTATTCATCACTTCACTTGGTAATTTGTCCCAATCCCTGAATTTTTTACCAACAAAAGAAAATTTTCCCAAACTTTAGAAATTGCAGAACAGTACAATATGATCATGAAGTTTATTCGTACCCCAAAAAATTTGATTTGATGAACAAATACTAACAACACTCTTGGATAATGGTGACCGTGAAACTGCTGTTAAGCACCAGAAATGAGATAAGATAGGAATAAATAACCCATTAATTACCTCAGATTAAGACAGGAGAGCCAGACAAAAACAAGAAACAAACACACTATACAATATTTTGGTTTGCAACTTTAATCATGTCAGATGTGAGATATATGGCAGCGGGAAGATGTGTACACATCGGGACTGAAGTAGTGAGAAGTGTGTTTGTTTTTTATGTTCATCTGACCTTCTTGTCTTCGTCTGTGGTGTGTGACAGTTTAATTTTCTCTACCCTATCTTATTAACAACGCTCTTGATGAAACTAAAGTAAATGGAAGTGGCTTTTAGGTGATATAAATAATGAACGAAAGAGAAATTAACCCACCACATACCAAAGTGGACGGTTGCAATGAAAGGTAACACTTATGTTGACAAACAAATACACAAAATTTCAGCATCCGCCTTCTTCAGTGCTAGATAAATGGGCCATTAGGCTCCGTACGTGTGTACAAAACAAATGTCACCCAATTACTAACTGGGTAATGGGGAAAGGGTGGAGGGACGGCTAAGGAATAATAAAATGCAGGTGATAGTAAAATGAACATACGTAGCAAGGGTACGGTATTGACGCAAGAAGTTATATCTACTATTGGTAATATCAATTTTATACATTTTAAAATGTATAACCTAACATAATATACATGTTTTGAGTTACATTATGTTACTTCCCACAGAAAAAAAACTTCTCATATTTAGTAATTCTTTTATTCGAATAGAAATGTTTTATTTAAAATATAGAGAGGTTACTAACAGTTTCGTATATCCTTGCCATTTGATAACCCTGACTCTTTTCTTCCATATAACCAATCCATATTTTTACTGTGATTAAGCACTCTCTAATTATCTCTTTTGTAATACAAATTGCTTGGCTTTTTTGTTCAATAATGTATACTAAATACAAAAATTTGAATATAGAAACAAGAGGTTGATTCAAGAGTATAATAAATTATTATAGATCAGATTTTAAATATGAAAATTTTTATCCACTTGCCTTCTGACATCTGCATTCAAAAACAAGTTGTTAAATGAGTCCACCTGTCTATAAAAAGGTGCCTTATCTACATTTTATAAATTCTTTTTTCAAAAAATTTACATCTTTTGTAGTGTTTCTCACAGTTTGGATTTTTAACAATCTTATTTGAATAATAATATTCTGAGATTTTTATTATAGTCTTCAAGTTATATGTGATACTAGAATATTTATATGGTGATAATGTGTTTTTATAAGGCTGATAAATTATGATACAATGTATCAGTAATGAAATACTTTTTAGGACATGAAATATTTGAATTTCTTTTTATTTCATACACTGTACTAGTAAATTATGTGATTTGAAAACTAGAGGATGGCAAGATGTTTGTATTGTAATATTAGGATTCTGTGCAATATTAAAATCAAATAAATAAAAAGTAATACATATTTAATTGCTACAGAGTTTGTCTTTGAACTCTTAACCTATTTCATTCTTAATGGCAGGGCCAGCATTAGGGGGGAGGGGAAGGGTAAGGGGGGGCAAATGTACCCTGGGCCCAATGACTGGCCATAGGGGGTCCCTAAAGTAATAAAAATAAAAAAGTTACCCACCTGGCATAAGGGAGGGCCCCTTCCGATGAATTTGCCATGGGACCCCAACAAGTTACGTCACTGCTAAGAACACTTACCCAGAGCCTGAGAATCCTAGTGCCGGCCCTGCTTATAGGTAACTGAAGAGGAAAAATATGATTAAGATTAGATTAATACATTCACTGCATAGAATGTGGAACCACATCTGGTGTACCATGAATGCGATGCTAGTCAACGTCGGGTGCAGACTAGTGTATTACACATGACACTGACACTGCATGTATGAATTTTTATTACAACATGAGTAAAGCATTGTTTTTGCCATGTTTGGTTGTCATTTTGTGTTTATTGTCCTCTTTGGGGGGGGGGGGGGGGTGATATGTTTGATCCTAGACCAAGAAGTGTTTCCAAGCTTAAACAAAAATGAGTCAAAATATTATTTGTTATTATGAAGCCTTAAAGTGTAGAAGAGAATGCTGCCAAATTGAAGAGCTTAATCCAAGCAACAGATAAACTACTGTGGACATATAAATTTCACCTGTTTTTAAATCCAGACCACTCTTATCAAGTGACGACAGATTGTCATACACAATCAATGTGTTAACACAGGTGAATTAAATAAAGAGAGGCTTATGCATATGAAAGGTAAAAAACAAATAAACTGGTCAGTGAACTAAAATATTGGTTACAATTACATTAGGATGGCACAAATTCAACTAAAAACTAACAAATGCAAACAGGTCAATTAAAATTTTAGTTATGCTAATCATTATTAGAATAAAATTCAAAGGTCAGAAATAAAGTAATCAGTTTCAGTAAGTATTCTGGCGATTGTGTGTTTAGTGATATAAGGGATTAAATTATGAAAACAGAAAATAACGCAAAGTTAACGGATAGGTGACGCATTTAATTTTGATGCTAAGAGTGTTATAATTAAGTAAGGAAAGCAACAATAAAATGTGCGACCTTGTACCCACTTGAGCACTCACAGGGGAATGAGCCGCTCATTCATTTGAGCGCGCTTGTTTGAGTGTGTTCAAGGAAAAGGAAATTTTGGTCCAACGGCCTGGTGCCAGTGCTCAGAAAACGCTCGGCTATTGATGTGGCATCACATTTGCATGTGGCAGCTGCGGCCTTCATTATTATCCATACGATGTCAAAGTAGAAAAGAAAGTTATTGTCAGCAAAGAAACTATCTTAATAATTTAATTCGCGAATTGACTTTTGAAGGAGACAATGAGTTATTTAAAAACTTAACAAATCAATTTTGAAAATTTGCTGTCATTAGTTGGACCTCATATTAAAATGCACAATATGCCTATGTGTGAGGCAATTACACCAGAAGATAAATTAATAATAACTTTAAGATTCCTAGCTTCAGGAAGTTCCTACACAAACCTGCAGTATATGTTCAAAGTATCTAAACAAACCATCAGCCGTTTAGTACGGGTAGTCTGTGATGGAACTGTTCAGACACTCCAAAATTATATAAAGGCTCATACCTATTTTTTATTTGTGTTTAAAAATATATATTTAAAGATTAATTTTATGGTTTTTTACTATAGCATTGATTTAAAGTTTTTAATAAAAATTAGGTAAAAAAATTATGTTGTCATAAATGAATTAGCTTGGCACAAAATCAATATTTTTTAGGCTTTTTGGATCTGAAGTAGGTACACACAAAATTCCATCAAAACCCGTTCATCTAAGAGAAACACTATTAAAAAAGATTTACTACTTCCCATTATAGAAGTTCTCTTCTGTTTTGATCATTCTTGCCTGAATGACTCTAGCTCGCTTGTTATTTTTTTCTTTACGTCATAAATACTGCAGTTTAATATCTCGCTGATTTCATGCCAAGCACCTTCTTTTTTAGTTCGATTATAATACTGGAGCTATCCCATAACACCCTCTTTGATTCATACTCATCAATTAAAGTTAAGCAAGTTTCATTGTCCCACATGCTCGCGCTCATTGTAGAAACTGCCAAATACCGTCCACACTGAGCGCCCTGGCTCGCCTTTGAGCATTCCAAAATACCGACACATGATCGGCTCGCCCTGAGCACACTCACCATCATTCGATGCGAGCACACTCAGGCAGCCACACTTGTTCAGCTCGCTTCACTGAGCAGCCCATTCACCTGAGCGTGCTCAAGTGCATACGAGTACAGTGATGGGAAAAATAATTATGACATAAAATTTCAAAATCCAATCAATGTTAAAAAAAGGAAGATAGTAAGTTATTCAGAAATGTAAAGATGGAAGGGGTAAGAGGGATTGAAATTAGGCAGGTCAATTAATATGAAGGATGCTGATAACATACAAATTTAAGCAATCTTGGAAACTTTCACTGTTATGTGATAACATGTGTAGCTTCAAACTTTAATTTAGAAATTCTGCCTGGAAACATGCAATTTAGTGGGAATATGTATCCAGTGATGGAATCATTGAAAGATATGCAACTGAGCTGCACGCAGGGACTATTACATTAAACATTTTAACCTATTTACATCTAATCCACAAGTACACAATTTCAATGCAAAAAAAAATAGAAATAATTTGTATAAAACACAAAGAATGGTATATAATTAACCTTTATGTCTCACTTCCCACAGGTCCTTCCTCAGCAGAGATCTATAGAACAAGATCGATAAATAAATAAATAAATCTGCTGGAAGAGAATTGGTCAGATTAAGAGAGAGAGAGAGAAATAGTCCTTACTTATGAAAGTGTAAACATATATCCAAATTCACTTTAAGTATTAATGTCACCTCATGGTTTTTCTGTCTGCTCTATTCTTACACTTACATTTAAAAAAAAAAAAAAAAAATCTTGTTCACTCCAAGTTGTTGTGATAAAATATGTGGTGGTTGTAAACATGGATGTGATAAAGTTAGTGGTGATGTGCTACTGATTGTTAGGCTTGCAGGTTCTAATATGTCCAGAAATTATAACATAGTTCACTTTAAAGTTCACTCTGGTGTTTTTCACAAAACGCATACAAATTTCCCATCACCACCACTGGTTCGATTATTTACTTTGAAAGTGGATAAGGCATATCCTACTTCTTCTCTTACAAGTGGAGGTTCTGACTGTGTTTCAGTCTGACAATGTTACCACTCTGTTCAGACAACTAATTCCTAACGGCTCTTAGTTATCCACGAAACACTTGTCTAAAATACTTAAAAGACAGCATCAAGTTCCTTTCTGTCCATGTTTACTTAATAAATGGGAAGCATGGCTTGGGTAACTCTTAAATATGCTGCACTATCACTTTGCCACCATATCTTGCGACCACCAGCTTCAGGCTACTTACAACAATCACTTTACTTATTCTACACTGTGTGCTACCATGCACAACAAAGCTTCGTGGAACAACTGAGCCTTTACAAATAGTAATAATTATTTTTATTGCAGCTATATCGATCCTTTTTTCAGGATGTAGCCTCTTTAAGCCTAATGAGCTATATATTAGAATTTAATTCTATATTGTTTTACTGTAGTTCTTTCCAGGCCAATCGATCCTGAGCCACCCTCTTCCAGTTCACGCCTGTAACTCGACGTATATCCTTATCCCAGTGATCCAGGGGTCTTCGTCTTGTTCTTTTCAGGTTTCTTGGCACCCAATCCAGCACTATTGTAGTACATCTTTCATCTCATTTGTGAGCAACATGACCAGCCCATTGCCATTTTTGGGTCATGACTCTTTTTAAGACATCTGTTACTTTAGTTATTGAACGAATGAGCACGGCCCTTTTCCTGTCTCTTCTTGTAAACCCTAGCATTGCTCTTTCCATACTTCGCTGGGCAGTTCTCAGTTTTTGCTTCGTGTGACTATTTAGGGTCCAAGTCTGGCAGGTATATGTGAGGACTGGTAATACACATTGTTCAAATACCTGTTTTTTAAGATGTACTGGCACGTTCGGTTTAAAAACTATGGAATTTCTTCTGTATGCTCTCCAGCCCAGCTTTATCCATCTATAGATCTCAGGCTTTGAGTCACCATTCATATTGATCAGTTGGCCAAGATAGATGTACTGATCTACGGACTCAATACCAGAATCTTTCATGTCTGCCTTGCCTTTATCTTTTTCTGCCCATTTGTTTTGCATGATTTTGCTTTTTGATATATTTATTTTAAGGCCCACTTCACACTGCCTCTACTTCATTTATCAGTTCTTTGAGCTCTTCCAAACTTTTTGAGAGTAAAACTATTTCATCAGCGAATCTTAAGTTGTTGAGACTTGTTCCATTTATTCTCAAACCTCAGTTTTGCCATTGGATTTTTGACTCTAGGACTGATGTGAATAGCTTGGGGGATATAGAGTCTCCTTGTTCTACCCCTCTTTCTACTGCGAACTCTTTGATGACTTCAGCGATGTTGACAAAGGCAGTGGAAGTGGTGTAGATGTTGTACAGTAAGTCGATATTCCCGGGATTCACTCCTTGTTCTAAAAGAGCTTGCATGATTGCTGAGTGATGGACTGAATCAAAAGCTTTTTCAAAATCGATAAAGGCCAAACAGAGTGGCATCTGGTATTCATTTGCTTGACTTATTACTTCGTAGTTGACTTGGATGTGATCTACTGTGCTGAATCGTGACCTAAAGCCAGCCTGTTCAATTGGTTGCGCTGTGTCCAAGGTGGAACTGTGCAGTTATTGATGACCTTTGTAAACACTTTGTATATGATAGGAAGGAGGCTGATGGGGTGGTAGTTTTTAATAATTAATTCTACTTATTTCTCTGACCATCTTATACTTCGAAAATATTCTATTAACCCTCAAAAACATCCAAATACATTAAATTTACGACTGCCTATCCACTCTTTCTGCATATTGCTGACCTGATACTGTCTCACCACAAAGTTTGATTAAAGAGTTTTGAATTTGTTTTTGTAATTTTTTTATTAATTAATTGTGATCGTGTATATTCCATGGTGGAAATTTACCTAAACATATAATTTTGTATTGGATGGATTTTATCTTTAAATTGTTCACTGTCATTGTTATTGTCACCCAAGAAAAATCAAAGCACAAAAATGTAGGAACATTTCCAATATTTTCTCAGAGTGATATCATCTCCCTCCCAAGGCTGTGCTTATTTTGAAAGCAAGTCTAGTGCCGGCTTGCTAGTTTGATGGAGGAGCGAATGTGTTGCCATTTGTCCATGAAATGTGTAACTTATGTTCTGTTAAGTGAATTTTTGTTAGTGCAATGCATGGTTTTTGAGATGTAGACTGAGGATTGTCTCATCATTTTCAAAGATTGTTGTGGAAAACTGCCATCACGATGGCCAGTATGCGGTTCCTAGGATTCGGACTGTTCCTGATCTACAGTAGTGGGGTGGCACAATAATGCATGCAGCCACACTGGTGGCTGAAATGAGAGACTAAAAATATTAAGGGAAAAAAGATTGTAACATATCAATTCCTTCAAACAAATAATATCACACCATTAGACAGAAATATAATTTTACAGATAAAGACCATAAGATTAGGAAAATAAATGTTCACGGAATTAATAAAAATAAAAAGAATAGCTGGTGTAATAGGGATTATTTGCTTTGATTAATATATTGGAAAATATAGTATCTCTGGAAAAAGTAAATTCATTGTTGTTAGAGTGAGACTTTATATATAATTGAGCAGAGGGTTGAGAGGTTTTGGAATAATAGCTGCAGAGAGGAAAAGTAATTGATAGATCTTAAACAGAAAGGGAACCTGCTAATCTTTTGGGTCAAACTCTGGTCAAAAGTTGTTATTGGTATAAGAGGAGCTGTGAGAAGAACAAATAAGAAGGAAATAAATGGCAAAACATACAATGTTTATCCTTATACAAAATCTTTTATTTACATTACAACAAGCTATGTTGTCTTCAGTATTTGTCAGAAACAGTTTTAGACTTCATTTAGACATAGGTTAAAAACCAGTTGTTACTGTTGCAATAAATTATGAACTATTTATTATTCTTGAAGACGTTCAGGATAATAAATTCTGAACACTGCAAACATTTTCAAAATGTACATATGGTAAATACATTCAGTTCAAATAACATAACATGCTCTATGCTTGAATTTATTACATAAAGATTATTTAAGCCATGAAATTGTCAAGATTGTTAATTCAGAATATAAAGAATTAATGGCACTACATTTGATTCAAGTTTTATGGCACAGGCGGGGAACTGTATAAGCCAAACCACTGAGGAAGATATGGCAAATATTTAATTTGGCTTCTATGAAAGATGTTAAATGGAAGATAAGGTTTTATGTATTGCAACATAAAAAATGAATAACTAAATAAATAATGTAACAAACTGCGTAAAATGTTAAAAAGTTACCATCAAAACATACCATCTCTTTATATAAAAACTGATTTGTTGGGAGTATTACAGATTCAGAAAAATTCAATTATTGTGCTCAACTGAATATTATGAGCTTCAGTATGCTAATATTCCAAATTCTGTCAGCATTATCATTTGAACATTTCCAGTGTTGTGGGTCATCAGTCATGTCCTCCTCCAGAGTCTAAGACTATTTCCAATCTAAGGTTCCATCTTTTACTGGGCCTCTTGTACTTTCAACTGTGTAAAGGATGTGTTATCATCTGCTTGTACAAGTTGTTTTTTGTGTGATAAATGTATATTTAGTTGTGAGCTATGTACTTTGAAGCAGCATTCAGCTATGTTGTTTAACTGTTATCTAGTCTCCTTCATATAGCATTCAATTTCCCCTTTAAAATCTATTTTCATTATTTCTGCCCACCATATTTTCGTAAATATTATAGATTTAACTATACTTTTTCTGGCCAAAATATACCATAAATCTTTACAAAACTTAGTCAGTGTTCATAGGAAAAATTCTGCTTTCTTTTAAATATACTTTCCAGTCTGTACCTGGCTGAACTCCGCTGTGCAATAGTTTTTTTTGTTTTTTTTGTTTTTTTGTTTTTAATTTAAAATCATAATTTACCTGCAAAAAGGTTATTTACTCTTTACCTACTGACTCTAGATTTTTATGTAGTTTAAAATTTTATGCATTTTTTGAGCTATGAACCTTTCCTGTAGATTGTAAACTTAGAGCTGTGGAATTTATTAACTAATTTTCAAATATTTTAACCACGTGCGACATTCCAATGTCAAAATCAAATATCTCTTCAGTACTATTTTACAACCTTGAAGTGTCAGATTTTGTTGTCATCCTGATCACTTACTCCATCTCTAAAACAGTCAATTCTCTTTATAACACCAATGATGATCGAAACTTACTCTTTACTACTATTATTTGCCAAAAAACTACAAGAAAACTATTTTATACATCCTTTGCTGTTGGATTGTTATTAGCTTGTAACTCTTAAAACTAATTTTGATAATTTATTATCAAAATTTAGGTTATATGACAAGGAGGCATGGTGCTTCTAACAGTGTAGATCAACTACCGTGCACCCAGCACTCTCCGTGACACCTGTTTTCACTCCCCTAGGAAGAGAACCTCCCCCCCTCCCATCAGTTTTGTAACCACCTAAAAACGGCAATCAGGACGGGTGATATTCAGAGCCCATATTTGATCTTGTAGCATTGTATCTCTTCGTTCCGGTGTTGGTGCTTTAGTGTGCACAGTCGTCTCCTCCCCTCCAACCAATCATATTGTAACAGTTAAATACTATTCATATGACTAGATTAACAATGGAGGGCTGTGTGAGCTTGGTCATAGGTTTTTATTTCCATGAGTGATGGTGCAGCCAGAAATATTGTGCTTGTGTTATGACTTTTGTTGCTGCTGCCCTCCTCCCTTTAGGTTTATCTTTCCTTTACTTCATCTTGCCTTTCCATGTTAATAGATGTATTAATAAGGAAGGATGGTGAAATTAACCCCTCACTCAAAAAAAAAAAAAAAAAAAAAAAAAAATATTTGCAAGAAGAACTCAATGAACAAATAAAAACAAACACACTTCATAATATCTTAGAACATATTAAATTAATAGTATGAGAGCAGCATGAAGTACCTGTAAGGTGTATCATATATTTGATATAGGAAAGCTTTTATCAAACTTGTAATTGTTTCAACAAAATCTTCTCGGGTGTCCAGCCGGATGGTGGTGTAAAAACACAACATTTTGACAGCGGAGTCAGCTGCCAAAACGTCGTGTTTTTACACCACCATCTGGCTGGACACCCGAGAAAAATTTGTTGCATCGATACACCAGAAAAGTCTCCACTCACACATTGTAATTGTTTGTTTTGAATTAATAATTTGTTTGATATTAAGGAGAAGTGGCAAATAGGGTTAAAATTACAGGCTTATCAGTTTGGCGTCAGTGGTAGGTAAATTAATGGAGAGATTGACATGCAACCACATCAGATATGTCTGTAAGGGGGCATCCATAAATTACGTGAGGTGTTATCAACTGGTTTTCAAATCAATAAGATGGCTTTAGGCAAGGATATTCATGCAAATCTCAACAAGTGATATATGTTTTGGATGAAATGGGCAAGGGAGGCAGTGGTGTAACAATAGGATGACAGGATGAACATAATGTGAGGGGCCCCCAGGAAGAAGGAGCCCTCACCTTTAAACAAAGTGCACCTGTTGTCCATGTCTGGGGCAGTATTGGAGATAAAAAAAAGGTCGTTCATAATATGGGTACCCAAATCTGCACCCTGTTCCCCCCACCCACGTGATCCAGCTCGGAGGGAGGGCCCCATCCGAGGAATCTGCCAATAGCTTCAGCGGTATAGTTACGCCACTGAAGAGTGGTCTAGGTAATACTGTCGCACCAGATCTTTCTAAGGCATTTGACAGAGTGAGCCATTAAATGGTGATAAATAAGATAAAAAAAAGGCAATTGCAGTGGGTGCAAAAGTGAATTTTTGGGTAGAAGAAGTCTAAAAGGGAGTGTATTGGAACCATTGATATTTGTTATTCAAATGAATGATTGTGTTGATGCTTTATAGACAAAAGTTAAGTTGATTGCAGATGAATGATTTTATATAATAGAATCAAAATGGAAGAATACTGCAAACAGCTGCAAAGTGATCTGGACATGATATGTAATTGGGTAAGTCAATAAGGGTTAAGATAAATGCAAAGAATGGTCAGGGTACACAGATAAAAAACTAAAGGTTGACTCTTTTTACGTTCTGGGTCTGAAGATATTAATGAGTTCTTGTCAAAAGTCAATGATTGTTTAGTGTGCTTGGATATACTGACCAAACATAAAATGAAATTGCTTAGAAGCAGACTATCTGCAGGTGCCTATAAGTTTGCTATGTTCGATGAGAATTGTAAGCTTTCAGAAATGTTTGAAAGGCTATCAGAAGAGTAAGTTAAAAGGATTGAAAGGAAAAATACAGCTCGATACTATCAGGAAAAAATTAAGAATGTTGAAACAAGGAGCATCAGAATCAATTGAACATTTCACTGACCGGATAAAAGCAATTAACAATCAAACTTACGCGCTAGCAAAGGACACATAACAGAATATTGCTTTGAGGTTTGAGGTTGACCAGCGCGGGTTCGATAGTTTCCTTAATGGCATTAATGATGATGTAAGTGAGTACGTTGCACTAAAAGATTAAAAAACAATAGTTGATGTAATTAAATACTCAGTATTTCTAAGCAGACTAAGGGGAATCCAGTCTCAGAAGGTAAGACTAGAATAAGGCATGTTTTAGTAATAAGAAAAAATTGTTTGCTAGTAATGTGGCAAAAGTGGGCATGTGAGGAAAAATTATTGATCAAATAGAGAAGACAGTGGCAATTCTAAAGGGAATTGTGGTAGTAGTGGAAATACACATCGCCCCAGGGGTACTGGAAGTAATGGCACCATGTAGTATGGTAGGGGTCAACGGACTGTTGGAAACAGTAAGTTTTTGGAAATAGGGGACGGGAGTCCCACATTATCAACGTAATGGGAGCCGAAATGGGCCTGGTCGTGCGCAGTGTGGTGGCGATCATAGTGGCCATATGAGAAACAGTGAACAGGAAGCTTCAAAGAATTTCAGTGGCTTGGTAAACAGTAATAAAGAGAGTTTAAACTAGAGGAGGGCAAATGCGGCCACGGCATTTTGCCCATTTTGTGTACAGTAGAAGAAACAGATAGGATGGAAAATATTGAGTTAACCGTAAAAGCACAAGTAAATGGGATAATGAGTAATCTTTTGTTGGACACAGGTGCTGAAGTTTCATTGCTGAAGTGTAGCATATATGGTGTGGGAAAATTGTATCTGCCAGACTCCAAAATCACAAGGGTTAACAACAGGGAAATTCAAGTTTTGGGAATACGTGATACTAATGTCATGATGGGCCCAAAAGCTCTCAGTGTGACCTTCTATCTGGTTCCAGAGCTGGGAGGGTAATACGATGGAATTCTCGAACAAAATTTTTTGCAGAATCATGGGGCAGTCATTGACTTAGCAAAGCACACAGTTTGTGTTCTACCAACATGCTTACAAACTAAGACATATGTGTCACAGTTAATTACATGGGCATATAAGTCAGTTGTGAAAGTCTTTACCATCCACACAATTTCAAAATCATCATTATTCATGTTCCCATAACAGATAACCTCAATGCTACCGCAGATTCCATCATTCTTGTTGAACCATTACCAGGGGACGGATACCAGATGAGTGTTTATGTAAAGAGAAGCATTTTCAATCTGGAGTTATTTGATGGAGTAAAAAAAATGCCAGTGGTAATTGAAAATTTTGGTACAGATGATGTACAGAGACCTTCTAATTTTAAATTAGTCGAAATAGAGGTATTAAGAGATCTTAACTGTAGCCATGATATTTTGAGTATAAATGATAATTTTGAAAGCTCAGTGTATGTTAAGTATGTTCTTGCCAATTCTGCAGTACCATTTATTAGCTTTAAGACTAAGTTATAACATCTGCCTATGGGAGTGGAAGCCTGATTTGAACAGTTGTTGGTTAAGTATAAAAAATTGTTTATGCCTGATCAAACCTTATCCGCTACTGATATTGCAGAACATAGAATTTTAACTGGGGATGCTCTTCCCATATACAAAAAGCCATACCAAGTGCCATATAGTTGTCGGCAATTAGTAAATGATTTTATAGAACAGCAGTTGAGGGATGGGATAATTCAACCCTTGAATTCCCTGTGGTCATCACCAGTTATTTTGGTGCCAAAACGCTCAAGTAATGGAGAAACAAAGTTTTGGTCCTGCGTGGATTACTGCGCTTTCAACAAAGTAACCATTCTGGATGTACCCCATACCAAACATATCAGAAAATGTTAACTATCTTAGAAATTTTGAACTGTTTACAACACTAGATCTCAAGTCGGGTTACCATCAGGTACCCGTGGCGTGAACAAGATATTTCAAAACCGTCATTTAGTGTTCCTCACGGACATTACAAATACCAAAAACTCCCTATCGGCCTAAGAAATGCAACATCAAGTTTTCAACGCTTAATGGATGGAATTCTCCCTGGGCTAAGGCCCCACTCCTTACTGATTTACCTCGATGATCTAATAATCTTCTCTAAGAATTTGGATGATCACCTTGTACAATTAGAAAATGTTTTTGAAAGACTCCACAAAGCTAATCTCACATAGTCCTTTGACAAATGCCATTTTGCTTTAGGTGAGATTGAGTATTTGGGCCACCTAATCTCCAAAGACTGTGTGAAACCACATCCCCAATTAGTTTCAGCAGTCAAAGTGTACCCCTCTTCAAAGAATGTGAAAGAGTTGCAATCCTTTCTAGGCCTAGCCAATTACTCCAGGAAATTCGTTTAAAATTATGCTCAGATAGCCAAAACTTTAACCACTCTACTTAAAAAAAGCATACCATTCATTTCATCTGAGGAATGAGAGCATGCTGGAACTCAAAGAAATTTTAACTTCAAGGCCTTTGTTAATTCCTACAAAAAATTTATATTGTCCAGTTTTGCTCTAGGCAAATAGTCGACGACCAGGAATGTACTATTTGTTATGCCTCAAGGCAGTTAACGAAGGCCAAAATCAATTATTGGACGAGCAAGAAAGAGTTGCTTTCTGTGCTCTGGTGTATAAAGTACTTCCGTTGCTACCTTTATGGTAAAAGGTTCCAAATTGTGACGGACCATGCAGCCTTAAGGTGGCTGTTATCGCTCAAAGACCCCTCTAATAGGCTAACAAGGTGAGCCCTATCCCTTTCGGAATATCAGTTTGGTGTAATCCATAAACCTGGGAAGAAACACACTAATGCTGACGGATTAAGCCGAAAAATCGGTGTAGTTGGAAAACAGAAATCGCCACCTTTGTCTGAACTACCAGTAGAACACTCAAAAGATGGAGAGTACCAAATATGGCGAAATAACAAACAATTTATCATGAAGGAAAATGTTCTGTACAGAAATAAGAAGTAGGGATGTTGAATGGTAGTTCCCGCCTCCTTAAGAAGGCTAGTTATTAAATTTTTCCATCATCCATGCATCTATTGTATCTGGACATGTGTGTTGCAAGAGCATCAATCGAAGTGTGGCAAAACAATATTGGTGGCGATCTCAGAGAAATGATATCAGAAACTTCGTTAAAAATTGCTCGATTTGTAACAAACGAGTGCCAGAAAGCGGCCGCAAAGAAAAAATGCCTTCATTCCCAGAAACTAGGGCTCCTTTGGAAAGAATCTAATTGGAATAGTCGGTCAATTTCAGCAAAATGATACAGGCCATAAGTACATCCTCACTATAATTAATGCATTTTCACACTACTTAGTTATGGTTCCGAGAACTGACCAAACCACCAAGACCGTGGCTAGTGCCTTCGTGACACATTAGATTTTACGATTTGGTGTTCCGATTTCTCTGTTGACAGCCAAAGTGAGTAACTTCCTATCAGAACTATTTACCCAGACATGTCAATCATTAGGTATAGAAAAGCTAAGATCCTCAGCAATTCATGTGATGGGGAATAGGAGATGTGAAAGGGTACATAAAACCTTAGTTAAATCAATCAGTTGATATCTAAACAAAGCTCAGTGTAACTGGTCGCAAATTCTAACATTCATTGTATCCTCATATAACAGCAAAAGTGTATAACTCCACAAAACACACTCCATTTGAAATAATATATGGCAGAGAAATGGTTTCACCCTTTATAGTATTGGAACTGAACAAAGATATTAATAATTCAGACGTCTGAAGTCTCGCGCATCGGTTAAAAAGAATTTGGAAGGAGGTCCAATAACAACGTGAAAGCGTTCGAACAACAGTCATTACAGTACAATAAAAACGTAAAACCCCAAGAAATACCAGTTGGTGGTCTAGCTATGATCAACAAACCCAATAAAAAACAGGTAAATCATCCAAATTCAAAACAATCTAGTCTCCCACATCTGGTACTTGCCCAAACTTCACCGGTGAACTTGAAATTACAATTACTAGCAGAGAAGTGGTAGTTCATAAAAACCATGTGAAATCTTGTCCTGGACATCAGCAAACCATGACACAATCCCTCAACTCAGCAATGACTCCACAACCAGCAATGGCTCCTACAAGTAATAACACTGAAACACTCGAATTAAAGATGAGTGCAGAATCCTCCAGTCCAAATGACCACTATAATCTTTATAGTCATCCTATGACTCACATAGACAAGGGGCCTCTTAACAATCACACATTTTTTTTCTGCCGTCAGTCTTTCGACTGGTTTGATGCAATCCTCCATCCCTTCCTATCCTGTGCTAGCCTCTTCATTTCTACATACCCCTTACAGACCACGTCCTCAATTATCTGCTTCATATATTCTAATCTCTGTCTTCCACTACAGTTCTTACCTTCGACAGTTCCCTCCACTA
The DNA here is from genome assembly GCA_031002005.1 of Vandiemenella viatica. Taxonomy (NCBI): domain Eukaryota; kingdom Metazoa; phylum Arthropoda; class Insecta; order Orthoptera; family Morabidae; genus Vandiemenella; species Vandiemenella viatica. Next base: position 11,773,876 of record JARYHS010013630.1, read on the forward strand.
ACAAATTAACCAATCCTGCATGTCTCAAAATATGACCTACCAGTCAGTCTGTTCTTTCTGTAAGCTTCTCCCACAAACTTCTTTTCTCACCCATCATTTCCAAAACTCGTTCATTTGTTACTTTGTCTATCCACTTAATTTTCAGCATTCTTCTGTAACACCACATTTCAAATGCTTCAATTTTCTTTATTTCCGGTATTCCTAAAGTCCATGTTTCACTACCATAAAGTACTGTGCTCCACACATAGAGTTTTAAAAAGTTCTTTCTAATTCCTAGATCAATATTTGAAACTAAAAGGTTTCTCTTTTTCATGAAGGCTCTTTTTGCTAGTGCTATTCTGCTTTTAACATCATTCCTGCTTCGGCCATCGGTTGTAATTTTGCTTTTGAAGTAACAGAACTCTCTTACTTCTCCTATTCCATCCAATCCAATTTTTATATTTAATATACTAGTATTGGTATCATTTCTGCTACATTTAATCACTTTTGTCTTGCTTTGATTTATATTCAGTCCAAAATCTTCCTTCAGTATTTTGGTCATACCATTCAGTAACTTGTCAATATCCTCAGCCCTCTCTGGTAACAAGACAATGTCATCAGCAAATCGTAGTATATTGATTCTTTCTCCCTGAAAACTTATGCCACATGGAAATTTTTCTTTGACTTTCCTCATTGCTTCTTCTACATACAAGTTGAATATTAACGGGGATAGACTACAGCCTTGTCTAACACCCTTTTTAACTGATGCATGTCTCTCGTGACTCTCTCCTTTTATTATAGCTACCTGATTCTTATATAGTTTATAGAGTATTCTTCTATCTTGATACTTTAGACCGGACTTCTTTAAAATTTTGAACATCTTGTCACACCTAACATTATCAAAAGCTTTTTCTAAATCAACAAATACCATAAAAGTATCTTTGTTTTTCTTGATCCGCACTTCAAGTATTAACCTTAAAGACAGAATTGCTTCCCTTGTGCCACGATTTTTCCTAAACCCAAACTGATCTTCACCTACTATGTCTTCTACTACCCTTTCCATCCTTCTGTATATTATTCTGGTCAATAATTTTGAAGCATGTGTTGTTAGACTAATGGTGCAATAATTCTCACATTTGTCAGCTTGTGCTTTCTTTGCAAGTGTGAAGATGATATTTTTATTAAATTCAATTGGAATTTCTACTGTTTCATAACTTTTTGATATCAGCTTGAATAATCTTTCGATTCCTTCCTGTCCTAGGGATTTAAGAAGTTCTGCAGGGACGTCATGAATTCCAACTGCCTTATTTGCTTTCAAGTCATTCAGAGCTTTATTAAATTCTGTCCTCAAAACAGGATCTCCTAAGTCATCAATGATGACATCGCCTTCCTTTTCCATTACACTATTGTTCAAGTCATCCCCAACATACAGTTTCTCAATGTATGCTTTCCATTGGTTAGCTCTATCTTCTGAGCTTAAAAGAGGTTTTCCATCGGCAGCTTTAATGTTCATACCTCTTTTCTTCATTTCTCCAAAATTCTGTTTGATCTTTCTATATGCAACATCTACTTTACCTATGACCATTTCCTTTTCTATTTCTTCACACTTTTCTTGTAGCCATTTTACTATTGCTATTTTGCACTTTCCTATTTATTTGATTTCTAAATTGCCTGTACTGCTCTTTTCCTGTTTCATCCTAAGCATTATTGTACCTTCTCCTCTGATACATCAGCTCCAAAATTTTTTCTGTGATCCAAGGTTTTCGGGCAGCTTGTTCCCTAAAGCCTAAAGTTTCTTTACCAGCTTTCATTATTTCGGTTTTTAATACATTGCATTCGTCCTCTGTTGAGCTCCTTTCATAGTTACTTCTTAGACCTAAATATACCATTTCTGCAAATTTTTCTCTTGTGCTAGATTGTTTCAATTTATTCACTTCCAGTCTGTTCTGTTTATACTGTTTCCTTATTCGCTTAAATTTCAGCCTGCACTTCATTATTATCAAATTATGGTCAGAGTCTATGTCCTGCTCCTGGGTACGGTTTACAGTCTAGGACTTGATTCCTGAATCTCTGTTTGACTATGATAAAATCTAGCTGATATCAGCCTGTATCCCCAGGACGTTTCCAGGTGTATATTCTTCTTGCATGGTTCTGAAACAGTGTTTTTGCCACTATTAGCTTATATCTTTCACAAAATTCTAGCAACCTGCTTCATCGCTCATTTCTTTCTCCTAGACCAAAACTTCCTGCAGTATTCCCCTCTTTACCTTCTCCCACTATTGCATTCCAATCACCCATGATTATTAGATTTTCCTCCCCCTTCACATGTTGGATTAATTCTTCAATTTCAGCGTATATTTTTTCTATTTCTTCGTCATCTTCCTGTGATGTTGGCATATACACTTGTACTAATGTGGTTGGGATGGGCTTAGTTTCTAACTTCATCAAAATAATCCTGTCACTAATCTGTTCATAATAACTCACCCGGTTCCCTACTTTCTTGTTCATTACAAATCCTACACCAGTGACTCCATTGACAGCTTGTGTGCTAATTATCCTGTGTTCCCCAGACCAGAAATCCTGTATGTCCTTCCATTTAATCTCACTAATCCCAACAACATCTAACTTAAGTTGTTCCATCTCCCTTTTAAAGCTTTCTAATCTACCTGCCCTATTCAGACTTCTAACATTCCATGCTCCGACTCGTAGAATGTTTCTATCCATTCTGATGACTCCTCCCTTAGCAGTCCCCACCCGGAGATCCAATTGAGGGACTATTTTACCACTTGAATATTTTACCCAGGAAGAAGCCATCATGATATATGTAATTTGAGAGGATTACATGTCCTCGGGATACCCTTTGGGTCTTTAATGCAGTGGTTTCCCGATGCCTTCTGCATCCCCATGCCGTTGATCGTTTCTGATTCATCCGCCTTATGGGCTGTTTCAACCCCAAGGGCCCTAAACCACTCCCCGCTCTTCCGCCCTCCTTTCGGAGGCCATTGGCAAGCAGTGGGTGACTCCTTATACCGGGAATCTTTCAGTCACCAGAGCCTCGTCCGTGCAAACAGGGTGCACCACGTGAAGGAGAGGTTGACAATTGGTTGGAAAAGGCTAGTATAGTCTCTCCCAAACCCTTAAATGCCTATCACACATATGACTTAAGAAAGATAAAAATGAGCCTATAAGATTGTGAGATTAATATTCCAGCAAAAACCTTGAATTTTATAAGGGATTTTCTATCGCCAATTTGTGAACCGGGAACTTCAAAGTAGGGAGCTTAAGTGAACTCTTAATAGTAAATTAACATTCTTTACTATGTTAACTTGTTCTGTCAAAGCCAGATTGGAACAATTGGTGGTGTGATATTGTGTTCTACAGGCAGAGGAAGGAGCAGGCTGTGCAGCTGTCCTTCATGCACATGTGAGCTTAATGCTGATTCTTGAAAACCCACGATGCTGTCAACCGGCCTCCCCAAGCTAGCTAGCATCATAATGTTGGGACTCTATCCTAAGTATTGTAGCATAGAATGATTGTTTGATTTCTAAGGGAAAGTTGAATTAAGGGGTAGTAAGAGAGCATTGTCATGACACTTATAAGTTTATGATACCAGTAGGATTAATATTGTACCTTTATTATTAACTGAAACATTTGTTCGAGCCTAATTCAACTTCTGATGACTGGGATGTATTTTTTTTCTTATTGCTTTATGCCTCGTTGATGGCTAAGGTCATTAGAGGCAGGATGGGACTGGGGGCAAGGAACAGGAAGAAATTCGGCCATGGCCTTGTTGCAGGAAGCATCCTGGGATTCACCCGGATTGATTTGGGGAAACCATGGAAAACTCAAATCTGGATGCCTTGACGGGGATTTGAACCACCGTCCTCCCGAATGCGAGGCCAGAACGTTAACCGTTTACCCACCACACTCGGGATTTATTAACTGGGGGTACTATAGTCTTAACTTAAGCAAATAACTTGGTGGAAATGTTCTCCTTGCCTTACCTAGAACCTTTCCCTTGGTGCAGCCATGGAAAATCACCACATTAGATGATGATACTATCTTTCAAAAAGTGTCTAGTATTGTTTGTACCGACCTGTCCTGGACTCTCATATTGAATTATAATATGACCATGTTGGAACCAAAATCGGCAACTGCAAATCGCCTTTGAGCTGCTGCTGGAAACCCTTGCCTTAAATCTGACCTTTGGCAATGAATTAGTGCATACTATCTCTCACTCCCTCATGGTAGCTTACACCGCTATGCGTCATGAGTACAGCGAATTAATGGACAGGGTTCCAAGAATGACTAATAGATAAAAGAGGATGTCAGTGGCAAGGTTTTAAAAACCCTATTTGGGACAGCGACCAAAAGCGATCTAAAGAAATTACACTCCCAAATTAAAACATTAGAGCACGTTAACTAATTTGCAAATTAGCACTACACGCCAAATACCTCTAATAAAAATTCTGGAAACTGCCATTGGGAATCGGTCCCTCGTTCCCAACACATATCAAATGTCTAGCAGATAATAAGAATAAATTCAGAAAAAAATTGAAAGAATTTTTAATTGAGAATTCCTACTACTCTGTCGAAGATTTTATTTCTAAGGTATCTACAAAATAACTGCTAGTAGCTTCTATAAATGTAGTTTATATAATTAATTTACCATGTATGCTATGACTTTACATCTCCTGGTGTATGTATTATTTTGTTATGCCATTGTTTAATATACTATGTATGCTATGACTGTACATCTTCTGGTGTATGTATTATTTTGCTATGGATTTGTTTAATGTACTTTGTATGCTGTGACTGTACATCTTCTGGTGTATGTATTGTTTTGTTATGGAATTGTTTAATATACCATATATGCTATGACTATACATTTACTGGTGTACTTATTATTTTGTTATGCAACTGTTTATCTGTAAATTGAAAACTTTCCACATCTCACAGTGCCAGTCTTTTATATTGGGATCAATGGAAAATGAGTGTATTGTATTGTATTGCTGACATGAATTGGCAATTTCCGAACTTCACTGACGTGGATCCGAGGTTGCGAGGCAGGTCGGCGCGATTTGCGAGCTCACTTGGCTCTCACACAATTCCTCCCACTTTAACTTTAGTAGTCTACCTGGGGAAAATTTCACTATTTGAAGGCAAAGTGGACCCACTCCTTGACCATATCTTCCATAAAATTGTGGCCAATACATGGAAGTTAAATGTTCGCAGTGCTAATTATTTTTCGCAAGATTTCCTTGCATTCCAACCAGTTCAGCAACTGGTAGATTAAATTGCAGTGGTGTGAGGACGTTTCTTAGGAGTGGCAGAAGAATCCCAAGCACCGCAGAGGACGATGTGATAAGTATTTGCTGAACCTAAGCCATTCAGCCTCCTTGACAAAACCAGATACTTAATATCTCTTTCTAAAATTCTCAATAACGACCTCTTGAACCTTATTTACAACTATATGTATACTTTCCCTTCTCATCTTCAGATACAGCTACAAAAATTTGTAGATGCATCAGTCAGGCACCCCCCCCCCTCCCCAGAGAAACACATACACCATAAGATAACCTTAATTTTGCCAATATATTATCAAAATTAATTAAAAGAACTGTGAGCAGAAAGCAGAACAACAGAAAATCATTTTTAAAATCATTTTCTAGTAGTTTGAGATATAAAAGTTACAGTAGAAAGCATTGAAATGAGTTGTCAGGACATGTTATGTAGGAAGATTTTCTTATTTTTTTAAATAAATTTTTCTACCGTCATTTCCACAGCTGCAGAAGTAAATTACAATTCAAATGAGGTAGAAAACTTTAGGTCAATAAAAATGTATTAAGCAGATATTCGAGACTTGGTGATATTCTTATGCACATGGGTAAAAAATGGCACCAAAACAGCTTTTTTCATCTAGTAACTACTATTTTTAACTTATAGTGAGGCTTTATGCATAAAAAAATCAGTGTCCATTATACAGAGCGTTAGAGTCTAGATGGAACATACAATAGTTTTTAGATGGAAAAAGAGGTTTTAGGCGAGTTCATGGATCAAAAAGTCTGCGGAGTTAGGCTAGTTACAGCAATGAAAGTATATTCTATTCAAAGTAGTGTTTTTACTGGGTAAATAAAGATTTTGATAAAAATTAGTGCAATATTTAGGCCATAAATGGAGGATGAAAATTGAAATTTAAAACAAAAAAATGAGAACAGTGATGCTTCGGTTACATGCCAAAGCTAGGCAATACTATGAAAGAAAGCTGTACAAAGGAGGTTATACAGCAAGTAAATAACATAACCATTGGATAGAAAATTAAATTAAATAAAGTTTGACATATAGTACAGGTTGGTAACACCTGTATTTCCTGAAATGACCAGTATCTAAATTTTTCAACTAACACATAAGTTAAGTGTAGTTTTTGATATGAAATACATTTTGAACCAACCTATGTTGTACATCAAAAGTTAGGAAATTTATAGTAGGATTTTTTAAACAAAAAATTAGCTCATAGGCATGAAGAGTGTTTGAATAAGAGGAAATTTAGGGATTTTGTCACTTTCAGGTTTTTTTCACTTAGATAAATTTTGGTCATAACTTAATTTGACATTTAAATTGTGAGCTTCATCATTTTGAGCTACTGGGGTTTAATTGGAAGCTGCTTATGTTGTAACAGAACATCTTCATTGCAGGCTTATGGCTACATAGGACACTAGAGCACATGTCTCAGGGTTTCGTCCTCACCACATTCACACTTAATGCTGGTAGTATCAATATAATCCAATTTCACAAAATCTGCATTGGACCTACACACTCCTGTTGGTAAAGTCAGGGAATTGGGTTATAAAACTTTGGTCAGACCATTGCTCGAATATGGTAGTGTAGTATGGGACCCTCATTTTACGTATCAAATACAGGAGTTGGAGAGGGTGCAAAAAAGGGCTGCTAGATTTGTTTCTGGAAATTATCGCAGATATGATATGATAAAGGAGCTGGAATGGGATTCATTGCAAGACAGGAGGAGAATGAGGAGGGTCATGGGAGTGTACAGGGCATATACTGGCGATGAGGCATGGAAAGATATTGCAATAGGTATGAAAAGTAGTGCATGGAAGGGAAAAGATGACCATGACCACAAGCTGGCACTCGATTTCAGGCACATGGGTGTAGGAAGATTCTCTTTTTTAGGTAAGGGTGTCAGGGATTGGAATGAGTTACCAAGAGAAATGATGAATAATTTACCGAAAACTTTGAAAGAATTTAAAGATAAAATTTGTAGAGGGCAAATGTAGGTAGGTGCAGGTAGGGGGAAGATGGGTGTGTAGGGAAATTGCCACCGGAGCCTGTGCTCCATTGCAATTAAATTAAATTAAATTAAACAATTCAAGGACCTCCAGTCCTCTGCATGACGAGGTGGCAAATACTCTGAACAGTAAGTCGTCTTAAGATGTTGGGGAACACAACAGCACTTTTTCCTTTTCAGGTAATTCGTGATGACTTATTTCTTCAGTTACTCGAGACTCCATGAGGTAATCTTCAAACTTTATTAGGAGATATCTGACTTGTTTGGTTGCCTTGTGTTTTGCTCTACCTCTTTTGTAAAGATCCCTTCCCTCACTAACACATTTCCAAACTTTTGTTCTCTCATATTTGTTTATCTTATTTTGTTCCCAGACCACATTTTGTTAATTCAATTTCACATCAATAATGATGTTTTTATGCTCATTTCTAAACATTAGTTTAGTTTTCTTCCCAAGACCATATTTTTTTCTTTTGTACTCAGAAATCTACCACTAGTAACTGTAATTATGAGCTATGCACACTGGAGAAATAGAAGTAGACTTTGATAATTAGTATGAATAGCTCTCCAATAATTCCTTCTCTGTCTGTGTGGTACCCTTTGAAACTATCAAGCAAAATATCATTCTCTAATACTCCTTCCCTTAACGAAGACTCTACCACTGTAAGTATTTGTGGTTTGCACATTTCTGTTAAATTACTAAACTCTGTTACATAACCCTTCTTCAGCAGCAGGACATAGTGAGATTGAGGTGGGTGTTAAGGGAGTAGAGCTGAATTGATAGAATAGATGGGGACATATTTTTAAAAAATGAGAAAAAAGGACTGGGTGTGGGTATAATTAGTTGAAGAGAATATATCCAGGCTTTGTAAAATTAGCAACTAATTCATGGAAAAAAAAATTTCAGTTGGAAAGAAAGAATTATGGTTCTAGTCTTTACCTTGTTTACTTTAAAATAAATAAAAATGTGTATATAACAAATAGGGCAGAGGAAATGAACCTATTACTTACAATATTTAGAGGTTAGAGGGCTGTGACAATGCAAATGCAAAGCATGATTAACATAACATTCCAGACAACCTGTAACATTATCATTAACCCAAAATATTTTTATTATTATTGCATTTATTAATTGTAAGTATCCTGAATAATTGTATTAATGTCTGTAACTATATTTATATTGTTGTTGGGTTTTCACAAACTGTAGATTGTTTAGTAAATTGGGTAGCAGTATTGTTATATTTAAGCAACAATCTTTGATGCTGGCCAGTACAGTGATTGTTGATTGGGCACCTGCATTGTAGCATGTCAGAGTGAAGGGCAGTGTGTGCCTTGCACTGCTTGGAGAGGTTGCCTGGTGCTGTGATGCCACAAGGCAGACATATGATATAAAAGTATTAAAAACTGTAAGTAAAAAATCTAAGTGATAGTACTAAATAGAAAATAAGGAATAGGATTAAGGATTTTAATTTGTGGTAGCGAGAGTGAGCCAGGCAGTGTACGTCATTATTTAAAAATTTTACGAGATGGCTACATTGGCCATTACAACAGCAAGGCCACACTAGAGGTCAGTCAATCCCTTCCCGCCTCCTCGTTTGGTTTAGAAAGAAGTGTGGTCTGTCACCAACACATGGACGCAAAAAGAGGTAGCATCTGTGAAACCCCGTGCTTTCTCCTATTTGGCAGAGATCGTGCGCATACCAACTGAAAGCCAGAAAGTCAATGTTGGTAGTGCTCCTTCCAAAAGGACATCTGCCCACCCAAGTGCAGTTAGCCAGGGAGTATTTAAGTCCCCAAGGATACAATAGCATCCTCGGTTTTGCTCAGTTCCTCTGTTTCGCTCCATGTGGTTGTATGTGGTGAATGCCTGCATGATGTAAGTCCATGTTATATACTTCTCTCTCTCTCACGATGTGTCTCTGCCATAGGACTCACTTTTGCGATGGTTATGCTGTGAAGTAAATTAATACCATTAAGATGACATGTATAGCTGTTTTTGAGTGACTGTTAAGGTTTGAGGAAGTGCTTATGGAATACTATTATGAACTTGTTGGATTGAATAGATATTCCAGTTTTGAGTGTGGACCTTTGTAGACAAACTGCTAACTGACCAGAATATAACTTTATTCTGTGTGGTCATCATCTACTCACTTATTCTTTGTAATTGTTCCTGTGCCCTCTAAATTTCCATTATTAAAATTTGAATGCAGACAATCTTTGGCGAAGAAATAAATCCAATTGAATCAATGATTAAATTAAGTGGAAAATATTAAAGCTGGGGGACAGAAATGTTACAGTGTGAGTTCATGGTCTCTGTACACAAGTTAAAATAGCTTGTGAAATGTATTTGAAACTTGTTTTAGTGTAACCTAAGTATCTTAAAAAGTTGTATCAACGAACAGTATTAATTATATTAAATAATATTTTGACCAGCACAGTGAGTTTTTCATTTCTGGACATTATAATAACACCTCTCAATTAGATTGGCTGTATTGCCAGAAAATAGTAATTAAAACTAATGCCAATTAAAGCTAATGGATTGCATCTGTTGAAAGGTGAGGAGTTGGGCTGTTCTCATCTAAATAACAAGTATTAATTCACTGCCAGAGTGGTTAGCTCACAATTGTCTGACTAGGATAATTGGTAGCTTTCAAACTTCTTATACATGTGAGATTCATGCGACTTACAAGAGTGCATATATGCAATACCTTCCCTTGTGAATAAATTAAAATGCTGCAAAGTATATCAATTAATTCTTCCTCCAGCATTCTTTGTATCCAGTATGGTGTGATTCAGATTATCCACTTCCATCCCCTGCCAGTTGTTTGATTCATAGTCAGCATGATTAAACATTTACCCAAAATGGTGTTCACTGTGTTTGTCTCCCTTCTTATATACCATAATCAAATAACTGGTTTTCTTTGCTGTATTCATTTTACCTTTAAGCATTATTTAATTATTATCACTTATGTATTTTCACTGTCCCCATTTAATTTAACTGTGATTGTGTGCAAAGTCTGGTGGAAATTTCCCTACACACCTATTTTTCACCTTTCTTGTGTTCTCCTACTTTTGCCCTTTACATATTTTAGTTTTAAATTCTTTCGGTGTTTTTTGTAAATTATTAATTACTTTCCTTGGTCATTTATTCCAGTCACTGACTCACTCACATACAAGTCAAAATGTTCCCACTCCATTATGCTTGAAATTGAGTGCCAGCTTGGGGTCATGGTCCATCTTTTCCCATCAATGCATTACTTTTAATTCTTACACCAATATCTTTCCATCCCTCATCACCAATATATACCTTGTACACTTCCATGACTCTCTTCACTGCCCTCCTTTCTTCAACCGAATCCCATTCCAGCTCTTTTATCATATTAGTTACTGATTGTATTCTACGCCAATTTCCAGAGGCAAATCTAGCAGCCATTCTTTGTGGCACCTTCAACTCCTGTATTTGACACCTAAAATTTGAGTCCCATACTGCACCATTATATTCAAGCAACAGTCTGACCAAAGTTTTGTAATCTAGTTCCTTTACTTCTCTTGTACATCCCCTCGTCACTCTCTCCAACAAGCACAGGACTTTGAAACCTTTTCCTACTATCTGTCCAATGTGTCCTGCCCAGTTGAGCTTGTTATCAAATGTTATGCCAAGATATTTACATTTCAAGTTTTCAGCAACCAATTCTTTTTCCACCTTGTGGTCATAATCAACCTTTAGTTTATTATTTGTGTTTCTAGTAAGCTGACTCTTCTTTGTATTTATTCTGATTTCATGTTTCCCAACCCAGCTAGATATCCTGTTCAGATCACCCTGCAGCTATTCACAGTCCTATACTGTTTTGATCCTTATATATGGTCCTAGCTTCGAGCCCATCAAAAATGACGGTTTGAATGTAATATCCTGGCAGTTCATTTTTTTTTCAATTGGTTCATTATATGGAATTGTTATTACATAATGCTAATGGCCTGGATTTTGTAATGTTCTATATATTTCATTTGCAGTTCACATAGTGATACAGTAGTAACTGCTACTGAATTAATGACGATGGAAGTATTGAACCAATAAAATTAAAAACAAATTAGGAATCCCACAAAAACTTTTGCTGTCAATGTAATATAAGTTTTATTCCTGGTCCAGGCACAATTCAGCACGAGAAATATGAAACTTCTTTCCACCACAGTAAATAATACTTTCAGTAACATGGTGCTTATGAAAGCAGTTTAAATGGTTTGTAAAACTCATTTCAGAGTGAATTATGCTGTAACAAAATGTATCAGTTGCGATTCTGGTCAACTTAGCCCCAACCTCCATTAACATTGCATTCGAAAATCATAGCTTTTATTACCCTCATATGAATAATGACAGGCAGGACCTATGGTGTAGTCTGAATTTATTCTCGAAAATATTGCATGAAAAAGCGAATATCGACCATTTTTAATGAAATCTTCGTGATATTAGTACCATACTGTGGTTAGATTATCGGAGTATTTGACTATGATTTATTTAAATAAATACATTTTACTTTAATGACGGAAAGCATAATATAAAAAATGGATAACGGTCATTTATCTCGGTGATACATTTAGCGATTCGTAAATTTTGTGTAAACTTTCTTCAAGTTTTTAATTAACTTCATTTTTTCTTATCATCTGCCAAAAACATTCTTAGGTTATGTTTTAACCTCGTTCTTATAACTGGTACTGATAAAATAACACAAACATGGAATACTCTTCTCCTTGCATTAATTTTTGCATCTAGTTGTCGTAAATAAACAAAAAGCAACATGTAAATTTAAACGAACGTACCAATTGTAACTTCGTAACGTATGATTGCCACGCATTAATTTTCTATCTCTGCTAGCCGCTATTTGGATGCAAGAATATCATTGTTGAATTGCGAATTATAAATTGAAATCATTTTTAATTACCGGTATATCATTCGTGATATGAGTAACTTATTCTGGTTAGATTATAAGAATATTTGGTTACATTTTATTTAAATAAATGCATTTTTATAATTTCGAAAATGGATGACTGTTATTTATTTGACTGATATACTGCGCGATTACGTACGTTTCTCTGAGTTTTTAATTAACTTCATTGTTTCTTATCGTCTGCCAAAAAAAATTCTTAGGTTATGGTTTAACCTGGTTTTGATAACTGATACAGATAAAATAGCGTAAATATTGAATCCCCTTCTCCTTACATGAATTTCTGCGTCTAACAGATACGGATAAAATAGCGTAAATATTGAATCTCCTTCTCCTTATATCAATGTCTGTGTCTAGCTGTAAATAAACGAAAAGCAAGATGATGATACAAATGTAATATGGTGGTTGATGATCGGACATTCTCTAGCCAATAGCAGTAGCAACTATAGATGACACATTCAGACTCCACATTAGCGTTTTATATAAGGTGATAATGTCATCTGCAAATATCCAAATGTCTGACAGTACACAATCATTAATTAGATTAATGAATAGCAATCATTCCAGTATGCTACCCCGTGGCTCTCTCATTTTTACTTCCAATTCTTTTGATACGGCACTTCCTAATCTAACTTTTTTCTTACTGCATTTAAAAATTCTTCTACGCAGTGTAAGCTACCTTACTCTCTGTTTTCGATATTCAGTCAAAATCCAACGAAGTTTGAGGTTAGTATTCAGTACAAGATACAATAGTTTGAAATCGAAATAACAACATTTTAAGTTCAGAAAAGCAAATAAACAACACATAGCAACCATAAATAAGAAGTTTATAGTAAAATATAAACCATAAACTTACCTAAATGAGCGTAATCCATAATAATTCTGAAGTAAAGTAAACAGGTTTGGTTACACAACCATAGCACTAATATTCCACTAAATTAAACACTGTAAAGCACTTTAATAATTATAATTTCACCGTTTTATATTAAATTCACTAATAACTCGCAGTTCCAGACTAATTTAAAGCAGTAAATATGATTTTTAAAGCATCATCTCATGGAGTGAGTTCAATATTTAATTCCAGCATATCTAAGTAATTTCTGAACTTTAAAAGTAGATTTAACCAAGCAAAATAACCGGCCAGCCAATATTCTTTAAGTTTCCAATAGCCATCAACTAATAAACAGAAGATATGCATAAATAAAATCCCGCTTTTTAATGACGTCATAGAAACCGACTTGTAATTTTGATTTCTCTCTGACGAACATATTTCACGAACTAAAAACTTTTCTAAAGTACTTAAATTAAATAAAGGTTCGATTTAAAATTAGTTTCAGGCCACAACTGACTTTAAATAAAAAGTGAATATATTATTGCACCATCCAGAAAACCAGTAAATTTTAGAAATTCAATAACTTTGGATATCCTTCACCGATTTAAAAGATTTCTACACCACTGAACTCAGCGAAGGTTGGGGAACACTTTGAAAATAATATAAACTTGATATTTTAAAATTTTGCAAATCCATATTTCGGATGTGACATATGATGACGTATCGCAATACTTTAAACAAATGTGCCTTTAGATTAACCAACTTTCAAAATTCATTTACACCGGTCTGGAAGCTCTAAAAACAAAACCAACCACATCACTACACTTGTCTCGTTACGCTCTTCATCTTGTGATTTTCTGGTAGTTTGTAGTTAACAGATTCTTTTTCTAGATAGAATGTTGTTTAGGTCAGTAGGCCATTTTGATAAAAGTGAACCCGGACGTGGTTTTTTGGCACTTCCTTGAAGTATCTGGTCGAGTTTAGATGTAGTACTTTGTTATGCGGGTTTAAGCGAGACCGGCTCGCGGTGGCTGATGGGAAGTGGGAATTCGGGCAGCATGGCTGACAGACGCCATTACTAACAGGATGGGAAACCATTGAAATCTGAATTGCTGCGGCAGGTGTTCATCGATGTGAACTTTAACTTTCAATTTCATTCGGGGTGGTGCGGTCTGTTCTGTTTCATGACTTGTGATCTTCGGTAAATGATTTTCTCCGATTGCCATTGCTAACTGTTACTTTATGTAAATTCTGTGAAAATTTTTAAGAATATATTCTTCAGTGTTCCGGACTCCGACTTTCATTTCTACTTTAGTACCTTTCTTACAGGTGGTTAATCTGTAAGTGGCGGCCGTCTTCATCATACAGTTAGCATTCTCCAAGGTTTTTCATGGTTATAGAACTTTTCCCGAACTTTTGGCAACATTTTGGAATACTTCAAGTTTAGCTGTACAAGCCGATACCGACCCCGATATCATGCTTCGACCCTAACAGCAGCAAATCACTTTCTCCTCCACACCAATATTTTTTACCTCATTTACTACCATTTTATGGCTCACTCTGTCAAAAGCCTTTGAAGGGTCTAGTGCAACACCAAAAATTTGGCCTCCTTTATCCATTTCAAATATCTTGCATATATGCTACTAACTAAGATTTGCATGAATATCCTTGTCTAAAGCAATGTTGACAACTTGAAAACTACTTACACTCCACACATATATTCCAGATGTCGTTGCATATCAATTTCTCCATTAATTTACCTACTGCTGGTGTCAAACTGATTGGCCTATAATTTTCGACTCTATTTCTCACCCCTCCTTTATGTACTGGCACTACTATCGCACTTTTCCTGTCCTCTGGTAAGCAACAAATATCCAGACTCAATTTAAACAATATTTCAAGATAAGGTACAATGTTGCATCCTGATTTCTTTAAGACATCTGTAGAAATATTATCTACACCAGACGCTTTAAGTTTTTTTTTCAGTTTTCTTATTTCTTTCATGCTATCCTCAGAATGAATTTCAAATTTTTTGGTCTACTTATTTCTAATTGTGTTCCTAAGCTTATTCAACAATTTACACCCTCCCATTTTTGATTAATTGTCCCTAATAGTTTCACTAAATTCCTGCCTTTTTCCAATCCTCAGTAACTTCTACTCCATCCTTATCTGCAATTTTCTCAACACCTCCCCCCCCCTACCCCCCTTTTCCCCTCAGTTTTCTAACGCAGCCATAGAAATTTCTAGATGCATCAGTCAATGGTCTCCCTGTGCCAATAACACTAATCATAAACCAGTTTTTAGCCACCTTCTTTGCTATTACTAATTCCTTGTTTAGTTGTGTCAAATATTCTCTACAACTCTGCTGCATCTTAACTCTGTTATGTTCTCTTCTTACCAACCTCTTTAAGCTGCTCACCTCCCTATTATATTAAATAGGTTCTCTACTTCTCTTTATTTTTTTGTTTAGTAACAAATATTTGTTCACCACTTCTTATTATCTCCTTGAACTCTTCCCACATCGACTCTACTGTACTTGTGTCATCATTCCATTTGCTAAAATTCTCCCTGAAATATATCTTCAGTTCAAAATCTGTGCCTTTTTAAAATTGTGCCTATTTACCCTTTTATTTTGGCTACTGGTTTATTGAATCCTCTTAATATCTATTCATCATCTATTCAAGTGAAGAGAATGGATGATGTGAAAATACCAAAGAAGATACTGGACAAGGGCCTGAAAAAGAAGAGACCCATAGGAAGACCAAGGAACAGTTGGCTGAAATGTATTAAGAAGTCTGTTGAGGAAAGAGGAGGGAGTTAAATGATGATAGAGTAAGAGAGGAAGTGATGTAGAGGCTTTTTTTCCTAGCAGACAGGGCTGCTCAAGATGAAAACAAAGTAATTTTCAGAGCTAAATCTGGCAGCCCTCCTTTGCATACATTCCAACACATGTATTTGGACTGAGAATGGTGGGTGAGTAGTAACGTTCTGGTCTCACACTCAGTTTTGAATCTCTGTCCGGGCATCAACATTTGGGTTTTCCATGGTTTCCCCAAATAACTCCAGGCAAATGCTGGGACGCTTCCCTCAAAAGGCCATGACTGAATTCTTTCCAGTCCCTGATTCCATCCGCCTCTAATGGCCTTGACATCGATAAGGTGTAAAGCCATAAGTTAAAAAAAAAAAACGAAAAAAATTGTATTTTGTACTAAAAATGTGGGTCCCAAACTACCCCCCCCCATAATCTTGCAATGTGTAAGGTTACTTGTGCATATTTGAGGACATTATTCAAGGGGTTTTGAGCCATATTTTTGGTGTACTTAGCACATGGTGCAATGTTTGGAGATTTCATTAGTGATAGTTATTGCAACATAGGAGTTAAATGGATGAACCACCATTTGTAGACACATCAGTAAGGTTGCACCAAATTGAGAAATTTGAGAAGAGGTATATATAGAGGACAGAGGCAATATGGCAAGACTTTCATCTTACAGCAGTGGGGGAGCATATATGGTCTCTCCAGATATAGCAAGTGACAAAGCTGTCGAAGAGAGAAGACGAGCATGGCTCAAATGGAACTGTAACTAAAGTGCAAAAAACCTTGAGTTCTTTATAACCACAAGGAAAAAATACTGCCAGAACTATTAGACACACCAAAGAGGCAATACCAAAGGACATCACTGAACAAGCTGAGAAAGATTTCCAGAAGAACAACAATGGAGATTTCTACTGTACTTTCAAATTCCAAATAACCCCCTACTCAGCTCTGACACTTCATCTGTGGGGTTTGAATGGGAAGTTGAAACTAAACAATAAGGACTGTGCCACAGCTCTGGCAAACTACTTTAAACATATATAAGATTGTAGATTTTCTTGGCGTGGTAAATGAATAAAATTTTCCCGGGTAACTAGCCAAGTTAGTCCATCATGTGTAAACGAAGGACTAACTCGGTTAGTTACCCGCGAAAATTTTATTTACCTTAAACATCTCTTCAATACTGGTAAACCAAAGGGTGAACTAAAGTTTGAGCCAAAAATTATTAATTAACCAAACTCCCTCCCACCAACCAAGGAGATCCAAAAGAACATTTCTGAACTGAAATCCAATAGAGCAGCAGGTGAAGATGGCATCTTTGCAGAATTTTGGAAACACTCCAGTTACAAGTCAATACAACGTATACAGAAGATCATATCTGACATCTGGGTGAAAGAAACCCTACCTACTGATTGTATCTCCGCTATAATCCATCCACTTCAGAAGAAGTCAGACCTAAACAACTAGCTGTGTCATGCAAGATCTTTTCTAAAGCACTACTCACTAAAGTAGAAGAGGCTCAATTAGATTCATATATAGGACAATACTAAACTGCATTCCAGAAGACAAGGTGGGAGTGAGTCTGCAATTGACCAAATATTTATCAACAAGGAAATATGTAACTATAACATCACAACAATAGATATGGGTTTCTCTGATCATCTGGCTATTAAATTATCTGTAAAGAACATATTCACCAACTCTTGCACGACTGGTGAAAAGTATGTGCAGAGGAGGTCCTTTAATGATGATAATATCGTGACTTTCAACTACATGCTTCAAAATATGAAGTGGGGGGGAAGGAATGCATAATAGTATAGATGATAAGTTCAATTGTTTTATGTCTAGTTATAAGTATTGTTTTGAAGTTGCATTCCCATTAAAAAGAGTTAGAATTACAAGCAATCCAATCACGTGGATAACCCAGGGCATTAAAAATTCTGCAGAAAATCTTAGAATTTTAAACAAATTAGCCAAACAAAATAAAAATTTAAAGTCACATGTAAAATGCTATAGAAAATTTTTCAAAAAAGTAACATTAGCAGCAAAAAAGCAGACAAATGATACATATATTTCCAAGAGCTCAAATAAAATTAAATCCATTTGGAAAATTATAAATAAAAAGCACAGGAAATTTTAAAGCAAAAACTAATTCATATGTTATAAAAAGTGAAGGAAAAATTATTCAGGACCCAAAAAGATTGCAGATATTTTCAGTAAACACTACACAAATATAGCAAAAAATTTCACCAGTGAGATGTGCAGTAGAAATGGTAATATAAATGTCCCCATGAATGAAAAAACTATGTTTCTATATCCAGTTACTATAACAGAAGTAGGAAATGCTATTTCTAAATTAAAAAATAAAATGTCCTGCAGTATTGATGGGATCCCAGATAAAATCATTAAACACAGCTCAGGATCCATTGTTTCCCACCTTACAGATATTATTAATGATTCATTTAGTGCAGGAATATTCCCAACAGAACTAAAGTATTCAACAGTAACACCACTTTACAAAAAGGATGACAAATTTAACATAAAGAACTACAGACCTGTGTCTATACTGCCTGGCTTTTCAAAAATAATTAAAAGAGTAATGTATGAAAGGCTCACTGATTTTCTCACTAGAAACAAAATACTAAGCAATTCACAACATGGGTTTAGGAAAAATAGGTCCACAGAAACAGCCATTTACAATTTTCTGAATACTGTTCTCAATGCAGTGGATAAGGGTGAAATAAACAGTGGGTTATTCTTAGACCTGTCCAAGGCCTTTGATCTTATTAGACATGACCTCTTATTAATAAAATTGTACACATATGGTATTTGTGGCAAAGCATATGATTGGTTTAAATCATATCTCTCCAACAGGTACCAGAGAGTAAAAGTATGTCATGACGGTAAAGAATATTTTTCAGAGTATCAGAAAGTTGACCACGGAGTACCACAAGGCTCAGTCTTAGGACCCTTACTATTTCTTATATATATAAATGATTTACCAAATCATTTATTAACAGCTGATGAGGTATTGTTTGCAGACGACACTAATATTTTTATAAAAGGGCAGGATGAAGTTGACCTACAGCAGAAAATTACTGCAACAACAAAAGAAGTGGAAAAGTGGTTCCATGATAATTGCTTGATTGTAAATCATGAAAAGACAGTATGTATTAGTTTCACTCATATAATAAACAAAAATAACAGTAATAATTTAGTGAAGATAGGAGATACCTATATAAAACAAGTACATGACACAAAATTTTTAGGAATATGGTTGAATGAACATTTAAAGTGGGATAAACATGTTGAATCACTGAATAAGAAGTTAAGCAAATGTTGTTATATTTTAAGAATGCTTAAAGGTTGCTGCTCTTGAAAACAATATTGTGTGCCTACTATTCATATATGCATAGCTTATTAAGATATGGTATAATTTTTTGGGGTAATTCAGCACATGCAAAACAGGCATTCATACTTCAAAAGAGAGCTATTAGAATCATGAGAGGTATGAAACGTAGAGAATCCTGAAGGGATATTTTTAAAGAACTAAAAATACTGACTCTACCATGTATATACTTATTTGAGTGTATCTGCTTTCTGAAAACACATCAGGAATATGCAGCGCTAAATAAGGAAATACATAAACACGAAACAAGGAATAGGAATAATTTTCATTTAGAGTGGCACAAGAAAGCTCTATACCAAAATAGTGTACTCTACCAGCCTAAAATTCTGTACAAATCTCTTCCTGAAAACATAAAACAAATATCAAATTTACATAATTTTAAATATAAGCTAAAAAAATTTTTATTAGTCAATAGCTTCTATAGTGTCAACGAATATATGAACCATCGAGAAAATGAACAAACATGATTAAATTATTTGTATTGTAACTTGTAAAACATTGAAATATCAATTTAACTTCAGTTGAACATATGTATTTCATATGCTGCTTGTATTGACTGTGTAATTTTAAGTATGATAATTATGATAATGATATGTAATCCTGTATTGTGTGAAAAAATTATATTGTATTGCTTATTGTAATTACTGATGACTTGTCCTATGTCATAAATTATGACTTCATGGATCAAATAAAATTCAATTCAATTCAAGGTCATGTGCTGAACAGATCCTAAATCTCAAAACAATTTTCAACTACAAGAACCTCAGTGCCTCACCCTACCTAGCAACTTTTCTTGATTTTCAGGAAGCTTATTTCTCCAAGGATAGGAAAGCCCTCTTCCAAACGCTCACTGAACTGGGACTTGACAGCAAAACTTGGAACCTTGTGAAAGTGACCCTAACTAACACTACATTCTAAAACATGTTCAGAGGGGAACTATCAAAATCCTTAAAAATTATAACAGGTGTCAGACAAGGGTGTGACTTGTTGCCAATCCTCTTTAACTCTCTATTGGAAAAAGTTATTCATGAATGGACTACACACTAACAGATGGCTCTGGGTTGAGCATTGGTTACAGTAAGGACTAACTACTAGTCAACTGCCTGGCCTTTGCTGATGACCTCTCTCTCCTAGCATTTAGTGGGAGGAAGCTATTAACATTTATTTATTTATTTATTTATCGTATGGCAATTCAGACACTTTTAAGAACATTGCCAAAATATATACAATGCAACATTACAAGATTAAATACTTATTTCTATTTTATTAATATAGTTTATTGATTCCTGAGTTGTCAGCAGGAAGTCCACAGGATCACAACTGTAAGATCTTATAGGACATTCTTCAATAATATGACCAATGGTCTGATTCTCTCCGCATTCGCATAAGGGGGATGGTTGCTTGCCCCACGTGTACAGGGAGTGTGCGCATCTGCCGTGCCGAGTTCTGATTCTGTTGAGTGTGGACCAAGTTTTACGAGGTAAATCAAAACCTGGTGGCTTTTGTGTAATGGAAGGTAAGCTGCTGTTTTGCTGTACAGTCCACTCCTGCATCCAAGCTTTGGTGATGTTAAAATCTGCACGAATAGCATCCCTCGCCGATTTCATTGGCAGTTTTCTAGAGTGAAGCCTGTTGATGTTGGCATCCTTAATATCTTGGTGGATTGGTAAGTTTCTGTTGTCTCTTGTACTACCGTGTAAGAGCATTTATCCGTCGCAGGTTAGGGTATGTGGCTCAGTATCGAGAGCCATCTTATGGGAGTTGTCTTGATAACACCTGCAATCATATGCATAGCGTAATTAAGTTGGGTGTCCACTTTTCTCACGTGCGGGCTATTCAACTAGCCGAGAAGACAAGACCCAGAGCAGAGGAGCGCAGAGTGGAGGCCGATGCACCCCAGGAGGTGATATTGTTTCTTGTTTTTAGCTTCTCAGTCATTTTCGTTAGATGTGCATTAAAGGATAATGTTCGGTCAAGGGTAACAACCAGGTACTTTGGTGTCTTATTGTGGGTAAGAATGGTTTCTTCAAACCATATGATAAGTTCCCTTCTAGCGAGTTTGCTACTTAGATGGAAGCAGGTAACATCCGTAATTACTTCATTTGTCAAAAGTTTCAATAGTAAGAAAAACCATATATCATTTTAGTAATTGTGGACAACTTTGTCACCTTCCCCTTCCATACACCATATATACTATTTTATCAGTCATTCTTAGTTACCAAATTCCAAGAAGAAAATTCTTTCACAGAGTAAAATGGGTTCTGAAACAGAAACTCTTTCAGTTTGGACTTAAAGTAGTTGGGTTTTCATAGACAACATTTAATTTCTGTTGGTAAGACATTGAATAAGGAAGCTCCAGTAAATTTTATCCCTTTCTGTACAATTTACAGTGATTTGTAATCCTTGTAAATATTATATTTATTCCTAGTATTATGGCTATGTATGTCAGATTGAAGTGTTCAAGATTTTCCACTACGAATGATAGTACGGAATATACATACTGTGCTGGCATTGTTAGTACACCTAGGTTTGTAAATAGATTTCTGCATGGCGTCCATGGGTTTGCTCCACAAATAGTTCTTATAGCATGCTTTTGCAATTTAAATACCCTCTGTGCTTGTGATGAGTTCCCCCAGAATGAGATGCCATAAATAAGCAAGGAGTGAAAATATGCAAAATATACTAACTTTCTGGTTTCTATATTAGCTATTCTAGATATTACCCTCAATGATATTTACAACAGGGATAAGTACAGAACATTGATTAAAGCATCTGATTCTCTCCAGAAACTAACAGCCAATACACTGCACCATGGATCTGGGGAGAAATGGACCCAAGAAAGTAAAGACAACCACAGTGCAAGGATGAAAGAATATTGGGCCAAAAATAAAGTTCACCACAGTTAAGATCCACATGGTCCATAGAGGCCAAAACAGGAAAGAAGAATAGAGGCCAGGGGCAATATGGCAGGTTTCCCATCTTTCAGCAGTGGGGGAGCATGTGTGGACTCTACAGATATTAGTTGCGTAGTTGACAGAAGTCTTTACTGGGAGTGGAACATCCACATGCTTCGTAGATGAATTCATTCATTGTTTGATGGGGGGGGGGGGGGTAGTTGAAGTTTGGGCAAGTGTTGTTTGGTGTCATAACATCCTTCAGAAAAATCTTCAGGGTTCAGAATATTGTCTGAAACCCAGTGTTTAGCTTCAGTACGGTGACTTTTTATGTGTTGTAACAGGCCAGTTAACTTGAGTAGTATTAAAATTTGATTCAAATTTTATTTCAATTTTAAATTGTTTGTTTCATAGCCAGAAAGACAGGTTTGGGTGTATAAAATAAATGAAAATTGAATGACAATGTGATATTTAATACAACAGTTTAAAATTGTTTGTGATCGCTAAAGGAAGGAGGTTTTATATTCAGAAAAAGTTAAGATAGTCAAATGCGTTTAACCAGGGGCGGATCAAGGATTTTGTGGGCTGGGGGGGGGGGGGAGGCTTGAGCAGACTTTGGTTTGGGGGGGGGTGGCTTGGCTTGAGTGAATTTTGGTCCAGAGGGCTTGCCTTCAGAGGATTTTGGTTTTGGGGGGGGGGGCCCTTGAGTCGGCCATGGGGTAGTCTTTATAGCCTCCTCAGGCCTCGAATCCATAGAGCTAAAAAAGAAAAAAAAAGGTCTCCAAAATTACAATGTCGGGGGTGGCCCCAGATCCTTTGGGGGGGGGGGGCTTGAGCCCCCTAGCCCCCCCCCCTGGATCCGCCCCTGCGATAAACTTTGAGTGAAATCAGATACAAGAATACAGGATACTGTTATGGGTGTTGTGCATCTCTCTCTCTCTCTCTCTCTCTCTCTCTCTCTCTATATATATATATATATATATATATACATATTTTACTTATGCCTTTACGCCTCATTGATGTCATTACAAGTGGGATGGGTACAAGGAACGGCAAGGAATTCCGCAATAACCTCTTGAAGGAAGCATCCTGGCATTTGCCTGGAGTGATTGGGGAAACCATGGAAAACCCAAATCTGAATGCCTGGATGGGGATTCAAACCAGCGTCATCCTGAATGTAAGGCCAGAGTGCATATAAAACCATTCAGGAAGATATATTTAGGAATTTTGGTTAATGTAAATAGAGAGGGAACTTCTTTTGCAGTGCTTATGTAATGGCCAGAAAATATTATTAACTGAATAGCTGAATCAGCAACTCCTTCTTCTTTTTAGCATGTATTCTGTATTGTAAGGTCCTCTTTGCTGACTTCTTCTTCCATTTATGTCAATCTTGTGCATCTTTAGTTGAGGCATGACTAGTTGCATGTCCTCCCGCAAGGTATCTAGCGAGCGCTTCCTCGTTGTCTTCAGTCATCCAGACTATATACAGTGATGTTCTCACAACTGAAGTGTTGTTGCTGCGCAGTGCAAGGCCGTACCATCACAGACAGCCCTCCCACATTTTCTCAGGGATTGGAGCCACATCAAATACTGGTTAAACGTTCTCATTACTTATGCAGTTCAATCTAATGAGTCCTTGTAGACAGCGAATCATCTTCATTTACATGTCATACAGCTGTTGTTCATGTCTTTTCACGACTGGCCAACATTTGGTTCCATACAGAGCTAATGATCGAACGATGGTTATGTAAAGTTTTGTTTTAAGGTACAGTGGCACCTTCTAGCTGAAAAGTACTCCTGTGACCTGATGCCACTTCTTCTAGGCTGCGTTGACTCTGTTTCCGACGTTTGGGATCATCTGGCCATCCAAACAGATTAGTGTTCCGAGGTATTTGAACTTGATACTAACAGACCCATCACTTGGAACTACACACATTAAGTTGCATACCGTGTTTACCATTGTTTTATTTGTTGCTCTGATTCTTGATGAGACTCGCTGGCGACCATTATATCATCAGCATAGAGCAATGTCCAGAAGTGTAGAGTGAGCAGATCTACAGCAGTGACATCAAGACAGAGGATAAACAGGAGTGGGAACAAAGCTGAGAATCAGCAACTGGTTAGAATAGTTTCCAAACTGGTAGAATCTTTTGTTAAATTTATTTCAGTTAAAATATCAGTTAGGGTGCTTGATCGAAAAAGAAACGACTATTTTTAATATAAGAGTTTAAGACTACTATGAAAATTTATTTGGTTATTTTAGTAGTTTTGGAAACCCTTTCCGTTACTGTTAGTGCCTGAAATCTGCCAACTGTATAACACGTATTTCTCCTCTAGCTACACTATGATCTGTAAGCTATTAAGCTGACTTCAGAGTAACAAAGGGGAAGTGTGTTATGAATGGTCTCACCAAAGTTTTGTAAATAGATATCCTTACTTTGCTGGTACTTTCCTTCATCACCCTCCCCAATAAATTAAGAAACCTTTTTATACCACTAGTCCAAAGTGTCCTGCCCAATTGAGTTTGTTATGTTGTGGCCCTCGTGGTACATATCGAGCCCTTTCTTCTTTTTCACCTTGCCTCTGGTTGATTCATTCTTATCATCTTCTCCCACTGTATTGTTCTTTATTAGCCAACTTTTTATCTCATTTTCTTCTTCACTTTCTTCGTTAGTCGCCACTCTGTCCCTCGAAAGTACGTAGTCTCCATTCTCTTCTTCCTCGCTAGTCTCTTTTTCACTTTCTTCTGCATCTTCATAATCTTCCCCATCTTCAATAATTTCGTCCATTTCTTCCGCCTCCAACTCATAATTTCCCTCATCTTTATCCGTGAAAGTAGAAAGCATTTCACTCTTCCTCCTGGTTTCTTGGTTTATTTTCTGGTCACCGTTTTCCCATTCTTTCATATTAGTTTGTACCAGTGAAATTTCATGTTTGGCTTCTTGAATGTCACTCACCAATTCACTGTTTATCCCTCTCTGCTCGTCCAGTGCTATCTTCACCGACTCCTCGCGGTTCTGCTGTTCTATCTGTATTAACTTTTGTACCTTCTTAAACATTATTATTTTTTTTTTTTTTTAAACAGTTTAACGTCATTTTTAAACAACGTGGTCTTTAGAGACGGGAAAGGATGGGGGCAAGGAATGGGAAGGAATTCGGCCATGGCCTTTTGAAGGAAGCATCCCGGCATTCACCTGGAGTGATTTGGGGAAACCATGGAAAACCCAAATCTGGATGCCCGGACGGGGATTCGAACCGCCGTCCTCCCGAATGCGAGGCCAGAACGCTATCCGTTACACCACCACGCTCGGTCTCTTAAACATTAAATCTTCACGTTGAGAAATATGTTCATGTACTTGGTGTATCTGAGAGTTTATTTCATGAGAAATATTAGTTCTTTCCTTTCTCCATTCTATTATCGTTTGTTGTTGATTATGATTCATTTTCTGCATTTCGCGTTTTGTTTCTATCTGTTCTCTCATAATCATTGCTAACATTTCCTTTATGGAATTACTGTCGTCATTCCACGGGTTTTTCCCCGCGATGCCAGTTGTTGAATCATCATCACCATCCAATTCGGTAACTGCCCGCTCCTCAACTAATTCCGAATCTTTTCCATTGTTATTTACAAAATTTTCATCACTTCACAAAAATCATACACAGAGAGAGAAAAAAAATCCGGTGTGGATTTCGAAAAACGAGAAATATCAATTAACGCAGATTTTTCTGACTTACAACGCCGTATTATCAACCAAACACCAACAGCACACACATTATCTGTACATAAATCTTTAAAACTATCTTTAAGAACATGTATGCGTAATTAAATCTTATATTTTAACATTATACTTTTAATCAATTTCTCTCTTTTAAATTTATCTTTCAAGTCTTTACTCAAAATTAATAACTTTGTCTTCCATTCACAATATCTAAAACTGGTTTTTTCTTCTCCTACCTTTCCGAAGATTACAGGCTTCTTTTATTACGAGCTAAATAATTAGCTCTGTGTCACGGTCACAGTCGCCACGTGTAAAATTATTTGTCCGTATTCTTCTCCTTTACTTACTTACGATATGGCATCTCGTCTGTCACGGAACGCCATGTATAATCTTTGTACTTTTTACTAACCTTCTTGTTAGTAAAAGGTGCCAATACTTCTCTTTTATTCCACCAAAAGAATAAAAATAACCATCAAAACATCCACTTGGCTTTTTTATTATAATTTACATTAATAATTGCATCCTTCTGTGTACAGATACAACTCGCAGTTATTTTCTAAGCGTACCTCTCTGCATACTACTACTCATCTCTTCTCCTTGCCCAAAGATCTTCCTCCTCCTGTACTGTCCAGAGATTTTCATGTACTTTTCATCTGGTAATAACGCTGCTTGGAATTCTTTGATACAATACTTAAGACATAATAATAACCCGATATAAAACACTTCCCATTGAAATAATATAAAACAAACATTAATTATTAATTATTTAAAACTAAGAGGCTGTGTATTCTTACAGGGCATCCAGATTTGGGCTTTCCATGGTTTCCCAAATCACTTCAGGTGAATGCCGGGATTCTTCCTTCAAAAGGCCATGGCCGAATTCCTTCCCATTCCTTGCCCCCCATCCTTTCCCGTCTCTAAAGACCTCGCTGTTAAGAGACGTTAAGCAGGTAAAAAAAAATATCTTTCCTTACAGATGTGGTTGAAAATCATTCCTATCATTAATTTACTTGCTACTGATGTCAAACTAATTTTCTACCTTATTTTTTTTTAGCCCTCCTTAATGGACTGGTACTACTATCACATTTTTTACAGTCCTCTGGTGAGCGTCAATTCTCCAGATTGAATCTAAATAACATACCAAAATAAGGTAGAACGTCATATTCAACAATCTTTAAAAATCTTTATAACATCTGTAATAATATTATCTAACCTAACTCCTTTACACTATTGAGATTTCTTAATATTCAGGATTAATTTAAGATTTTTTAGTCTGCTCATTTCTAGTTAAAAGTTAATTTTTTAGCTCAAGGAGAAATTGAATAAATTATTTTTGTGTGTTGTTTTAAAATAAATTGAAAATATATTGAAGAATTTTAATACAAGTTAAATAGGTTTAAATTTCTCAGGAAAATAATTGGTACTGTAGGAATTAAAAACGCAAAAAATGTAGAAGATAATCATTTTTATGTTATGGCCAATCATATCACAATGAGTTATATACAATATTAATTTTTTTCCTTGCGTTATTTTCTTTTTAAACAGTTTTAAAAACTCACCTCATAGATTTAACATTAGTAACCACATTTTAAACAAATAAAATTTAAAAAGTCAATCAAAACTTTCCAAATAAAATATATGGGGTTGGGAGACAACAATTATAGCATGATTTACAAAACATTTGCCGAAAACAAAATTAAAAAATATCTATTTACATACATGTATAGCTAATTCAAAAGTCAATGCAATCAGTTGGACGTTATTAGTAGTTGTAATATACAACTTCTGAATATGGTATTAAGGTTATAGGGAACTAATTCACAAAAATGTTTATAACTGTATATAATTACATCAAATGTAATCAATTAATAGAAATTTAAATTGGTAAAAGAAATGAAAATTTCATAAATGTTAAATAGTAGCAATATTTATTGCTTAGCAACTCACATCTAAGAATGTGCAGTGAATTAATTCCCTATTACACTAAGATGAAAGAAAACTTAGAAATTTTAGAACATTAGTAATGACATCCTAACATAGACATTATTGTGCAAAGTTCTTAGTTCTTTCAGTTCTTAGTTGGAGGAAGAGTGTTGGGCAGATACGACATATGCCATGTAACTATGTGAAACTTTATCACTAATTCATCACTTCATTTGTAGAATCGTCTTTTAAATAAGTGGGTGGTACCTGAAGTAACCAACACTAGTTTAATCAGAGAGAAACATGACGAACATAAATATTTGGATAATGGTGACAATGTAACTGCCACTAAGCATTGAAAATTAGATACGATAGGAAAAATAACCTGTAACTTACCACAGATGAAGACAGGAGTGCTAGACCAACACAATAAAACACACACACACACACATACAGACAGACAGAAAAACAAATGCACTTCACAATATTTCGGTTCGTAACCTTAATAGAGGCAAAAGGAGAGATATATGACAGGGGGAAGACGTGTTAATATAGGGAGGTCCCATTGTGTACACATCATCCCCATGCCACATGTCTCGCCTCTCACAGGATGAACATAAATATTTGTGAACTAAAGACATTTACTTCTCCAAATTGTGTAAAAAAGTTTATTTAAGATATCAAAACTAACAGCTGAAAAAGGAATAGGTCTGTCATGAATGAGGAACATGAAATCTTGATAACTTTATGACTGTCAGCATTAAAATTTAAATATTTTAATTTCAAAAGTCTAAAAAGTTTATAAATTTGTACTAAACATAATATTTGGACAAAAAAAAATGATGTATAGAATATTTATAAATAATGACTTAAATATTTGCGTTTGATATATATAATACAACCTGTAGTGAGACTCGTTAAAATAAATGATTAAAAACCCATTCACATTTTTCATGTGTACCTAAACCTTCAATTTCTCTGTATTTGAACCAGTAACACAGAATATGCAATTTGAGCAAATGTATTCTCAGGTTATTGTGTGGATATTATGAACAATATGGCAGGAATAATGTAACAACAAAAATAACATAAGAAAGGAAATGATATTTTGGATGAATACTTAATTTTGCAAAAGAGAAATTTCAATGAAACAATTTGATATTGCTTTATAGTATTTCATTCTGTTCCATTGTCATTTCTGATATTATTTAAATATCCCAAGATTACTAAATATACAGTCCATCAGTATTTATATATCTATATATATATATATCACAAGGTTTACCCCAGTGTTAAAGCCACAATAATGTCTATGATGATGAATGTTTCTTACTGTTCCAAAACTTTACATTTGTTTGTTGATAATACTGTAAATGTGAAATTTTTTCAGGTGGTTACTTTTAAAGCTATGCAGTGAATTGCTTTCTTTATCAAACACAGAGCAAAATAGAAAGCCTGCCAGTTGGAATAATAATAAATCCCTTCTATTTGAGGCACTTCAGTATGGTAGCAATGTCAAGCCAATCATTAACTCATATGCAATTTTTTGTTTATGTTTTTAATCCTTATTTTTTTTTGCCTATGAATTGAATTTTTCATCCACATTCAACATTACAGGCTGTATGTGGAATATTTTAGAATATTTGTTCATAGCATGCAATTTAATAAATATTTTCATTTGTTTCAAGATAAGGCTCTTGTTTCTTAGTTGTTAAGAGCAACGATATGAGCAGAGCTTGTCAGCAGTATTCTATCCAAAGTTGGTACACATATAAGAAACTGAATTAAATTACTTTTGAAAATGGTAATACTGACTTCTTTTGAAATGTAAATAATTCATTTTTAAGATAAGAAATAATCATTTTTCTTTACCTTTCTTCTTATAATTTGAATTACTATGTTTTAAATTAAATTAATAATTACGAAGTTTAGTTCTGTGAATAATTATGTGTGTGGAAAAGTAGTATTATTGTAAACTGTTACTGTTGTTTCACGACACTTGTAAAATAGTGCAACCATATATTTGTATACATATATAGAACGAAAGGAGGAGAAAGAATTTTATCAATTGCAGGTCTGCAGAGAAATATCATTGATACCGGTACTAAAAAGAAATCATGTCATTTAGTTCATATTAATTCAGTTGGTATTTACCCAATAATTAAGAGAAATGAACTGAAAATTTTATTCTTTGCTTTTGTAGAAACAGAGACATCTGTTTTAGGAGAAATATGCAATATTTTAGAATTTAGACTTATAATAAGATAGGATAGGGAAAATAAACAGTTACCCGTAGTAACCCGCAGGAGGTCCTTCATCTGTGGTAAGTGACGGGTAACTGTTTATTTTCCCTATCCTATCTTATTTTCAGTGCCTCGCGGCAGTTTCTTTGTTTCCTTTATCCAATTTAGACTTATAGTTTGATATAAGCTATAACTTTGATAAAACACTTTACTTAAAAGAAAGCTTCATCTAAAGCGATTTGTTTTTCATTTTAATAGGCATGTGATGGTCAAACTATGAGGAGGAACATAGTAATTTGAGGTTAGTGAAATTATACTCATAGTAACCAGCAGTGGAATCACTCGAAAGTATGAAAAGGAAATAAAGAATATGGATCCAAGTAATAGGTAGTGGCTATCAAATAAAAATAAAAGTAAGAGTGATACAAAAATGTAAGGTCTCCAGCAAAGCCAAAGATTTTATTTTAATTGAAAGAAAATAATTTCTGATGAAAGTGATGTTTAAAGTAAATGGATGTAACATGATACTGTATCCAACAAATAATGTTCAGAATTTGGAGACTTGCAAGAGAACTGAAAAGTGGTCACAAATATGATCAAATAATATACTCCTGTTAGAATAATTTCATTGGTTGAAAAGAAACGTGTTGACACCGAAACATATCAGGAAAGTTAGTGGGGAAATTAAGAGGTTCATAAAGGGGAAACATGGAATCAGGAGTGATTATTAATGTGAATCTCATCTACTGGACTATATGAAAGATATTTTAGATGAAGCTAATAGGAAGTCTAAAGTTAACAGTGCAGTTCTTGATCTATGCAAGGCTTTTAATAGATGGAGTCATTGGATGTTGGTGAACTAACATGTGTTTTGCAGGAAGGAGGAATTCTTAAGAGTTTAAAAGCAGTATCAAAAGTGAAAGTAAGAGCGGGTGTGTCATAGGATATTATACTATAAAATTGCTGGTGATTATTTCAAAGAATAATTCAGTTGTTCAACTACAGAAGTTTGGTTGTTTGCAGACAATATAATTTGATAAAAATGAGAGACCATTGTGAACAGTTCCAGAGGAATCTGGATAGGATATTTAGCTTGGTATGTCAACTTGTAATCAAGATAAATGCCAAAATGAATCATCTGAAGATTAGTGGTGTTAATATGGTGGAGGGGCAACTGCTTGTTTAAGGCATGAAATGTATTAATCTTTAAATTTCATTTAAGAACAAAGTCATTTGGGCAGAAGACACTAGACAGGATGTGAGTAACTGATTCAAAATACCATCTCTATTAGTAATTGTGATGTCAGAATGTACAATAGAAAATGTGGAACTAGACTACAAAACCTATGTCAAGTATTATGGTGTAATGGTATGAGACCCACATTACATATCAACTACAAGGTACAATAAAGGGCAGCTAGATTTATTTGCAAAAATTTCCATAGACTCATAATTAAAATGATCTAGGTTATAGGTGAAAAGAATGCATGAATGCATTAGTATGATGACTTGATGAATTAAGAATACTACGTAGTAGAGAAGATAGAACCAGGACAATAAATTAGAAATTAATTTAAGATATAAAGGAAAGTATTCATTTGTAAGCGAGGAAGTGAAATAAATTATTGAAAGAGGTTCTGAACAATTTACCCAAAACAGTTAAAGCATATAATATCAAAATTCACTTGAGTAAAAGGTGTGCAGAGTAATTACCACCAAGGTATAAGCTCTATTGCAAGGAATAACAGTATCATTTACTCCTGAAATAAATTATTAAAAGTCATTTAGCTTTTTCTCCTTGCAGGAAGAAACGCAGAGTGCATGTTTCAGTAATATGATACACAATGAGAATAATAATGAACTGACACACAAGTTAATGAAAATCTTTATAATATTGCTGCTGCTAATGCAGCATCTCACATATTTACTATCAGCATTTCAATTAAAAAAATTGTTTAGAGGTAGTGATTCTCCACGTATCAGGCTCCAGTATTGGTCTCAATCCTGGTCCTTATATTGCTCTATCTTTCTCAATGTATGTATTCTGCAGGAAGCCAGGCAAGCCTCCTGAAATATGTGTAATATCCTTTATGTTCTCATATAAAATCCAAATTTAAGCATTTTTTTAAAAACTTTTTTTATATATATATATTTCTGATATTGATGAAGATTATGTTCTGTATTTAAGAAACAGTAGTTTAAACAATACATATAACCAAATTTTTCTATTTTCCATGAGGTACTTCAGAGCAACAGAAAAAAATATTTTTTGTTGTAATTTGTTTCAGTTTCGGAATGATAAAGCCAGATAACTACTGAATTTTTGTAATATCATTAGTATTATCATATTGGTATTTGAATGATGTGTCTCCATGTGTTTTGTATTGATACTGCTAAGCTCTGTAAATCACTTTTAATCTTCTGGGATATACACATTGTCTTCTTCCCTATACATCCCATTCAGATAATATCCTGCTATTCAAGACTCCTGCATCTGTTCCAACTTTTTTTTTTTTTGTCTTTCTTTGATTCTGAGACCGATCACAAGTCTCTTCTTATATATATTCCTGTTCGAATTGTAGGATATCATGAGATTAATTTCTGACACTGTTCCTTCTCATTTTCTGCACAACTGATCTCAGAATCTTGATTTCAAATGCTTGTAATTGACTCATTTTTACTTCATTTATTACATTGCTTTATGAACTGTATTGTCATTGTAATAGCTATGATTTGCATGTGGCTTTTATGGGAAACCCTTGTTCCAACATTATGTACAAAAAGCTCCTTTAAGAGCTAAGTACATATAGTACAAATCACAGCTCATAATAATAATGACATACAGTTTAAGACCTGTTTAATAAATACAGGAGAAGTAAATCAGTTACAAGCATGCTGAATTAAGTTTCTGATATTAGCTATAATGAAAAAGGAAGGGTAATTTTTTTTTAAATGGTTCAAATTATATCCTACAAGTAGTTCTTTGACTGTTTTCCCTTTCATTTCTACTCTATTTTTTAAACGAATTGTTGTATATTGAACTTTCAGTGGAATATTGCAGTAAATTATCATAAATAAACTGGACTGGATACGGGCATTATTTTGAGTATGTACATCAAAATTTCCATCTGGATACAAACAAACATAATGAAAGCAAACCAGCCACTTATCAATCATTGAGGAAGGAGGATTATGATGGTAAAAAAGAAAGTACACAGTATTTCATGTATCCTCTTAGTCATAATTATGTGCTCACTGTGGCCATACATGTGTAATGTACAGCAAGTTTCATCATCCTCTCAGATGAATAATGGGTTTGTTTTATTGTATTATGGCAGTACTACTGTCTACAATCATATTCTTCTTACCATTTATCCTGCATTGCAGGGTCTACTTAACTGGACTTTTTCCTCAATTTAAGCCTATCTTGTGCCTCTCACGTGAAACATTTTAAGTCACATGTCCTCCCACAAGATATCCAGCCAGCTGCAACATAGTCTTCATGAGTTTTCAACCAGATATTTTCACTAAACGATGACTATGTTTTGATAACATTGTCTTCATCCTGTAATCATACCTTGCAATCGAGAATCTGCAAGATTACTGTCAAACTGCTGGACACCGGCAATGCCAACCTGGCGTTGTCTACTCACGGTTGCAGAACCACCGAATCAGCACATGGCACAATTTGGATGTTGCGGGGCTGTCATTCTGCAGGACCACGTCCAATGGAAGTCAGTGGACATCAGAACGACAGCTTGCAGCGTCCAGATTGTGTTGCATGCTGATTGGGTGTTTCCGCTGATGTCCAGCAGTTTCACAGCGATTTTGCAGATTCTCAGTAGCAAGATACAAGTACAACAGAGGACGTTATCAAAATATAGTCATTGTTTCATAAAAATATCTGGCTAAAAACTATGAAGATTATGTTTTAGTTGGCTAGATACCTCATGGAAGGACATGTGACTAAAATGTGTTTCACACAAGAGGCACAAGATAGGCTTAAATGGAGGAAGCAGTCCAGTTAAGCAGAACCTGCAATTCAAGATAAATGGTAGGAAGAAGAAAATAGTTGTAGACAGTAGTGTTGCCATGATACAAAAATTAATCCATTATTCATCTGAGAGGACGATGAAACTTGTTATGCACTACACGTGTATAGCCACAGTGAGCAGATAAATATATTTGAGAGGATACATGAAATACTGTGTACTTTCTTTTTTACCATCATAATCCTCCTTCCTCAATGACTGATATGTGACTGGTTTGATAAATTATCTTTGTTTGCACCCAGTTGGAAATTTAGATGTACATAAGCTCAAGAAGATTATGTTGCATTTATAGCTGAAAAAATGTCTGTTCACATATCCAGTCAACTGCCTACAACTTTGATGTGTTTAATTCCTATCCCTCTTTGAATTTATATTGCTATAAAGAATTTTCAATTTAATATTATTTTCTTATTTTTGTATTGTTCAGAAGACAGTATTATCAGGATAATTGATGATAAAAATATCATAACATGTGATAGCTTATACTACACAATTGATTAATTTCTTAAATACGGATCAAGCAATAATTGGTTGGCTATTCATAGATACAGAATATCAAGAAGTATTCTAATGATAGTAGGATGTCTAATGTTATTAAGAGAAATTAAAAGTTGAGGAATATCATCTGTCTAAATAAATTCTGAGGAATAAAATTAATAGTGTTTGTATTCCTAATCTGAAATGCACAAAAGAGATGCTGATGAACTGTTTAAGTATGAAATTAGAAACTTACCATAGATTCTGGTTTCTAAATGAATTTCCAATTTCATTTGTGAATTTCTAACCTTCTATGGTAAGCAGTGGTTTTTTATCCTATCCTAATGTTCAATATATCCACTTTTAGCGCCTTTGTTTCCTAACAATCCAAACGATAAATTAATTTACAGAACATTATAATTATAGCATTATTTAAAAGTTCTTTTATTAATATAAAGTTTTACTAGTGCAAAATATTAGAAATAGTTGAATTCATCTGTGTTTTATATGCAAATAATAATGGAAGATCAAGTAGGAGAGAAACTTTGAAATTACAGATCAAACTGATGTGCTACCATGAAAGGAGGCCCGAGGATTTTTTGTACAACAGAAATATTATTTGAGAAATTAACAGTACTTTTAATGTCATTGATTATCATGTTCCATTTTAGTCTAAATGGTAAATTTCATTTAGGAGAAATTTTTTTAATGCCTATTATGTGTCAGAAAGCTATTAAATATTCTTCAGGATCTACTCCCCTTTTGGTAAGTAGGCACCAAAACTAATTTAGGCATAACCAGGATTTGACAGGAAATTCATTTTGCCTATTCTGCAGTTAGGCTGTGTGTAAAAGAAGAAAACTGCCACATAAAATGTATTATTAATTTTAATTG
The DNA here is from genome assembly GCA_031002005.1 of Vandiemenella viatica. Lineage (NCBI taxonomy): Eukaryota > Metazoa > Arthropoda > Insecta > Orthoptera > Morabidae > Vandiemenella > Vandiemenella viatica. The sequence continues at coordinate 11,809,356 of JARYHS010013630.1, forward strand.
CGATGGAGGTAATGCTCCGGTGCCAATTCCCTTAGTCCTCTAATTATCGTTTTATATAATTGGATAATGGAAACAAAGAAACTGCTGTGAGGAACTGAAAATAAGATAGGATAGGGAAAAATAAATATAAACCCATCACTTACCACTGATAAAGGCAGGAGGGCGAGACAAACACATAAAACACAAAAAATAAACAAATTGCACAATATTTTGACATGAGTCTTAATCATGTTAGAGGTGAGACATATGGCAGGGGGAAAGATGAAGTCACATCCCAACCCGCAACAAATCATTAGCACATGTGGTGGGTTGGGATGTGACCACATATGGCAGGGGGAAAGATGTAGTCACATCCCAACCCGCAACAAATCATTAGCACATGTGGTGGGTTGGGATGTGACCACATCTTTCCCCCTGCCATATGCCTCACCTCTAACATGATTAAGACTCATGATTGTGCAATTTGTTTATGTTTTTGTGTTTTTATATGTTCGTATCACCCTCTTGCCTTCATCTGTGGTAATTGATGGGTTTCTATTTATTTTTCCCTATTATTTTATATATATTTTTTAAATTTTCCTTTGTAATTGGAATGTTGAATTCCTCCCCCATTTACTTTTCTGATTTAAAAACCAACCAACAATAGAAAATTTTCCCACTCCCTTATGCAAGAAATTGAGTCATGGTCGCCTTTCCCCTTCCATGCACTATTCCTAATTCTTTGATCAATATCCCTCTAAGCCCCATCACCAACATATGCCCTGTTCATTCCCAGCACTATCTTCACCCTCCTCCTTTCCACCAATGAGTCCCAATCCAGCTCCTTCATCATATCAGTTACTGACTGGGTCCTGTGTTAATTTCCACAAACAAATCTAGCTGCTCTTCTTTCCACATCTTCAAATTCATGTATTTGATAAATAGAATGTGGGTCCCAAATTACACCACCATATTCAACCAATGGTCACATTATGTTAAAATAGTTGATGAGAACAAAAACGTAACTGGCAGCCACATTTGCGTTTGGATGTAAATAAAAAGGAAAAATGTGAGTTGTTACCCCCAAAATTATGCCTCATTAATTTTCTTTTCTTCTAGTCTGAAAGTTTCATTTCTTATGCATTCATTTCTAGTTATAATATACTAACACTTCAAACAAATGATGATATTTAGTGCTACGTTAATTAAGTTTACAACTAAATGACATGATCTGTGGCACTACATTTAAAAATTCATTATCAATAAAGGTGCTATATTCTTCATTTAGATAAAATAACAATGTTCAAGCAAGAACTTATGTTGATCTAAGGAATAAGTAATCACTGAAAGTTCTCGAGAGAAATGACAGTGAACTTACATATGTTACTGTAGACAAAGAGCACTGAATATCTTTGTACAGAACACAATACTCAAGTGACAAATAATTGGGGAAACGTACATCAAATATTTTTAAATTTAGTGTGTTTTAAAAACATAATTTCTATAGCATATTAAGTAAAGGTAACCAAAGATGAAAAATAATTAAGAAAATGGGAAAAGTTGTTGATAATAGTTATTTGTATGAAAATGACATATGTGTCTTCTCAGTGAACATAGTTAATATAAATGTAGCTTTGTGTTGTCGTGTACAGGTATCACTGCCATAATTATATTTCTACATGAGCACCTGTGAATCTGAAAGTAAAATATGACAATATCTCAAAATTATGTGTGAAAAAAAACATAAAAATTAACTGTTGCATAAAGAAGAATGTTAGATTTACAGCCTGTGATGTTTTATAAGCCTGGTTAAAATTCAGATATCTGCTATAAATGATTAATCTGCACAGTTTACCTGTGTGTATCACATATATTCACCATATTTCAGTCATTAAGTTTCCTTTTATTTCAAATGTGTGATACTTAAGAAGCATAAGGAGTCAATGGCTGATTCCCTTGATATTGCCAGAAATTTTGAATGGATGAGAACTCATTAACCATAAATTAATTTGTTTCAATTCCATTATGCTTCACAAACTGACAGACTAACTAAATAGCTAAATACATAGAAGATACTCTCATTATACAAATCACATTTTCAGTAACATTCATAAATGTTTATTGAAAATCTGGTATGTAAATAAGATTTAGCTCTCATATAATATTGAAAATTTAATTTACACGTGACCAGAGAACAGTGACATCAACGAGTATATTGATTTGTAACAAAATGAGCTTTTCCACAAAAATATATAAAACAAGTTTTCTAAATGTTAATTAATGCACATCAGTAATAAAAATTAATGTGATCAAGTGATCACCAAATGGAACAAGACACACAGGTGAAATAAACTGCACATGGTCTGTGCAAAATGTTAAACATTTGAACTTAGCTGTCTATCATCCTCTTTGGATCACTGAAACAACACTCATCCTAGCACAAAAAAATATCTTTTTTTGATTTATAAAGCTGTTTCCTAGAACCACAACTGGTTTACAACTTCAAGTCAATTCACACAATCACTAGTATTTTGTGTAGGACCACAGGCCCAAAGGAATCACACTCCAGTGTAAAATATTCACACACAAGTGTAGAATAATTCTTGTAAAACACACATCAATTACCATCAGGTCCATAATAGCAAATAAGAACTATTGTATTCCAAAAATACAGTTAAAAATGTCTTCAGAGATGATTGTAGGTAAATTTTCACTTATACTCATTGAAACAAAAAGATTAGTAGTTTAAGCAGTCACACACAAGATTGTGTACAAAATCATTTAAAAATATGTCTTTTATATACATACACAAATTTTTGAGTCAGCGACTTACTCATTTCTTAATAATGACAAGAAATACAATTAATATTTATTTTATTAAAAGACAAAGAGATAAAGATTGACTTAGCATAGAAACAAGATAGCTTCGAGCATTTTAATAAAAATCCATAATATGGAAAGTATCGTCAACTCTCCTTTACACAGATGATAAATAATAGGTTCGTCATACTGGAAGACTTTCAATTGTGACTCATTAAGCTATGTTGTCTTCAGCTTTATACACATAAAGTTACAAATAAGGTTATTTATTATCATTTCAGAGTGATGAGTATTTCAATTCTCATTTTCACAGTAGCAGTGTTTCTTAGTGTTTACAACTTACTGATGTTGAACAATAAGGTATTTTCCATAATTATTCTGAGATACCTGTTCATTTACATTGGGCAAATATACATTTAAGTTTCAATGCACATTAATCATAAATGTTTGGAACAAATCAAACTACGATTTCAGTATTTTACACTATAATTTTAACTTCTTTGTTATATCCATAGTGGAAGTGATTGCTGGGGTTGAGTCTAGATTAAAACATCTTTTAGAAATTTTACTTTAAATTAAGAATGGTTTATATCATATTTATAATGAAGTTTTCAGTAATGATATAAATGAGAAACTCTTAAATTTAAAGCAGTGATGTCAAATTCTAATTATCATTATCTCTTCAAAAAAATAAAAACCAGAGAAAAACACTGCTTATGTGAAGTTTCAATGTTATCAATTATTCAACTTATATAATACATCTTACATACACAACTTATGTAATATTCAATGACACAATTCCCAGATTGCCCATTTGTCAAAATACAATGAATAAAGACAGTATCTTCAGAAATAAACAGATGACAAGTTTATTGAGATTTTTATTTTTAGAAAAAAAAGACATTGTTTCTGTCAGTTATTCTCTGATACATTACTTCATCATTCCAACTAATAGTTGGACACCTAGCTACCCATTCAAAAAATGGAGATTTTTTCCTCAATAATGATACTGCAATTGCAGGTGTATATTACCAGGGAAGTAACAGAATTTGGATACAAAAGCTTTGTCAGACCATTTAATTTAATTTAATTGCAATGGAGCACAGGCTCCGGTGGCAATTTCCCTACACACCAATCTATCCAGAATTGTTTAGAATTATAATTTATACATACCAACTCAAAGAGAAACAAAATCAACTATCAAGTGGTACGCCAACCATTGAGTTACGTAGTGAGTACTTTGGAACCCAAATTGTTGGTATCAAATATAGGTGCAAACGAGGGCAGCTAGATATTTTTTTTTTTTTTTTTTTTTTTAGAAATGACAGGAGCTATGGTGGAATCATTGGGGGACATGAGAAGGTGAAGAGAGTACTGGGAATGTATGAGGCAGAGTTTTGCATGGATATTGGTGGATGATTTGGAAGGAAAGATGACTATGAATGCCAACTACCACTGGACTTCAGGGAAAGAAAGTGTGTACTTTTGTTGTGTGGTAAGCAAGTAAGCGACTGGAACAAATTACTGAAGGAACCACTGAACAACTCGCCTGTAACAGTGAAAAAATTTAAAAGAAAATTCGTGGAATGTGAATGTAGGTGTTCAATTGCAATTAAATTACTTTCTGTATATAAAATAAATATACAGTAGTGAATAACCACTTAATAAAGATTGTGGCAGGATGACACTTACAAGAAAAAGGCATGTAGACAATGAGATTATTGGGTATAAATATTTCATCAGCAGAAGAATACAGAGTGCATAGAGTGGGAATGATTCTACATATTTCTTTTTTCTTCAAATACTAGAGTGATACACCCCTCAGATCATTAATGAAAGAATGAAGTAATTTCTAAACAAAGAAAGCTAATAGTATGACATGAAACAAAAAAAGTACTATGTAATAAATAATGAATGATTTCTGAAGCTAAGAAACATAAAGCACTGAGTTTAAGTGATTCATTGTGAAAAAGAGTAAACTTCTCTGCAGGTTGATATTTTTGTAAGATGTGGTAGAAAAAAGACAAGACTACCCAGCAAGATGAAAATTAATAAATAGAGGTGAAAAGGAAAAGTTGTTTAACACAGTGTCATGGATGTTTAGCTGAATCATAGCTAGTGTTGCTAAATAAGTAGGTTAATTGCCATAGTGGAAGCAAGTAGTGTAGTAAATTCTCCATGAAAGGTATATAGCTTTTCCATTGATCTCTTTAGGAAAATGAATTTTAAAAACAATCTTTGTGTGTTGTTTTTGTCTTGGTCGCTGTGTACTGTCAGTCCCGATTGCAGTTTATAGGTGTTTTTTCTGCAATCATCACGGTGAATGCTGGACAGTCACCAATCTCTGCCTCATAAGCTACTAATTACACAAACAAAAAGAAGCTTAGCAATCATAGAACATAGTTCCACATTTAATTGACAGATGGAAACATATCCTCTTACCCCATCAAACTAAGACAGACCTAGCAAGTCAGTAGCTTGACAGAGATGCATGGTTGGAGAGTGCAGACCAAATCTATGGTTGGAAACGGCTCTAAAAGAGATAGATAGAACTGAAATTAGAGATCATATAAAACATTTGGGCCCTATGGAGTAAAATGATATGGCACAAAATGGCATGCATGTTGAACAGACAGAAATAATAAGTGTTACAGCAGGAGGTTCTATCCCGTCTACTACTGGTAGTTTTTTTTTGTTACATCACATTATACTAACCTTGTTAAAACGTACCCCTTTTTCAATTAGCTGATGCTAATTTCTGTAAGTAATTCATTTAGTGAAACCATGATGTTGAACCATTGAGTTAACTATATAATGTGGACATTGTGTTATTTGTAATAAGCATTTTTTTTTTTTTGTAACTATGATAAAAAAATAAAATTGATGTTTAATAATACCATTTCATCATTCTGCATCATCTGTAAAATTTCTGAAGTACTGTCTTCAGATTTACTGCTCTTAACAACTAGAAATCCACAGAACATTATTGTTTTATACATTATTTGCATAAAAAAATTTACATAAAAATTATAAACAAACCATTACATAGTTTTAAGAAGCATTTTATACAATATCTTTCACAATTAAGTCTAAAGCATTGTCAGTAGATGAAATATGGACTGAAAATAGTAAATTATTGTTATAACTTACAACCCTGTGTGTGAGCATTTGAGCGTTGTACTTGTATAAAAACACACACATACATTCCTACATACAGAGACACAAACCCATTTTTAAACACGCATTCACTCTTTTGTATTCCACAAGCATTATTATATTGATATCATATGTTAACAAAAGTAAAGTATCTCATAAATGTTAACATTTTTAGAGCCGAAACAATGAGGTTAATTGCTTAACAGTGAGTACTGTTCATAAAAATGTATACAGCAAATACTTTCCTGTAATGATATTTACATTTTAAACTAATACTTTATAGTACTTAAATCAAATATTTGTTAATTTCTACTCCCAGAGAATTAAATTCTCCTCATGGTAGGAAAGATAACACAGATGATACAAAAACACGTTACGGTTATAATATTTTAGCTCAACAACACCTTTTAAAAATAAGTAAGCTGGTTTCATAATTTCTTTTAAGTAAGCTGGTTTCATAATTTCTTTCATAAGCATTCACGTAAAGAAAAGACAAAATCTATCTGAACATAGTGAATGCATTTTTTTTTTTTTACCTTCATTACAAATTTTATTTTTTACTATGAACAGGGGGAATCAATGATGCTAGAATATTAGAGTTGCCATTTGCAAAAGAGTTTGGGGAATTTGGAAGTTAATTAAGTTGAAAATACAAACTCGTCAAATAAGGATACTAATTTTATCATGGACTGATACAGAAGTGAAAGTAAGAAAAACAAATAAGTAGCAAACAATTTGAAAATGTATTACTCGTTCCAACAGAACTACTGCAGCACTGTATATGGTTGACTTCATGTGGTGTGTTTATTTGACAAACACACTTTTACCTTATCAATTATTTACATTTGCAAAGTGAAATTTATAATATACCAATCAAATTTATTCTGAGTATTCAGTAGAGTTCTATCTAGCACTGAGTTTATTTATTTAATTTCTTTTAAATTGTTTTGTCAAATGTCCTCTTAGAACAAATCAAAAAAAAAAAAAAAAAAAAAAAAAAAAAAATCTTTGATTTTTGATACTGAAGAAGACATTTTTTAATCAATCAAATCAATTTATGACAGTAGCACATGGCAATGAAAATAAAGAGCAATGTCTGCTGCAGAATGTATACAATTTTCTTAAAATGTATTTTATAGATGAAGGAAATTAGAAACACATAAACTGCAGGAGTGGAAATGCAAATGGAGCAATAAAAGGCATATTCTTGGCATTTATACTCCTGATAATACCGATTTAAAAATTAGCCCTTGCCACTAGAAAATGAGTATTTTCAAGAATTATGTTGTTGCAGAATTAATTGACAAAATCTAGAAAATGTCTCATTATGATTTCTTAAGCAGATTTTGATGATTAATTTAAGATTGTTTCCAGGCACAATCTAAACATATGATATTGCTCAGTAACAAAAAAGCATATTCAGCAATATATCATAATATTACTTTGTTAAAATTTATTTGCCTGAAAATATTTTAAAAAAATCCTTTCTCATACAAGTTTTAGTGATATAAATTGTTACTAGCACATTACAGATAAGTATTTGCCGGAATAATAACAATAGCTTTTGTCTCACTATAAAAGTATTTTTTCTTTTTATATATTTTATTATAACAACACATTTAGTAAAATTTTTTCTGTCCAACATATTACATGAAGCACTAGTAGTTTGAACGGATATTGAGCTTAAATCTGGCTCTCAAAACTGTCATTGTATATTGCTTCCATATGTAGCAGCCCTTATTTAGGCCTGGATATCAACACCCATGGCAATGATGACCCCTATCTTAGTTTTTATTTTGTCTGCACTTTTTGAGCACTGAAACACAGATTCATATATGGTCTAAGTCAATAATCAGCAAGTCATGATAATTGTTATTCATATACTTGAATGTGGAATTATTTCAAGAAAACATTTAAGAAGAAGCTGTCATTTAAAGACAGAATATTCAGCACAGACAATTTAAAATTTTGAGGACATTCACTTTCAGTTATAAATTACATCACATGAGCAAAAAGAAATGAAAAAATTGAGATATTCAACACAGTTACCACAGACCCTGATCTTTATTTTCCCTACTTGTTTTCTGCATATTGACTTAGATCACAGCCATATTAGGCATGCATAAGCTATATATCACAACATACTTAGCACACCAAAACTTCACAACTTCATCACTTGCTGGCTTATTAAAAAAAATCAATGAAAAACAATAATTTTGTTCAATTAATAGTTAAGAAAATATCTATTTCAACAAATTCAAAGGCTTATTAGTCAATGTCTATGCTCCGTAACACGAAATGTCAGTGCAAATCCCTGAAATACTTAATCACATAATTAAGTCTTCAATTTCTTCTTGAATCTGTCACAGTACTCAACTGCCAGACAAAAGATGATGTTTTATATGTAGGAGTAGGGTCCATCGGTTAGGGCGCTACACAGCAGCAGTCAGGAATTATCATCTTTCCCTCTTGCTCCTCGGTTTGGTTTATATTCAAGTCCTGGATCAAATTGCATTAGCACAAATACCTATAACATAAAAGAATAACATTACAACCAAGAAACAGAGGTACGTATATATATTTACAACTGTTAAGGCTTTGGTAGTATTGAACATTTCTTTGGAATGTATCCTCTCAAAGCCTCTGTATCACATGCTTTCCTATATTTTTAACTTATTTCAATCTCTCCACAAAAATCATTTTTCTTTAGCTTGAAACTATATGAATAGATAAGTGGCACAGAAGTGGGTATCAGTCTTGGCCCTTCCAGTACCAATCTTTTCCTGAAGCTCTGAACAAAAATCACTGTCTCTGAAAATATTTCCTTGAATCCTTCATTTACATGAACAATAACAATTTCATTAAATTCAATTGGATCTACTCCATACACACGTACATTATTTTCCCACACATTAACATTTTCCCATGGAAAGCTGAGACTTAACAATCTCTTTGCACACTAAGACCACAAATTTGCAGAGTTACTGTACTTCGCAATTTACACCAAACTTTCCTCCCTTAGAGTCTATCCACCAATGGCAGATGCATCTGTTATAGTGAAGAATTCCTTTCCAGTTACTTCCACAATATGCCACAGACAAACGTGTCATTTGCTGTCTACCAGATATTAGGAACACTCTTGTTAAGCAACTCTTAAATTAATTTTAATGTGTTATCCGATTCACTGGTATTGAGTCCATTAATGAATGTCAAGCTAGGAGAATACTATAGAACAAAACATTTAGTGACCTTCACACTCTACAAAAAAATATGCATTCAATTAAATGTTAATAAATAACTCAAATGCAACTGTGCTATATTTGTTTGATGTCATACATGCTTCAACTCTCATCAGTGATGAATCAGTTAGTTTACAAACTCATTACATAATGTTTAATATATTCCTAAACTGAAACGTTTACTGATTGTTTATTACTTGCTATTTACATTAGTGTCATTAAGGTTGGTAGCTGCACCTCTCTGCTCTTCCCCAGAACATTTTACGGAACAATTTAGGATTACATTAAACATTAGTTTGTAAATTAATTGAAAATTTCCACACAGATTCATCACTGATAATGCCTTGATGACAGGTTGAACGTATTTGGCATTAAACAAATATAGAAAAGTTGCATTAGCATTATTTACTAACATTTAATTAATGAAGCAACTGTAGGAAATGCAACAACATTGCATTAAATATGCATTTCATAAATACATTGCTAACTATAAACTGAAACTAACTGGCATCCTACCCTACTGTTGAAGCTGAAAACATTTTTGACAGGTTCAAATAGGATGTGGTGGAAATATTAGGTACATAATAGAAATCAATAATAAGGTAATAATATTTATTAAAAATACTAGCTGGTGCACACGACTTCATTCGTGTTTGTCGAGAAGTTTGATTGATAGCTACCGACATACAGGGGCCATGATGCATGATGGGAAACTCAAAACTGATACCACACAAAAACTCAAGTGATCTGCACAGGGTATTTATGGCTCTGAAGCTAAATATAGTGACATACGTGTCTTTGGTCGAAGTAGGAAAATGCCCCAGATTGACCACTTTAAACCACCATAATTCCCACACCCCCATAGTGCATGATGGGAGACTTTAGGCCACTACCACACACAAACACCAGTGATATGTGCTATATATTTGTGTTTGCAAAGTGAATTATGAGAACACACACATCTTTCGTCAAAATGACAAAATACCCTTGGTCGACCATTTTCAAACATCATATCGCTCACATCACTACTGCTTCTGACATGAAACTAGTGCACGATGGGAAACTTAAGGTTACTGCCAAACAAACATCAGTGGTCTGCTCGAGGTACTTGGGACTGGAAAGGGACACACAGATCTTTCATCAATTATGAAGATGCCCTTTATCAACCAATTTCAACCATCATATCTCCCACACCCCCACAAATACCAAAATTTTACTACAAAAGTGTATGATGGGAGACTTGGGGCTATTATTACACTCAAACACCAGTGGCCTGTGCTAGGTATTTTTGTCTGCAGAGTGAATATAGACACACACGTCTGGTTGAAATATGAAAATTCCCTTCATTGATCAATTTCAACCACCATATCTCCCACAGTGCAACAGCTACCAACATGCAACCACATGCAACCACCATGTTGGCAGACTCCAGGCTACTACCACACACAAACACCAGTGGATTGAGCTAGATAGTTTTGGCTGCAGAGTGAAATATATAGACACACATGTCTATTTTTATATAAAGCCGATCACTTTCAACCACCATATCTATCTACCACACCCCCAAAGCTACCAGCATGCAATCACCACAGTGTGCTATAGAAGACACCAGCCTGTTACTACATACAAAATCAGTGGTCCGCAGTTGGTAGTTCTGGCTGTGAAATATAGGGACACTCACGTCTTTAGTAGAAATAGGAAAATGCCATAGGTCGACCACTTTCAATCACCATATCTCCCACATCCACATAGCTGCTGACATCTAGCCACCATAGTGCATGATGGGAGACTTAATGCTAGTACCACACACAAACACCAGTGATCTGTATTATGTAGTTGTGGCAGAAAAATGAAATATAGGGACACACATGTCTTTGGTCAAAATATGAAAATGTCGCCGATCGACCACTTTCAACCACCATATCTCCCACCCCCTCACAGCTACCAACATTTGGCCAACGTTGTGCATGATCAGTGATCCATGCTACTACTACACACAAACACCAGTGTCCTATGCTATTTATTTTTGCCTGAAAAGGAAATTCAGGACACATATATGTCTCCTATTGAAATTTGAATGTGCTCCAGGTCGACCAATTTCAATCAACATATTTTCCACGATCTCATAGCTACCGACATGGTACCACCAAGGTTGATGATGGGAGACTATATGCTACTATCACACACAAACTACAGTGGTTTGCACTATGTGGTTGTGGCAGTAAAGTGAAATATAGAGACACACATGTCTTTGGTTGAAATTAGAAAAGTTTTTTTTTTATCAACCACTTTCAACCACATCTTCCATACCCTACTGAAATTTGGTCAACACTGTGCATGATGGGGGACTACATGCTACTACCACACACAAACACCAGTGGTCTGCACTAGGTAGTTTTGCCTGAAAAGTGATGTATAGGGACACACACGTCTTTGGTTGAAATTATGAAAGTGCCCCAGGTCGACCAATCATCTAGAAGAGTGTTTCTCAACCAGCTGGTTCAGAGGCATAATTTAAAAAATTTGAATCTAACTGAATTAATACAATTCCAATTGATGTCAAAGAGAGATATGTTGTGGACTAAGTTCATGACTGTATTATGACGGGCTTATTGTAGGTGTAGGTGTTAAAGGACCACGATATGTGCTGATAGTGGTGGGTAGGGCTGGTTATATGAGGACAAAAAAAAAAATTAGATTCCAAATGAGTTAGTCGTTTGAAGAATTATTTTTGATATTTTACTGGCCCTCAGATTTAAAAAGGTTTAGAAACACCATAAAAAAAATGGTTTTAGCCATTTGCTAATGTAGCCAGATACAAAGATGCAATGCATTCAGAAAATCTTGTGTTTAAATAAAACCTGTAGTTCTAGAAACAAATAAGTAAATTAGTATCACCATCAACTTGTTAGGAAAAATGAGAGTTCACACCAGATAGATTCTTTGCAACACGTAACCATTTTTAACACTCCTCTTCTTATTGTGCAGTGGAGCTTGCATCATCATCATCATTAGATGTTTCCACCTTTGTGGGTCATCCTGCACAACCTCTTCCATGTCTGGTGGTCATCCCAAGATTTTTCCTCCACCACTTTTTCCCAAACGACTCCATTAACCTCTATGTTTTTTGTTCACTTGGTACATCCATCTTGTCCGAGGTCTTCCAACTGGTTTTCTTCCCTTCCCGCTGTTCAGCAGTGCTATCTTCAACATCCTCCCCTCCTTCATCCTCAAATATGCCCCAACCACTGCAGTGTTTTCCCGTTGTTAACATCTCTTCTAATGCTTCTACTTGTAGTCTCTCCCTGATGTTTTCATTTCTGATTTTTGACATAAAATACTGCTGGTTGTTATTTGAAATAAATGAATTTTGCAGACTGAATTTTGATTATAATCTTGGGCAATTTATTTCTTTCGTTTGTTTGCTTAAAAGTTCTCTCATACCAACAACGACCGTGTTTTCACGATCTTGATATCCAAAGATTCGCAGGTTCATTTCTACACAAGATTTAATCCATTTATTTTTTTACGCTAATATGATGTTTAAAATTTCTCATTATACAACTCTTATTATTTTCAAACTCAATGTGCTGTTAGATGAATCTGTTTTTCTCATCAGCTCTACCAACAATTCTCCCACAGCTAACTTCTTCTTTTTTCAGAGATCCTATCTTTTCAAACATCTCGGAGTAAACAATATTTATTAGACTTGCTATTCTTTTTTTTTTTAAATAAATTTTTTATACTTTTAATTTACAAATATTATGAATGACTATGTTACATATTCCCTATGTTCCACTTCCATATTAGATCCATTATCTGATGATCCAATTGCACACTCTTCCTTACTCCCTGGCCTATTTCTTCCTCCATCTTCCCATTGATAGTTATCTTGTTTCCCAGATACGCAAATGATTCTACCAATTCCAATTTTTGCCTACGAGTAACACACCCTTTGTAGGGCCAGTGTTTCTTGTTAACTTCATTATTTTGGTCTTTTCCACACTAATCTCCATGTTGACCTAATGTAGTCCACCGTCTCCTTAAATCTCTTTCCAGATCCTGTTCTGTCTCCACCCTTATTATTACATCATCAGCATATGCTATCATCTTTAAAGCTGCTAGATCTCTGTATCCCTGGAATTCTGTGATGACGACATCTAATTACAACATTAAACAGGACAGGTGACAGTACACTTCCTTGTCTTACTTTTATTTCCATGTGAAACGATTCTGAATGCATCTCAGCATGAAATGGTAGATGTCATCTACTTCATCATAATATTAACACATCAGTGAGTTAGCAATTTTTAGTACTTCTTTTTGCCTTTTAGTAGATAATGTCTAGTTCTCAGGATGTTGATCAGCATGATCTTCTTCCTATGTAGCTTTACTTCATCATACCATGGTTTAGACTGAACTTTGCTAACAATGGCATTCATCCTTATGTTCATGGGGGAAATACCACATCTAATTTCTTGGCAGTTGTTACACCACTTGTTTACAGGCCCTGGAGGAGTCCGCGTAAAGTACTGGAACATTCCTAGTTTCCACGGCATTAAGTTAACATCAGGTTGTTTTGTGCACCAAGTCATTTCCTGTTAGAACCACGACTAGGTAACCAGTGCAGGTTTACTTCGATACCTCTAGCTGTGGTCTTCCACAGTTCTCTAATTATTTCATGTTCTACTAAGAAAGGATAGGGAAATATGATTTCATATACTAAGTAGATTTTACACATGCCTTTGGAAACTCCCAAAATAACCTACAAGCTGTTTTTGGAAACCAAACAAATAACTGAGTTAGTTTGCACTGTCTTCTGTATGTATTGTATGGCTCTTAAGATTGCATACAGCTCTGAAGAGAAGGTTCCATAGAAGTCACAATCTGGGTCAACCAAGGCCCCTTTATGATTTACCCTTGAGCTATTACTCATAATTTGCACCGTCCCTGTCATCTCTTGTTCAGAGTTTTTATTGACAAATGCTTTAATTCCTCCTCAGAGTGGTTTTTTTCCCCCCTCCCTATTCAATCATTAATGAGATATAAGAAGTTTTGGGATGAGAAGTTGTGACATAGTGGTAAATTTAAAGTTAAAATGATTTATATATATAAAGAAAAAAAAAAGAAAAGAATACAAAGATTAATATTGTTTGCCCAGAGAGGCTTTAAAGGATATGCTCTCTGAAAAAAAAGAAGTGAGGTGAGAATTGTTGAGTAGAGAGGACAACCAAGAAAAAGATTGATTTGGCAGCAGCTTGGAGTTGAATTGAGAGAGATCTTGAGTAGAAAGGCGAACCTGAAAATCTTCGGAATATAGGGTCAGGCGCGATCGTTATTGGTGTTCAGAGAATTGTTAATGAATAAACTGTAAAAGTAGGTAACAAAAAAACTACAGTCTACAAATTATATTTATTTAATTACATAGAAGATTGCATCATCACATTATTTATATGCGATAAAGTCTGACCTTTGATGTATCTCACCTTCATAACACATATTGTTGACCACTTCTCGTATTTCTATGTACATCTTCTCATAACGTCTCGTATTTCTATTTACTGTTCTCGTATTTTTATTTATTTTACCTTGTCGTCGTAGTGAAAATATCTACTTAATTATTTATTGTAGTTTCTTCTAAAGTTTTATTTCCTTCGCTATGAGAAAATAAGAAACACAATTTCCGTTCCACATCATCCAGCTTCGCCAAATAAATAATAATCTAATGTGAATTAATTCCCTTTTTATTATAATTCTATAACATCCTTAATCATCTGAATATGTACAGATTCTTTTCCAAAGTAACTCAAAATTCAAAGCGAACACGACACGGCCTTCACCAAGCTTGTCTCGTCTTGATCTATACTCATCTGTTTATATAAACATTTCCTTAGTTACCCATTTCACAGAGTAATTATTATGGTAGCCTATTATACTACACCCTCAGCTGTGGATTTTCCACTAGGCAATTATTTGAAAGAACTATACTAGGACAGGCATTTTATGTTGTTCAGTTGATTTCACTGACATCTCATGTGGAAGAAATTGCACTTTTCTCCTTAGGGTGACACAGTTTTAGCCAAATGTTCATTACTTTTTCTTTCTCCTTATGTTCATGGGAGAAATTATTGATTCAACCTCAATTGCTGCAATGGGAGTCAATTTTTGAAAGCATCAGTGTTGTTGACTGAATGCAGTCTAACTTTGCCAGGAAAGCCTTAGCAGCAGTTACAGAAAGGAAGCCCCCACACTCCCTTCGGCTTCTCAGTAGACATTACAGAGTAACCATGGGTCCACGCCCTAGCTCGGAGCTGCGAGAGCTTTGAAATAGTTTAGATGATTACTGTATTCCATGATGAGTCCTCTCCAAGTAAGTTTAGAGTCTAGCCACATATCCAAGAATTTTAGCTCTTTGACTATAATTTATTGTAATTTCAGGGTCATTCCCTTGCAGTTGCATAGGTGTGAATACACATATTTTACTTTTATCTATCAATATTTCTAGACCTCTGTCCATCATATGCTTTTAAACTTCCTTCAGTTACACCTTAGGCATTTTCTGAGCCTCAAGTTGGGAGACCTTCTTCTTCTTCTTCACATTTTTCTAACATTTTGTTGTGTTTTACTCATTGCTGGTGTGGCCAGATTTGTAGCTTTTGTTTTATGGCCACAAGCCTTTGTTGTCATCAAGCATTCCTGCTGCCAGGTCAGACTATGTACACCAAAAAGCCTTAGTCAGGATGGCTGGTACACAGGGATGGAAACTTGTGCCCCACCGATCCAGTATGTGGCACCTCAGCACACTGAGCCACACTTGCAGGTTTAGTCAGGATGGAAGATGTAGATTACAATTCCCAGTTTGATCTGTGCATTATATCTGCTGATATTTTTTTGGTGACAAGTTACTCTGAAAAGGGATTCCAAGTCTATTCCTGAGTTCATTCTGGAGGACTGAAATTGTGAGGGTGTGTCTACAAGTTTGTATGGTCTTGCCACTAACCACACTTTTAGGAGGCAGAAGGTGCAACCAATCTTCTTCCTTAATGTTGACTTGCAGCAACTTGTATCTAACAGTGGCTACCTTAAGAGGACTGTTGTGTATGAAGTTCACAGAGATAATTTCTAGATTGGACCTTGGTACCACTAACTTTCGCGTGATAATTTCTAGATTGGCCTATGGTACCACTAACCTTCGCACAGAGCTATTTATGTCACTTCTTAATAAGAGGGATACAACTGTTGTACTACCCAACCATGGTTCTGTAACCAAAATTACAGCCACCTTGTGTTCTTTGATGATCCTCTGAATTTCCCTCCACATCGAAGAATGGTAAACTGCAATTTACAAGCCTTTCTTCACTACTAAATTGAGTGTCTCCATGGTTATACTGATTTGACCAATTTCCATGATATCTTGTATAACATTCTTAGTAGCTTGAATTTTCTTGTTCCCTGGCATTTTCTTTCTGGGCAGGACTTATCGCTGGAGTGCTCCATTGCAGTTTGTGCATCTTTTGGACTCATTGTAGCAACTTGAGGCATTGTGTTGTTCTCCACACGGTGGGTATCAATCTCCACAGTTGTTTACTAGATGTTCAAACCTCTGACATTTTTAATGTTGGATTATCATTTAAATTTATAGTCATACAATGAATCCAAGATAAAAATTTATACCTGATCTCTGTGCTTACTGAATCTGAATACAGAGTAGGTTGAAAGGATGTAGATGACCGACTGCTCTTTGGTCATACCATGAGATGTCAGAGGAACAATATTTTCAACAACTCACATTGTCATTAATTGACTACAGAACGAACTCGGCAGTCATCGCCACTTTAAGACACGTCAGAACGCGGCCCATGGTTCACACACACACATAAGCACACAGAGAGTGACCAACACATTAAGAAACCATCACTACTTCTAAATCTCTTAAGACTCTAGACTAACTGTATCATGGCAGCACACACACTGTGCTTCTAGCACTTGCAGCCAATCATAACTTGCTTTGTCATCACATGACCCTATTGGCCAATCATGTGCTTCTTTGTCAAATTTGACACCAGAGACCAATCCCCAGTGCAGCCTGTCCACTCCACTCCCTCTCATATTAGCTAAGGTATCCTATACCTGTTTGTTCCCTGTACCAAAATAGTTTGTCGATTCTGTGCTCTCAACACTCTCGTTACAACCTACATCTGAGTTCTAAAGCACTGCAATACACGTAAGTATGCTGAAGTCAAAGGGTGCGGACAGCTGCAAGAGCAGTCCTGATACCAGTTATGCTCTATATAAGTAATAGAATCATATTACAATATATTAAATTAGGACAACATGAGGCGTAATACAGTGTATGCTCATCTGCTAATACATGACCCTATATGTCTCGTATGCGAAACGACACTACCTTTGTCAACTCCACTGCAAAAGAAAAATTCCCTACTATGGGTGAATCAATGTGCAACACTTCTGAATTTCACCATTAATAAATCTAGATACTGTACTTGGGCTACGAATCAAAAGACTGACAGGTGCTACATGAGTAACAACAAACAGATTTACCTTGTAATAACCCTAACATGATTGAAAATTAAATGAAAAATAAATCACTAATAATTTATTATGAAGTAGCAATTTTTATTTCAGTGTTCTTTTCTGACAGTTGCACGATCATACGAGGCTGTCACTCAGGGTGGATGGGTGGAGTCAAGGGAAACTGGAAACATCATTAACGAGGTAGTGATCTAATATTTCAGGATATATGACACGTTTTGCTGTGAAACATGTAATGAACAATACGGCAACAGTGGGGTATTACTTTGAAGCAGGCCACAGCATAATGCTGACCATGGCATGATGACCAAAAGCTCAGCATATTTAACATTTATTTGGCATTATCTGCAAAACCGTCTTTTATGAACAATTTGCTAGCTGTCCTTGACAACTTGGATTCCTATAATACCTTAAATATTACAAGGTCATACTGCCATTACCAAATGACTATCGTGGGTGAATCTCTCTCCAAGGCTACTTCAACAACTGTATAAATAATGGAATAATTAACCATCAATTGCACAACCACTTTGATAGCTGCAATACAGGTTTCAACAAATTAATTCTCTCTTCCTGACCTTCCGGGTATCAATAGCAGTTTTCTCTGAAGTTGAAGGGGTGTGGCGAGACAGTATTAAAACCATGTATGTATTTGTGTTAAGTGGATGAATTGGAACAAATCAATTGTCGAGAGTAAGACGCGAGGTGCGAGTCTGATTGTTGGAGTGAGTCTGCCGCTGACCATCTGGGAGATTGGCCGTGAGTGTCTGCACGCCCGGTAATAGTTTGGCCACGCGCCCGGCACTATTGTATGGAGCAGACGCAATTTTTTTTAAAACACCACTTGCAAGCAGATAAAAAAAATAGTGCTTCATAAAGATTAATACATTTGTAGGAGTTGAAACAAGGTGTACAAACCAAGTGATGATGGTGTAGTTCCGAACTTGTAAACAGGAGAAGAAGTGCCGCATAGCCTTTATACACGATCGAGCTAAAGAAGTATAATCATTGGTGGTGGTGGTCTTGTATGTGTGTATTTGGATAATAAATCAGAAGAATATTTATATGGTGACTTTATGACACAATGGTATAAGAACCTGCAATCAAGTAATAACCAGTACCCCAACAATTTCCCCACCACCAGACAACATTATCGTTACAGGGGGAAGGTCAGCCGCAACAAAAAACACTCCTTAAACATAAAAAACTCAATATTTTTGTCTATACCATTCTTCAAAAATACAGAAACATGTGACTGAGCTTTCACATGTATCTGCGACCAATGCAGCGAAATGAAACTGCAGCTGCATTGACTGCATGTGCATACAAGTGCTCAGTCACATATATCTGTTTTCTTGAATAACAGAATAGACCAAAATATTGAGTTTTTTTGTGTTTGGGGGGGTGTTTTTTTGTTCCTGCTGCCCTCCTCCCTCCAGCTTTGGTGATTGGAGAGTAAATATTGTCTTTCCTTTCCATGTAAGTATCACCTCACAGCATTTCTTCCACACAATTGCTGCTGACATTATTGTTTCTCCATTCTAAATACACAAGTGACAATAAGAAGCATGTTTAATAATTCTAACTAATATTTTCAACTATAAGTGTTGAGCTCTTAATTTTTAAAATAGTTCATGTGAAGAACTTTTCCATAGCATAATCTCAGCTCAATGATATGTGAATAGCAGTTTTGGAAAATTTTCAGTCCTTGTTTTCTGTCATTGTGTCACCAAAACACTTTTGTGAATAACAATAAAATAAGGTAACTCTCTTCTCACAATTGGCTAAAATGTTGGAAATGTATCCAACACTTTTGACATCAATTTTGTAATTTCTATTTTATTATTAACTGAATCAACTTACCTGATCTGTAGGTAGGAGGGAGAAATCATCAGGTGGATTTGTTATTACATAACGTTTTGTAGATGCATCACAAGAGGAACTAGTATCTCGAAACCTATAATGAAGAAATGTTTAAATACAAATTTTGTTTCCACAATAGCCAAAATTTGATAGTAAGATCAGAGAAAATAATATAAGTAGTGTAATGTGTAATTATAGCCCTTATAATATTCAAACAACCAGCTTACTGTTTGCTAAACCAAATGGCATGATATTGAAGATATGACAGTAAGATATGTTGGATTAAAAACATGATTGTAGAAAGAATATCCTCTCTCTGGCATGGGAATCATTGGAAGGCAGAAAGTCAAAGAGACAAATGGGAGTGTATAATACAAATCATAGAAAACAAAAGTTACTCAAATCACAAACAGTTTGCAACACTTTTTCTCCCCCCATTGCTCCAGGGAAGGACAATCCCTGTTTCTGACTAAACAGTGGAAACGTTAGACAAATTCCTGAGTACAAGCCAGTATGAAAATCACAGCTTTGCATGATCAACTTAGGGTACATTATTTCTGTCATCAGTCTCTACAGCTCCCGTTATAATGTTCGTCTACTTCTTGTAACCTACGACTGTTCCCACCGCTAACAAATTAAGCAATTCTGCATGCCTTAAAATAAGACCCACCATCCTGTCTCTTTTTTCTGTGAGACTCTTCCACAGACTTCTTTCCTAACCCAACTTTCCTAAAACATGTTCATTTAATCCTTTATCTGTCTATTTAATTTTCAGCAGCCTCCTATAGTACCACATATCAAATTCTTGAGGATTCCTACATAACTTTGTAGGAAACTTCAGCGTGTGCACACCACCCAAACCACATGACTCATTTCCTTTAGCATGAATAACATGTAAAACCAGAATATTGTGTATTCTTGTGTTCGTCTTATATGTTCTTCACATGTTGCAGCCTTCAACTTTGGTGAGTGATGAGTCATGTTCCCTTTCCTTGTAATTTATATCACAATATTGATATGAATATTAAGGTAATAATCTAGAATTTAGTTGTTTGATTAAAGTATTTTGTTTATACTGTATTAAAAAACTGAAGAACTAAACAACAAAAAAACTAACAGAATCCAGAGAGTAGTAGTGTAATCTTTAACATCTCTCATAGGAGAAAGATGTTTACATAAATTAGGTACTACCTGTATTTATTATGTTCAATTAACATATTTACTTTATTTTGATGTTCTGCAGTTCAGAAAAGGTAATGAATAAATAACCGAAGTCTAAAAACAAAACAGAATCCACAGAGTAATAGTGCGTTCTTTTCTGAGTGTTTCTTGAATGGAGTGTTTATCTTACATAAACAATGAGTTGTGGTGCCTACATTTCACATCTTGAAATTATTTTCTTTTATTGCTCCATTACCCAATCCTTTAGTCATAAGAATAAACAAAAGATGGCCTAGACCACAAGTTGCACTCAATTTCAGGTACAAGGATGTGGGAAGAGTTTTTTTTTTTTTTATTGGAACAGTTTGTGTTGATCATAGGCCTATATTATGGACTATTATATGTAGTATGCAAGTATATTAACATGCATACTCCTTGAGATTGGGTTACATTCGTGTTCCTTTTGTTTTGAGATGTTGTTGGTAACCAGGAGCGACATGTTTAAAGCCTATATGGTAGAGGCGTAATATTAAGTTCGCAAGTTGGATATGTGAATTGGGAAATATTAATATGAGAAGTTTGATTTAAAGAGTAACGGTCATATTTTCAAATGGTGTTGGTGGATGCTGTTAAACCATTAACAGAATAAATAAAAGTTTTACCAGAACAATTAATGACTTATGCATCAGTTCATAGGTAGATGCTAGCTATATAAAAATATAAGATAAAGGTGAAAAGTGGAAACTACATACATAAGTAAGCAAAGAATAAATCACCACAAGTTTAAGAAAAAAATTAAAATGAATATGAAAATTGAAATTTGTAGACAGCAAAATAGGCAAGTAGAGGAAGGGGGAGAAATTGGTGTGTAGGTAAATTACCACCAAAGCACGCGCTCCATTGCAATTAAATTTAATTAAGATATACTGCAGATTTTATGGCAGACCATAAGATTTCAAACTGTGGAAACCCCAGCCAAAATGGTTCAGTAGTTTTCGTATGATGACCTAATAAACCATCAGTCACACAGAGCTTGTACACATGTGTTCATATTTTTATGTTCATCACTGACTCTTGCCTTCATGTCTGCTAAGTGATTTTTTTTAACTTACCACATTATTGTTTCAATAATGCCTAAAAGGATTTTATTCCCAGCATGTCTATATTTAAAATTAATTTCTATATATATTACTGAGAACAAAATGATTTTAGGCAAAATAAAAACAAGTACAGGGAAAGCAAATTCATCACACACAAAATTAAGTGAATGGCAAACACAAAAAATTCAAACAGTCTTTATACAGAGACTTGTCTCATTGTTGAAATATTGTGAATTTATTTGCTTACAATGACCATAGTGTTTAAAACCTTTTTAGTAAAAGAGAGGAAAGATAGAAGTCTAGGCCAGTCAGATGTGCATACACCAAGTTTTGCCATATGGCTCTATGAATTAATGTGAATTGTTTTTTATCTTTATATATAAAATAGTAGGCGTACGTAAACAGTATCAACATGGACAAACCTATGGACCATTTCAGGCCATATTCAAATGGAATGTTATCAAAATGGTGAAAAAGGTTTTATATATACACTGAAGAGCCAAAGAAACCGGTACACCTGCCTAGTATCATGTAGGCCTCCGCGAAACGGAGAAGTGCCATGACACGGCATGGCAAGGACTCGACTAATGTCTGAAGTAGTGCTGGAGGGAATTGACACCATGCATCCTGCAGGGCTGTCCATAAATCTGTAAGATTCGAGGGTGCAGAGATCTCTTCTGAATGGAATGTTGCAAGGTATCCCAGATATGCTTAATAATGTTCATGTCCGGGGAGTTTGGTGGTCAGAGGACGTGTTTAAACTCAGAAGAGTGTTCCTGGAACCACTCAGTAGCAATGCTGGACATGTGTGGTGTCACATTGTCCTGCTGGAATTGCCAAGTCCGTCGGAATGCACAATGGACATGAATGGATGAATGTTATCAGCTTGGATGTGTACATAAGTGTCATCTGTTACAGTCATATCTAGACATATCGGGGGTCCCAAGTTACTCAACTGCACACGCCCCACACCATTACAGAGCCTCCACCAGCTTGAACAGTCCCCTGCTTCCATGCAGGGTCCATGAATTCATGAGGTTGTCTCCATACCTGTACACATCCATTCACTCAAAACAATTGGAAACGAGACTTGTCAGACCAGGCAACATGTTTCCAATCATCAACAGTTCAACGTTGGTGTTGACGGGACCAGGCAAGGCGTAAAGCTTTGTGTCATGCACTCAGCAAGGGCAGACAAGTGGGCTTTCGGCTCCAAAAGACGATATTGATGATGTTTCGTTGAATGGTTCACACGCTGACACTTGTTCATGGCCCAGCATTGAAATCTGCAGCAATTAGTGAAAGGGTTGCACTTCTTTCTAATTGAATGATTCTCTTCAGTCATCGTCAGTCCCGTTCTTGCAGGATTTTTTTCCAGCCACAACGATGTTGGAGATTTGATGTTTTACTGGATTCCCAATATTCATGGTTCACTCATGAAATGGTTGTATGGGATAATCCTCACCTAATCACTACATCGGAGATGCTGTGTCCCATCTCTCATGTGCCGACTATAACACCATGTTAAAACTCAATTGAATCGTGATAAGCTATCATTGAAACTGATCTAATGCCTGCGCCAGACACCTGTTGTCTTATATAGGCATTGCTGACTGCAGTGCCGTACTCTGAGTGTTTACATATCTCTGTGTTTGCATACACATGCCTATACCAGTTTCTTTGGCTCTTCAGTGTATTATTTATATATTCCAATAGATTGCACTTAAGAATAATTAATATATTTACAATTAGGTTATGTTGACCATGATTCTGTATTTGAGAATCACTGCTCACACACTGCAATTGTTTTACTTTTTGAGTAGGGATATTTATTTGATAAGTTTTGTTAAATGTAGTAAATGCATTAAAATAAATGAAATATGTTAATTAAATGTTTTTAGTGCAAACAATATTTAATTTACCTACACATGGCAGTAGCATTAAAGTGTTCAGGTAGTAGTTAATGTTTGTTTTGTAATTAACTATGAAGCAAAAATGTTGATTATCTTTGGTTAGAATTTGACATAAGCAACCAGCTGTTTTTTTTTTTTATTTTTTTTTATTATAGCAACACATGAGTTTTGCCATTTGAAATTGATACAAAATTATAGCATCAAAAACATTTAACAAGAAGTTTTGAGGGAAGTTTAGTGTTAGGGATAAATTAGAATTAGGGTTTGGGACTTGTAAGAATACACAGCCTCTTAGTTTTGAATAATTGATAATTAATGTTTGTTTTATATTGTTTCAATGGGAAGTGTTTTATATCGGGTTGTTATTGTGTCTTGAGTATTGTATCAAAGAGTTCCAAGCAGCGTTATTACCAAATGAAAAGTACATGAAAATCTCTGGACAGTACAGGAGGAGGAAGATCTTTGAACGATAGAGAACAGATGAGAAGCAGAGATGGTATGTACAACGGCGAAGTTTGGATGAAAGTATAATTGTATTGGTTAATGTAAAGAAGCAGCAATAAAAGTAAAAAAATGAAAGATGATATATAAAAATAAATAATAATTTTACATGTGGCGATCGTGACCGTGACACAGAGCTAATTATTTAGCTCGTAATAGAAGAATCCTGTAATCTTCGGATTGAAGCTAGAAGAGGTTAAAATTGTCATTTGAACATGGAAATAATAGAGGTATGTGATTTGTTTGGGAGGACGAAACAGTGGATGGATAAAATAGTTTCTCTGAGATGTAATGTGAAAGAAGTGGAAAAGTTTGATGTTGACGTAAATAATATTGAGAGGATGATCGCATATTTTAATTGGGAGTGTGAAGTGAATTTATTATACTCTGAAAAGTTAAGGAAGTATGGTATGGTGAAAAATATAGAACTGTGTAGAAACAAAGTAGGGTTAGAGTTGGATAAGTATCAAGAGAGTATGGAGAATTACTGTGGCAGATTGGATATGTCAAAAATCACTTCTGCCATATACGAAATCGATAATGAAATACGGTTTATGAGTCGTAAATTAATGGAATATTGGAAAAATAGAAAAGATGTACAGTTAAGCGTTGAACGTGAGGATGATAAGCCAGATTATGACTATAATAACGTAGATGGATATACGGGGAAAGATATTGGTGGTGAAGTTAAAATGTCCGTTACTAGTGATAGACACAAAAAAGTAATCTTGGAAGAAGTAACGGCATATTTTGATGAAGACTTTACGAGAAGAAAGTGTCAAGAGAAGTTGATTAAAGATAATAACAATCAAGCCGATCATCCTGTTGGAAATTCTGAAGGAGTGATTGACAAAGGAACAGAAGACAAAACTGATCACTGGATTAAAGAAGTAAGAAGGGCGTGCGAAGACAAGTTAGGAATGAAAATTGAGGAGGATGAGAGAGAAGAAAACGGAGAAAATCGGCGAGATGACGATGAAGAAAACAATACAATGTATGAGAATAGTGGACCAGTGAAATGGTGGGAATGTCTAGAACAGATAGAGGAAAAAGACAAAGTTAGAGATACTAAGAAAGATGACATAGCATCAGATCAAGTAATTGGCCTGGCGAGAATGGTTCAGTGGGACAGTAACGTGGAAAATACAGGAGAAGAGATGGAAAGGAAAGATGAAACGATTATTGTTTCCACTAGAAATGATGACAGAAATTATGGTTTGGGAACTGAAGAGGACGAGGAAATTGAAGACGAGAAGAGTTATGAAGATACCGAAGAAAAGTTAGAAGAAGAAGAAGAGGAGGAGTACTGTACACTTGTAGATGACAAGGAGGCAAGAGAAGATGAATACGAGGTGAGATGTTTCTTAATAAGAAAGAAGTGTGATGAAGTTAGTGAAGAAGAAGAATCAACGAGAGGCAAAGTGAAGAAGAAGAGAGGGCTTGATATATATAATGAAGGCCGCAACATTATAAAATTTGAAAAGAAGGATGGCGGAGAGGACAAGGAAAAAGAAGCAACGAAGGGAAAAGTGAAAATGAAGAGGGAGTGACACATGAGAATATTGAAGCAGAGGAATTGTTGGGATTAGAAAAAAAAAATGTGATCTGAACTTATACCGGGGGTGTGAATGAATGTAACTATGGCTGAAAATGTATGTATGGGTGAGTGGTGTGATGATAAATCACACAAAAATTTGACAAATTTTTGGTGACAAATTGGCCGAGGGGATGTGTAAGAATACACAGCCTCTTAGTTTTGAATAATTGATAATTAATGTTTGTTTTATATTGTTTCAATGGGAAGTGTTTTATATCGGGTTGTTATTGTGTCTTGAGTATTGTATCAAAGAGTTCCAAGCAGCGTTATTACCAAATGAAAAGTACATGAAAATCTCTGGACAGTAAAGGAGGAGGAAGATCTTTGAACGATAGAGAACAGATGAGAAGCAGAGATGGTATGTACAACGGCGAAGTTTGGATGAAAGTATAATTGTATTGGTTAATGTAAAGAAGCAGCAATAAAAGTAAAAAATGAAAGATGATATATAAAAATAATAATAATTTTACAGACTGTTAGGGTTATCAAGCAGTGCAAACACCAAAGGTGGGTGGAGTGGCTATAAGTAATAATTTACAGTCTATTTTCTTCATTTATAAAATCCTATGAGTGGTTAAACAGTATCATCACTGACAAAACACTTGAAATATTCACATTATCTGTTATTGAGGTTAGGTTTTTAGTTACATTTAATTCTGATACGCGAACCTATAGTCTAACTTCTATACTCTTCTGCGAGATGGAATTATGTTTTAATGGCCAAGATTCTGTAGGGCCGATATTAATCATATTTGCAGTACATGTTGTTGATAATGGTAGACAAGAAATTGTTTTTGTGTCTTAACATTCAGCAGATAAAATAGGGTGTGTTTCGTTTGATGTGAAGTTAGAAAGGTAAAAAAATAAAGATAATAACAAATAAGTAAACTTTCTTGTTGAATGCAATTTACTACACATTATGTTAGTTTCTTTACTCCACTAGTGTTGTGTGAATTTTAACATCAATTTTAAAGGGAGATCTGTACTTTAACACACTACATGAACGGAGTTCCAAGAAATATATATAGTTTCTTTGGTAGTTTATCTGTAAATTAACAGCACAAATCTCAAAATCTGTGTGGTTACAAATTTGCAGGCACAGTTAGTATGCAAATATAATATTTAATAATCTGACCGAGTTTTGTTAGCATAATACTAGTACATTAATGAGTTATGACTTACCTATAAAGTCCAATACATAGCATTCCATATGACTTGAGAGCAGCAACAAAAAGATCTCCATACTTTCCAGTCTCCCCATACTGAGCCAAAGGCCCATCATAGAGTGATATTTGCCCAACTCTACACCTATCTCTATTTGATAAGCTGTCAGCCGTACTGAAAGTATTTAATGAAATAATTAAAATCTAATGTAGTTCTATGAAAATTTTTGTAGTACAATCTTTGGTCAGTGAGAAACTTAATAAATAAATTATATACAATAATTAGCATAAATACCTGTATCCCCCCCTCAGCCCAGCTCCCTCTGCCAGAATAAGCTCCAGCTCTGGTGTAGCACCACCAGTTATAAGTGAACGGATGAGTGTTAGAGCATTCTGGTTGAAATAAGTCTGCAAGTGAATAAATTGTTTATAGTGTATACTGAGAAATAATTGGATAAAGGAAACAAAGAAACTGCCGTGCGGCACTGAAAATAAGATAGGATAGGGAAAATAAACAGTTACCCGTCACTTACCACAGATGAAGGCAGGAGGGCGAGACACGTAAAAACACAAAAACAAAAGAATTACACAATATTTCGACTTAAGTCTTATTCATGTAGGAGGCGAGACATATGGCAGGGGGAAAGATGTGGTCACATCCGAGCCCGCCACATGAATGAAGCACAGGCGGAAAATGCGTGGTAGTGGAAGAATTGGGGGGGGGGGGATAGGCTTGACCTGCGATAAAAGTGAAACAAATCAATATAATCTCTGTGCAGCTTAGTTCAAAAAGTTATAATTGAAAATAAAGGAAGATAGAAGAATTTAAAAAATATATATATACAAAAAAAAATTATAATAAATAAATAAATAAATAAAATAAATAAAAAAATAATAAATAAATTTTACAGTCGGTTATTTATTTATTTATTATTTTTTAATTTATTTTTATTTATTTATTTTTTATAATTTTTTTTTTGTATGTATATATTTTTTAAATTCTTCTATCTCCCTTTATTTTCAATTATAACTTTTTGAACTAAGCTGCACAGAGATTATAATATTTGTTTCACTTTTATCGCAGGTCAAGCCTATTCCCCCCCCCCCCCCCCCTCCCGGCAATTCTTTCACTACCACGCATTTTCTGCCTGTGCTTCATTCATGTGGCGGGCTCCGATTTGACCACATATTTCCCACCGCCATATGTCTCGCCTCCTACATGAATAAGACTTAAGTCGAAATATTGTGTAATTCTTTTGTTTTTGTGTTTTTACGTGTCTCGCCCTCCTGCCTTCATCTGTGGTAAGTGACGGGTAACTGTTTATTTTCCCTATCCTATCTTATTTTTATACTGAGAAATAAAGTAGATGAGATTAAAACGGGGGATCACAAAACTGACAAAGTGCTATCCTAAGACATAGACACACACATTAAGCACAAAGATCCAATAAAACATCAGATTTAAGCTGATTTCTGAAAAAGAATTATACATATAAAAAAAAATACGCTTATACATGCAAAAGTACTAGTTTAATCAGTATTAAATTGTTTCTAAACTCATTAATTTTCTGCATTATTTATTGATTGTGGTGCTGTTAAAGTGCCCCAGACCTCTTTATGTATTATGCACATTTTTTTTTACATTTTTTTTTTTTAATATTTGAGGTTGTTGATAACCTACCATGGTAAATCACCTAATCTCTGACACAATAACCTAGAATAAAAAACTTTCCAACTATACTATGCCCACGGTTAATATGCCAGTTTGTTGACACACTACTTCTAAAGCTTCATGGATTGTCAACACAATGTAGTCTTTACATTCTTTATATGTACCTTCCATTCTCTTAAGCTATTTCCCACTTATGACTCCCAACACAGTGCCTTTATCACATCAATTGCCTATATGTGTTTTATAGTACTTTTCATAAACAAAACTGCTTTTCATATTTTGCACCAGGTCAACTCATGATTTTATACTCATACTGTGTATCTCATCACACTCAAGCAAGGGATTGTCCAAAGTCTTGATATGGTAGTTGTATTATTTACATTGTAAGACCCAAAGCTGATACCGGGGTTGTAGTATCGGCTTAGTACCTTAATTAGCAGTTCACTTAAATTAAATGTTTTATGGAATTTTGACGAAATAATTTTAACTTGACCATGTTGCCTATTTATAAACTCAACTGAAATGTTTTACGGCCACCACAAAGCTTTAGAACCCAAAGCTGAGGAAAGGTTTTACTGCAAAGTCACAACAGTTCACTTCAAGAAAAATTTTAAATTTATTTTCAAAGTCACATTCATGAAATATTGCATAAAACTGTTGAGTAGGCAATTGAACACTCGTTTCCAGAAAATTGTAGGTTGTGGAGAGAAATAATACCGAACGAAACCCCTTTTAGTAAATTTATCAGTTCATGTTAACCGTTCCTGCTACACCATCTTACCGAACTCTCATCATGGCTGACATTGAGTGAAAGTTTCCACCAGCCGCCTTCCCACTCCAAAACAAACTATCACAGATCACATAACGCTCCTGGAGAAAAGACTGAGACGAAAGCAAAAAGACTACATATTATGAGGTTACTACTTTGAACATCACTGAGAAAATCATGCACGGAGTTGCGCGATTACTTTCCGGCGTACGAGTGAGACCATGTGAACTTACTGCACGATCTTTTATAAGCTCCTCAGAGCCTATGACCTTGGCAAATCTTTCTTTAATTAATATCTCCAAAAGTACCAAATAGTTAAACTTGAAATTTTTACAGAGACTTTCTATTGTCATGTTCTATCTGTTTTAATTTAATTTATCATCCAAAAGGGTTTCTATAGTCTTAAAATTAAAGTCATCACATGACCAACTTGGCAGAACAATCAACGACAATCTATTTTCAAAAACTTAATTACCAGTCAAATGCTTAAACGTTTTACCAAAACCATTATATATTCATAGTCGTCTTGATTTGGGCTATCTACTGATATAAATTTCAAATTAATATTCCTTTAAGTTCATTTTTTTCTCTTAATTAAAACTGCTAATGAAATTTTGCCAAATTATTTAATTTTATTACCAAAATATCAGGAACAATGCTGACTATAGCTGGTGATAAAAGATCAGCTGTCGCTTTACTTGATTTAAAGATATTTCAAATCTTAGAATTTTACTTTTCTGATCGCGTGTTTCATAACTTAAACAAACCGGAATATCTCTTAAAATAAACGTTTCCCGATATAACAAATACACTTTAAAATGATTTTTATGGCGAATTGTCACTGTGGGAAAGATTACAGGGAAATTCCTTAAAGTTGACAACTACTCTTTTTGAAATTTCAAAGTCCAACATAAGCAACTTTACAATCGATCTATAGAATATTTTACTACTAGGGAAACTAGAATTTGCCAAAATTCTAAGGTTCTTACAACATATTTCTTCAATGCCTTCTCTAATTGATGACAACATCTTGAAACAAATTTTCTTGCAACATTTTCAGTGCATTCTGTCAAACTGAGCTAATAATCAACATATATTCCAAGTTATTTGTTTTTTAATACATCACGCAGCAAATCCCCCTCTTTAATACTTTTACTTCTGTCTGGATGATAGTGAAAATCAAACTGCCATTAGATAACTACCTGTGGCATACAAGATATTTTCCAAAGTACTGCAGCAAAGAATAGAGAAACACATAGATCGACAACTAGGAGAATATCAGGCAGGATTTAGGAAAAGACGATCATGTGTGGAACAGATCTTCACTATCAAGACCTTGATGAAAATGAAGGCATTAGCAGGGATAAAAAGGTGATCATAACTTTTGTGGACTTCAAGAAAGCATACGATTCTGTAGACCGGGATGTACTAATACAGATTTTGAAAGAATTCAGAATAGACAATAAGACATCATTAATACAGCAAACTTTAAAGAACATCTGATCCCAAGTTAAATTTTTAGGAGAACTGTCAGATCCCTCTGAGATCAAAACTGGATGGAGTAAGGCAAGGTGACGGACTATCCCTGCTATTGTTCAACTGCGTCTTGGAAAACATCATCAGAGAATGGAGAAAAGTGATGTGTCAGTCAAATATCCTAAACGGAATTAGACTATGACACCAGAAGAATGACTTGACATTTGAATGTCTCACTTTTGCGGATGACATTGTGTTCTTTGCAAGAGATCTGGAGACTGTAATCAAACAGATAGAAGTCTTGGAGGAAACAGCTTAGAAAGCAGGACGACAAATATTGTTTGAGAAAATGGAATGCATGAACATAGACGCAAAAGACCAGACACAGACAATGAAAACTAAATATGGTGATATTAAAAGAACACAGAAGTTCAAGTACCTTCGTGAAATTTTTACTCCCGATGTTAATTAAAAGGTTGTAGTTGAAGATAGGGCGAGAAAGATGGAAACAGACATACAAATCAAAATTACTCTCCCATCAGGTGAAATACAAGCACTATGCTACGGTAGTGAAGCCAGAATGTTTATACACAGCAGAAACACTAGCCAGAAAGGGATTGATGGAAATAGAAAAGAAAGAAATAAATTTTCTAAGGAAAAGCTTGGGACCAAAAAAAGTGACAGGAAGCGAATTTAATTTCCGTTTGAGATCGAACCAAGAATTATAAGACAAGTTTGAAAAGATATCAAACACAATTAAGAAAAGAAGATTAGCTTTCTATGGACACATCAAGAAAATGGAACCAGAAAGAATGTCAAAGAAAATACTCAACTTTCAAGAGAACAGGAAGACTCAAGCTCCATGGGTGAAGGAGGTCCATCAGGATCTGAAAAGATGTGGAATCAGCATGGAAGACATACAAGACAGGGAATTATTCAGAGGAAAAATTACGAAGGGAAAGGATCTGACTGAAGAAAATCCAATCAGGAAAAAGAGGGCATTTTCAGACGAAGAAAAAGCAAAAGTGAACCAGAGAATGAATGAGTACTGGCAACGGAGGAAAGAAACTTAGAAGAGGAAATGAAGTTGCATAGTCATAGTCCATAGATGGCTGAAACGAAAAAGGGGGGGGAGGGAAGGAAAATGGGAAAGAACAGAGAAAATAATCCACCACCTACCATAGTTAAAGGCAGGAGTACCACATTGAACACAAAAACATGAACACCTTTAACAATATTTTGGTGAATTACCTAACTCATTACAGGGGTGACACATATGGCAAGGAGAAGGAAAGATGTGTGCACATCCAGACTACAACATTAACAAGCCACAAATTAACCAAGAGAGAAGGGTGGACATGGTAATGGTAGTGAAGGGAAAAAGTTTACCAATCATAAATATGGGAAACTATAATCTTTGTGAAGACTGGCTGAAGTAAACTAAATAATTTTTCTAAAAATACATGTATAAGATATGGATAGGAGAGAAGCCACTGCTTATCACAGTTGAAGACAGGATAGCATCAAAACCCTGACAGAGAAGTACACACATTAAGCATTGAAATTTTTGGGGTTATGTCCCTTCATCAACTATAAGGTGAGGTATGAGGTTCATTCAATAAGTTGTTAGAAAAAGGTAGAAAAGCAAATAATTTTCTGCAGATTTTTACTTTTTAATTTTTCAGTGTGATCTCCTTTCAATTGAATACACTTTTCCAAATGCTTCTATAACTTCTCTATGCCCTCCAAAAAGTAATATTTTATAAGTTCTGCAAAATGGGCAAATGTTTGGGTGATGACCTTGTTCCACATGAACCGTTGTCCTACGAGCCATTTTTTTAGGTTTGAAAATAGAAAAAAGTTACTGGAAACCAAATCTGACAAATAAAGTGGATGCTGTAATAATTCATACTTTAATACCATAATTTCGGCAATCAAAACTGTGCAGGCGTGCACCTTTGCATTGTTCTTTTTCTTTTCCAAATAAGATTTTTTTTTTTTGATTTCTTCACCTAACGGGTGCAATAATGACAATAATGAGCTCCAGTCATTGTTTATCTTTTTTCCAGTAATCAATTTAGATGATTGCACGTGCATCCCAAAAAACTGTGGCCATCACTTTGCCGGCCAATTTCACCATCTTTATCTTCTTCTGAGCTAATTCGCCTTAAAAAATGTACTCTTTTAGACTGTTCCTTAGTTTCTGGAGTATAGTAGTGTTTCCATATTTCCTTCACTGTTATGTATCTATGCAGAAACTGTTTACAGTTGCAACGGAAATGTGTCAAAAAATCCTCAGAGTCGACTACACGATTGCTTTTATTCTTCAATGAGAGCAAATGTGGCAGCCATCTTGCCGAAATTTTTTTCGCACCTAATTTTTTATGCAAAATTAAATGTACCACACCTTACGATAAACCTGTTGCCTCTACTATTTTGTGCACTTTGATTCATCGATTGCTTAAAACCATATCCGTGATTTTGGCAATGATTTTGGGGGTAGTCACTTCCACTGGACATCCCAAACATTGTTCATTTTGTGAGGATGTTAGGACATGTTTAAGCTCATTTACCAAATTATAAACAGTTGCATTTTTTTCAATGGAGAACAGTTGTCTGCTTCAATAAACAACAATGAAACCACATGAAAGAGGTAGCTGAGAATTTATCTGCCATCTAATGAGTAATTATGCTTATTAATAAAAATTATTTTTGACACTATGCGTGCCATCTCTTGGATTTTATAAGGACATCTTGAATGACCTTTGTAGGTGGCAGCTCACTGGAGGTTCAGATCATGGGTGACTCATGAGGGGGGGAGGGAGGGGGGAATCAACATGGTGAGAAGTATGAGTGGGAGTAGAAAAGTATAAATCTGAGAATTGTAAAATTTGAAACTACATCACAGGAACAGTCACGGAAGAAGTCAGAAAAGGATATAATCCAGTAAAATTTTTCTATAATTATATTATATAAACAAACATGAATAAAAACTCAAAGATATTACACTCTACTAAAAATCAACTGTAATGAAGATGGTGCACATGGGAAGAGAGAGAGAGAGGGGGTGGGAATGAAGTGGAAAGGAAGTAATATTAATGGGTGTTATTAAGTTAACACCTGGTGGCTGTTTGGTACCAAGCTTGGATTGGTAAGGAATTTCTCACCTTCAAAGAGAAGCTGTTTCTGTTTGGGAGGAGCAAGAATTAACATTGCTAGTTCCATGTGTATTGTGATGAAAAGAGACTGGATAGCTTGGATTCTGGGCAAATAATGTCTGTCAGTGGCGATTCATTATTATGGCTAGTGGATTGGTGGTCAAACCTATGTAGGAAGTCAGAAAATAGGGAAATACACAAAAATACACTCCTGGAAATTGAAATAAGAACACATTGACGCCGGTGTGTTAGACCCACCATACTTGCTCCGGACACTACGAGAGGGCTGTACAAGCAATGATCAAACGCACGGCACAGCGGACACACCAGGAACAGCAGTGTTGGCCGTCGAAGGGCGCTAGCTGCGCAGCGGTTGAGCACCGCCGCAGTCAGTGTCATCCAGTTTGCCGTGGCATACGGAGCTCCATCTCAGTCTTTAACACTGGTAGCATGCCGCGACAGCGTGTACGTGAACCGTATGTGCAGTTGACGGACTTTGAGCAAGGGCGTATAGTGGACATGCGGGAGGCCGGGTGGACGTACCGCCGAATTGCTCAACATGTGGGGCGCTAGGTCTCCACAGTACATCGATGTTGTTGCCAGTGGTCGGCGGAAGGTGAACGTGCCCGTTGACCTGGGTTCGGACAGCAGCGATGCACGCCAAGACCGTCGCATCCTACGCAGTGCCGTAGGGGACCGCAACGCCACTTCCCGGCAAATTAGGGACACTGTTGCTCCTGGGGTATCAGAGAGGACCATTCGCAACCGTCTCCATGAAGCTGGGCTACGGTCCCGTGCACCGTTAGGTCATCTTCCGCTCACGCCCCAACATCGTGCATCCCACCTCCAGTGGTGTCGCGACAGGCGTGTATGGAGGGACGAATGGAGATGTGTCGTCTTCAGTGATGAGAGTCACTTCTGCCTTGGTGCCAATGATGGTCGTATGCGTGTTTGGCGCCGTGCAGGTGAGCGCCACAATCAGGACTGCATACGACCGAGGCACACAGGGCCAACACCCGGCATCATGGTGTGGGGAGCGATCTCCTACACTGGCCGTACACCTCTGGTGATTGTCGAGGGGACACTGAACAGTGCACGGTACATTCAAACCGTCATTGAACCCATCGTTCTACCATTCCTAGACCGGCAAGGGAACATGCTGTTCCAACAGGACAATGCACGTCCACATGTATCCCGTGCCACCCAACGTGCTCTAGAAGGTGTAAGTCAACTACCCTGGCCAGCGAGATCTCCGGATCTGTCCCCCATTGAGCATGTTTGGGACTGGATGAAACGTCGTCTCACGTGGTCTGCACGTCCAGCACGAACGCTGGTCCAGCTGAGGCACCAGGTGGAAATGGCTTGGCATGCCGTTCCACAGGACTACATCCAGCACCTCTACGATCGTCTCCATGGGAGAATTGCAGCCTGCATTGCTGCGAAAGGAGGATATACACGGTACTAGTGCCGACAATGTGCATGCTCTGTTGCCTGTGTCTATGTGCCTATGGTTCTGTCTGTGTGATCATGTGTTGTATCTGACCCCAGGAATGTGTATATAAAGATTCCCATTCCTGGGACAATGAATTCACGGTGTTCTTATTTCAATTTCCAGGAGTGTACTTTTAACCATGAAAATGATTTGTGTTGTGAGACCCAGGAGTACAATGAAGAAGATTAAGGATTCACTATACAGAGTGGTGAGTACTGTTGCAAAAATGAAACCTTTGAAAACCCCATTACAAAACACAGTAGATATTTAACAGTTTTCATGCTTACAGCTGAAATATAAAGCAGGGTGTTACTGGCGAACTGTAGAAGTATAACGAACAAAGTTAACGATTTTGCAAAACTTAATAGGGATACACGAATCACAAGTAATTGCAGGGGTAGAGTCTTGGTTAAAAGAAGAAGTACTAAACAATGAGATTTTTCCCCGATAGTAACAGAGTGTACCATAGAGATAAAGGAGCAACTGGGGGAGGGGTATTCATACTGGTTAGCAAAGACTACTACAGTTCATTGGTGTTCGGAGACAATGACCATGAGTTACTTGGAGTAGACTTCTGGGGTAATAAAAAAGAAAAAATCAGGGTGTTGGCTGCTTACCACAGTGGAAGAATGGCAGATGAAGATGAGGCTATTGCGGGGAAATTAAATTCATACTGAGATTTCAGAGGTGAGAATAAAATGGTCATTATTGGTGGGGATTTAAATTTACCAGGTGTAAATAAGATTAATAACACAATGGAAAAGAGATTTGCAAATACCTTATTAAGGAAGGAGGATTTACACCAGTGGTAGAGGAGAACACTAAGGGACAAAATATTTCGGATATATTCCTAATAAAGCCTGATGATAACGTTGTGGGCTGTCCAGTAACTGAAGGAATAAGCAGGTGATCATGAAGCAGTTCTGTTGGATATTAGAGGATTCAGTGAACCAGCAGCCAAAATTGTAGGGGAAAATAGGAATAATTTTAAAAAGACACAGATTTCGAACTTGAAGAGAGATATTTCACAGAATGGTTCAACAAATGGAAGGAAGGCATAGTACAGTAGAGCCACGGTGGGAAGGGTTCAAGGAGATAAAATGGAAGGGGGAAGAAAAATTTATTCCAAAACAGAATATAAAGAGAAGTAGAGAACCTGTATACTATAATAGGGATATGAGGAGGTTAAAGAGATTGGTAAGAAGAGAACATAATGTAACATATCTTAGAATTTCGCATAGCGAAATTAGTTTCCAAGATAGCGAGTTCAATTGAAGTAAGATAGGATGCCACCACTTTAAAGTCATTTTTACAGTTAATTTTGGTAATAATTTAAAGTAATCTATCTAACATTAGCAATAGGTAAAGTATAAACAGTAAATTCAAGAGTTAAATTCATTTAAACAGCTGTTAAGAAACTTAACCTCAGATTTGGACATATAATATATGACTTTCATATAACTTCGCTAAATCAGTATATTTCTTCAGTTCAAAAGATGTTTAGGTAAATAAATAGGCAGAAGATGATAAAGTTTGGTGTTAGAAGATCTTACTCAAAGTTTAAATATGTTTAAAAGTGATTTGCCGGTAAAGAATTTTGTCACGTAATTTTCCACTCAAAAATCGAAGTATTCAGTCATTAGAAAACAGTTAAGGAGTCAATTGATAGATAGAAAGTAGTGTAATTTCGGTAGAAACAACATATTAAAAATTTGGAAAGTTTCATGGATTTTAAAGATCATTTTTTAAATATAATGTGGTATAGCAAGGCATGTGCTTCATGAAAAAGTTTAATATTTCAGTCTTATTTGGGAATTCATCAAAAGAATTTATGTTCAGAGTAAAATTTATTTAAATGTAAAGATTTTTGAGCACGTTTTATTTCAAAATATTAAATCATTTAATTGTAATAAAGTGAAACGCTTGGACAGTGTAGCTCGAAAATCGGACTGCATTCGGGAGGATTAGTATTTTGAAAATTCGTAATAAATCAGGGAATATACTTGGAGATTCCAAATTTTTACAGTAA
Organism: Vandiemenella viatica; assembly: GCA_031002005.1. NCBI lineage: Eukaryota > Metazoa > Arthropoda > Insecta > Orthoptera > Morabidae > Vandiemenella > Vandiemenella viatica. Next base: position 11,846,997 of record JARYHS010013630.1, read on the forward strand.
CCGTTTTTCTATATGGAAATTTCTTTCAAGCTATTTTCAAGTCGATATTCTGAATATTTCAAGTAATCAAATTTTGTTTCCGAACTTTATCCCACTTTCAAAATTAGGTAACATACTTTATTTGAAATCAGATGAAAGATGAGCAATAGAAGAATAGAATGAAATTTGTTTCAGGTCGATACGAGTAATATTTCGAAAGTTAAGGCAATCACATCTTAATGACTCTTTTCTGGCAAAACTATTAAAGTTACAAAATTTTTTATAATAACTAATTTGATGTTTTTAGTGATATCTTGCAACTACCAAAGTTTCAGAGAGATAGGATTATTTTTGTTGTCAAGGTCAAATTGTATGGCAAGAATATCGTCAGAAACTTATCAGTTATCTGATAAGTTTTGTGGGAACTGCAGGAAAAGGTTCTTTCCATGCTTGATTTGATAAATACCCCCTCCAGAACCTTGCCTCCCCCCAGTCATCAAACAGCAGTCTAGTTGTGCAGTACCAGCTATGTAGAATGGTTTTTAGTTTGGACTCGTGGTGCGGCAAAGTACAAACTTACGTGGAAATGGTTGATTTTTGCAATCATGGGTGAAAGTCACTTTAAATATCTCATGTAGCTAAGTAGCTGTGGGGGCGTGAGGTTGGTCTAGCTCGAATGGTTGGTTGGATCTGCAAAATGTTCTTCTGAAAACTTGTCTGATCGCCTGTGCAGTTTTCTGACTTTGTAAAATTTTGAAGAATATAGTTATCTAACGAGAATGAACCAGTGAACCTTATTTGAACATATACCTTTCCATAGCTTTTGGTTAAATAAGCTATGTGGCGGGAAGGTCATGATTTTTAAGTCATAACTGTAACATCCTAGGCTACGCACGGTTATAGCTGAGACAAGTTGTTTACCTAATCCCCAAGGTAAACCTTTTTCCTCACAATAACAGAGTTAAGAGACAGCAGGGTAGTAGGGAATATTTAAAACAACTAAACAAGGACTTAATAATAGCTAAGAAGGTGGCCAAAAATGGGTGTTTGAAGAGTATTGTCAGTGCAGGGGTACCATTGACTGATGCATCTAGAAATTTCTATGGTTGTGTTAGAAAAATGAGGGGAAGGGAGGGTGTTGAGATGCTTATACATAAGGATGGAGAAAAAGTTTCTGAGGATTTGAAGAAGGCTGTGATTTTAAGTAACTGGTTTAGTGAGAGTATTAGCGGCAATTAATCAGAAACGGAAGAGTCTAAATTGGATCACAAGCTTAACAACACAATTAGAAACGAGCAGATCAAAAAATATGAAATTCATCCTGAGGATATTATGAAGGAACTAAGAAAGCTGAAGAAACATAAAGTGGCTGGTGTTGATAACATTACTACGGATGTCTTAAAGATAGCCGGATGTGACATTGTACCTTATCTTGAATTATTATTTAAATTGAGTTTGGATACTTACTACTTACCAGAGGACTGGAGAAGTGTAATAGTAGTGGTGGCACATAAAGGAGGGGTGAGAAATAGAGTCGAAAATTACAGGCCAATCAGTTTGACATCAGTGGTAGGTAAATTAATGGCGAGATTGATATGCAAACACATCAGAAATATATGTGAGAAGCGTAAGTGGTTTTCAAGTAGGCAACATGGGTTCAGGCAAGGATATTCATGTGAATCTCAGTTGGTGGGATATATGCAAGATATTTCAAATGAATTGGACAAAGGAGGCCAAAATGAGAGTGTAGCACTAGATCTTTCAAAGGCTTTTGACTGAGTGAATCATAAAATGTTAGTAAATAAGGGAAAATTTTTGGACTGGATGAGAAAGTGATTAGCTGGGTAGAAGAATTTTTAAGAGGTTGAAAACAAAAAGTTAGGGTAGGAAATGCAATATCAAAAGATGTGGTAGTAAAAATTGGATGCCACAGGGTAGCTTATGACCATTGCTATTGATTTTTCTAATGAATAATTGTGTTGATGGTTTTTCTATAAGAAATTAGATTGTTTGCAGATGAAATTATGCTATATAAAATGATCAAAATAACAGAGGACTGTAAACAGCTGCAGGGTGATCTGGACAGTATATCTAGTTGGATTGGTAAACATGGGATGAAGATAAATGCAAAGAAGAGTCAGCTTATTAGATACACAGCTCTACCACTACCCCGGGCAGTGATGATGTGTTGATTATCATAAACTTTAAGAATGGCAGGCCTCTTTTTCACGTTTGCTACAGGCCCCACAATGTTTTAAACCGACACTGTGCCCATAAACAGATGAAACAAAATTTGCCGCAAATATAGGATGCCATTGTGAGCGAAGGGCTTCTGGCATTATTTATAATGTTGGCAGCTGTGAATTCTGTGTTCAGTGGCAGTGATACATTGCAGATGAGACATAGGAAAAGAAGCACTGTTTGTCATAGACGCAGGCGCACCACATATGGTGGGGAAAGAATTGCTTGTCAAATACTTGAAATGTAAATATCTTGGCATAACATTTGATGACAAGTTTAACTGGTCATTGCACATTGGGCAGGTAGTACGAATAGGTATTCAAAATTCTGTACTTGTTAGTGCGAGTGATGAGAGGATGTACAAGAGAAGTAAAGGAATTGGGTTACAAAACTTTAGTCAGACCATTACTTGAGTATGATAGTGTAGTATGGGACCCATATTATAAGTATCATATACAGGAGTTGGACAGGATGCAAGAAAGGGCTGATAGATTTGTATCAGGAAATTACTGCAGAACACAGTCAGTAAAAGATATGACAAAAGAGCTGCAATGGGATTCATTGGAAGACAGAAGGTGCATGAAGAGGGTCATGGGAGTGTACAAGGCGTGTATTGGTGATGAGGCATGTAAAGATATTGATGTAAGAATTAAAAGTAATTCATTGAAGGGAAAAGATGGCCATGACCACAAGCTGGCACTTGATTTCAGGCACAAGGGTGTAGGAAGATCTCTTTTTTCGGTAAGGGTGTCAGGGATTGGAATAAGTTACCACGAGAAATGATGAACAATTTACCGAAAATGTTGAAAGAGTTTAAAGTTGAAATTTGTAGAAGGCAAATGCAGGAGGGTTGCAAGAAACAAGATTATGCTGGGATTGGGCATAAAGGCTTTGTGTTAACTCTGACAGTGTGTAAGCCTAGGATATGTCCAGCTAGGGCTTTATACTAATGATACAAGGTCAACACTTGACTTCAATTTTTTTTTTATTACCTTATGTCAAGGAAAGGTATAGATAAAATAAATGTTCGCTTTTAGTTGGAATTAAAATCACAATATTCTTGAAAAAGTTGTAAAGTCATTAGCCAGATAGGCAATCAGATAAAGTTACAGAAAGAAAGTTTACAAGATCGATTAACCGATTTGAGCCAAACCACACCCCATAGTTCACAGTACAACTTTTTAGTTGGAGAAACCGAACAAAAGTGAATCACATGCTTCCATTGTTCAACAGTTTAGTAAATTTAAACAATCCCGAGGCCCCATTTGGCGTAATGCTATTTCAAAACTGCACAGTAATAAACCAAAAGACGGAATCCTACATTGTGCCAAAATAAAACTTGCACAGTAGTGCTTGATATGAAATTTCCAGGTCTACTAAGCTACATGTTGTAGAGTTCGCAGTTCCTGACAACTGTTACATCTTGATGCTGTAAGGATCTTAGAATTTTGGCAAATTCTAGTTTTGCTTAGGCGGGACTTAGAAATTTCAAGAAGTATAGTTTTCAACCTTAAGGAATTTCCCTGTAATCTTGCTCATAGTTGTAATTCATTATAATAATCATTTTTATGTGTAATTATCATATCGGGAAACGTTTGGTTTAAGAGTTATTCCCGTTTGTTCAAGTTTTGAAACACGCGATCAGAATAATGAAATTCTAAGATTTGTAATAACTTTAAATCCAGTAAAGCGACAACTGATCTTTTATCACCAGCTGTAGTCAGCACTATCCCCGATATTTTGGTAATAAAATTAAATAATTTGGTAAAGATTAATTAGTGATTTTAATTAAGAGAAAATAATAAGCTTTTTTATTAAAAGAGACATCAATCTAAATTTTACACCAGCTCATAGCCCTAATTAAGACGATTTCATACATATATGGGTTTTCATAAAAAGTTTAAGCATTTGTCCGGAAATTAAGTTTTTGTAAAATAGATTGTCGCGGATTGTTGTGCACGCGCGTAAAAAGTTCTAGAACACTTAGGGATTTTACCCAAATTTGAATGTATCACTACGCGGAGTCTTAAACAGCTAAAACTCTAAAATTAATTACTCTAAATTTCTCAAGAGACTGCCGTTGGACTTCTAGTAGATAAGTCCAGATACGGTCAAAGTTTGAACATTGTTAATAATCGGTATAGTGAAATAAATTACACATACTTTGAGCTACGCGGAAGCAAAAAGATGTGATACAGTTGCTGACGTCACTGGTTCTCGTGGTTTCGATAAAAGACCCCGCCGCCATTAGGTTTCTGTGGTCTGTTCCTGTCAGCGGTCTGTTCCTGCCTAGCATTATGTGAGTGAACCTGCGTCTGTCTGTCGTTCGTCTCGTGTGGTTGTAACTCGCCATGCGGGCTAGTTCAATCATGTTGGATCGTGTCGGGCTATATTGCAACTTCAATGACTGTTAAGAACTTGTAAATTTACTAAAGGGGTTTCGGTCGGTTAGATTTCTCTCCACAATCTGTAATTTTAGGAAAAGAGAGTTCGATATGCCTGCTCAACTGTAAATGCTATTTTGAACTTGTGACTTTGAAAATAAAACTGTGGATTTTTCTAACAGTGAACCTGTGTTCTTCAGTAGTTAGCATAAAACCCTTTTCAAAATTTGGGGGTATCAAATTTTGTGGCGACCTAAGACATTCAGTTGAGTCATCCTGGCTACATGGTCAAATTAAATCAAATCAAATTTAAGCAAGAGTTTCCATAGAACTGTGAGTCTACAAGAGTGTAAGTTAAGGCACTTAGGCGATACTTCAGCCCCGGTATCAGCCAAAGTTCCTTACAACGCGCTCACAGTTTGTGCACGACTGAGGCCGACGGAAGGTTCCAGGTGGCTACCTGCTGTCTCACGAACCATGGGAAAGTCCCAAACTTCCTGTTACCCATGAGAATATGCTAGCACTGATCAGAAAACTGATAAGTTTTGAATACGGTTTCATCATCCAAATTTTGACCTTGAGAACAAAAATAATTCTATCTCACTGAAGTTTTACAAATTGCTAGATCTTATAATAAATGTTAACGTTGGTTATTATAAAAAAAATTTACTAACTTTAATAGTTTAGCTGAATATAAATAATTTAAAAATGAGCTTTCGAAATATCATTCCAGGCGAATGCTAAAGACTGATGAAATGCAAAATACTATCTTGAAACTGTGAAAATCTGCTTTCTAGCTTGAATTAACATAGTAACTAACTATAAAAATGAAATGAAATACAATATTATCCAATCTAACTAATGGTTCTGAGAATAAAATTCTGTCGTGCAGTTACAAAATTTACCAGATACTTGACAGGGTGCAGGATAAAGGGGGGGGGGGAGGAAGCTGGGTGTATAGGGAAATTGCCACCAAAGCGTGCGGTCCATTGCAATTAAATAAATAATAATAAAAAAAATTTGTGAGCATTAAAACATCAGCTTTGCAGCCATCTTGCCAAGAATTTTATAGGCAGGCACCACTCACATGATACCTGTAAACATTGATGACAATGTAACAAAAAGCTGAATGGGGACATAATGGTATCACGAAGTATAAACACAACTGAACAAACTAGATAAAAATGAAATGAATGATAATAAATAGTTATGCCAGAATAGTAGTTTGGGTGTAAATAAATATACAGTAATACAGAAATTTGTGGAGAAAATTTTGGTCAGAGCCATGAATTGTACTCCATTGGGTAAACTTTATAGAGCAACTAAGTTCGCAAGCCCTGCCTCTCACAGAAATTGGAACATATAAGGTGAGAAGAGAGTGGTTGATATGAATAACTCAAAAATTTATAATGAAGCCCTGATGAATATTGGAAAAAAATTTATAAGATGTACTTGTAGTACAAGTGGGAGAGAAAAGACCATAATTAGTACTTGAGCTCAGACATAAAGGAGTGGAGACATTTCCATCTGGAGGTAAGGTAGTCAGAGATTGAAATAAGTTATTAAGGAAAATATTTGAATAATATATGTCAAAATTAAAAAAACTTAAGGTAAAAGATTTTTGGAGGGGACAAGAAGCTCAATTGCTATTAATAAAAAAAAGTTCTTAATAATGCCCTAAACAATAAAATCAATTTTCTTGCATCTAATAGATCATTCCTACTACCACTTATACCATTTCCTCAGTTTTCATTCCATAATTCAGTTGTATCATAGTCTCCTCTTGAGCAAAATTATTTTAACTTTACAATACGATGAAAAACAAGCTCAGAAAAGAAGCAGTTATACTTCAATCACAATCATAATGCTGAAATTGTGAAATTATTACTTCCAAGAGTATGATAGTTAAAAGTTAGTGGGTGTCAGGTGCTACTGTGAAGATCTTAGTGTTAAGATGATTGTGATGAAAAACAAATATAATATAATGCCTTTCATCATTATTGTTGGGGACCATCTACAGTTTCCCGGGTGTGGTTTATGAGCATTGGTTGTTGTATACGATCGTTTTCCACTTTCTCCTACACAGAAAAGTTTCTTGGTCTGTGATACATTGCCAGTTCCAGCCCCTTCTCTCTATGTCCTCCTTCAGTTGGTCTGTCCATCTTCTTCTTGGTCTTCCCACTGGTCTTTTGCCCACTATCCTTTTTTCCAAATGAGTTTTTGGTAGTCTTGTACTAGTCGTTCTCTTGACATGACCTAAGTCTCTCTTCCATGGATTCCCTTTGCTCTAGGTTTGATCTAATCTTGTCATTCTTTATGTGGTCAAGTCTAGTTTTCTGGAGGGCCGATCTAAGAAACTTTATTTCACATGCTTGGATCTTGCTAAGGTCCCTTGATGTTAGTGTGCATGTTTCCAAAGCATATGCGAGAATAGGAATGCGATATAATTTGAACAAGACAATTTTTGTTCTTCTGGGAACCTTCATGTCCCATAGTAAGCCTTGCACAGTACTGTAGAAGTTGGCTCCTTTGGTTACACAATTTATTATTTCTAACTCACTTCCACATTACTAGCAATTATATAATGCGTTTTAATGATTATTATTATTTATTTTGTTTTAAAGACTAAACAGAGAATGAAGTTACTTACCGTGGACATCAGAGAATCAAGAACACTGACAGCAAATGCCGTACCACATGCAAATGGCTGAGTGAGATAAAGTTCCGTGTCTGGGTCATCATCATCATCTTGGTCCAGAAACTGTACATTGCTGTCATTCACCAGCTCTGAGAAATGAAGGACAGTTTAACAACTATTTTATTTATTACATACAGTGGTATACAAACTTAAACACTTTTAAAAATGTTATACAGCTTTGACCCAGAAGTCATTACAGAATTTTGGTAACAGAACTGGAATTGGTACTATTTTTAGAAAGAAACTTTCATTTATAATCAGATTTATTTATGATAACAGAAAGCAAATAGATATATAAGGACAAGTATAAGGAGATGTATAAGAGAGTGTGATATTTTGTTTGAGTGATTGATTATGTTTTGGGGAAATTCAATGTGTCGTTAATATTTGTAATCGTTACAGGAAATGGAAAGAATGATGAGAAAAAGAAAAGAAGAGCATGATAGAAAACTTTTAACATAGATTGTTTTACTCAGAGAGTCAGTATGTAGAAGAAAAAGTAAGATTGGTTACAAATGTGGTTTGGAACATTTGAATAGCTTTGCTTTGTTAGTTAGATAATAGTGTTATACCTACGAAGAAGAGTGTAGTTTTCTGATGTCACTGGGCAAACAGTAGTGGAATTGTACAGAATGTGTGGAGTATATTAACAGTATTTGCTTTATTGTAGAAGAATATTACCAGTATTTGTTATAATTAAGAAGTACACAAAAGTATTTGTATATTTAAAAATGTTCCCCCCATGCTCTTTTGGTATTGGTAACACTTATCAGTTGGGATCATTATGATAAAAGAAATCTCTTCAAAATGAGGTAATACTTGCTGGTTGCTACTCAACCATTTACAGAATATTCAGGAATATTAATGTTCACTATAAACATGACAGGTTTTAATATTCATAAATAAGAAATGGAAGTTTGAAAGTAACTTCTATTTAATCTATTCTTTTCTTTCAGACATAAATGAACTCCTATACCGGCAGTATAATAAATGCTTACAAATTTAAACCTAGAGCCATAAGAAACCAGCAGGCTTGCTTCTAGAAGAAATTGTAACACTAGATAACTATCACTCATTCATCCTGGTTCAATTTTTTTTTTAAGCCTAAGCTGAATAAATGTACCCATATAATTTGAAGTAATATAAATCTAAGTTCAGAATCAAAATTACAGATTTCTTCACTACTCCCTTTCAGCACATGCTAAATCTTTCCTTCTGGTAACCAACATGACTGCTCGCACCATGACATACGCAGGTCTCCAAGATAATACCAGTATCTGACACACACTGTTACGACCGACTCTTCTCAAATCTCACCAGCGTTTGCTTCAAAATGGTGTGTCCTTTGATTTTATAAACAGCCTTATCACTCTCTTTCTTAATCCAATTGACCTTACTTATCCAGTCCCTGGCCTTTATTTTCTATACTGCACACCAATTTGCATCCAACCATACTTTCTTGCAACCATTTTTTCCATCTGTAAAAGTATTATATTTTTTACAGGTAGAAAGAGAATTCTCCTCTCTACAGTGGACCTGCTTTCTAAGAACTCAGTGGCAATAAGAAATTTCTTGTCAACAGAAAGAAAATAAATTATCTGAATTGTATATATTTAAGCTGTGTTACTAATTGTTGAATAATGGTGGTGATGAAACTGTCATTAAGCAATGAAAATAAGATAGGTTAGGGGGAAAAAAAGGGCACTTTCCACAGATGAAAGTAGCAGATCCAAATAAACACAAAAAACACAGACACACTTTACAATATTTTTTTTAATAACCTTTCTCATATGGGAAGTAAGACCAATGGCAAGGGGAAAAATGTGTAGACATCCAGCCCTACTATATGAATAAACCAAAGATGAAACAAGAAGGAAGGGTGAGGATTGCACCAGTGGTGGGAGGGGGAGAGGGGGGGGCAGAAAGTTTATCAACAATAATTGTTGAGCAGAATAATCTCTGTGATGATCAGTCAAGGTAAAATAATTTTTTAAAAAATATAATTTTGATCTGTTACAAAAGAGAAAAGTAAAATAAAATTAGAAAGCCATACAAAAATATAGTAAAAAAATATTTATAAAGCTAACTGGCTCATCAACACACCCTAGATACCAAACCGAACATTTTCCTGCCCTCAAACAATGCCAAGACCCCACCTACAAACGTATCTTTTACAATTTTACAAATTTACAGCTGAAATAATGACAGAAATTCTTCACAAAACTGCAGCTAAAACAGAATTACAAGTCTCATAAGATAAAACTGATTACATTAGTTATAGAAAAATACATTGGAAATGTTACGCCTAGATGTGCTTGGGGGCTAGCAACAATTTGAACCATTAAGTTCATGACCTGTGTAGCCTTCTGGTACCTTAATATTTAATACAACAGCCGCCATATATTCATATTATAAACCCCAAATGCGAAGGGTACAATAAATAAGTTCAACTGATGCAGTTTGAGAATCACAAAATACTTATATTCTTGATAAAGTTCACTCTTACATTGTCAGTACCAGAATTGTGAATAAGACATTGGACAACAGTTCCATAAAAAATTGACAGGCTAAGCACATTCATACAATGAAAATATTGATTTTTAATGGGTTTTAACAACATGAAGGATAGGGTCCAAGTTAGAATCTGATGTACATTTCCACTGATGTTGGACAAAAAACTGCAGGTATGTATAATAAACAATCAAGGGCATTTAGATGAAAAGGGTAGTTTGGTTTTTGGAAAACTATTGTAAACAGTGTTTTTCTCTCCGTTTTAAAGTATATTTGTGCAAAATTCCATCAAAATCGGATTAAAGCTGTAGCTTTGTATGAAGAATATTTGAAAAAATTAAATGGGGTAAGGGAGTGAGAGATTGGATTTTGTAAACAGAATGAAGACAATATGTTACTCATTCTTTTAAAGTATTTGGTGCAGTGTTCCTTTCAAATCTGATAAAAACTGTGGGTTTCTATAAAGAACCGAAGAACAGAATCGAATAGGAACTATGGCTATGAATAAGGAACATTGACAGTAATTAGGGGGTTGACCAGTGAACAGGGGTTCAGTTTTTGTAAAACTAATGTGGACAATATTTTTCTCCTTGTTTTAAAGTATATGCTTGTAAAGTTTCATTGAAATCAGATTGAAATGTGGGTTTGTACAAAAAATAAGGGGCATGAAGGAGAAGAGTTGGTTTTTGGATTTTTTGGTCAGAAATCATCTCCATGAAAAAAATATATGTACCAACTTTTATAGAGATTGATCAAATGGTGTTGGCAGTAGCTTCTTATAAACAACATTAACAAAAATTAAGAGGATAAAAACTGTGAATTTTTATAAAAATTAAGGGGTGTTATGGGGGAGAGCAACCAAGTGAAAATCTGCCCGTGGGCAGAAAACTAATGATGATGATGATGGGGGAGGGGAGGTGGTTTTTAGATTTTTTGGTCAGATACCTTCTTTGTGAAAAAATACATGTATATGCCAACTTTTATCGACATCAGTTAAATGGTGTGAACTGTAGCTTTGTATAAAGAACATTGACAAAAATTAAGGTGTGGAAAGGGAGAGAAGTGTTCAGTTTTTGCAAACCAAAAGTTGACAGTATTTTTCCCTTTGTTTTAAAGTAAAAGTGTCAAAGTTCCATCGAAACCAAATAAAAATTGTGGTTTTTATAAAAATTAAGGGGTGTAATGGTGGAGAGAGGGTGATTTTTAGATTTTTTGGTTAGAAACCTTCTTAATGAAAAAATAAATTTAAGTGCCAACTTTCATGGTAATTTCTCAAATGGTGTTAACTGTATCTTCTTATAAACAACATTAACAAAAATTAAGAGGGAAGAAATGGGAAGAGGGGTTGGTTATTTTCAAACAAATGTTGACAGTATTTTTCTCTTTACTTTAAAGTATATATGTGCAGGGTCTCATCCCAATCAAATAAAAACTATGGGCTTGTATAAAAATTAAGGGGAGAGGGGGTGGTTTTTGGATATTTTTGGTCACAAATCTTCTCCACGAAGAAATACATATAAGTGGCAACTTTCACGGAGATTGGTTAAATGGTGTCAACTGCAGCTTTTTAAAAAGAACATTGACAAAAATTAAGGGGGTATAAATGGGAGAGGGGTTCAGTTTTTGCAAACCAAAATTTTCGAAATATTGTTCTCTTTGTTTTAAAGTAAAAATGCACAAAGTTCCATCGAAACAGGATAAAAAATGTAGGTTTTATAAAAATTAAGGGGTGTAATGTTGGAGAGGGAATGGTTTCTAGATATGTTTTGTCAGAAATTTTATTCATGAAAAAACACATATAAGTGCCAACTTTCATGATGATTGGTCAAACAGTGTTGACTGTAGCTTTGTATAAAGAACTTTGACAAAAATAATGGGGGAGATAGCAGAAGAGGGGTTGGGCTTCTGCAGACCAAATGTTGATGGTATCTTTCTCTTTATTTTAAAGTCTACATGTGCAAAGTTCTATCGAAATCGGATAAAAAATATGGGTTTGTATAAAAATTAAAAGGTGTAAAGGGGTGGGGGGGAGGTACTTATTTTTTTTGGTCACAAACTTTCTCCACTAAAAAATACATGTACATTATACGCCAACTTTCATGGAGATCAGTTAAATGGTGTCAACTGTAACTTCGTACAAAGAAAATTGAGAAAAATTGAGGGTATTGAAAGGGGGAGAGGGGTTGGGTTGCCGCAAACCAAAACTTGATATTATTTTTCTCTTTATTTTAAATTATCTATGTTCAAGGTTCCATCGAAATTGGATAAAAACTGTGGGTTTGTATAACAATTACGGGGTGTAAAGGGATAGAGGGGGTGAGTCTTAATCAAATTTATATGGGATCACTCTGATGGTATACCCCATCCACTAAAAACATTTCATTAAAATCTATTCAAAATTGGCAAAGATATCGCTGAACATACAGACCAAAAAAAAGTAATGATAATAATAGTAAATTCAGACGAATTGATAACCTCCTCTTTTTTTTAAGTCAGTTAAAAATATCACTATGTCTTTAAAAAATTTTAATAGATGAAACACACAATTATACCTGTAATCATAGGCACATTGGCTCCATAAACTGATCCTCTTCTTTGGAGAACGATAGGACTACCTACAGGCGTCAGATTGTCTTGTTCACTAGCAGCTGAAACCAAGTAAAATCACATCTTTTTATATTGGTGTTAGTAATATGAGCACTATATGACAAATAATTCCTAATTTTAAGCTATCATCACTGTTTAAAATACAGTTTATATTCATAAGGGTTCATTAGTTTTATTCTTTCACAGTATTATAAATCTAGTGAAATGGTCTTTGAACACATCTTAGAAAAATAAATGAATTTTATCATTTATTTCTGTGAGTTTTTTATTTTATTCATTTTAATTTGTGCCTGTGCTGACACTTGTTTGCAAGATTATATCAGACTGCCACACTTATACAAACCTTACAAGTATATATTATTCAAATGAGTCTTTGAGTATCTCAGCATTCAATAACAAACAGTTATGTGATGACTTCAGTTTCACTGTTTATTCCTTTAGTTCATATTCCATGTTAAACTGTAGGCTCAGCCATGACAGAGGCAGAATGTGCAGCTAATTGAAACTGTGTCATCAGATCGCAAGGCCACATAAATTTCACCTCATTATTAACCTAATCCAACTGCAGCATTCCTTATGGGAATCCTAAATATTACCTTGTACTGTTCTTTATTTCTAACAGTCACTTCAACTACAGTAGTACTCCAATTATCCAAACTCCGATTATCTGAACCGCTGATTATCCGAATCGCTTTTTTAATTAAGATGGAAACTTACTGCGATAAAGCTTCCCCTCTTTTTTAATAACCCAAACCTTGGATGTCTGCAGCATTGTTTACAGAGTGGTACGGTGAAATTTTCATCCCTGAAGTGAAAAAGTACCAAAAATTTCTTGGAAAAGGAGGAAGTAAAGTGCTTTTGGTTGTTGATAATGTACCAACTCATGTCACTGAAGAAGTTTTGGAAAGAGGGTATGGCCAGTTTAAAACAACCTTTTTACCGCCAAATGTCACAAGCTGTGGTCACCAATGGACCAGTTGCCATGAAACGCCATTACAGAAGGCAACTTTAGGAAACTTTTGGTGGAGGGCAAGGACGAAGAAGGTGTCCTGGCTAACCACTTGTCAAAAAAAAAAAAAAAAAAAAAAAAAAAGAAGATTGTGCTTACATGGTGGCGGAAGCTTGGAGCTTGGTTAAGGCAGTCACATTAAGAGGTGCATAGGTGCATAGAACAAGTTGAAAGGAATACCAATTGAAGAAGAGAAGGAAAAGAAGAAAACTGAAAAATAAGCTCAAGACAAAGAAATGGAAGAAACATGAGAAGATGTGGAAGACGTGTTACTTGAAGAATTCAGAAACATTCTTTTGAAAAATCCTGCATGTTCAGAAGTTAGTGCTAAAGATATAGATTCGTCAGACCATGGGTATGAAATTCTAAATGATGATGAACTTATTGAAAGTATGAGAGAAGAAAGTGTCGAGGAAGAAGTTGACCTTAATATTGAAGTTGATGCAGATACGGGACCATCAGCGTTGATGTGAATGGAGCATCAGTCCGAGTGTGACCACATGCAACTTCTCACTGTCAAGCAGATGTGTGAGTTGGCTGCCTGAAAACAGATGAATACAGTCAAACAGCTCACTTTGACCAAGATGTTCAGTGAGCAAAGACTTATTTACAGTACACTACGTACATTCTGTACTAATGTACAGCACTTGTAAGTACGCTTAACATGTAAAAGTGTTGCCTTTTCATTTAATTAATTAAAAGCTGTTTTTCTTCCATTTTCAACATATATCCAATAATTAATTAAAATAGACCCTTTTATGAAAAATCCAGTTGTCCGAATTTCTGATTATCTGAATGAGGCCCAGTCCCAATTGATTCGGATAATTGGAGTTCTACTGTACAAATAGTGATAACACATCAGTCATAAGGGTTTCAGATTCAAGATCAATTTTATTAACAATTTATGGTGATCAAAAATTTCTCCAACCATCAATGAATGTTTCCTTTTGTAAAAAACTATGTTAAATACATACTAATTGTGATTTACAATCAATATGCTATTTTTTCTTTCCCCCATGTCACACTACCCATAATCTTTGGAAAACATGGTTAATAAAGAACTCTCCTTTATGACGGAGAGCAATACATTTTTCAGATGAAAATATTGTTATTAACTAAATTCTGGAAAATCTTGAACAGTAAGTTTTTTAAAATATATATATATATATATATATATATATATATATATATATATATATATATATACATACATTATATCCTTTCAAAACACTAAGATAATAATTATTCACAAATGTGGATAAATATGTAGTATAAGTTATAACAGCAATCAAAAGCAACTGTAGGATGGTTATTAGACTTGTGTTACCAGGTTTTACTACAGTGGAAAATAAGTTGTGGCGACCTGGATATACAACCACACTAGAAAAATGTGCAAAGAAAGAAAGTGGTTTGAAAATCAGCAACATGCTTTAAGATAGGATATTAATATGAATATCAGTTAGTGGGCAACATGTTTGATATTATGAATAAAATGGATAAGAGAGGCCAAGTTAACAGTGCGGCCCTCAATCTCTACAGTTGACAAGAGTGAGAGATAAAATGGCGGCAAAAAATGTGAAATCCACTGAGCAGGACAAAAAATTGACTTGCTGGGCAGAAAGAGTTTTAAAACGTAGGAACAAAGAATGAGAGTACAAAACACAGTATTAAAACTGATGGAAGTGAAAACATGTGTCAGAAAAGGCTGATGCTATGAGACACAACTTGCACTTTTAATTTACGACTTGTGCCGGGTTATAGATAAGCCTTCAACCCTCTGCCTCACACAAGACTAATTACGAAACTTCAAAGTTATGGTTCTAGACAAATATGTGACTGGGTTGTAAACTTTTTGAAGTGTAGAACACAGTGTGTAGTTCTCGATGGTGAGCGTTCATCGCTGACTGAAGTGAAGTTTGGGATTCCCCAGGGAAGTTTGATAGCACTTCTGTTATCTCTTATATACATTAATGATTTATGCAACGCAATAAGGGAGGCAAAAGGCTATTTGCTGATGATGCTATTATTTATCATGAAATAAAAACCCGGGATGACTGCACTTTATTACAGGCCAATAATATATTGGTTCAAAGACTGGCAGCTGGAGTTAAATGTTAAAAAATGCCTAGTCATGCATACAAGGAAAAAAAAGCAGCACCATTTAGCTAGAACGGTAGATTCCACTAAATACCTAAGTGTAACAGTTTGTAATAATTTGTTGTGGAATGAACATAATGAGAATGTAATTGGGAAAGCAAATCATATGCTCCAATTTCTAGGTTGTATATTTAAAACAAAGTACACCAAAAGTTAAATCAATTGCATACAAAGCTCTGGTGCATCCTCACTTAAAATATTGTTGTTCTGTATGGGGTCCCCATCAAAAGGGGTTAATGGATGGATTGGGGGAGGTCCAAAGAAGAGCCACCCAACTCGTGACAGGTATATATAGCAAGAGGGTGAGCATAAGTGCAATGTCGAATGAATTGTGTTGTGAATATCTGGAATACCGAAGGTGTTGCTCGGCAGATATGAGGTGGCTTCCATTTTGTTGGCAATACAAAGTGCAGGAGATTTTAATTACAAAGGTGAGAAAGGAGACATACATGCCATGTCAATCCAATTTAAGTTTCTTGTATTAGCCACTGGGTTGTTTTTACAAAAACACAATATTTTGAAGTATGCTCTATAAAATTCATTAGGTTCTAATTATGTTGCTTCCTAAAAATTGAGAAACATATTGCTCGTCCCCAACAAGCAGTGAGGTAGTGTCTACAATAATGTCCAATCTTTATATGAGGAACTTCTTGGAAATATCAATCAAAGGCACTGTTTTATATACAATCTATCATTAATTGGATGATATGTTCACCATGTAGCCTTATGGGAGACAAACACTTAATGACTTACTGAACGACCTTAAGGGATTCTACCAAAATATTCGATTCACAATGGGATTGGAAAAGACTGACTGCGTTCCTTTCCTCAGTATTGTTATTAGACATTACTCTTTTACAGTCTGCACTGCATGATGATGTACAAGGGGAAGCTTGATGATGACTTTTATATGGTTTTGTGGTCTCAGTTTACATGTTTTATTTTTATTTTTTTTTGTGAATTTGCACCTCATTGACATCAAGGTCATGAGAGGAGGTAAGATATTGCAGATAAGGAATGTGAAGGTATTTGGCCATAACATTTTGAAGAAAACATCCTGGCGTACGGCTGGAAAGAATTTATAAAACAATGGAAAACCGAAATCAGGATCGAGATTTGAACCCACATCATACTAAATGTGAGGCCACAGTGCAGTTTACACAAGAAATTAGTGATCATAAAGCATTTTTATGAATATAAGAGTTTTCATTAAAACAGTAATCACTGCTGAAGATGGTTACAGACGTGTTTTAGATCAGATATTTCAGGGAAAGGTTTAGAATGTTAAAGGAGGGAACCTGTTCAATGGAAAGCAATTGGAAGTAATTCAAAGATATGATAACAACAAGGAAAGAAAAATTTATTCTTAAAAAAATCAAAAAAATCCTGTAACCTATATAATACAGTACAGACATGAAAAGTCTGAAAAGATTACCTAGAATAGGATACAGTTAAAAATCTTCGATACAGTAGGGAGCATGTGAAACAACTAATCAGAACATAAACAGTAAAGAGGAAAGCTAAAAAAATGCATATATGAAGAATATTATGACTAAAAGGGGACCACTTAATGGTGAAACTAGAAATTTCTTTGGCAATATCAGCAAATTCATGAAAAGCTCTGGTGTGTTCACATCTGAATTACTTTTGCGGAGTTTGCGATCCATATCACAAGGGATTGATTGACATGGTGGAGAGGGTATAGAGGAAATCTGCTTTTTTTTTTTTTTTTTTTTTTTTTTTTTTTTTTTTTTTTTTTAACTTATGGCTTGTTGACTTGATTGCTGACTGCTTTCTACAGGCCTTATAAAAGTGTCACAGAATTGAAACATAGATTGGGCTGGGATTGTTTGGCAGACAGACAGCATGATTTTCATTTGAATTTATTACAAATGTAATGAAATACTTCTTCTGCCATCCTATTTAGGTTGAAACGACTGGAGGGGTAAGATGAGAGAGACAAGATGCCGTGCTGAAGCTTTATGTATTCTAATGTTTTCCTTGTTGTATTTGGGATTGGAATGCACAGAAATAGGATTGGTACTTAGAACCAACTGCCACCCACAATATATATGAATTGCAGAGCATGGATGTAGATGCAGAAACTGAGGGGAGGATAAGGTATTCAATTAAGTAGAAAGAACAAGTTGCATAGGATATGAAAAAGGCCGAGATTTTAACTAATTAAAACAGTGTGCCCATTAGTGATAGTGAAATCAGAGCAGAAGCTTTTCCACATAAGTAGAGCTGAATAGGCTGGGAAATTAAAAACAAATCTTAAGGTTACTATGAGGGAAATAGATGGCCAAAAACATATGTGGGCCAGTATGGATAGCATTAGTAAAGACAAAGTGATAAGCCATTATAGCATACCTTGAAATATTATTTAGTTTCAATATGGATACTTCCTGCATACTAGATTATAGTACCAGTTCATACAATAGTAAAGACAAATAGTAATGAAAATAATGGCCAGTTAGTTTCACCTGTGATAGGTGAATTGGTGGAGGAAATGATATACAATCACAGATTTCTGACAAAATAAAGTGGCTTGTAGATCAGCAACATGAGTTTAAGAGAGGTAATTCAAGTAAATCCTATATTATGGGCTGTGTGCAAGATATTTCAAATCAAATGCGCAAGTAAGACAAAGTTGATAATTTCACAAAGGCTTAAAAATCATCAAATGTTGACAAAAAGGGTAAAACCATTGTGGTGTATGAAAAATGTCTTGTTGGATGGAGAAGTTCTTAATAGGTAGAAATCAAAGAGTAAGAGTAGGAGATGCAGTATTAAAAGAAGTGGAAGTGAAAACAGGAGTGACATATACTAGCACATCAGACCCATTAGTATTTACAGTTTCACGGAATGATAGTGTTGATAGTTTGAAGTCAGATGTTAACTGTTTTGGTAATAACATAATGCTATATAACGGGATTCACACTGGATAATCTTCCTAGCTGCTTAGGTCAGTATCACATTATGATAAGATACCAAACAGAATGAGTTTATTAGGTAATCAGAAAGAAAAATAAAGAATTTCTATGATCATAATGTGTAATGCCACAGTGCAAATTAAATAAATTTCTTAAGCTTCTGAGTGTATGATATTGCATGCGCGATGAGCAATATCGGAGGAGTCTCGATTGTTGTAAACGGAATCGGTTGTGAGAGTACATACAGGTCACACGTGTCAAGATGACATCGGTAGTGCACAAGTTTAATGTGAATTGTAATCCACTAGCATTGTAGTGTAATGACCATGACGTTTATAGTAACAGTGTGGAGAGAGAGGCCATGCTGTGTATATGATAGTGAACAGAGCCAGGACTAAATCGTGAGTGAATATAACTTTTGATTTGAAACATTGTTGCATCTACAAGACTGTGGAACAGAACTGTGCTTTAATAACTGTTCATGTGAATTTTTATTGGGTCTATGACTCACTTTCATCAATCCTTTTCACAAACTTAGCAACTACGATGAAGAAATTTTAAGAGTGTCTGGTGGCTAGCGCTAGCAAACATATGTTGAGTTTCATAAAACTTTTGTGATCCATGATTAACTACATGTATGTATGAATGAAGGCTTTCCCGGAGTATTACTGCAATACAATCCTCGTGGGTTTGCTGCGTGAAAGACAAGCTTTCGGCGACGAACTCTGCTGCAATCTTGAGGCCTGCTGCTCACACTGTGACGACCGGAGCTGCAATGCCAGTCTCTGGCGCCAACGCATCCTTTTAAAGGCTAGCATCCCTCCCCTCTCCACCAATGTGCTCCGTAGTTCCCATCAACCGTGGCTCCATATTGCACCCACAACACTGGGTGGCCAATCTTGACACTCTGTCCTTTTGTTTGAAATGAGGTTGTCTTAGCAAGGACCAAACCAGTTTCCAGGCATCACTAAGCCACAAACCCGAGTCTCTGTTAATAATGTCTTTATTCAGACATATTTCAATGGTTTCCCTAATGACTGAATCTCAATAGAAAGAACACTTTGCCAGAACTTAAGCACTGACGAGATCCACTTTGTAGTCAGACCATCCGCACCATCAAGGTTCGTAGCCTGACCTGACTGGGTCAATAGAATCTGCAAATGTGTAAAAACTGGGACAGCTATACTAGCAGTAACAGCATACGAAACATTAATTTTAAATTAAGAATTACCACATAAGTGTGTTACAAATGGCTGCCTTGCTGAAGAAAATAAGTGTAATTATCTGCAGATATTGCTTTAGAATAAACAAAGTAGGACAGATGGAGATTCCAAATCCTGCATTTACTGGAGAGGGTTTATGAGGGGATGGACCAGGGAAGTGTTCATAAATGTGAAAGAATGTGGGTAATGGTGACAGTGAAACTGCCATTAAGCACTAAAAAAAATGATGTGGGCTTTAGGATGTACATAGAAAACTCTGTAAATTTGGAAATAGCACACCATCCATAACACTGAACAGACCTTCAGTTGTTATGGTGAATGCATTTGAAAAACTGTCAATAATGATAGAAAAGAAACAAACTTTGAAAATGTGAAGGCGCTGAAAAGAACCTCCTCTGGAAACTGATTATTGAAGAAGCTTTCATAAAAATACATCATAATGTTGTGATTAATGGTGATACAGGAATGTCATTCATATAATTGGGCACAATTAATCAAAGACAAGAATGCAGCAGCCTTAGCAACAATTTTCAATGACCAGCAAGCAGTGGCCTGCATAAGGAAAAGGTGCAAAGATTAGAGAGCAATCAGCTAGATATAGAAAGGCAGTCAATGCAGTGAACAAAACTTGTAAGTCTGGTAATGGGCACGGTTGTGACAGCATTGACATTCACGTTTATGTCAGCAGGGACCAAGCTGTGTGGTTTATTATTTTTTATTATTATTCTGAAGATGCAATATTTTCAGTAGATGATGAAGATGGCAGAGCATGTCATTGAATTATTTTGTTTTTGTAACACTAATCAAGAAGGCTGCACTGAAGTGGTACAGTTTTCTGGCCCTACTGCATAACACATGCACACAAAGGTGGTCAACATGCATGTAAAAGTGGTTTCTGAGGGACTGGATTCACACCTCAGATACCAAAAATATACAAGTACTGCCACATCAAAAATTAATAAAACTGTTATGACATTTATAAATACAGTATTTAAATAAAGCTTTGAAAAAAAATAATGTTGAATAAAATTTTCTGAAGAGTCTAAAAATTAACATTTCTGTAATCCTGTAAAATGTTTGATAGATTTTTAATTTATACAGAACTTCAATCTGCCACTATTCTTGTCTCTAACATACCAAACATTGAAGTGAGCAGTGGTGCACTCTGGATTTTCTTTTGGGTGAATGGGGCTGAAACATCCAAAAGCAAAAATCATGCAATTGTTGAACAGCAATTTCTACAAGGTAATTTATTGATAACTATACTAGATGCTTGAAAATAAGAGTCCTGCAAAAGCTTTAGCTGCCTTATAACTGATTTTTACTATTAAATGTGAAAAGAGGAATAAATAAAAAACAATACTTCAATCAAGGAGGATTTCATCAGGTTCCTCATTGAATGAAGAAGGACCAGTGTTTGACATATCATGCATGCTTTGTATTCTTCATCTCTGCTTTATTCTTGTGAATGGTAAATTGATATTAGATTTAATATTTGTATTGTTTTGTATCTTAATCAAGTAATCCATTTATAGAAATGATGCCAAATTAAATAATAATTACATATTTTTAAAAATTTATTTAGTTAGAGAGATGAGCAAACTCTAGCAACATTTTTCAGGCAATAACTTTTACCATAAACTTTCAGGATCAAGATTTACTTTCCACTTGCTTCATTGATGCTACATAATGCCTGAAAACCATATCAGTAAAGCATCAACTCCATCTAAGTAAATGCTTGTTCTAATAATAACTACTGAAATGCTGGAACATACATGACTACTTTTTTGTACTATTTCTATGGTGCTTCCAACTACGTTACTATGGTGACATTTTAAAAATTTCTACAGAACATAAAAAGGAGAGTAATCATGCAATATTTCCATATTAAGGCATCAATACATTTCTAAATTTATGAGAGTTTAGACTATCTGAAATTTCAGAAACAGTTTTCTTCATGAAACTAGTTTGTTCATGCCTATTTGAGGCCTTATAATAGAAATTAATTAATCAATTGCAAATTAGGATACAGAAATGTGCCACTATTTATCTTTAGACCATGATCTGTGGAGCAAAAATACTCAAGACAAAAAAGTATTGCTCTCCAAAGACCTCATGGGAAAACCAGTTTTCAAAATCTTTTAAAAACATCCCCAAACTTTCCTATCACATGTAAAAAAAAAAAAAAAATACGCTTCTTCTGAGTTAAGCATCATTTTCCTATCTTGAAAACTGAGGCTTTAGGAATTTTAAACTGTTTATTGCGCCATACTAAAAATGGGATACTTTGAACTTACAAAGTCTTACAGTAGAACTCCAATTATCCTAACTTTGACTATCCAAATCGTCGATTATCCGAATTACTTTTTTAATTAAGACGGACACGTTCTGCGATTTGTAAAATATTGATTCTGCCTACGTGCTATTGTCCTCCGCAGTGGCGGATCTAGGAATATTTCAAGCTGAGGCTAAAACTGTGGCGCCTCTATTGTTGTGATCCCGAGTGTCACCACCCCGATTGTCGGCCAACCGCATTGTGGTCTTTGCCAGGTGGTCTGGCCCTTTGATTAGTAAGTCAGTGTGTCACTGACCTGCTACTGTGATGGCACTCTTTCGCATAGGTGCATTGTTTTGTTTGTGAGTGTGTTTCGTCATTCACCATGGTTT
Source organism: Vandiemenella viatica (assembly GCA_031002005.1). Classification (NCBI taxonomy): domain Eukaryota; kingdom Metazoa; phylum Arthropoda; class Insecta; order Orthoptera; family Morabidae; genus Vandiemenella; species Vandiemenella viatica. The sequence continues at coordinate 11,869,409 of JARYHS010013630.1, forward strand.
CTAAAAGAAAACGTGTTGTTTTATCATTAGCGGATAAAATAAAAATTATAGAGCAATCAGATAAAGGAGTTACGGGTAAGCAGTTGGCTGAGATGTATGTTGCTGGACAATCAACGATTTCAGACATTAAAAGGAGCAAACCTACACTTTTAAACTTCGTATCAGTGTTTGAAAACGATGATGGTAGTTCTTCAAGAAAATCAATGAAGGCAGCAACAAACAGATTTAGAAGATGTCATTTTCAGGTGGTTTTTGAAGCAACGTTCAGTGGGAAACCCAATATCATGTTCGATTGTTTGTGAAAAAGCTAAAATCTTAGCTCAGAAGCTTGGTTGTTCATCTTTTAAAGCAAGTAATGGCTGACTAAGAAATTTTAAGTCCAGGCATGGTGTCCGTGAAATAGATTTAAATGGCGAGAAGTTATCAGCAGACTCCAAAGCTGCAGAAAATTTTATTGACAAATTTAAAGTTGTAGCCAACTCCTATGATCTTGAGTTTTTGTACAACACCGATGATACCATTCTTGTTTGGAAAGCTCTGCCTAAAACTACTTTAGCATCTAAAAGGGAGTATAGTGCTCCAGGTCATAAAGCTAGTAAAGCCCGTGCTTAACTGTGCGAACTCTACGGGAAGCCATAAAATACCCCTTCTGTTGATAGAGAAGTCAAAAAGCCCAAGAGCATTTAAAAATGTGGCAAAGCTTCCCCTCTTTTATAAAAACCAACCCAAAGCTTGGATGACTGCAGCATTGTTTACCGAGTGGTACAATGAAATTTTCATCCCTGGAAAAGAAGGCAGTAAGTGCTTTTGGTTGTTGATAATGCACCAACTCATCCCAATGAAGAATTGTTGGAAAGAGGGAATGGCCAGTTTAAAACCATCTTTTAACCGCCAAACATCACAAGCTTGTTGCAACCAATGGTCCAGCCCGTTAACGAAACCATGAAATGCCATTACAGAAAGCAGTTTTTAGGGAAACTTTTGGTGGAGGGCGAAGACGAAGAAGGTGTGTTGACTATCCACAAAAAAATAAATTTGAAAGATTGCGCTTACATGGTGGCGGAAGCTTGGAGCTTGATTAAGGCAGTCACATTAAGATGTGCGTGGAACAAGTTGCAAGGCATATGTTGGGGTCGAAGCCGGATATGGGGTCCGGTATCGGCTTGTCCACCTAAGCTTGAAGTCATCCAATAAGTTGTCAAAGTTCGGAAAAAGTTCTATAACCGTGTAAAACCTTGTAGAATGCTAACTGTAATAAATAATAACAAAATATTTTGGATATATTTCTAATTAAGCCCGATGAAAACCTTTTGAGGTATCAAGTAACTGAAGGAATAAGTGATCATGAAGCAGTTCTGATGGATATTAGAGGATTCAGTAAACCAGCAGCCAAAATTGAAGGGGGAAATAGGTACAATTATAAAAAGGCACAGGTTTCAAATTTGAGGAGATATTTCAGAGAACAATTCAGCAAATGGAAGGAAGGCTCAGGTACAGTAGAGTCAAGGTGGAAAGAGTTCAAGGAGATAATAAGAAAGGGGGAAGAAAAATTTATTCCAAGGCAAAAAATAAAGAGAAGTAGAGATCCTATGTACTATAATAGGGAAGTGAGGAGGTTAAAGAGGTTGGTAAGAAAAGAACATAACAGAGTTAAGAGACAGCAGGGTAGTAGGGAATATTTAAAACAACTAAACAAGGACTTAATAACAGCAAAGAAAATGGCCAAAGATGGGTTTATGAAGAGTATTGTCAGTGCAGGGGGACCATTGACTGATGCATCTAGAAATTTCTATGGCTATATCAGGAAACTGAGGGGAAGGGAGGATGTAGAGACACTTATAGATAAGGATGGAGAAGAAGTTACTGACGATTTGAAAAAGGCAGAGATTTTAAGTAACTGGTTCAGAGAAAGCATTAGGGACAATGAATCAGAAACAGGAGGGTCTAATTCGGAGAACGAGCTTAACAACACAATTAGAAATGACGATAGTAAAAAATTTGATATCCATCCTGAGGAAATCATGAAGGAAATAAGAAAGCTGAAAAAACATAAAGGGGCTGGTGAAGATAATATTACTACAGATATCTTAAAGATAGCCGGATGTGACATTGTACCTTATCTTGAAATATTATTTAAATTGAGTCTAGACACTTGCTGTTTACCACAGGACTGGAAAAGTGCAATAGTAGTACCGGTACATAAGGGAGGGGTGAGAAATAGAGTTGAGAATTACAGGCCAATCAGTTTGACATCAGTGGTAGGTAAATTAATGGAAAGATTGATATGCAACCACATCAGAAATATATGTGAGGAACGTAATTGGTTTTCAAGCAGGCAACATGGTTTCAGGCAAGGATATTCATGCGAATCTCAGTTGGTGGGATATATGCAAGATATTTCAGATGAAATGGACAAGGGAGGCCAAATTGATAGTGTAGCACTAGATCTGTCTAAGGCGTTTGACAGAGTAAGCCATAAAATGGTAGTAAATAAGGTAAAAACCATTGGAGTGGATAAGAAAGTCATTTGCTGGGTAGAAGAATTTTTAAAAGGTAGAAAACAGAAAGTTAGGGTAGGAAATGTAGTATCAAAAGAAGTGGAAGTAAAAATGGGTGTGCCACAGGGTAGCGTATTGGGACCATTGCTATTCATTATTCTAATGAATAATTGTGTTGCCTGTTTACTATCTGAAATTAGATTGTTTGCAGATGACATAATGCTGTATAAAAGAATCAAAACGATAGAGGATTGTAAACAGTTGCAGGGTGATCTGGACAGGATATCTAATTGGGTTAGTAAACATGGAATGAAGATAAATGCAAAGAAGAGTCAGCTTATTAGATACACAAATAAAAAACAAAATTTTAATTATGAATATAAGGTGGGGAAAGAATTGCTTGCTGAAGACTTGAAATGCAAATATCTTGGAATTACTTTTGATAACAAACTTAACTGGGCAGGACACATAGGACAGGTGGTAGGAAAAGGTTTCAGAGTTCTGCACTTGTTGGAGAGAGTTATGAGGGGATGTACGAGAGAAGTCAAGGAATTGGGTTACAAAACTTTGGTCAGACCATTGCTCGAATATGGTAGTGTAGTATGGGACCCTCATTTTACGTATCAAATACAGGAGTTGGAGAGGGTGCAAAGAAGGGCTGCTAGATTTGTTTCTGGAAATTATCGCAGAATGCAATCAGTGACGGATATGATAAAGGAGCTGGAATGGGATTCATTGCAAGACAGGAGGAGGATGAGGAGGGTCATGGGAGTGTACAGGGCATATACTGATGATGAGGCATGGAAAGATATTGCAGTAGGTATGAAAAGTAGTGCATGGAAGGGAAAAGATGACCATGACCACAAGCTGGCACTCGATTTCAGGCACAAGGGTGTAGGAAGATTCTCTTTTTTAGGTAAGGGTGTCAGGGATTGGAATGAGTTACCAAGAGAAACGATGAATAATTTACCGAAAACTTTGAAGGAATTTAAAGAAAAAATTTGTAGAGGGCAAATGTAGGTGGGTGCAGGATAGGGGGAAGATAGCTGTGTAGGGAAATTGCCACCGGAGCCTGTGCTCCATTGCAATTAAATTAAATTAAATTAAATTAAATTAAATTAAATAATTAATGCGGTTGCCACTTACAGATTAACCTCCTGTAAGAAAGGTACTAAAGTAGAAATGAAATTCTGCATGCAGATAACTGAAGTATATATTCTTAAAAATTTTCACAGAAGTTACAAAAGTCAAAGTTAGCAATGGCAATCGGAGAAAATCATTTTCCAAAGATCACAAGTCATGAAACAGAACAGACCGCACCACTCCGAATGAAATTGAAAGCTAAGATGAACACATGTCGGAGAGTTTTAGAGTTTTGGTTTGGCCACGCCCTTTTAGAAATGACGCCGGTCCGCCATACTGTAATGGTCCGCCCTACCCATAAGCCACCGCGACCCCGGGCCTTCTCAAACTTAAGAAACCATAAGATACGTGTGGTCGCTTCAAACCGATCTGATGAACTGCTGTCCCATCCTGTCATGGCTAACTTTTATCAAAATGGCCTACTGACCTAGACAATAGTCTATCTAGAAAAAGAATCTGTTAACTGAGTGCTACCGGAAAATCACAAGATGAAGAGCGTAATGAGACAAGTGTAGTGATGTGATTGGTTTTGTTTTTAGAGCTTCCAGACCGGTGACAATGAATTTTGAAAGTTGGTTAATTTAAAAGCACATTTGTTTCAAGTATTGCGATACGTCATCATACGTCACATGAAAAATGTGACCCCGCAAAACCTTAAGATCTCAAGTTAATATTATTTTCAAAGTGTTCCCCAGCCTTTGCTGAGTCTAGTGGTGTAAAAATCTTTTAAATCGGTTAAGGCTATCAGAAGTTATAGAATTTCTAAATTTTACTGTTTTCCCAGATTGTGCAACCGGAACTTCACTTTTTTATTTAAAGTCTATTGTGGCCTAAAACTAATTTTAAATCAAACCTTTATTTAATTTAAGCACTTTAGAAAAGATTTTAGTACGTGAAATATGTTAGTCGGAAAGAAATTGAATTTACAAGTTAGCTGCTATGACGCCATCACAAAGTGGACTTTTATTTACTTATATTTTCTTTTTTATTAGTTAATAATTATCGGAAACTTGAAGAATATTGACTGGCCAGTTATTTTACTTGGTTACATTTACTTTTAAAGCTCTTAAACTATTTAGATGTGGTGGAATTAAATGTTGAACTAAATCCCATGTGGAGATGCTTTAAAAATCATATTTACTGCTTTAAATTGGTCTGGAACTGCGAGTTATTAGTGAATTTAATATCAAATGGTGAAATTACTATTATTACAGTGCTTTACAGTGTTCAATTTAGCGGGATATTAGTGTTATGGCTGTGTAAACAAACCTGTGTATTCTACTTCAGGATTATTATGGATTACGTTCATTTAGGTAAGTTTATGGTTTATATTTTACTAGAAACTTCTTATTTATGGTTGCTATGTGTTGTTTGTTTACTTTTCTGTACTTAAACTGTTGTTATTTCGGTTTCAACTATGGTATCGTGTATTGACTGTTAACCTCAAACTTCGTCAGATTTTAGCTGAATATCGAAAATAGAGATTAAGGTGGCTTACACATACCAACTGAAAAAGAGAAGGAAAAGAAGAAAAAGGAACAAGAAGCTCAAGAAAATGAAAGGGAAAAGACAGGAGAAGATGGGGATGACGTGTCACTTGAGGAATTCAGAAACATTTTTTTGAAATTTTTTGAATGTACAGAAGTTAGTGCTGAAGATATAGGAGAGTGGGTGGTGTGTGATTCATCAGACCCTGTGTATGGAATTCTAAATGATGATGATCTTATTGAAAATGTTGAGGTAGAAGATGACCTTAATATCGAAGTTCAAACAGACAGAGGATCATCAATGAGTAAAGCATTTGCCAGCCTTGAAATTGCATTGAAAAGGATGGAGCATCAGCCCGAGTGTGACCATATTCAACTTCTCACTGTCAAATAGCTTACTTTAACTGAGATGTTCAGCAACAATGACAGTACTTATATACTGTACTAATGTACAACACTTGTAAGTACACCTTAACATGTACACTCCTGGAAATTGAAATAAGAACACATTGACGCCGGTGTGTAAGACCCACCATACTTGCTCCGGACACTACGAGAGGGCTGTACAAGCAATGATCAAACGCACGGCACAGCGGACACACCAGGAACAGCAGTGTTGGCCGTCGAAGGACGCTAGCTGCGCAGCGGTTGGGCACCGCCGCAGTCAGTGTCATCCAGTTTGCCGTGGCATACGGAGCTCCATCTCAGTCTTTAACACTGGTAGCATGCCACGACAGCGTGTACGTGAACCGTATGTGCAGTTGACGGACTTTGAGTGAGGGCGTATAGTGGGCATGCGGGAGGCCGGGTGGACGTACCGCCGAATTGCTCAACATGTGGGGCGCGAGGTCTCCACAGTACATCGATGTTGTCGCCAGTGGTCGGCGGAAGGTGCACGTGCCCGTCGACCTGGGTCCGGACAGCAGTGACACACGCCAAGACCGTCGCATCCTACGCAGTGCCGTAAGGAACCGCACCGCCACTTCCCGGCAAATTAGGGACACTTTTGCCCCTGGGGTATCAGAGAGGACCATTCGCAACCGTCTCCATGAAGCTGGGCTACGGTCCCGCGCACCGTTAGGTCATCTTCCGCTCACGCCCCAACATCGTGCATCCCGCCGCAAGTGGTGTCGCGACAGGCGTGTATGGAGGGACGAATGGAGACATGTCGTCTTCAGTGATGAGTCGCTTCTGCCTTGGTGCCAATGATGGTCGTATGCGTGTTTGGCGCCGTGCAGGTGAGCGCCACAATCAGGACTGCATACGACCGAGGCACACAGGGCCAACACCCGGCATCATGGTGTGGGGAGCGATCTCCTACACTGGCCGTACACCTCTGGTGATCGTCGAGGGGACACTGAACAGTGCACGGTACATTCAAACCGTCATCGAACCCATCATTCTACCATTCCTAGACCGGCAAGGGAATATGCTGTTCCAACAGGACAATGCACGTCCACATGTATCCCGTGCCACCCAACGTGCTCTAGAAGGTGTAAGTCAACTACCCTGGCCAGCGAGATCTCCGGATCTGTCCCCCATTGAGCATGTTTGGGACTGGATGAAACGTCGTCTCACATGGTCTGCAAGTCCAGCACGAACACTGGTCCAGCTGAGGCACCAGGTGGAAATGGCTTGGCATGCCGTTCCACAGGACTACATCCAGCACCTCTATGATCGTCTCCATGGGAGAATTGCAGCCTACATTGCTGCGAAAGGAGGATATACACGGTACTAGTGCCGACATTGTGCATGCTCTGTTTCCTGTGTCTATGTGCCTATGGTTCTGTCTGTGTGATCATGTGTTGTATCTGACCCCAGGAATGTGTATATAAAGATTCCCATTCCTGGGACAATGAATTCACGGTGTTCTTATTTCAATTTCCAGGAGTGCAAAAATATTGCCTTTTTATTTAATTAATTAAAAGTTGTTTCCTTTTAAAATATTTTTTTTCCCCATTTTCAACATAAATATGGTAATTAATAGAAATAAACCTTTTTTTCAGAAAAATCCAACTATCCAAATTTTTGATTATCCGAATGGGGCCCGGTCCAAATTGATTTGGATAATTGGAGTTCTACTGTATATCTTTTCAGGAAAAATTTCTACCTAACAAGGCACATATCTCATTTTGATATACACGGCTTAAAGTATCTGTAAAAATGAATGCAATGTTTTCTTTCACCAATTCATCTCAACTACCCTATGGCAATTTCTAGTTTTTGCTGTAACAGCCCTCAAACCAAGACTTTCAATGGAATTGTATTTATGAGGCATTTGTAGCAAGCTAGGGGTTGAGTGAATATGATTTTTTAGGGTTGTCTTGCAATTTACTGTAAATCGGTGTTAATGGACTTTGTTTTATGAAAATAAATTATGTAAATACTATTTAATATGTTTAAAGACTGAACGATGCACAAGAATTGTTTAAATTTTTGTAATTCCAAGTATTAAGGTGTGCTACGATGTTTAAAGGACAATTTAGTACAGTTTAAAATGATTTATGTGGATAATTTTGTGTGTAAATATCTTTAATTTTAATTTCTGAGCATTTCGTAATGGCTGTAAATGATTATGTATTAATTCTAATTGTTTTTAATTGTTTAAATATTGTTACAGTTCAAGAAATATCTGTCAGAAGCCTTAGTAATATTCTAGAACATTCTATGAAACTTATGTAAAGTGGATGGTAGAGATTCAGTAAACAAACAGTTTACGTCAGAAAAAGGACATTCAGTTGGAACAGTTTTGAGCGAACAGTACTGTATTGTCTTTGAAATTAATATTAAATGTAATCGCTTGTGTTTACATGTGACCAGTATCTTTGAAGTCCGATGCTTTACGAGAAATAAAAATAAAAAAAAATAATTGAAAGTGTGTCTGGAACTAATTATTTCATCTATAATAAATCATGAGACACCTAATATTACATTCTGACTTCATATGACTGTTCATCTCTAATTAACCCCTTAAATTACTTAAGAAAACAACTTTGAACTTGATATTTAAAAGAACTGGAGTTAATTCAATTCCCTTTCAACGAATTTAGTTATGGAATAACAAAATGTAGGTTATCTAACATAATGTGTTTATTTTCCCTACCCTTTGTTATTTACATTGACTAAAGCTGTTTCCTTTTCCTCAGTATCTATTGATTTACTTATTACTCTTGTTCCATAGATCACTAGATATCCTAGACCAGCAATCACAGCAGGTTTATAACATCTGGAAGCTACTTGGCACCTGATTAAGACATTAGAATGTTGTGTGTCTGCAATACCATCTGGCTACACATCAAAGAAATTACATTGAATCTATAAAATGTCTTCTATTATTTTAATTAATATCTCTTTCTTATACCAAGAGGTTTTTCTTTTGTGTCTATTGCAATGTTTCTGGACTTGGTACAAAATAACTGGGCATCATGATCAAATATTCCATTTATTTTTGGTAGTATACAGTAATTATTGTGTTTAAAGATATCAACAACAAAAAATATCAGTTGCAATGGTGCTATTAATTTGTATTTTCATAGGAAATTTATAATTTCAGTTTAGTTAAATGACAACACAAGGCTTTCATATCTAATCTTGCAATGCTATGATTAGGCCAACATTAAATTTTCCAGATAATACTATTTGCTTGTTATCTGTAAAATCTAGCAGCAATGAATCTAACAGTAATAAAAAAAGACTAAAATTTCCAGATGGGACTCTATAGATTGTTGTAATTATGAGCAGCTGTTTGCCCTATTCCAGTATTGTAATAAGCATTCAAAGTATTGTTCTGTACAGTACTTACTAATTGGATAAAGGAAACAAAGAAACTGCCGCGAGGCACTGAAAATAAGATAGGATAGGGAAAATAAACAGTTACCCGTCACTTACCACAGATGAAGGCAGGAGGGCGAGACACGTAAAAACACAAAAACAAAAGAATTACACAATATTTTGACTTTAGTCTTCCTCATGTAGGAGGCGAGACATATGGCAGGGGGAAAGATGTGGTCACATCCGAGCCTGCCACAGGAATCATGTGGCAGGCTCGGATGTGACCACATCTTTCCCCCTGCCATATTCTCGCCTCCTACATGAGGAAGACTAAAGTCGAAATATTGTGTAATTCTTTTGTTTTTGTGTTTTTACGTGTCTCGCCCTCCTGCCTTCATCTGTGGTAAGTGACAGGTAACTGTTTATTTTCCCTATCCTATCTTATTTACAGTACTTACTAACAACTACATAGCTGGATTGAAAGTTATTTCTAGAAATTTCTACATGACTAGATGACCCATGCAAAAATTTCGCGAAAAAAAAATCGGTGAAAAGTGAGGTTGAATATGATGTCACTAAAGCTGAGTCATTACTCTTCATACTCCTACTTCATTTATCGATTTTGGTTGTATATACAGGGAGATAAATGGCTAGAGACACAAAAAACAGATTTTAGAAAAATTGTCATTTTTGCCCTTTAAGGGTCGAATTACGAAAAATTCATATCTTAAATTATAATGTTACCACGGCGGAGACCTTAATCTTTAGTATGATACCTCATTTATCTATATCGGTTGGATATCAAGTCAGATAAATGTCACGTGACACAAAAATGCGTTATAGAAGCTTTTATACTTTTTCCATTTAAGGGTTGAATTCCAAAAACATTCTTTCTTAAAATATGATGTCACCAAATCTGAGACATTACTCCTCATAATCTTACTTGATTTTTCGATTTTGGTTAGATATCCAATGAGATAAATTGCTTAAGACACAAAAAATGAATTTTAGAAAAATTAACATTTTTGCCCTTTAAGGGTCGAATTACGAAAAACTCCTTTCTTAAAATATATAGTTACCATGGCGGAGACCTTATTATTTAATATGATACCTCATTTATCTATATCGGTTAGATAATAAGGGAGATAAATCGCTCGTGACACAAAAATGCGTTATAGAAAAATTTATACTTTTTCCCTTTAATGGTTGAATTCCAAAACAATTATTTCTTAAAATATGATTTCACAAAGCTGAGACATTACTCCTCATATTCCTACCTCATTTATCGATTTTGGTTAGATATCGAGGGAGATAAATGGCTCGAGATAAAAAACACGCATTTTAGAAAAAGTGACTTTTTTTGCCCTATAAGGGTCGAATTACGAAAAATTCCTTTCTTAAAATATAATGTTACCATGGCGGAGACCTTATTATTTAATATGATACCTCATTTATCTATATCGGTTAGATATTAAGGGAGATAAATCGCTCGTGACACAAAAATGCGTTATAGAAAAATTTATACTTTTTCCCTTTAAGGGTTGAATTCCAAATACATTCTTTCTTAAAATATGATTTCACAAAGCTGAGACATTACTCCTCATAATCCTACCTCATTTATCGATTTTGGTTAGATATCCAGGGAGATAAATGTCTCGAGATACAAAAAACGCATTTTAGAAAAAGTGACATTTTTGCCCTATAAGGGTCGAATTACGAAAAATTCCTCTCTAAAAATATAATGTTACCATGGCGGAGACCTTATTATTTAATATGATACCTCATTTATCTAAATCGGTTCGATATTAAGGGAGATAAATCGCTCGTGACACAAAAACGCATTGCAAAAATATTGATACTTTTGCCCTTTAAGGGTCGAATTCCGAAAAATTTCTGGCTTAATATATGACGTCAGTGAAGCGGAGATCTTAATCTTTAAAACGATGCTTCATAAAACGGTTTCAGATAGGTATCCAGGGAGATAACTGTCTCGTAACACAGAAAACAGCATTTTAGAAAAATTTACATTTTTGTCCTTTAAGGGTCGAATTCCGAAAACTTTCTTGCTTAAAATACGATTTAACCAAAGTGGAGACCATAAGCTTTAAAATGATACCTCATTCATTGATTTCGGTTAAGTATGAAGGAAGATATAGGCTTGTGACAAAAAAATACCTTATAGAAATAATATATATGATTATAATTCAAAAGTCTATCCATGTATGTTTGTTTCAGCATCATGCAAAAACTAATGACTATATTTCAATTCGATTTTTATAGCTTGAAAACTTAAGCTCTGACAAAATGAAATCATAATATCAAAACAGATGACAGGGTACCTAGGATTAAGATTTAACAAATTTAGCTATAATAACACATAGCATTAAAACTTTCATTAGTGAACGCATGGTATTTCCATTTCATAGTGTTCATGGTTGATTTATATTCATATCTATATTGTAAGAACGGAGACTTTCCCAGCGTATGCTTCAAATGAAGTCTTCACGGCTGTACCGTCGGATAGTGTTAACACTATCCAGCTGTACACTCGTGATCAACCTGTAAATGTGATGTTTATGTCTACCTTTTTGTCTAAGCATCAAGTAAAAAATACTGAATGGAGTTTACTGGATGGATTTTTCATGGATAAAATCTGCATAATTTATTTGCACTGAGTACAGATAGGTGGCACTGATTACTTTGCATCTCAGATGAACACCCCTTTAAAAGATACTCACCAAAGTTTACACTATAACATATATAAATATTCCACCTTATGAAGTCTGTTAACATTGTTTCATGACTAAGCAACTTTGTTTTTTAGAAAAATAGCTTTAGTCTAATCAAAGATCAATAAGTGTAACTAAATTGTGGAGTCTAGTTTGTGGTAAAGGTTACAAAGATACTTTGGTACATTAGAAAGATTTATGCTTTTCTACTAGAAGAAAAATTAAAGGCAAACACATTGTTACACACACCAAGGTTCGCATCTATCAAGCAGCGGTTCCTGCCTTGATTGATTTGCCTCATGCCATGCTTTCCATTATATGATTGTAACTGGATTGCCTGATCTTGGTTCCCTATGATGTCCAAATCCAAGCTGCTTGCCTCCTGGCAAACTGGCTGAACACCTGTTGTGCCTCCATCACTCTGCTTATGCTCCGTTATGTTCACTCCTTGACAGTTCTGATTGTATGACCAATGTACACTTAACCAGACTTGGATGGAGGAGGCAGAAAAATGCTTCCTTATCGTGGCACTGTACCAGCATTTGGGAGAAAAGTGAGAGATTTCAGGTGTTTTTATTGCTTGATTGACAGTATCAGTGGTCTTGGAATAACTGCTTCCTCTATCTGCCAAGGTGATTAGTTGTTATTCCTGAAGATGGTCTTTGGATGTTTTATTTCTTCCAGCAGACTCTCAGATTATGCACAACTGTGACCAATACTGTGTTATATAGTGTAGTGCAGGATGATGGAACCCGGAAGCTACTAAGTAGCGATCAGTGTGGTCAGGTTTTCAGTACATACTGAATACCAAGGTTCTGTAGTACCAACACATCCTTCATTTTCAACTTCCATTGTAAAGTGTATAAATACCATTAAGATGTTAAGGACTTCTAGTGCTGACTACCTTGTGGCCAAACAGTGAAAGGATCATTGATGTAACATTAAGCAGGTGGGTTTGAGTTTAGGATTCTCCAGAGCATTCTCTTCAAAAAAATCCATATAAAGAAATTTGCTACCTCCAGTGATTGCGTAGACTCCATTGCCACTTTATTGGATTTTTGTAGTATCTCCCTCCATACAAGAAATATGTGGATATGAGCACATTGCTAAAAGAGTTTGTGGTGCTTTGCTCAAATGACATATAAGTTCCTGAGGTACATTTACTTGAACATGGCTGAAGTGGGAGAAAGTGTCAAAACTGACCAAGAAGGTAGAATCAGAAATCATATCACATGGATATTCTACACAAATTCAGCTAAGATCTTGACATGGTGAGAATGTAGGTTAAGAATATGGGTAAGGAACTTCACTAGATGGTAAGCCTGTAAACCATTCGCACTGATCATAGAACGTAACAGCTCATACTCCAGTGAACCTTGGGTAACTGGAACAATGCTCACTATCTGAATTAAGAACATGACAGATCATGTCAGAATTTCAATGCTGTAGCCCAGCTGTGGATCAAGCCCTGCGCTAGCAACAGACAGACATCTTCGTCATGGGCATTGTCAGCTCCCTATATCAAATTATGAATTTATTAATGTCCTCACTTTATCAAAATAAGGAAAAACGAAGGGAAATTAACCTATCACATACTAAAGATGATGGTGCGATGAGAGAAAACATGTAAGGCACTCACACAAATACAATATTTCGGTAATAACCTTCTTCTTGCAGTAGAGAAACGGGCCATTTGGTTTCGGTCCCACTGACTGGCTAGGTAGTGGGAGAAATGATGGGAGAATGGCTAAGGAGTAATTATCGATATATCGGCAATGTCTGAGATAATATATTGCAGGCAAATGTCACACCTACAACTTGTACCTTCCAATACCATAACATGTCAACAGCCATTGTTCCAACAATCTCAATGACTGCTTTACTGTGATAGCAATCAGAGTTTCCCCCAATAGCACCACTGCATCAGAATTCCGGAGATGGGAACTAGCATATATTAGCGTCTGAGTATATATACACATTAATGTCCTTTGTAGTCACAAATAGTAAAATACACAATTATGGCACTAGAAGTAAAAATGATCTTCACAAGGATTACAAGTCATTGTCATTTGTTCAAAAAGGGATCTGATATTCAGGGATACATATCTTCAATAAGCTCCCCACTCATATTAAATGTCTAGCAGATGATAAGAATAAATTCAGGAAAAAATTGAAAGAATTTTTAATTGACAACTCCTTCTACTCTGTCGAAGAATTAATTTCTAAGGTATCTAAAAAATAACTGCTAGTAGCTTGTGTAAATGTAGATTACATAATTAATTTACCATGTATGCTATGACTTTACATATCCTAGTGTATGTATTATTTTGTTATGCAATTGTTTAATGTACTGTGTATGCTATGACTGTACATCTTCTGGTGTATGTATTATTTTGTTATGGAATTGTTTAATATACCATTTATGCTATGACTATACATCTACGTATTATTTTGTTATGCAACTGTTTATCTGTAAATTTACAACTTTCTATATCCCACGCAAGCCAGTCTCTTATATTGGGATCAATGGAAAATGAATGTAATGTAAATGTAAATACCAGAATATCCTGGATACCAAAAGCCCCCCCCCCCCCCTTGATCTTAACCACAGATAAAATATGACCACTTAATGCATCACTTTTTAATTTGATAAAAAAATTCCCCCTACTTACATATTTGAAATAGTAACAACTTTTCGCATCAGTACTAGGTACCCTTGCTTTACCTGGTACATATTGCCTGAAATATATTATCTGACATTGCTGATAAATCAATAGTCTACTTCGTAGCTGTTCCCCCACCATTTCTCCCATTACCTAGCCAGTCATTGGGTGACGTTCTGTGTGCACACATGTCTCAAACAAAATGACCCATTTCGCTACCGCATGAAGGAGATTAATACCGAAATATTGTATTTGTGTGTCCACCTTACATGTTTTCTCTCATTGCAGCCATCAACTTTGGTATATGATGGGTTAATTTCCCTTTCCTTTATCATTCAAAATAGCTACAGACGCTTATAGTCAAATACCATTTTTCAGAAATATTTATTAAGCTTCCCTCTTATGTCACATCGGGATGGAAGGAACAGTTTGGTACAATGAGTTTGCTCTGCTGTAGCCACACTGCAGGAATATTAATTGTTCCTGAAAGGTACTTGCAAACTTCTTGCCGATGAAAGAATAGGAAACAATTTTTCTTAGACAAATTAAAATTTATGTTCTGTTTGTCAGTTATATTTTAGATGGATTATCTCTTATACACTTTGTTTTATTTAGGTGAAGAAAGATTTTATTGTGGTATTGGGTTTGTGTCTAATTCAGTACGACTCAGCTTTCAGCTCTGGTATAAGAAACACATTGGAATTATAAATGTACGAAATGCAGATGGTTCTGATACTTAAAAAGAAGATATAATATATTAAAAAACAATTTGAATAGTATTTCTATGATTTTAATGTAAAGAAAGATTCATGACGCAAAAGGAACACAATTATTTACTTACCAATAACACTGCAACTAGTCTCATATTAGTCACTAACATATTACAAAACTGAGCAAATTTTTAATCGTTTTAATACTTGCCTTGACTGAGAACACCAATAGTGTCATCAAATGTCATTGCTTTGATGTTTAGTGATGCCAAAATAGCTTCCTTGTCAGCAAGAGTTGGGTCATCATTACTTGGAACTTTAGCAGATAGGATGACACACATATCACATAAGTTGACATTCACAGCACGGAGATCTGCACGGCTCAGTGGTGAACCCTAGATTCAATCAGAATGAAAGTCATTATACAAGTCTGTTGTATTTACAGCAATTGTTTCTGTTCAGGTGCTGATATACTTCATGTTCAATAGGAACAAATAATAATGGCCTTTGTAAATGAATCACATAAATACATTTTACACATGAAACAATGAATTTTCAAATGCAAAACTTTTGTCAGTGGAAGAACAAAAGCTGCTTGTCATTGACTCAATTAACAGCTACCGTTTTGTTATGTAGACTGTATTCACCTTGTACCTAATGTAAAGTGTTGGATAATTATTGCTTATAGACTTGCTTTAAGCAATACATAACAAGGTGTAGAAGAAGGAGTCTAATGACACTTATTATGGCAGTAATGAACATCTCTGAAACATCTTTTGCAATCCCAGGTGTTTGAAAATTATATGTGTATCCACTACCAATATTTTTATTATTATGAAAAACCTGGTGTGACAAATTATCTTATCACTCACTATGAATTCAAAAGACTCTGAAAATTTGTTTTTATGCATTACTGTTGGGGTGATGTGCAGCCTAGTAGCCAAATTGATTGTGTTTCACTAGAAGGCATTGGAATATAAGGTGGAAGTGGTCAAGATTAAAGTCTGTAAATAAAAGTGGCACACATCGATAACCAATTTTTACAGCCCAATGTGAAAGTGCCCATATCATGAATGTTAGCAAATAACAACGAAAGAAATTTGTAATTGGCGAATTCATTTCCTCTTCAGCTAGTAATGCTATGGCTGAACAGTAGGAGCTGTAAAGACAGTGGAATGCTTTATTGATGGGAAACCTTCTAGACATCACAGTTGCCTCATCTACCTGAACCAATCGTGTTTTCTATCACACACTCAAATATTGCAGTACAACTAAAATACAAGTTACTTAATGATGTGGCAGGTTGTGGCCATTGAGCTATACTGATAGAGCAGCCAATGTCAAGTATATACTCCTCACGCCACAGACAGGCAAGATAGATAACTACAATGCACTGACTAGTATCTTTTTACACAACAGACATGGGTCATCTGTGGGGAGGTTTGTTTTGGCAATTCTAAAGTAAAATTGTTTGAGGACGGATTAATAAGTGCAGATTGCTCTGGAATGCTACAATAGTAGTCCAACAAAAGAATAACAACCATGCTTCCAATTTGATGGTTGGATGGAGAGGATGTGGGACATATAGAATTGTGCAGCACTGCAAAGAACCAAGCTAAATTACAGCTCAACATTACTGAAGGCAAGCATATGGCATATTGTAAGTTTATTAAGAATACTGCCTGCCAAAATGATGATTATCATAACTTTTTGTCAACCCTTGGTAATCAAAGAAGATAGCAGAAATTAGTGTGGACCGAAGTGAAAATTTTTCGCAGATCACAAGGACATTGCTAAAATGTTATGCATGTATTATGTCAGTTTCAGCAGGGTAAGAACCAACAGAACTGTACCAAGACAACCAGTGAAGGGTCCTTCTCATGGACCAGCTGTGAAAATTCTCCTGGAAGACTTACAACAGTGACTAACTTGAACTTTCTCTGCCTGTGGTACAACTCAAGAAATCTATAGGAAAGACAGAGTATACATATATATATATTCTGTGAGACCGTATCCTGCACCACCCTCCATCCATGATGTTCTCCTGTTGATGAAGGGCCAAGTCCCGAAATATTCATTGTTTTTCCTGTTCTTGTGCTTTTTTATGTGTTCACCCCGCAAAACCATCATCTAAGGTAAGTGGTGGTTCATTTCGCTATCCCTTTTTTTGTAAATCCATTCGCTACTTAGCTCCTATTATTTCCTGATACTGTATATATGGTTGGAGATGATTTAAAGAAAATGTTTATCTCACTTATAGATCTCAGGTGGTTTAAAGATATTAAAATCTACTGGAGAAACAGCGAATTAATACATTTATAAAAGAAAAATAAACATGCTAAGAAGTGGAGATCTAAAGGCCAGTAAAAATGACAATTACCTGTTACAAAATGGCTGAATTAATGTCAGTTAAGCAGTTAGGTGATTTTTGAGAAACCTTCCAAGTTTCACTTCTAACAAATAAGAAGAAAAGAGGTACAATTGTCCATGTAGTAAGGTTAATGCAAATGGTGAAAAACTGCCGTGCTCTGTGTATGAAGGAAAAGGTTGCTGTAAATGTTGATTGACACTCATATTTGTGTCAAGATGTTTCTGCCCCAACATTTCCTTAGTGTGGCTCAGTAATACTAAACCTTGATACAGAATCTAGAGAGAGATAGAGTTTAATGCAATGTACCAATAAAGGAGGTAAGTCTTTTAATATTCTGGTCAGTGAATTTTAAAAAAAATCAAGCAAAATCAGGGGTTTTTCTTTTACTCTATGTCTGGAAACTGCATATCAAAGTTGTTCGAGTTGGAGAAGAAGAGAGCTCACCTAATAGAGATCACTTTAAATTTTCCTCCTATCCCACCAACTTCCTTTTTTTTTCAGTCCCCTCCCCCTTTTATTCTTTTTCCACCTCTATCAAACACAAATCATTGCTCACCAGAGTTGATATTGTTTTATTGATATATTTTAATATATCAATTTTCATATTTATTTGCATAGTACTGTTAAAATATTTTCTTATCAGCTCATTTTTTCTTGTGAAACAAACTGATTCTGCAAAGTTTGGTTTTTCTTCAATTGTTCATCCCCATTCCTGTCCTTATTCTTCTCTATTTTTGAGTCTGTACCAACTCCTTCCATCTGCTCAATCACCACACATTGCAACCATTGACCCCTAACACTCTTGAAACTCTGATCTGTTCTCATATGTATATCACCAAATATATGGAACTGCCGTGGATTGTTGCCCCATCCTATGCCAACCTATTCCTGCACCATCTGGGGGAAAATTTCCTGTTTGAACCCATTGTGTGGTTCAGATACATAAATGACATATTATTATGATCCCCTAGTATTTCTCCATTCCCTCAACAATAGACCTTCCACCTGCACACATTACACTCCTCAACGTGGATATTGCCCTGTGGCATGGAGCCTTTCATATCTCTGTTCACATCACTCCTACTAATTTACAACAATATCTTCACTTCAACAGATGTCATCCTTTCCTCATCAAACACTCCATTCCAGAAAGCCAACAACAGATGAGGCTGTTCTGATGAAGAGTCCCTCTGGAGGTATTCCATAAAACCTATCACAAGCCCTCATTTCCCACTGCTAACCTGCAGATCTTGTTCAAATCTCCCACACTGCCACCCACCCACCACACGCTAATCATCTGAAAACCAAGTATTAAACACATCGTGGGATGTGTACATTATTTCCCATATTCCTTCACAGAATTTTGCAACCTTCTCCCCAAAAATCCTACCCACTGCCCCTTACACTTGCTTCAGCAGAGCACCCAATGTCACGCAACAAATACTCTTCATCAGATTCTACTAATCTACCCCGTGGATCCTTTCTGTACAACAGACCTTGCTGCAAAACTTGCAGCATGCATCTGGTCACAGCACTCTATTCTAATCCAACACCAGGGGAAATCTCTCTCACAACAGGACATTCTGCTTGTAGTTGGAACAATTACTAATACGAACTTGTCCATATGTTGTTCACCCAAGCTGCCCCGCTAGCTAAGACTGTACACCAGTTACCTGTTGGTAAATTCTACTGGATTTGCTGTGTTCATATCTCAGTCGCCACTCAGAGATTTTACCCTTTGAAGTTCTTATTAGTTTACTCATCACATCATTGGATGGTTGTATGATACTAAATCAAACACCTTGTAACAAGTCCAACTTTAATTGTATTGAACGCCTTCACCAACATGGCATATTATAACCAAATCAGTACTTTGTTTCATCCTCAAGTTACACATACTAGTGGGAAACACTGACGCGGTTCACTCTCATTCAGTACGACTCACATACATTGTCTTTTACGTACTTCTGGTCAATATTGTTGACTGGAACTTCCACGTTCATCACTAATCACTATGCCCACAACCCACTTAATGCCTTCTCTTGTGTGTTTTTTTTTTTATTTTTTATTTTAAGTGCTGTAATCATTTACAACACTTGTACTGATCATTTTCTGACACTATGTAAATCTGTATCACCAAAATAACCACTCCATTGATAGGTAATTGAATCAATAATGGAACTGTTCATGCTAACACCCATTCAATACTTCAACAACTTGCTTACAACATTCTTGAGGTCTTTTAAATCATTATATTCCTTCTACGCTGTTAAAATTATAACTTATTAGAATCATTATACAGTCCATAATAAAACTGTTCACAGACTTTACTCTACCCAAACTTAGAAATTCTACATTTCTCGCCAGACTGCAATGGGGCATCCTAAATCAGCCTATCTTTTCTCTAATATTAATCACATGACTTGGCTCCACCAATCACTGACCTTCTCTTCCAAGCCCTACACCGCTACTTTGGAACCATCTGACTATATGTCTATGAATCATTCTCTCAATATTCCACGGCCTAGTAAAGGCTAACCTTGGTCCGTTATATACGTGCATTGCTATATATACCAATTTATCTTTTTCACTACCCTAGTTCATAGACAGGCCTCATCATCAACATCTTTCAATCAGCATGAATGGCCACAGGGCAAACTATCTATACTGTCCATGCAGCCCAATTCAGTTACCAAAACTACAATTGTTTTAACATAAGAGCAATCTGCTTTTGAACTCAGTAGATGGGTACTAGCTTATCAACATATTCTGGTCACCAGGCCTCTTCCTGGCCACAATCTCTGATAAGATTCCACCAATGAACCTATCAGATATTATTTTATTTATTTATCTATTTCTTCTTTGTGAGTTTATTCCTGTATTGCTCCCTTATTTATGTATTAATTTATTATTTAACTATACATATTTGTATCTATTGTTGCTTCTTGCCACTATCAGCAATATTGTTTTTTCAATAGATTATTCTGTTTTAATAAACCCCCTCCACCCACACTATTTACACCGTGCAGGCCCGCCGCTAGCTGTTTGAGCGCCCGCATGCAATACCGATTATGCCACCCCCTATCTAACTATATCCAGTGGTGGATTTAGGAAATTTCCGAACCAGGTCAAAAAACTGTGAGATTGGAGATTGCCGCCCCTTCGAACATTATTTGCCACCCCCATTATTGCCATTCTGAGTGTTGTCGGCCGCCCGAAGCAGATGTTGAGCTAAAAAAAAAAAGTCGCCCGCTACATAATATGCCGCAAAGTGGCAACTATCGCGGGGCGGCAACTGTGGATAGCTCGTTTTACCGCCCCCCTCGATGGGCCGCCCACGTGCAGTGCACGCCTTGCACGCCCGCTTACGGCGACCCTGATACCGTGTTCTCTACACAATGCCCAGTCATGCAGTAGAATACATTGTGAATGCACCTCCCTAGCTGGGTGAGTAAGGCGTTAAACTGAAGTACTGTAATATTATGTTCATCTTAGGTATTGTGTTGTAAGCTACCCTTCGCTTTATTTTCAAGATTCCGCTAAAATCCGACAAAGATTGAGGTTAACATCAGTACACGATACCACAGTTAAAATCGAGATAACAACACTTTGAGTTCAGTAAAGTAAATAAATAGCACATAGCAACCATAAATAAGAAGTTTCAAGTAAAATATAAACCATAAACTTACCTAAATGAGCGTAATCCGTAATAATCCATGAAGCAGAAAACATAGGTTTGTTTACACCACCATAACCCTGATATTCCACTAAATTAAACACTGTAAAGCACTTTCATAATTAGAAATTCACCATCTGATATTAAATTCACTAATAACTCACAGCTCCAGACCAATTTAAAGCAATAAATATGAAGTTTAATGCATCTCCACATGGGAGTTAGTTCAACATATAATTCCACCACATCTAAACAGTTTCAGAGCTTTAAAAGTAAATGTAAACAAGTAAAATAACCAGCCAGTTAATATTCTTTAAGTTTCCGGTAACAATCAACCAATAAATTGAAAATATAAGTAAATAACAGCCAACCGGTAATGGCGCCATAAAATCGAAACTTTAAAATTTAATAACTCATAAACTAACATGTTTAACAGACTAAAAACTTTTCTAAAGTGCTTAAAATAAATAAAGGTTCAATTTAAATTTAGTTTCAGGACACGACCGGCTTTAAATAAAAAGCAGAATATTTGGTTGCACAATGGAAAACAGTAAAATTTAGAAATTCCATAACTGCCGATAGAATTAACCGATTTGAAAGATTTTTACACCATTGAGCTCAGCAGAGGCCAGAGAACGATTTGAAAATAGTATTAACTTCAGATTTTAAGGCTTTGAGAGTTGGCATTTTTCCTGTGACGTAGTAAGATGTTTAACATTACGCGATTCAATTGTGCTTTTAAATTAACCAAACTTCAAAATTCATTTTCACTGGTCTGGAAGCTTTAAAACCCTAACCAAACACTTCACGACACTTGTCTCATTACGCTCTTCATCTTGTGAATTTCTGGTAGTATACAGTTAACAGGTTCTTTTTCCAGATAGACTATTGTCTCGGCCAGTAGGTCAGTTTGATAAAAGGAATTCGGCCGCCATGTTTTTACACAGTATATCGAAAGTCTTGAACGGGGTAAGATGTAGAGCTCCGGTTGACGAGTTCGAACAAGACGGGCTAGGAATGCGTGGTGCATGATGGGAAGTTAGGCATGATGGCCGACCGGAGCCATTTCTGACTGGCGCCATTTACAAAATTCGGCATAACCTACATATCAGACTAACAATTTTCGTCATGTGTTAATAGAAGATTTTAAGATTCATTTTGGGGAGTGCGGTTTGTTCTGTTTCATGATTTGTGATCTTCGGTTGATGATTTTTCTCCGATTGCCATTGCTAACTGTGACTTTTGTAACTTATGTGAAAATTTTCAAGAATATATTTCAGTTATCAGCATTCAGACTTTCATTTCTATATTAGTACCTTTCTTACAGGAGGTTAATCTGTAAGTGGCGACCGCGGTAATTATTACAGTTAGCATGCTACAGGTTTTAACACGGTAATAGAACTTTTTCAGGACTTTGACAACTTTTGGAAGACTTCGAGTTCAGGTGCTGAAGCCGATAACAACCCCAGTATCCGGCATTGTCCCTGACAGTGTGTTTGCTGATGTCCTCCTGTATTCAATGTATTGAGAGATAGGTTTATTTAATCTATCCTTTGATATTTTCATTGCCCAAAATTCTTTTCTGTCACCATTAGCATATTACTTTATGCCTCATCAATGTTGAACTCATTAGAGATGGTAAAGGAATGGGGGCAAGGAACAGGAAGGAATTGAGCAATGTCCTTTTGAAGGAATGGTTTCTGGCATCTTCCTGCAGTGATTTCAAAACCGAAATCTACATGACAACAGGAGGGATTGAAAACTGCGTCCTCCTGAATTCGAGGCCAGAGTTTTACTGCTCAGCCATAATGCTTGGTTCCCTTCCATATGAGTATATATATGCACTAAGTAGTGAAAAGGAATTACACATTAGGGTAGGGAAATGAACCACCACTTACCTTACATGACAGTTGTATGGTGTGAATGCAAAAAACATACAAAACACACATGATATAGTAATTTTTGGGTCATAGCCCTTTGCTAACAAGGTGTGTGTCTTACAAGACCACCTCAAAAAGTGACTGTTACCAGGAACATAGTGCGGTTAAATTCAAACTCACACCATGTTCCTGTGTGTATATTTGTATAGTGTTTATTTTGTCACTGCAGCCCTCACTGTTTCAACATTGGTGAGTGATGGGAATATTACATCTTTATTTTTATTGACTGCAAGGAAAACAGTTGAGCTATGATTTCCTCAAGCCTGTAACATCACAAAGAGTTAGCTATTCAAACACCTCTGACCCCAAAATACTAACAGCATAGGGTGACTAGAAACGGGGGCCCAGTTGTAGCAAACAGAGAGTCGATAAGTAAATATTAAGGTGAGAGGCACGGCTGAGTGGTGAGTACCGCGAGTGTACAGTGTTGTCAGTGTTATCTAGAAGGATAAGGAGTTTCTCAAGAGGTAATGATCTTGTGATGTGGGAGTGTGGTTGGATTAACCCTCCACCAACATTGTGAGTAACGCAGAGGACCATTTAATGCCATCAGTGATTGATAGGAGTGACCACTATTAAGTAGGTCACATATTACTAGCTCCTTTAGACTCACTTTTCCACATAAGCAGCAATCTTTGGAGATGAAGCATCATTTAATTTCTGACTGGTGGCTGATTCAGTGTAATTAAATTATAGAGGAATGAATAAACTACAATTCAACAGCTCATGTTATCAGTCTTGTCATTTTAAGTGTTAGTAACCTTCACATCATTCCACATTCAATTTAAATTCACCAGGATAGAATTCATCAGTCTGGCAGCTGTGAACTATTCTTCCTTAAACTGCATATTTCAAATAAGTGTTGAACTGAGAACTGTTAGTAAGTTTTAGAGAAGTATGATTGTTCTTAATGTGTAGTCAGCAGCAGCATAGTGCCTACCCTGAAATGAGATCCCTGTCCCTAAAATACTCCCCCCCCCCTCCCAGGACATGTGACAGTTCACCCTCCAACCTCAACAAACTTCCAGTCTACAAACACTGTTATTCACATCCTGTTAGACAGTCTAGTGGCTCCTTTAGACAATGCTGAAAGATGTGTTACACATACAAAGTATTGACTATTTGCACCAGTTAAAGCCTCCCCATTATAGAATATGCTAAATGTGAAATCTCCCAGGTAACCAGCTTCCTATATAGGACTGACTATTAATAAATGGCCACAGGTAAATGGTATCCACCCCAAATCCAGAGTACTCAGTATCAGGCTAAGACACCTTGAATGACACAAAAAATTTCAATTCCTGCTTTACTGTTTGTGGTATCAAAATATCTTCAATAACCATCTCTGAACTCAGAAGGTCAGAACAGGCCTATCATCACAAACTTAAGCTAACAGTCAGTGATCTGTTTAAATTTTCATCCCTTCCCAACTCCTATCTTCATTTTTTATCCTCTACTGTCTCTACATTACACAAAGCGCTGATCAACAAATGTGATGTTTAATCTCGCATTTTTGTACATTATATTATTTATTCACAAACACTGCTTGCCTTCCTATATAGGTTTCACTACCAATCCATTAGCCATAAGAATGAATGGCCACCAAGAGTCAGTGTTCACTTGGAATCCAAAACATTTGTATTTATTGGTCCCTTTGCATTGTACATAGTTTATGGAATAAGTCAAAAATAGTCTGTACGCACCCACACACACACACACACACACAAAGTCTCTCAAACTTTATCCCTTCTATGATTAACTATAAGATAACATAACTGTAAAAATCTGATAAAGACAAAACATTTATTATTATAAAAATACAATCAACACCTGATTTATATCATTTCCCTATTTATACTTATGAAATCACTGTGACTAAATTTTGCTTTGCAAATCCTCATCAATACTGTATAAGCAGTGGCTGAACAAGTAAATCTTCAGTGGTGATGTGAATTTAGTATTTTGTCTTACAGACTTGATCCTTTGTGATAGTTTATTAAACAATCTGATTCCCATATGAAGTTGCCCATTCTGACAGAAGATAGTATTTGTTTGTGGTATACGAAAGTCTAGTATCTGTCTAGTATTAAATATGTGTATATCATTGTGTATTTGTAGTGTATACCAAGAAGCTTCTCCATATTTTTTTTAATGAATTTTATAGTCCAGTATATACAAACAGAGCTGTGGTAGAATTTGAAACTTTCTAAATAAAAGTATAATTGAGGTTCTTCTTCGTACTCTTTAAATAATTCTGATAATTTTTTTCTGCATTTTGAAGCATTTGATATTTGGTGCGGAGTTTCCCAACTATAGGATGCCACACCTTAATAATAATAATAATGAGTGCACATACCCAAAATAAATATTCCTAATTGTTTCATTAGATATGCAATCAGCTGATATTCTCATCATATAGCAGATAGTATTTACTTTTTTTACAATGGTGTTCTACATGTGTGTTCCATTTTATGTTTTCTACATTTTTAAGTAGTTCACCAATTGGTTATACTGTATGTAACTGGGTATCTAAATTATGTTTTGTCCTGAAGTGTATGGCATGTGTTTTTTCTGTGTTTACTATTAGCTGTTTTGAGAAAACCAGAAGAGTCTTCAATTATTTAGTTAAATGTTCTTTAGTATATTATTTCATTAATATGGTGGTATCATCTGCAAATTTAATATATTTTTGGCAGTTATTTGTTGTTTCTAGATCATTGATACATACTAACAATTAGAGGTGGGCAAAAGAATCGTGAATCGATTCAAAGAGTCGACTTGTCTAAAAGAATCGTTTGCGGAATCGACTCACTTGGAAGAGTCACGGTTCACTCAAGAGTTGTTAAGAGGGAGCTCAGGAGCTGAGCCGTTGTTGCGCAATCGCTCACCGACTCGTCCAGGTTCTGAGTCGACTCCGAGTCGTTAACTCGATAATGTTTACGACTCTCGGCTCACTCGCTCTCGGCTCACTTCTGTCTTAATGACTCTTCCATGGATTTGGCTCTTTTTAACTCTTGATATCTGCGTAACTCGTGATTCCTTTCGATTCACAATCTTAGTTCCCACGGCGTGTTTCTTGGTTTGGCAACTTATTTGTAAGGAAATAAAGAATATTTATCTTTGGGACAGGAAAATTAAAAATATATTACAGAAATAAAAAGTATTTTTAAATTTAGGAATTTACTTTCTTAAATACACATTTCTCTAGTGTTTTTGGAACTAGTTATAAGTTTTTGGTTTCCTTCCAGAATGTTATAGATGCTACCACAACACAGATTTAGATTTACAAATAAATTATCAATGAATTATATGTCCTATAACTTTTATATTTTACCACAAATAAAGTATTTCCCGATTATTTGAGGACAGGGAAAAGTATACCGATTTCAGAGTCATCTGCTATTCCCATGTTGCGTGGGTTTTTCAAATTGCGAATGCATCGAGTACTGAATTTAATTGCGATGGAGCGCGTCCGGTTATTATCATACGAACTTCATCAGTGTTTTAGTTGTTCTTCAGTTCTTAATTTTGTGGATAATGCAAACATTTTGCAATAGAAATGAACAAAGTTTATTAATTGGACCATTACAAAAATTAGCAGGTGCTGAAGCGGCATATATATGTTCCAGCTGGTGAGGTTTCTACGAGGAAAAAGGTTAAACGAAAAGATGTTGGGGAACAGTGCCGTCGATGAATATAGGGGAGTGTCCAGAAATTACGTGAGACTTTTTAGGGGGGGGAAGGGGTCTGGAAAATCTCACGAAATCTCACCAAGGGGGGGGGGGGGGTCGACGGATATCTCACGTGAAATTTTGAACTTGAACGAGTGTAGAACTAAAAAAAGCGTAAAAAATACCAGTTTACAGGTCCAAAAACTGGCTTTTGAGGGGGTATCATTCTTTCGGGGAGCACGACAGCTAAAAAAAGTCTCGAAACTTCTCCTGGTCGAACAACTGGGGGGTGGGGGTTCCGTGAAAATCTCATGAAATCTCACCAACGGGGAGGGGGGGGGGCGCCGGCAAAATCTCATCAAGTCTCGCGGAGGGGGGAAGGGGGTCTAGATTTCCGGAAAATAGCCTCACGTAATTTCTGGACGTCCCCCAAAATAATAATACTGAAACCAAGAAAATAAATATAAAATTTGAATTATGCCATTTAAACAAACACTGATTTATTGGTTTGTAGGTAAAATGCTAGTGATACGCTGTTTAACTTAAGAAAAGCACCATCTGGCAAATTCAAAAAATTTGCCAAATTTATGGAGTAAAATTGGAGCATATGTAAGGGGCGTCCATAAACCATGTAGCTCCATTTTGGCTTCTTGTGAACCCTCCCTCCCCCCAAGTAACTCGACGTGGCTTATGTCTCTAACCCCCCTCTCCCCACGTAGTTTTTTCCATGACGGAAATAAATATTTACATGGTGTTGAGTGTTCTGTATCTCATTTTAAGTGTGACAAATAATATGAATGAAAAGCTATTTGCCCTGGCTCGGAATCCCACCTTCCAACCCCCTCCACCCTCCACCCACCTCTCAAGACCGATCTACGTGGTTTATGGACGCCCTCTAGCGAGACGTGTAACAAACATGCCACCTACAAAATCAACAATCTAAATCAACAATCTCAATCGACAATTACAATCTGCAACAAGGCTTAGAATCAGTAATGAGGTTTGACAACAATTAGCTGGAAGCCTTGAAAATTTCACAGTGTGGCAATCTCACATATTGTTGACCCAGTTCGGAAAATTCCCAGATCCACCACTGGTTGTAGTTAGACAGGGGGCGGCGTAATCGGTATTGCGCAAGGGCGCTCAAATAGTTAGTGGAGAGCCTGCTCGAAAGCTGGACAGTTAATGACTGAAAAGAGAAGTCGGCTCACATCACTAAAACTAACGAAAATGCTTTTTGTAAATAGCAATAAAAAACTTGTGTAGTTTTCATAAGTAAATAAAATCATTTTTATTCTAAAATTAGTGTTTTCATTTGTTTAAATAATAAAATAAATAGTTTTTGCAATAAATAACTTACAATTTAACTATAAAAAACAAATATTATTATTTTAGTTAGAATTTGTTAATAATTTCCTTCTTGTTGGTTAATAACTCGTTATCTATTTTCGTCATTCAAAATATCATGTGAAAAGAATCGAAGAGTCGTTTAAAAGAATCGATTCTCAGCGAGGAGTGAATCGATTCCAAACGATTCATCAAAAAGAATCGGTTTGCCCATCACTACTAACAATAGTATAGGCCCAAGTATTGATACTTGTGGCACTCCATATTTTATGTGTTTGCTATCTGAGTGCACATAGTTTACACTGTTGTCAGTCTTAAAGCTACATTCAACAATTTGTTTTCTATCGTGTAGGTATGACTTTATCTAATTGTTAGCTACTGTGACATAGTGGTAAATTAAAAGTTAAAATGATTGATATATAAAAAGAAGTGAAGTTAGGAGAATTGTTGAGTAGAGGAAACAACCAAGACAAGATTGATGTAGCGGCAGCGTAAAAATTAAATTGAGAGATCTTGAGTAGGAACAAACCTGCAAATCTTGGGATGTCGAGGCTGTCTCAAACACGGTCATTATTGGTATTAGAGAACTTTTAAACTGGCAAACGAAAGAAATAAACTGCAAAAGATTATAAACGAAATACAGTCTACAAATTGTATTTATTTAATTACATAGATCTCTTGCTCGCATTTAATTTATATGTGACACTACTTCTATAACTGCTAGGTGATCTAATTTTGAGAGCAAGATATTCAGTAGCTATCCATGCCACCTCCCACGACACCAGTAATTTTAATTCTTGTTACGCGGTCTGTGCTATCAGAGTCCTCCCGAACAACAGCAGCTCCTCTGAACTCAGAAGGTGGGAACTTGTCCACCAATACAAACTAGACACAAGACAACCTCCTGGTCTCAATTTGAGATAATACCCAGTCAGTAATTTTCATTCCCTCCATCATCTCATAACATCCATCCCCACTGTATTAATTGAGCCACCAAAAACCAGAGATGATGTTTAACTGCATAAATTCTTCTATTGTTACTATTATTTTGTTTACTTATTCATTTTTGCTTACTGAGATTTCTGTTGTGAAGACCATCATCTAAGGTAAGTGGTAGTTCATTTCACTATCCTATTTTTTAATTCCTATTATTTATTCAGTATTTTCTTCAAAAAATCTTCAACTTTTTCTGTCCATGTTATGTTTTTATTAATTATTAACTTATTTTGCAAAGATTACTTGTACCTTTTTCCCTCTATTACTCTATATGCCCTTAGCAAATTGCCCAGCTCAACTGCCACAAACTGCAACAGTTGGTTCATAATGCCTGCCTTGCATTCACCATGTTCTACTAGTAAAGGAGGATTGCATACCTCATAAATGTGAGTTTCATGACTGTTCATATGATTTTCATGTATTAATGTCATCTTGCCACCACCTATTGTAAGCAGTGGTTTATTCCCCAATCCTAAATTTATATGTACAGTTCGTTGATAACACATACCTTCTGTCTGAATGTTTTACTGACAAAGAAGGGTTCTATGTGCTATATAATTGCATCTTCTGTTACCTTGATTATACATATATATCCAACATGACTGATCGGTATACTTTACCTTTTCTTTCTCTATAAATACAAATTAGAACAGGGAAATAAACCATCACTTACCACAGATTATGGCACGGTGGCACTGACACAGGAAAAATGTACATACTTAAATCAAATACTGAAATTTTTGGGTCTATACCAGTCCTCAGCAAAAGAAAATACTGCACAAATGCTGCAAGGAGCAATACTGTCTTTGATTTGGAATCTGTTTATGAACAACTTCAATAATTAATAAAGATGATTTTGATTATTATATGCATATATACTAAAACAGTTTTTTGTAAGAAGGCAGCAAATAAGTCAAATATGTTGATAATGAGTTTAAATTTCTCTTAGTGTTTCAACAGAACCTTCTAATAAAATCATTCAGTGCTAACCATAAACATCTCTTCAAGATGCAACTGTTAATTAAGCTTTCATTTTCTTAATATTAACAAATATTAGATTACAGTGTATTTTGTCTTTTTTTCCGCCAATTTCACCACAGCTTCTTATATCTTGAAAATGTCTAAATGAGCCAATTTCATAAAAATTGTTGAGGATTTTCCAAGAGTCATATAGTAACTGTTATATTTACTTTTATAAAAGTTACCAACCACATAGAAGAAAATAATAATCAAATACTAACAAAACATAATAAGCAAGATTAAATGAGTGGAGCATTACAAACTGAATGAATCATTTTGATAAAAGTGAGAATGAAAATATTCTTAGTAAATGAAAATAGGAGAAACATGGAAATTAAAACTATAACCTACCACAGATTAAACCAGCAGGTTCACGAAAAACACCTAAAGACGAATACACTGTACAGTATTTCAGTGAAAATCCTAATCGTGTATAGTTGTGATGCATATGGCAATTATGAGACCAATTAGCAGAGAGTAGGCTCCCCAAATATACTAATCTAATGAGTCTCAGTGTGTACACGTCCAATCCCCTTACCATATTTCTCATCTTTATACATCACTTAGTTTTATACCAAAATATTGTAAAGTGTGCTAGTGTTTATATTTTTGTTATGGCTGTCCTGCCTTTATCTGTGGTGAGTAATGTACTTACTTTCCCTCTCCTTCCTGAATTTGATTAAATAAATAATCCTGTACTTATGCAATCAGACTCACATTTAGAACTGATATTTTTGGTAGATTCTGCAGCATTTTCCATTCTCTTCTTATATAGTCTACAGATCCTACTATTACTACGTGCTTCAGTTCATGGTAATGGAAGTTCGAGGCCCTCAGTGGCATTACTAGGTTCCGCAGCCCAATCAGCGGAGAGTCAGGATCCGCAAATAGACACACGACGACATGTCCGTTTAGAACAGTCATTGCTGCTTGGTTACGATCCTTCAACAAAAAACATGAAAATATATATTTAGGTGGTTTTAAGTTAATGAAAGCATTTTGAAAAATTTGTATACACCTTTTTTTCCTCGAGACAATTATTTATTATGTTTCCTCCAATTAAATAACACATTTGATTAGAAGTTAATGATAATATTAGACTTCAACCACACCACCTGACAACATGTTTATTTAAAATGACACTTTGCGATTTATATAATTTGCAATTCACAATAATCTGTAATAAACTGTCATGTCATCTCCTTTTATTTCATTTATATTATCATTCTTTTTGGAACTGTGTTTCAGATTATAAAACATATGCTAATTTTTTCAAAGTACAAGATTAACATAAATTCACAAAGCACTTAAATATACCATTTCACACACAAATGTATTAGGGAGTTATAACCTAAAGATGTATATAAATTTTATTCAACACCTAATGTATTTAATCATGACAGATAAAAATACCAGGGTGCTCATTACATAGCTCAACTTTTTCAGAATTTAGCTGTAATGATATGCAGAATTTGAGCCCCGATGTAAACACAACTGACCCCTCTTGCAATATGTCTCACCTATTGCACAATTAAGGACTTAACAAATATATTGTAAAGTGCGTTCATGTTTAAGTGTTCACCGCGGCCTTTCTACTTTCATCTTGGTGGCTAATGGGTTTACTTTTCCTATCCTCCATTACTTTATTAAGCTGAATTTATAATACACACAAAGTCTTCTTCGGATAAGCAATAAATCAATACAACAATTTTAAACCAGGCAAAAGAATATTTTCATAAAAAGTCATTTTATAATGTAGGAGTTGAAAGATCTACTAAGTAAACCCTAAATGACTGATTGTTTTGGTCCAATCTAAAAAGCTACCGAACCAGAAGGCAGAGGATAAGAGTAGCATAGATCGATATATCTCAGAGTGTTCGATAAGGAAGAAATCTTTGCACAAAAAGTATAGACAGAAAGTTCAAACAGGCTTAGAGAGATCATGTGATGAAAGGAGTGTTTGAGATTGGCTGGAGCAGATGAGAGAAGGCGGTGGCCATGTTGACTTCTTTAGAATATCTTCAGATGTCATTTATTTAAGAAGTGTTTTAGACACTGTATTAGTGACTGGGAAAAGCACTATGCAGATATTGGAATTGGTATCGTATAGCTAAGAATACTGCGTATGGCTGTGTTGATCGCAAGGCTTGCGCAAGCTCAGCAACATGTTTTTTTCCACTTAATAGAGGGTTAACCCTGAAATATTGTGTTTTATGTGATTGTATGTTTTTTCGTGTTGCTGCTGGCCTCCTCCCTTCAACTTTTGTGAGTGTTTGGTATAATTTATCTTTCATTTCAACATAAATATATCATCACAGTAGTTATTTCATTACATTGTTATAGATTATACATAGGACGGAGATGAACTGGGGATTGGTAGGAACTCCTTTGTGAATCAAGTAGGCAAGAGTTTTGTGCGCCAATCACAACCTGCACAGCTTATCAGCAACCCTAAATCGTTAAAAAACAACCACAGTCCAGTCCTGATCAATCAGTAATTTCCATGTCTTGAATCCATCAACTGAATCCTTCAACAAGACTATGATGATCCTTTGAGTCTGTTTAGTAATAAAATACCTATTGCCCAAAATCCACCCTGCCCTCTCCAGGATATGTTTCAGTATAATCCTTGACTTCAGCCAAGTCCTATCCACAAATAAGAGTGTTCCCCATCCCACCAGATAGCCCGAAGACTCTTTCGCATACAACAGATCCCACTGCAAGTTGTGCAACTCATATAATGCCTCCAACTCCTTCGTGACTGAGGAAAGCTTTCCCATTATAAGGCACATCAATTGCACAACTTCCCTTATAATATTCCAGCTAACAGGAAACCACTGTCCAGTCTCTTACACAAGTCTGACCAGAAATCAATTGTTGATTAGACTGCATGGCCAAAGACAAATGGTATTCACCCACAATCCTGACTACCCAGTATCTCCTCATGTCACCTTGCATGACTACAATAATTTTAACTTGTGTCTCATTGTTAACACTGTATGAATGCTCCCATACAGGAGCAGCCCCTCTGAACTAACAAAGTGGTGTAACACCACAGAGTGATGATGTGGGTATTTGCATATAAAGGAAGGCGGTATTAGGTTTATAAGTGAGTATCGAATGTGTGACACATTCGATAGATTGATATGGAATATCGTTGGGAAGTCAGTCAGGTATTGTCTACGGAAGAGTACGAATGGTGGGAGCGGAGAGCAGCCGCACGTGTATGTATTGTGTGGACGGTATACTATTACGTAATCAGCAGATTATTATGTGAACAGTGCTGGAGTACTTTTGGTAGACTGTGTATATGGCCCGGAGTGATATGATGTGCTATAAACTTTGTTTGGTGAACTGCTACAGAGTTGTGCCACATCGATGGTTGAATAATTAGTTACTGAAGTTGGACTTACTAATTCACGAACTTATTTATCCTCGAAACTACATTCCTTGTGTCTGGTCGCTTACTTTGGTTTATGTAACATTCTGAAGAATAAATCTTAGTGAACTGTGGAAACCAGTTCGTGAGTGTGATTTATCAATAGCTTCCCACATGTTCTTTTGAATGTTATTCAATTAAGGTATTTAATTAGTAAAGCTAACCAGACTGGCGACCGCACGGGAATCGAATCGTATAACTAGAAATAACAAGTGGTAAAAGGGAGCATTGAATGTTGCGTAAAGCAACATAGCTGTACAATCGCAACGACGAACACTAATTAACCATATATAAAAATATTATGTTACAGTGGGTACTGGCTTACTAGTACAAACTTGGTACCAGACAGCCACCTAGTCTCAGCTTAATACAACGCCTAGCAATCTTGCTTCTATCCAGCCCTCTCCCCTCCCCCAATATCTCTTCCAAACATTAACCATTGCTCACCAGGAGTATCTTTTAACACCTACCTGCTACAATATTCTGCTCAGACCCAAAAATTGTTTACTGTGTTTGTGTATGTTACATGTGTTCACACCACACAACCATCATATAAAAGGTGTGTGGTAGGTGAAGGACAGTTTGGGTTTAGGAAAAAATGCAGTACAAAAGAAGCAATTCTGGCTTTAGTATTAATACTTGAAGAATTCATCAAGAAAACAAAAGACACTTTTATGATATTTGTTGATTTAAAAAAGCTTTTGATAATTTTAGGTTCAAAATTTTAAAGAAGTCAGTTGTAAAATATCAAGATGCAATTTACTAACAAAGAAAATGAGCAGTGAACTTATTTTATAACATGTCTCTATCTGCAGTGGTTTACATTTGTTGGTGTTTATAAAGCGTTCATTGCAACGCTTAGTGATGAACGATATTTTTGGTCTTTCCATCTGGAGAGAAAACAAATAGAGTCGATGGTTTGCCAACTCTCAAACGCACCACATACCACTGCCCATGGGGAAAAAAATGGCAATTCAAAGATTATTTCACACACTTCCAATGATTGGCCTTTCAATTTATTAATCATCATTGTGAATGCAAGGCGAACCAGAAAAACTTCAACTGAAATGACAAGTCGGTTGGAATCAGTGGTATTCTTGGAACCATAACATCCGCACCCTTGAACATTCTGATAACGATCGTTGCTTCAGTCATGTTGTTCATCAGCTTCTTAACAGCAAGTCTTGTTCCACTGCATAGTTTCAGTTGGTTCAGATTGCATAGTATAATTATCACCGAGATGACCTTGAGCTGCAGATTGTGCAGCAGCATTCCTGGCAAATCCAATGAATTCAGGAATTTAACTGGATAATTTATGACTTCATCTGGATTGGTAATTGAATCTTTCGACTTAAATCAATGCAATTGGCCAGCAATTTGATTTTGAATTTCTATGTTCAAATAATCCACATTATTATTTTCTATTCAACCAAACATGGTTTTTGTAATTTGCACCAATATTTGAGAATACGTTTGTGATCAATTCTTCTTTTGATGTCATCAATTGACAAAAATTAGGTGGGAACGAAATGAGGCCAGTGGAAGCGTCAACTGGAATTTTTACATTGCAATGTCTAATAATTGATTGGAAAACACTTCTGCCAATTTGTCATTTTGTAACATGACTTACCTATTCATTGTTAATGTGAGAGTTTTCATGGATCTCCACAAATTTGATGACTTCAAGCGAGCATTTAATTCATCAGCAGTAGTTGATTTTGGAATGACTGGCAGCATTTGATGAAAAACTGATACATCCGTGGTGAAATTGACTGTTGGATTGTATCAAAATACCAAAGGTTCGTATCGAATTGTCATATTTTCCCATGTGTTTTGTCAATGTTTTGTGTGTAAGTTCTAACTGAGCAAGTGGGACTTGACTGTATCTGTTCCAGGATCCTCCAGAGGGTGCTGCATATACAGTTACTATTATGAAATTTTAATTATTGATATATGTAGAACACGCTTCAACCGTTAAATAAAATATGTGGTGGTCTTTCTTCATTTAGACAAAATATTTAAAGATATAATTTACAGAATATGACTGAGTAATTCCGGATGAACTTCAAGGTTATAAGAATTAACTTGGGAATGTGTATTAATTTTTTGTTTACAGTTTAAGACACAAGAATCAATTGTGTTATTTCTCACATGAGAGATAGATTCTGAATATTACATACCAATATACATTCTTCTAAACATTTTGCTGGACCCCAGTGGAACATGCCAGTGGAATCATATTTCATCTCTGTTTTCTCAAAGTCAAAGTCTTTTGCTTGGTCATCAGCTATTCCAACTTGAAGTCCACCATTGTTGTTCATATTGTTACCACCTGAGTTTCTGCTTGTTGGCCTGCAATAAGAAAGTATTAAATTGATTTATAATATAAACACAATTTAAAATTACAGTGATTATAAATGCAAAAGGATTGAAAATATTTAAACAGAAATAAAGTTTTAAAATCGTGAACAGAGTTATATGTCTAATGCCAGTAAACTATCCATAATAACAAAATATCTGCACAAAACAACACACATACAAAGAAAAAAAAACAGTATTTCGGATAAACACACATTTTCATGTTAACAGAAGTACATGGCTGAACTTCCGCAAGCCCTGCATTGCACAAGCTCAGCCATGTACTCCTGCTAACTTGAAAAAGGGTGTTTGCTTGAAATATGGTTTTTTTCTTTGTTTGTGTGTTGCAACTGCCCTCCTCCCTTCAGCTTTGATGAGTGTTGGGTGTATTTTATCTGTCCTGTCCTAACGGCAGTTCTTTCCTTCCATTGTT
Source organism: Vandiemenella viatica (assembly GCA_031002005.1). Classification (NCBI taxonomy): domain Eukaryota; kingdom Metazoa; phylum Arthropoda; class Insecta; order Orthoptera; family Morabidae; genus Vandiemenella; species Vandiemenella viatica. The sequence continues at coordinate 11,905,661 of JARYHS010013630.1, forward strand.
ACCGAAAATATCTGCACAGGTAGATGATGATGAAATATATTATGTATAAGTTGTGCTACAGCATCTGCTGCAGTCTTATACATCAAAACTAATATGGGCGTCGATTACAACAAAGGGAAATGTAATGGCAAAATGATTTAAGATTTTGCTATTAACTGCAAATAATACTCTAAAATTTCTTCAGGTAAGAAATGTTTCATGGTAAAAAAAAACTGCTGAGTAAACAGTAGTTTCACCACAGCTATAGACATGATATGGACATTGCAGCATTGATGAGGAGAAAACACAAGTCAATACTCTGGAAAATTATTACCATTGGTGATGACAATATGTACAGAAACAAAGCCATTTTATGTGTGGATTAACCTTGTTTGGGATATAAAATTCTTCATCATCTTGCAGAAGTGTTTTTTTTTCCTTCCAATAGTTAGCCTTGCCTTATAAACAATATAATGCTTCTATTAGGGAGTACTATGACACTGAACTCATCAATGATGGGAAGATTTTGTGTTTCAGTCGGCACCACCGGGTAGTTCTTAGCACCTAAAGGAACAGTTCATCAAGGAGAAAATTTGTGACACTTTGCCGTAGGATTTCTATATAATACGAACTGTAACTGAGTTACATTCATACAATACTCTTTAAGAAGACATTTATAGTATACAGAGATCAGAAGGGTTGGACATTTGAACAGTTAGGTGTGTTTCAGACATAGATCTGGAGACAGGGGCATGCAGCTGCAGGAGAGCAATTGAAATAGGAAATTCTGTTACTTGGTAACAGTTTGACAGAGGAAGATAGTAAAAGTTAGTCAAAAAGTCAGTTGGGCGATGGCAGAAAAATTGTCCAGTTAGTAACAATTAGAGGGGCAGTTTAAAGAGCTGTTGTTGTAAGGTAACAGAATGTGTAGTTGGCCAACAGATGTAATATGTAAATGCTATCTCTGGAAATCATTTATATAAGCTGATTGTATGATCAATGAATGGCCGACTAAGACATAAAGGGCAGATGTGAATGTCAATTTACAAGTGTACCAATCGGAGACCCACTTAAAACAGCCAATAATTTCTTGTATTTCTTATTCTGATTAATTGCATCCAAAAGGCACAGAGCGATAAAACTACAATAAAATTAGATATTAATTTGACAGTTGATAAGAAACATCTGTTGTCATTTAATACACTGAAGATCAAAATCCATATACATAATACTGGAGATGCAGTAACGTCAATAAATAATAAAGGAATGGGAAATTAACCCATCACATACCAAATTTGATGACTGTGACAAGGAAAAACACATATGGCAGACAGAAAAATACAATATTTCGGTGTTAACCTTCTTCATGTAATAAATAACAAGCCATTTGGTTCTGGACGAGTGTGCACACAGAAAATCATCCCATGGCTGGTTAGGTAGAGCGAGAAATGGTGGTGAAACAGCAAAGGTGTGGACTATCGATATATCGTCAATATCTGAGATAATATATTGCAGCTGATAGTAAAATTAACATATATAACATAGTGGTACTGACACAAAAAATTAGTAGTAGTTAAAATATGTAAAAACAGAAAATTAAAAGTGATGGGTTAAGTGGTAGCATTTTATCAGTGGTTAAGGGCTGGGGGTGTCTGGAATCCATGATATTCTGGTACGCTAGTTCCCATCTCTGGAGTTCTAAAGCAGTGCTGCTATCAGGGAAAATAGCAATCAGAGTTTTCCTTGATAGCACCACTGCATCAGAACCCCGGAGATTGGAACCAGCGTACCAGAATATCCTGAATACCAGACACCCTCTGCCCTTAACCACTGATAAAATGCTACCACTTAACCCATCACTTTTAATTTAATTAATTTCTTTATTTATATATTTTAACTATTAATAATTTTTCACATGTATACTAGGTACCCTTTGTTATATATATTAATTTTACCATTGCCTGCAAAATATTATCTCAGACATATTGATAATTAATTTCTTTTTCCTTCATTATTTATATTGCCTAGAAGATGCTTTCTTTTTCCTTAGTTTCATTAAATGTTAGTAAATAAAAGTATAGCAGCTGTTTTATATTTGTTTATTGCCATATGTGTTTCACCTCTCATTGAGGCATCAACAATGACGAATTTAATTTATATTGGTGCTATTATGGATGGTAGATGCACATCTCTCATATTTCCCCAAATCATGTTCTGACCACTGACTAGATCCATTTGTCCAAATGTTGACAGCTAGATGTAAACAACACGTATGGCACTACACAAGTACAAAAGAGTTGCATTGGCATTATTTATTAATGCTTAACTAACCAAAAAACTGCATCTGGGGGTGGGGGGGGGGGGAGGGGGTGAATGCCTTGCAATGACATTGAACACATTTTCTGATGATGGGAAAAGTGGGGATACAAATTAGTAATTCTAAAAACATCATGTTAAATGCAGCAAATAGGTTTAAGAACTGTTTTTTGGTTTGCAGTACTGTATTACTGGAAAAAGTTGCTAAAAAAGGAAAACAATGATGAACTCCCATATCTTAACAATTGCTGAAAATCTGGAAGAAAATGAATAGAGAGGAAAAAATAATTATGTATTAATAATTATGTAATAATATGGGACCTTCCATGGCAATTTGATTCTGAAGATTTGTGCAGGGTATATCAGTACATGTTAAGGGGACAAAAATGAGCAGGAAATTCATACTATTACAATAATAGTCAGAGGGAAAATGATTTTAGGCACTAAAAATAAGGCAGAAGGAGAAAGTAAAAGCAACACTTAAAAAAGATGAGGGCAGGAGTGTGACAACAATCAGAAAACTCTATTACAAGATTTTGGCAGTAAATTTTATTTTTTTAAATAGATAAGATACACCACAGGGAATCAGATGCATATCACACTAAGGCTCATCACACAACTGATGTGGAGGACCTCGATGTGCATGTCATGTTTCTCACCTGTTCAGATGAATAAGGTTTACCACCAAAGACTGTAATACGTGTTTTATTTTGTATTTGTATCCATTGCTGTCCTGCCACCAAACTTGGTAAGTGTTGGTTTCACTTTCCCCATCATCTACATATTTAAGTTACTGATACAATTGCAATGTTTATTTAATCATATTATGAAACTAATATTTTGAATACTTCTGTAAATATGTCAGAGAACATTGCCATTTATTTGAAAGTATTTATTAATTGAGATATATAATAAACTATACAATTATTTTTGGCTAATATTTTTATGGTAGGCCTGGTCACTTTTGTATGAATGTTTATGGCACTAGTGGAAAAGGACTGATATTCACTTAATAGGAACAATTTATTAATTTAAAAAGAAAGGGAATAAACTGAATACAAATAATCAATCAGAAATGAACTCTATTTGGTTTTTTGCTGAATTAAAATGAGCACTAAATATCAACCTGATCTTTAACAACTATTATAACAACAGAGAAACATTTACTGAATTATTTCTAATTTTCTGAAGAAAATATTCATTTAAAGAGTGGTGTGATATATACTTCAAATTATTTAAGGATTCCTAGTTAATTTATTTTCACACACAGTAAGCTAACTACCTATCATGTATGTGTTGTGATATTAAATGCAATAAACCTATCAATACACACCAATATAAAAAATGTATAAGTATAGGCAGACAGTTTTACTCTTTTGTTCATTTTGATATATATTATAAAGGATCTGTACAGTAAACATATACACAAGTATCAATTAAATAATCAAATTTAAAAATAGGAGTTCCTGAATGTCTGGCATATACATTTCTACAAAACAACAATTAGTAATATTCCATTTCATTATTTGTCAACTAACAAATATTCAAGCTTAACAATTAACTAACATGCTGAAAGTAATAGCACCCTCAACAATTGATACTAGCTATCAGGCTTACTACTAACAGACCATGATGCAGGAAACTACCCACAATCAGCATATCCTATCTACCAGCATCTAAAAATTATTGACAAATGAAGCAGATAAAATTCAATTTTGAAGAGGACACAGGGAACCACTGAGGATTAAACTTCTACATTTAACTATACAAAACTCATTATCTCAAATATAAAGCTAATTTAATTAATGGTCAATAAAGATGATTGGTAGTAAAAATTAATAAAAGACCTTAAAGATGTACCCTCAGCATCACTACTGATATTTTGTAGCTCTGTTATGTATGATACAGAACAGAGCAATTATTATTTCCACTGTCATCTTGCTAGGTCTATCATAATCTCAGAACTATTCTAAAGGGAGATTTGAAGTGCCACCATATTATCTATGATCGTATAGTACCATCTGTACATAATTTTGTTTATGTGGAAACTGTGTAACACCTCAGTATATAATTTAATTATTCCTTCCCAAACAACTTTCACATTTCATCTAAATCTAAATTACTTTAAATAAAATTTTCCTTCACACCTAAAGATGCTGCTTATGAATATTAATTTTGAGTTCCTTCAGTGTTTCAAGTAAACTGTTGATCATTTCTCTTTGTATTTTTTTCCAGTCCCTGACACTTTTAGTTACACCTGAATACAGGCAGTACTTTGTTGTCATAAAAAACTCTTCACTTCAGTGCACTACTCCTAATTTTTCAGATAACATACAACAAACACCATTATATACCTCATACACTCCCAGCGCTCTATTATTCCATCTCTTGTCACCAATGAATACCAATCCAGATCCTTTACCATACCATTTACTGATTATTCTCTACAGTCATTTCCAAAAACAAATATAGCTGCCCTCTTTTGCATGCCCCCCAGCTTCTGTATTTGATATCCATAATGTGGATTCCATTACAATCCACTATACTCAAGCAATGGTTTAATCTGTAAAGTTGAGTGGAGAAGTAGTGGTAAAAATTTCAAAAATTTAATACAAATGGAAGAATAAACGTTATTCCAAAACAAAGAATGAGGAAATTACAAAATCTATACAATAACAAGGAGGAGAGAATGATCAGAGGCTGGTAAGGAAAAAAAATAATAAGCAGTTAAGAGACACAAATGAAGAAGGGAGTATTTGAAACAACAAGGAATTAATTTCAGCAATGGGGGAAAGTTAAGTTACATTCATGATTAGGGGAGATACAAGGGAAGTGGTTAGCAGTTGCCGGACAGACTGTTGATTGAGGATGGTGAAGTAGCATGGGGCAAACATTATGGAGGTCAAATACAGGAGTTGCAGAGGGTGCAAAGATAGGCAACCAGATTTGGAAATAACTGCAGAACACAGTCAGTAACTAATATGATAAAGGAGCTGATTAATTTTTTTTTTGGAAGACAGGAGAAGGCTGAAGAGAATGATGGAAGTATATAAGGGACTCGATAGTAATGATGCATACTGGATAGTGGTAGCAGACTTAGAAGTAAACTATGGAATTGAAAAGATCACTATGATCGTATATTAGCTCTTGATTTCAGGCATAAGAGGGTGGGAAAATTTTATTTCCTAAGACAGCACTAGGAATAAATTATGTAGGGATATAGTGAAAAGTTAACCTCAAACAGTAAAGTAGATAAAATAAAAAATAAAAATTATGAAATGCAAAAAGAGTTGTGTAGGTAAGCTACCACCATTGCAATTAAGTTAATGAATTAAAGCATTCAAAAGTTCAAGTGCCACACCATCTTCCTCCCATGTCCATTTGATCTCAAATATCATCCACAGAGTACACTAACTGAGATACACATGGGAATTTTAAATCTATACTGCTAATTTATGAAACTTCTTTCCTCAGAGACATTTTTGGTGTTGCATATCAAGTTATTCTTTAACTTCCTGAATTATTTTGGAAATCTGTTCACAAACATCAATCAACATATACCTAACCCATGTCCATAATGGTGATACTTTAATGCACAGCAAAATTGGCAGCTGTTCATAACTTCTAACAACCTCAATGACTGCTTCACTGTGAGAGCAATTAGAGTTTCCCCAAAACTACGACCACTTCCAAACTTCAGAGATGGGATCTTTCATACCAAAATATCCTGGTTATGACACCCACCTGGCCTCAACCACTAATAAAATTCTACCATTTTACACATAACTCATTATCATAGTTATCATTTAAATAGTAACAAATTTCTGCCAAAAGTATTTATTTATTGTTCACTTTAACACTTTGCATCCTTTTGTTATATACATTAATTTTATCACACCAGCAATATATAGATTTATATACGAGGAGCTGTGAAACAAAACAGAATAATTACACGTATATAAATTTTACAGGAAGAGCAAAAAACTAAATGACATACATGCAGTGGGATTTCGGGATCATCATCTATTATTCGCGTGGTGTTTTGAACTCTTTTCATATAATGTAAATTGTAAATTCCTGTCTCTAATAAAATGGAAGGTATTTAAATTTGAAAAATTCAGTTATGCCATATTTTTGCCATCAATGTAATTATTACCAGGACACAATTAAACCATTTTGATTGTAAACTCCAAGATCTTTGTGAGTTAGGTTAGATTAATTAAAGCAGAAGTAGTTTGGGATATGTTTATTTAGTTTAGTCAAATAATAATTTAACTTATTAATCATTAAAAAAAATTAAGTACCATCTGAAAAAGTCACTCTTTCTTAAATTAAAAATAAAATAAAATAACAAAAATGTTGAAGCAGTTAGTGGCTGACAAAGATTTTTTTTAAGTATGCCATCAACTGTTAAAGAGCAGCATTTGAACCTCTTATTATTATGTGAAAATGGTGTTTGGAAACTGAGCAGTGTAAAGTGCAAATAAAATGCATGTCACTTATTTCGGTTTGATTGACATCTGATGAATTTGTATGAAAATTATTCCATTTTGAACTAAATCAGTCTCATGTCTTGAATGCTATTGAAAATTTACTGTAGTTATTCCATTTTGATCAAAATCACAAACTTTGGTCTCACTTTTAGTATGGTTTTATGCCATTTTGCTTGAAAATGAGTTTAGATTCAGATTCAGTGGGCCAAAACCAACAAAAAAAAAGTGTTTTAACCAGAAGTGTAATTATTTCGTTTGTTCACCAGCTCCTCATATATCATCTTAGTGTTTCCCGAGATATTGATAGTTTACTTCCTAACATTTCACTTCCATCATCTCCATCCTCACCATGTCTTACACTGACCAGCCAGTCATATTGTAAACTTCGGCGTGTGCAAATTTCCTGAATCACATGACTCAGTTCCTAGCAGATGAATAACGTATAAAACCAAAATATTTTATATGATTTTGTTTGCCTCATATGTGTACCACACATCACAACCTTCAACGTTGGTGAGTAATGAGGCATTTTCCCTCCCTATCCTTTCTTATTTATATTGACTAAAAGCCATTTTGTTTTTCTATGATATCACTACATACCTATAGGGAGTACCAGACTACAATATTTCTAAAGAAATTGAAAAAAAAAAAAAATGAACTCATGATCTAATATATGTAAACTTTTCAGTCATTTGTTGCACTTAGGTTTTTGTTTTTAGTTTATTTGCAGGAGGTATTTATTACAATTGTATTCAAATGTAAGCCTTCTTTATCAATGTCACAGATTCTCACATACGTATATGAAAGACTTCCTACCTGACAAGGATATGAAGCTCAACAATGTTACTGACACAATTACAAAACAACAAAAAAGAGAATGAAACACGCACAGCATCTCGGTTCTCACTTTGCTGTAAGGCCTCAAGCCCTCATGCACTCAGAACTACAATGTCCCATGTTCAGTAGTGTGTATGTGTCAGAGAACAGTGCAAATTTAAATTCATCCCAGTGATGCAAGTCATATAATTTTGTAATTGCACTTTAAAACTATTTAAAAGGTCACCCACTATGCTGGGCTTATTTAGACTTACAAATCCTAAGGCATAAACACTTAAACTATGAATAGCACCTAACATCCCTTGACCATGATTCTTCTATTTGTCAGTTTGGATGAACGCAGTTCACTGAAAAAGTGCCACTCGGATCCTGATGAGGTTTCAAACGCTTTTTAAGATCATAGTCTGGGGGATAAAATTTCACAATTTTGGCAGGAATCTTTATTGAAAAGAATGCCCTTACTTGTCTCTTATTCGGGGTTTGCACTGCGTCTTTTGTTGATATTGCCAACGTTTTGTCACCAACCTGGAGACTTCGTCAGGGTTTCTATCTAACCGCCTAGATAGAGAGAAGCCCTGACAAAGGCTCCAGGTTGGTGACAAAACTTTGGCAATATCAACACAAAAAAGAAGTTCAAACCCCAAAAAAAAGTCATGGAAGTGAAGTTTTTTCTAGGGTAGGCCTGTGTTTAATTTTGATGTAAAGTCCAAAAGCTGAGAAATTTAAGATACAAGTGTTCCAAAATTACCATCCATAGCAATTCATACAACAACTACTAGTTGCTTTTTAAAGTGCTTTCCGAAAATGTACAGCCTGTAGTCCCAGGGGCAGAGTACAGTATGTTTCAATTTGACATAAAGAAGCAGAGCTGAGAAATTTAAGACAAAAATGTCTACAAGTGAGTATCCATTTTTCATCATATACAATCCATGCAAAAGCTATTATTTTTCCTTCGCCATTGGTATGTGTTAACTGTGAAATAATGAGTTAAGACAGAGAGTTTTACTTTAACATACCACATAAATGAAGTTGTGGGCATTTTAACAGGTTATTGGATTTTAACCTGGTATTTTGAAACACATTGTGCGCCACATTCAAATTATGGTAGAATCTCATATCTTATCACATTCTTGGTATCAAAAATTAGTCTAATGCAACCACCCATGAAATCACTTAACATATAGGAAACAGCAAAGAAATATACATTCATACTTTTGAAAAACATAACTTTAGTTTGCATTCAGGTAAAATTTGCTATGAGCTACCTTGTACGCTGAAATTCTTACAAAACTTTTACTTCAGAAATATTTTATTGTTTTTTCAATAATTAAGTAATATGAAACAATAAAATAAAACATTGTTGCAAAAAAATTAGCAGCAAAGAAAAACTTCGACAAATCCATAGTTCCATTAATAGTGGCATTGAAAAAAGTTATGTTAGGCAATCAGAAAATATGAAAGGATAGTGAAAATAAACCCATCACTAATCACAGAATTAAGACAGAAGGGCCCCAAGGGACAAATAAAAAAGTTTGAAGTTGTACATGTTTTTTGTTTGGAACAGGCCTCCTTTCTTTACCTGTGACAAGTAATCCCTATTACAGTGGCTTTAAAACTATGTCTGTTATCTTACTTTTTTTACCTAGTTTTGCTCATAATTTAATTCTGCAGCTCTGAAAATGAATGCAAGAAAATCCCTTACAAAATAACGTATTCCCTTTATAAAATTTTTTGACCTACAAATTTAACTAAACCTTTTCACATAACATGCTTTCTTACTCTTAAACTGCTGGAAAATACTTCTAAAATGATTTGCTGTTAATTTTATGTGTGTTCAGGCCTTGTAAATTCTTTTTGTGGCCATAATCAATAAAATAAGGGTATATGACAACATGGGTTTAGGAAATGATTTTCATGTGAATCTAACTGACCTACATGCTATATTTCAAAGGAGGACAGTTTGAAAATGTAGCACTAGATTTCTTGAAGGTAGAAGGAGCCATAAAATGGTGGTAAATAAGGTAAAAACTATTGGAGCAGATAAAAAAATGACTTGATGGAGAGAGAAATTCTTAAAAGATAGGGAGCAAATATTTATTGTAGGAAATGGAGTATCAAAAGAGATGGAGGTGAAAACAGGAATGATTAAGGGGACAATTGCAATTTATTGTTTTAATGAATGATTTTGTTGATGGGTCAAAATCAGAAGTTTGATTACTTGCAGATGGTATAATGTGTAAGACGAAATGTTGCACCGGGTTTAGTGCTAAATCGTTCCGTCTCAGCTCCAACCGTGTGCTGTTGCCTTTGGATAAACAGTTTGTGCTTTGCTGAAACTCGGTCGCTACCTAAATTGATCTAACCCAAACTTAGGAGAGGTAAGTCATCATTAAAATTCACTGTCACTATTGAAACTGATAAACACTATATTATTCAAAATTTACAAAGTCACATACTTATGGTATCGGAAATAATCAGCACAGAATTTTTATTGCAGGAATGATTAACACATTCGAGACAGACCAACCTCTAACTGAATTTACAGTCACATGAGGTATGCTAATTTCACCACATGTTAACCTCAAAGTTCAACATGCCTGCCCAGACATCTTCATCCACCTAGCATTGCAACCAGATTGCGCTATAAAGTAACGTGGTCACGCTCCAACTGATTTTCAAAGACTGGGGGAAGCGAGCTTAGAGCTGCTATTTATAGAAGACATGTGCGAATGTGAATTTTTCCTAGTTCACATGAAAGAAGTCCCTATTTCTGGTCAAGTGTATCCCTCTGTGCTACAACGATTGCACCATCTCATATCATAAAGTCTCTCAATTCATTCCTATCTGTCTGAAATTTTGGCAGTAGTTAGACAGGTTTATAAATGTTTAAATCAATCCAAACGAAAATTTCTGTTACTTTAATGGTTTGGAAGCAAAAAATTATTTTCTGTGCCAGTTTACATTTTTTTAAAAGCTACGAAGCTGAAACAACTTTTAATTTTCTTCTACTGCTCTTTCGTTTGGCACTAATATTGCCTCAATTACTAATTCTAACAGGTTTATCAAAAATTGTTATGCAAATTTTTTAATCTCAAAATAGATATCTTTTGAAATTATTTAATTTACAGCTCTGAAACACGTTTTAAAAGATTCTACATCCCCTCTTCAATAAGAAATAATTACTCTCTAATTGTAATAACAGCTCTCAAGTATTTTTATTATTATTTCACTAGAGCAGAAAATTTTCTTTTATATTCAAATTCTCACGTTACAGTTACCGGAAGAAGCCATATTAATTAATTTGTCCATAATTTTCTTTTTCTGATATCAAACAAACTATTGCACCAATTCAAAAACCAATTGCAGTGTCATTCCTAGAAAAAATCTTCTTTAATTTAAACTTGGTGTCTCCTTTGAATTAATCCCCTCTTAAGTTTGACTATTTTACCATTTTAACGTTATTTTCATTCTGGTTTCAAATTTTAAAGTCTCATATCTCTTCAAGGAAACCTTTTACCTATAATGTTACTAACCTCATTCTACTAGTCATACTCTGAAATAGTTCAAAAATGAAGGTAATGTTTTCATTTACGAAATATTCAGAATCCAAAACCCAGATATGCTAATACTACTTTCTGTAACAGTATTCTTTGAAGCATTACTTGAATTATGCAAGCAAATGATTTTAAAACCAATCTCAATGCTATTTAATTGAACTCGTTGTTCAGTGAACAAATTTTGATATGCAGTTACAAAATTTTAGGTACCTATAAATGTTATATAGAAGGGTTAAAACAGGACAAAATTGTGAGTAGCTACAAAAGATCTAGCTGGATGGGTCAACACAGAATGAAAATAAATATCAAGAATACGTAATCTTGATTAAAAAAAAGTAAAGGTTTTCTATGATTACAAGGTAGGGGAAAATTTGCTTGTCAAAAAACTTAAGTATCGTAGAATAACACTTGATAGTAAACTCATTTGGGTAGGACAAATTAGGCAGGTGGTAGGGAGAGTTTTCAAAATTCTTTGTTTTTTATAAAGGATGCTCCTTGGAAGTGAGGAACTTGTATCACAGCACTAGCACTTCAATATGGTGGTGTAGTTTTGGACTAACAGTTCGGGGACTCAAAAAAGTTTCCACTTATAGTGTGGGTATTAGTTAACGACTCTTGTGTTAGGGTATAAATTGCCATATTTTGTTAAGCTGTGACCATTTACTGGCACCTAGTCTCTGCAAGGTAGTGTCTTGATCGCCAATCTACTCATCTGACTGGTACCCGATGACCTTTTTTTTTAAACATTTCGAAGACCTTATGGAATTCAGGTGTAGGAAGGTATTCAAAATGGGCAGCTTTCTTTGTATATGCAAATAACTGCAAAATACAACTAGTCACTTATATGACAAAGGAAATGTAAAAAGCTTTGGGTGACACGGTGGATATTGGTGATGATGCTTGGCGGGACATGGTTAGAAGAATTGGGAGTAATGGATGGAAGGGAAGAGATGACTATAATCTTTAGCTGGCTTTTGACTTGTTGAAAAGGTATTGGGGAAATTTTCCTCTGTAGGTAAGGAAGTCATGGAATGGATTAAATTAACTGAAGAAGTGCTGATTAATTGACCAAAAATGTTAAAACATTTCGAAATTGAAATTTGTAAAAGGCAAAACTAGACAGAAAATGAAAATTCAACAAAAAAACTAAGATAATAAAAAGAATAAAATATGCATGGTCTGTAAGTAGGAATGTAGGGAATATCCACCAGACTAATGCATCATCATCACAGTTACATTAAATTAAACATCTTTGGTGTCAATGATTACAACTTTTCTGTGAGCAGTATCTCTTTTGTTATTAATTGTGATCTCCTTAACAACTACTTCTAACATTTGAAGACCAGTTTCATGAAAGAATGCAGTACACTTATATGAAGACTATGCCAGATACAGTTTCCTGAACTGTCAATATTATATTCATTTTTGTGAAACCTCTACAGAATGATGCTATTGTATAAACTTCCTGTGCATATATGCAAAAAGAATATTAATCTCTAGATCTACTCAAATAATGCAGTTCTGCAACTTTCTCAATATTAATAAGATCTAACACAAAGACACATCAGTGGTATCTACTTTCAATCTGTACTTTGATATGGAATGTCGTTTTTTAAAAACTCCCTGAAATGTTCCAAAATTTTTTTGATTTTTAAAAGGAAAATAATGCTCTTACATCAATGTATTGAATCATACATTCATACTACAAGGGATTTCAAGAATTAGGTATATTTACTACAGCTGGAAAGTATTTTTACTCACTGTTCTCCTCTGCAGCAGAAAATCTTCATGCTTGAAATTCATTGCTACTACACAGACCCATAATTCTAGATATAAAATGCAATAGTCATAAAAATAAAAAATAATATCTCTTGTAAAAAAAAATATAAAACACTTTTCAGAATTAATTTCTAACAAGCTCTCTCAAATTATAACTAAAATGGTGTAAAACACTGACTGCTTTGAAGCAAACCAGAAATAGTCATTAATTCATGTCCCTTATTTGATTCTGGGTTTTTGTCTTGATAATTAGAACCTGAAAGAAAATGCGAGGCGAATGCATCCATAATATATTATGTGTTTGTATATTGTCTTCCTAGTATTATGAATTATTTGCTGGTGATACCTTTACTATGTGATGGGAAGAGAAAAGAGCCCTCACTTACCACATCATATGGCTCAATGGAGACAAACGGACATATTACATGAAAACACCAAATGTCTCATTGTTTTCAGCACTGATTAGAAGTCCAGTACACTGTACCCAATATCTGTGGAATCACCTCCATTTATAAAAAAAATCCTTTATAATGAAAGACCTGCAAAATATTTTCTGTCTTTGATGTAATTTAATATCTCTGTTCTTCAACCATTGCACTATCACTTATGTTAAGCAATGATTTCTTTCTCCGCCCCTCATATTATTACGAAAACTAAGGATCATTTTCTTCCCTTGCAATTTGTGAATGATCTGTTTTCAATGATGCTAACGATTTGATTATCATAACTTGTAAAACCTTGTTGAGAAAATTCATAAATTTTAATAATAATAATAATAACAATGAGCAGGAAAATGCTTTAAAGCAATAAAGCTAAGGAGGGATAGGGAAATATCACTCAACACTTACCACTAATGAAGGCGGCTGGGAATGATGAACATAAAAAAAGACAGACAAGAAACACAATATTTCGGCACTCCTGGTAAGAACAAGGCTACCTGCCAAAATATTTTGTTCCTTGTGTTTGTCTTTTTTTATGTTCATCATTCCCAGCCGCCTTCATCTGTGGTAAGTGTTGGGTCATATTTTCCTGTTCATCATATATTGTAACACACCTCCAAGAATGTTCTCAAATGGGATCTGCAGTTATTTCTTTTTTACAACTAACACAATAAAAAATTTAATTTAATTGGTTGAAATCCCTAGAGGCTGATAAGTACACTACTTGCATCTGATAATCCGCTTATGTTGCCATGTTCATCGTCTCCAGTATATATCTAATATTTAGTTGAAATATGTCAGCAGCTGTTCTAAATATCAGTGAAACCTCAAATCAAGGGTTAAGTGAGTAGAACCAAAATTTGAGTCACTGATATAAAATATAAAACTTCATAACATTGAAAACCTCTTCAGTACATGTCATAAAACATGTAAAATGCACTTTCAAACACTGACTAGGAGTAAGAATAAAATATAAAACCTGCATGTCTTAAATTCTATATCCTAAATCAAATTTTATGGAAATCATATACTTAATATTTTGGCTGTCTGTATTTCCCACAGTAATAAAATAATCACTTTTGCCATCATTGCTTCTAATACAATAGTCCACTCTCAGTTGCTTTTATTGTGTGTAGATTTTATCATTTTCCCTAGGTTGTTCTTTTTAAAAAAATATATATATCCAAAGTCACTGAAGTGGTAGAAAGTTCCCAATAATTGTATGACAAGAGCAAAAACATTTAAGATCAACTAAATACCTCCAGGCATTATTCAGCATACTTTTTTTAGCTATTAATTGAACAGTTCTGAGCCAAGTGAATTGATTTTGAAAAGATTACTGATAACATCGATATAAAAACACACCACAGATGAAAACAAACCTCCAAGCTTTAAATTTAATTGAAAAGTGGGATACATTTCCTTAATTCATCAAGTTATGACCTTTAAAAGTTCCTTTTATTTAAAATCAGTGCCCCAAGTATATCTGTTCAAATTTTCTTTTTTCTTTCTAAAGGCTATTTCTTTTTTGCATGTTCTGCAACATAATTTTCGTATTTCATCACTGGGAGATATCAGTATGTCTGTAAGTTTCATTTATTTCTTCTTTGTAATTACATAAATTAATCATATTAAAAGCCACTGAAATTCAGCTGATAATCAAGAATGTTCACAGAAACAATCAATCAACACAACAGTAAAAGATGCATCTTAAGTATGGGATATATTTGTGGAAGACTGTGAACAATCTTGCACTGATTCACCAGAGTGCCACAGTATATACTTATGAGAAGTATAACTGCATAGTGAATGCAAAAAACTACTACATATCTCGAAGATACAGCACTTCATACTGTACTGTAGAAATATTCAGCTCTCATTCTAGATTTACACTAGTGAGTAGAACTTCATACTGTACTGAAGAAATATTCAGTTCCCATTCTAGATTTACACTAGTGAGTAGTATTGTCTCCTTTGATAGGTACTGAAAAACAGCAACAAATTCAATGAATAAATAGCACGTGTTAAAAAAGAATATGTCAATATGTAAAGAGGTATTTAGTAATACTTATAATCATTTACCCATGTCATCCAAGTTTTGGGAACATGTGGATGATACCTAGTAATAAAAGAAGTTATGATTCAACACTTGGAAATCATCACTTAAAACATATATTTTTACCTGATAGTATGGAGATGCATGGACCAGTAATATCACACATCCTCGAGACACACATACATTTTGTATCACACACACGAAGTGAAAACTTGCACAGTTGTATAGAATATAGCAACTCAAACTAAATAGATAATTTGCAATTTAAATAAAGGAAGTAAAGATAAAATGGATAAAGACATGCAAAAGGACATGCACTTGTTTTACATTAATCTGCTACCACAGCTGTCCATATTCTAGCAGACAGAGATATTAAGTAACAAGATACTAGTATGGAACAACTGAATTTCTAACAGATACAAAAGGTTTTAAGAGCAGAAAGCATACATGAGCTTTTTGACTTCATAGGCAAGGTGATAGCCCGCATATCCTGAGTCCTCTTGAGGCCTGCAATAACATTAAAAATCACTATTGCCACATTATTCTCAGTCCAAAAATTAAATTTGTTTTGTGCTTCACAGACCATCAAATTAAACTGACAGAAACTATACCCTGTCTATTTCACCTTCTAACCTATTTATAATAAAACCTGTATGATATAATGAAACTTAGTATCCATTACATCAATATTTAACTTCTTGTTATTATTAAGTTTTAAATTAACCTAAAGTAATGGAATCTCAGACACAATGTTTCATCTTAACGTGTATAACATAAGACCTATCCAGTCTATCAATTACATTATAATGCAATTATCACTGTCATAGATTTAAAACTAACAATTCAACTTTAAAAAACATTTATGGTAAAAAAAAAAAAAAAAAAAATAGAGCAGTGAAAGCCTCATATCACCAGTAATACTGAAATGAATTATATATAGAAAGTATTTAATTTAATTGGTCTATAATTGATTGAGAAACAAAGCACAACAGGAAAAATAAATTCATGAAACAATGGATCTATTGCTTAATGTCAAAAAATAACAATCCATTAAGAATAGCAGTAGTATGAACTGCACACCCAGTGATTTTACTGAAACTTGAAAATGGTTATGGTCCCCAACCCCTTCAATATTTGTCTTCAAGTTTAAAATTTCCAAATCTGTCCAGTTACTTTTCATTCACTGATATGAAAAAGTAAGAGAACGTAGATCTATTACTTATTTAAGTTAAAAGATGGAGGGCTGTGATTACAATAAACACTGCTCAGACACAAAACAAACATAATATTTCATGCATTTCTCTTACTCATGAACATAGAAAATGAAGCACATTGCTAACATTTCACTTGCACCCACATGAGCCGATAGATCTACAACACGTTTCCTTTCCTTATTAATATTGTCCCTAGTCATTTCTCTCTCATCAATTTTTTTTTCTTCACATTTGTGAATTAAAGCACATAAGGAGCTTACAATTAATACCTTTCAATTTAATTTGTTAGATCAATAAATGTAGAAGAACAGCAAGATACAAAATAAAGAAATATCAGTTATAATTTTTCATCTGCATGCTAGTATGGAAGAACAAGAAAAATAAAAAACATACCAGCATTTTCATGAAGTAGTTATTTTTAAATCTTTTGTATTTCATATATCAAAAATTCTAATTAAAATAAAGTATTTAAGAACTTCCATGTATTTTATTTATTCAGTGTTATTATTATTAGTTAATTAATTAACCACAATGAAGCTCAAGGCACAATGGCAATTTTCATATGTACCTACTTATAATTCAGGGAAATTTTTACATTAAAATCATTTAGTGTATGAGATCTATCTTCAATCACTTCCTCTCGTAAATTGTTCCAGCCCCTGACTCCCCTACCAACAAATGTAAAACTTCCTGCTCCTCAATGTTTGTTAATTTAGTGTCATGGTCCTTTCTTTGCATACATATGCTGTTCTAAATCTTCCCCCAATATTGATCCAGTCCTCAACGCCAGTATACAGCTTGTAAAAACAAACTGTTCTTTTCACTTGCTGTGGGTGCAGTCACTGCAGCCCAACTGTTTTATAATTTCAGTTAGTGATAGCATATTTTGGTAATTCAACATTTATGATGCCTAATTTTAATTTTCAGTGGATTAAATGCTTGTCATACAATTTTTTTAAATATATATTTCCATCTCTTAGAATTCTACATGGAAGTAATATTTTTAGTATGAAGTGGTAGAAATATGAACATAAAAAATGATTTTGCTTGTAATAGATTAGCAGTTTTGATTACATTCAGAACGTTTGGAAATTAAAATCAACTTTTATTACTATTTGTCAAACCAAATGCCAGTGGTAATTAGTGAAATTAAAGTGACATTTTAGAGCTTTGTCATTTTATTATCAAACTATTTGGAGTATTTTAGAAAAGAATCAAACAATTATTATATGCTTTATACTATGCGAATAAAAATACTAATAAACATCAACTGAAAATTGTCTTGTTATTTTAGACTAAATAATAAACTTTGTCCTTATTTTTTAAAATATGTTATAATAGAAAAATTTTTATCAGCAGAGAGATAAATTTCTAGAAGTAAACTTTTAGCATCTTGCAGCAAGATTAGGAAACTAGTGTTCCCTTTTGTGATTAATTAAAAATCAAAATATTCTGGAATTTTCATAATGAAGTATTCCTCATAAGGCAGAAAACAGTGGAGAAGTTCTGTTTAATTTTCAAGTTAAGGAACTGATAGAGGCAAAATGTTCACAAATGGTAAATGCTTGTTTCATTTATGGATAGAGTTCTCAGGCTTATTCTGTTAAAAAATTATTGATATGATAAAACTATTTCAGCTACAGTCCTCACAGAACATTATGCACTATGCTTAGCTGTATAGTGCCATGTTGTGGTGAAAAATCTAAAGCAAGAAATATTGACAGTTTTTATTGGATAAATTCCACTCTTACAGAAATCTTCAACTAGCTACACAATTATCAATATGTCAGCCTGTAAGATAACTCTTGATAAGAGAATTGTCTTATAATTTGGTAAATACTTGTATGGATGAACATTATCAATTGATTTGTCTAATATAATACTATAGAAAGCCCAGATCAATAATCCAGTTCACATATCTTCACATAGTTTATAGTGTTTAGCTTAAGATTAAATCACTTTTCATTAGAAAAGGAAAAGTACATATGTGTTTATTTGTGACTGGTTAAAATCCTCCTTCTCATAAATTTAATGAGCAGTATTTCACTGCATTCAGAAATGAAAGTTATTTAACTATTACAAGATTCTTCCTGTCACCTTAGTTGTTACAAGAAATGTAACAAACAGTAAAAACTGAACAGCTTAATACATATTCAATCAATATCAAAGTGCAAATTTCACTAGACAAGGCTGTACATTAGATTTATGTGCCACTTATTACATTCTCTACTGCATTCAAAACCTGCAGTAGGAATTGTAGTACTTTGCCAAAATGACAGTAAGAAAAGCCTTAAATGTAACATAAAAAAAACCCCAAAGACCATGAAAGTTGTCATAGCTGCAGGTGGGAGTTTTGGGATGACACACATACAAAAACATGATCTCTTAGTCATTTGAGAGAGAACTGAAGCAGATGGT
This sequence comes from Vandiemenella viatica, assembly GCA_031002005.1. Classification (NCBI taxonomy): domain Eukaryota; kingdom Metazoa; phylum Arthropoda; class Insecta; order Orthoptera; family Morabidae; genus Vandiemenella; species Vandiemenella viatica. Next base: position 11,924,750 of record JARYHS010013630.1, read on the forward strand.
GAGGTGCACATACACTAAACCATACTGTGTGAGTGGACTGAAACCGCTGCTGATCACTGGATACTAAGTGAGGTTGGTGCTGGGAGGAAAAGACAGAACAAAAAGGAAACGTTGTTTGAAATTGGGTAAAAGAAATCAAACACACATGATCTCACCTTGCCAGGCATCTCAGACAAATACATAGTCAGATTAATAAAAAAAGTAGTGAATTAACAAACTTAAGCATAAATAAGAAAAGAGTGAAACCAGTGGTTGACTGGTAAGCAAAGCAATTGAGAACAGTTACAGACTTTCATAAGTCCATTTATTATGGATAAAGTAAAGAACCACTGGTTACCAAGATGACAGGATGAGGACTCAAAACAGAATAAATAACGAGACGTAAAAATTATGTACTTTAAAACACAAAGCCTTCTTCAAAAGGAGAACATGGAAAGGATAGGAAGGATTCAGAAAGCAAATAATGACTAAATTCAATTTTTGCCAGAATCTTATATCTTTAAATGAGCAATTCTTATAGAATGCCATGAGTGGCTGCGTCGAACGCAAGTCTTGCACAAGTCCAGCCACCTCCCTCTGTTAACTTGAAAAAGGGTTTTTCACCTGAAATATTGTTTTTTTCTTTGTTTGCGTATGTTGTTTTGTGTGCTGCTGCCCTCCTCCCTTCAACTTTGGTGAGTGTTGGGTGTATTTTCCCTGTCCTTTCCATGTAAATATTGCCTAGCGGCATTTCTCTCCTTACATTGTTACCTATATATGTATATATTTTAAATGTGAGAACGCAGAAAGGATTTTTTGACTCAGATTGTCACTTGTTACAAGTAAAGATTAGGCTAACCCCAAGAAATAGTAAAACAACAAAGAAGACTGTAACGAGCAGACCAGATACAGAATATCTGAAGAAAAACAGAAAAAAGTCATAAAAGAAATTAATCAAAATGCAACAGAAAATTGGAAAGATCTCACAAATGCAGTCCAAAAGGCAATGCATTGGGGACAACTTCCTAGCAAACACATACATAGATGGTGGAATATGAAATGTGACAAGGCTACTGAATGAAGGATTCGGGCATGGACTAAATTCAACAGTAACGGAACTACAAAAACATGGCAGCAATTTCACACAGTCCAGAAAGAAACATCAAAAGAAATTAAAAAAGAAAAACGTTCATACGACAGAAAAAGTATACACAAGATTGAGAAAGACTTCAAAAGAAATAATACAAGAAGCTTTTACAGAACTTTCAGAGAAAATATTACAACTTTTGTTTCAAAAGGCCAAATAGATGCTTTGAAATGAATACCTAAGCAAACTGCAGAATTCTGGTACAACTGAGAGAAACCGACGGGAAAATTAACCCTAACTGAAACTACACCAAATTCGGACTCTGTACCATCCACACTAGAAGAGTTAAAGGAAATCTAAAAACAACTGAAAAACATCAGGGAGAAGATGATTGCCAAGTACTGGAAGCTTGGAGATGAAAATCTCACACAGAAAATTCATAAAATTATCACTGATATTTGGGTCACAGAGAAAATCCCACAAGAATGGAAATGTGCCGTAATACATCCCTTACAAAAAAAGGGAGACAGGACAGATCCCAACAATTACAGAGGTATCTCACTGCTGCCAGTCATTTATAAAATCCTCTCCAAAGCCCTACTGAACAGGCTAGAACCTCAGGTAGATCCACAAATAGGTGAATACCAGGCACGCTTTAGAAAAGGAAGAACATGCATCGAACTAATCTGGAATCTGAGAATTCTCCTGATGATAAGACAAACAAACAATACCATGGAAACATTTGTGGATTTCACGAAGGCATATGACCCCATAGATAGACAAATGCTCTTTGACATAATGAAAGAATACGGCACAGACAAGAAGACAAGGGCTCTGATACAACACACACTCACTGATACCACATCTAAAATAAAATTTATGGGAGAAACATCAGAACCATTAAAAATTTGCATGGGTGTCCAGCAAGGAGATAAATTATCACCCATTTTATTCAACATGATATTGGACAAAGTTATAAAACAGTAAGAAAAACAGGTCAAAGGAATACAGCTAGGAAGAACATGATATACCAAAACAATCACAAGATGCCTGGCATTTGCGAATGACCTGGCAATACTCAGCGACAATAGGCAGGAAGCACAAGATGCACTGGAACAGCTACATCAAATTGCCGCCAAAACAGGGCTACAAATTTCGTATGAAAAAACTCAGTACATGGAGCAACCAAACAACAATGTACACACAAAATTTGGAAATATAAAAGAAATTCAAATATCCAGGGAAATACATACAAATAGGCTAACAAGCTATCAAATGCAGAAAGATCAGAAAAATTTCAGAAGGCATACAGACTCACATGGTCATGTCATAACAAAACAGGCCAAAGGCAGACATTACAATACAGTGGTACTGCCAGAAGCATTACCTGCATCAGAAACAACAACAATTGGGCTTCAGGTATCATGGAAGTGGAAAAAGTTGAATGCAAAATCCTTAGAAAAATTTTTGGAGCAATATTTAAAGACGGAATATGGAAGAAAAGATCAATGAAAGAACTATACAAACATACAGGTAGATTGACAGACATGATCAAAAGACGCAGATTACAATTCTATGGACATTAACAGAGAATGAACAACACTAAACTCACAAAGAGGATATTTGATGTGGTAAATGGTTCACTCAGGAAAACCAATTGGTTGCAGGAAATAGAAGAGGACTTGAATCATGCAGGTATCAGCAAGGAAATGACACAGGAAAGGGGACACAATTCTGGAAACAAATTATGAACACAAAATTTAAAATACAGAAGAAAATAGGAACAAAATGGACTGAACAAAGGAATCAGGAACACAGTGAGTGTACAAAGAGGTTTTTGGAAAAGAAGAGGAAGAAGACAAATATAAACAAAAACTGAATAATCTTAAATAATTTGAGTTTAAACATTGCCCTCAAGGACAATAATGATTAATAATAATAATATATATATATTTTGGATCTTATAAAAGGCTCTAATGATTTAGATGAAATTTCATATTTTGATGATGTTTCATTTTTAAGTTTATCTAAATAGGTGTCTTCCCTGCAACAATGCGATTTTACAAAAAAATAGCAAATCTTGTATTTGGTATCTCGAAAACGGTGCTAATGCCATCTCATAGATGTTTCAGGTACTAGTAAGCTTGAGTACAGCAAGGAACTCTTATAACTGCCCTGTGCGAGTAGTTCGTGGTCAGTCACCAAATGTAATATATTAATGTGGAAATAAGTAAAAGAAAGGTATACTATTTTGAAGAGTACTAATAAATATAACTTTTGCTGTAAAAAGTCATTATCATTAAATACTAAATGTTTAATTGTAAAACCTATAAAAATTAGATGTTTAGAAAATATTGGCTTTGTCAGATGTCCTTTTCTCTATCTTCTTTAACAAAACTTCTTTGAAAACAATATTAACAGTAATAATGTGACCATCGTTGATTTTTTGACCATTGTGTCTTAAACACAAAAAGAAATATTAATGAATCTACAAACTCATGAAAAAGCCGCGTATGGGTGCCTATACGCAAAAACAGGCTCTGATAAATACAATCCTGCCCACTGAAGTGTCTGACCTTCTGCTTTATAAATGTTCATAATGAAGGGTACTTCTTTTGGGCATTGTTTTCTTATCATGTGGAAAGGCAGTGTTGATAAGAAGATGTGTGGTTATTGCAAGGTAGTTTTATCGGAGTGAGTGAATTTAGCCCTGATGATGTTCTCGTCTAAGTGAATTACTACTATTAAGATTTATATTTAACAAAGTAATAGCTTTTTTCTTTAAAAGCAATTTATGAGGTGGTAAACCAGACGATCTCAGAAGTGGCTCTAGCGATTTGGATGAAATTTCATATTTAGAATAGATAACGTCTTGCTTTTCAAGTTTGTAAGACGATTTTAGTAAAAGAGGAGCAATTCTTGTATTTGGTTTCTCGGAAAAGGCTCTACCCTCATCTTATAGAAGTTTCAGGTACCAGTAAGCCTACTGATGGTAGTTAACCTTCCCTTTGGTTAGAACAAGGAACTGTGCACTTTAAAATGTCTAGGAAATCTTCAAGCCTTTTACTTTAATCAAAATTTACTCAGAATCTTGAATACTGAACAGAAATCGAAAGAGGCAGAGCAAAGATTGGTCACCCAGGTAATGTAGTGTAAAACAAGAATTATAATTACTGCTGTTGTCTGAAGTGGTGTGTTCTGCAACAAGAAGGGTCTGGTGTCTCTGTGATTACTGCTTGCTGTGATCATTCACTGCAATGGATTATTCATAGGTTATCGGGACTATGAATGAAGAAAAGCATTTCTTGCTACTTGTAATACAGAAACTTGAGACTGTTGTCATGAAGTGGCACTGTGGAAGTATTCAATGATTTTTTTTGCATATTATAGCTTGTAATTTTCTAATAAATTTTATGTTAACTTCAGAACACTGAATAAATTGAAGAAGGAATTCAATCAATTTATCACAGTAAAAAACATTAGCTATGTAGTTGATTATGTTATCAATCTCATTATTGTCAGATTAAGATCAGATTGGTAGTAATAATGAATGGTGTGTTAAGGTGATGATTTTTCAGTTTATGAATAATGAGGTTGCCAGAGCTAATAAGTAGCCACGTAGTTAGTTATTTATGCTAAGATACAATTTTCAGTGGGATTCACTGGGAGGTAGAACAACACAAAGATTAATATACTGCTGATGAAGTACGCATATTTTTGTAGCCCAACATATTCTGAAATTTAACTTCCTGTAAGAAGCAGTTTCTGCAGTTTTTATAGGTTTGAAATCAATTTAGATGGACATAATAGAAAAAGGAGATGATTAGCAGAAATAAGGAAAGAAAGAGGAAACCATTGCTTATAACTGGTAATGGCAGGACAGTGTAGAAACAGTAAAATCATGATCACAGTGTATAAAGAAATTTTCAGGGTAAATCCTTCTACAACTGTACAACACAGAATGAAACGGATTACAGTAAAATAGTAAGTGTTCTACTCGCATTGTTGTTATTGTTTGATGGTAACCTAGACACTATTTCATAAGGAATGACAGAGGAGAGAAAATACATTAATACAACTTCTGCTATTTGAGTCACATGCTGTTTGTTCCACGTTCTACTGTTGAAGAATGATTTAACCCTGAAAATGTTTATATTTTTATTTTTATTATACTATCCTCCAATTATATAGTAATTAGTTCCTCTCTGATTTCTTACTTTTACAAAAAATTAGATTATTATTTTAAACAAAACAACATCAATTTAATATGACTTTTACAGGCCACTTAACATTTATAAAACCAATCATAATTTTGATCCATCTAAAAGTAGAAAAACATGGAGTGGTAGAAGGTGATGTTATGCGACCCTGTTATTCCTATTAACATTGAGGTTGATACAAAAAAGTTATAGGTCAATGCCTGCTAAGATAAACAACACCAGAGATTCACCATCTCATTATATCAGCTTATGTTAGAAATGGTAGTACATAAACATATATAAAGTGCTTATTACTTAATGCTACATTTATCATAATTTGATGAGTAATGTCACAGCTGAGGATGCCCACCCCAAATGTAAACAAAAATTCAAGATAACTCATCAAATGTAATACAACAAGGGTGCATTTTGATAGAGAAAAATGGACACAGTGAGTTAATGATTTGAATCATTCTATAGATGTTTCCCATTACCTTCCCAGTAAACTCAATAGAAATATGTTCTCATCAATTCAAAGTTACTAATTAAATCACACATTAAATTTACAGAATTACTTACAAGGCATACATAGGTAATGAGGCTTGGATGGACATTGACGGAAGAATTAAGAGTAGTGCATGGAAGGGAAAAGTTTAATTTAATTTAATTGTGATGGAGTGCAAGCTCTGGTGGAAATGTCCCTACACACCATCTTCCCCCTTTCCTGTACCCACTTACTTTTGCCCTCTACAAATTTCAGCTTTAAATTCTTTCAGCGTTTTTCCTAAATTATTCATCATTTCTCTTGTTAACTTATTCCAATCCCCAACCCCATTACCTACAAAAGGAAATCTTCCTGTCCTTTGTGCCTGAAATAGAGTGCCACCTTATGGTCATGGTCATCTTTTCCCTTCTATGTGTTACTGCCAATTCTTAATCCATCCTCCCATACCTCACAGACAATATAAGCATTGTACTCTTCCATGACTCTCCTTCACCATCCTCCTGTCTTCCAGCTCCTTTATCATACAGTTACTGATTGTGGTCTGCTGTAATTTCCAGAAAGAAACCTAGCAGCCCTCCTTTGCACACCTTCCAACTCCTGTATTTGATACAACATCTTATTCAAGTAATGGTCTGACCAATGTTTTGTACCCAAATTTCTTTACTTCTCTAGTACATCTTCTCATCGCTCTTTCCAACAAGTGCAGGATTTTGAAACTTTTTCCTGCTACCTGTCCAATGTATCCTGTCCAGTTAAATTTGTCATCAAACGTTATGCCAAGGTATTTACATTTGCAATCCTCAACAAGCAATTCTTTCCCCACCTAATTATCATAATAAAATGTTAATTTATCGGTGTTCCTAATAAGTTGCAATTATATCCATTCCATGTTGACATAGCCAGCTATATATCCTGTATAGATCATCCTGCATCTGTTTGGAAATTGACAACAGAGTATAAGCTTCTTAGAAATAAATTAAATTTATGCTTCAGTTTAAATCATTCTGGTGATGGCAGTGATTGGCTGTAGTAGACAAGTGACAGTACTGCCAATGTTTACTGATTACAATTGTATCACTACAAATGTAAATCATAAAAAGAAGTGTTACAGGTAACAATGAAAGGAAGAACTGCCATGAAGAAATATTTATATGGAAAGGACAGATAAAATACACCCAACACTCACCAAAGTTGAAGGGAGGAGGGCAGCAGCAACACAAAACAACACACAAACAAGGAAATACAATATTTTGGGTAAAACCCTTTTTCAAGTAAACAGAAGTGGCTGGGCTTGTGCAAGCCCTGCATTCGACACAGCCACTGATAGAATGAAATGGACCGTTGGAAGTGGAGGGGGGAGCAATGATAATATATATGCGAGTATAAATCATAAGAAAGATTAAAATGGTAAATAATAATAATCATTGAAAAAATAATAGTAATAAAAATATAAGTAAATAAATAAATATATAATTGAAATTTTTTGAAATAAGGTCCATAAATATATATGAATCTATTGTGCTGGCCAGTGATGGGTGTAAGGGAGGGGGGGAGGATGGAAGATATTAACAGAAATTAAGGCCTGGGAGATGTCTAGTCTGCAGGATGTGTTGTTATGCCAATTCTCACCTGCGGAGTTCAGATTGGGAGGTAGTGTCTGGAAGTACTCTAATGGCTCTGACTGTGAAGCAGTTATTAAGGTCACAGGTGTTGTGATTACTGGCAGTGTGAGCAACAGGGAGGTCCAGTTTTTGGGAGTAAACTGTTTGTCTGTGACCATTCATTCTGATGGACAATTAGTTTGAGTTAATACCAATGTAGGAACTTGGACAGTGAAGGCAGGTGAGCTGGTATATGAGATGGGTGGTTGTACAAGTGGCATGACCTATTAAGAGGTAGGTTTCACCAGTAGTAGGGTTGCTATAGGTAGTAGTAGGTGGATGCATACTGCAAGTTTTGCAACGGGCTCTTTTACAAAGGAAGGATCCAAATGGTGGTTTAGGAGCATCAGAGGGTTGATATTTATTTACAAGAATGTTTTTTTTTGTTTTTTTTTTTTTAAATTATGCGGTCTCCTGAAGGTGACTTGGGGTGTGGTGGGAAGGATAGTGGAAGAATGGGGCGCATTTCAGGATAAGATCTGAGAAATTCATAGCCCACACGAAGAATTTGGTTTAGCGATTCCAGACAGGGAAAAACTGGGTGAGAAAAACAGTGTTCTGATTGGTTTTAGGTTGTTTCTGTTGGTGTGGGGGACAGTTCCTGACTCTTGATAGCTGTTTTTGAACTAGTTCTGAAGGTTAATTGCGGTTTATGAGTGCCTGGGTCAGGTTGTTGATGTAGAAAGTAAATGATTCATGATCAGAGCTGATGCGTTTGCCTTAAATGGTTAGGCTGTATGGGATGGAACGTTTTGTATGATATGGATGACAACTATCAAAATGGAAATATTGTTGTAGGTTAGTGGGTTTTATGTGGACAGAGTTGTGTAAGTGACCATTCTGTAGAGAGATGTCTACATCCAGAAAAGTGATGTCAGTCTGAGAGTAGGACCAGATGAAGTTTAAGGAGGAGAAGTTATTCTGTGATTACAAGAAGTCAAGAACGAGATTTTCACCATGGGCCCAGATCATAACTATGTCATATATACCTGAACCACATGGTGGGTTGTCAGGTAACCTTTTGAAGAAAACATTCCTCTAGTCTTTCCATGAAAAGGTTAGCATAGGAAGGTGCCATGTGAGTGCCCATAGCAGTGCCTCTTATTTGATGGTAAACCTGAGACTGGAAGGAAAAGAAATTTTTGGTAAGGATGAATTGAGCCAAAGAAGTGAGGAAACGAGTGGTAGGAAAGGTGTGCGGGGGGCGACTGTCGAGGTAATGCTCTATGGCACTGAGGCCCTGGCCATGAGGGATGTTGGTGTAGAGTGATGATACATCAATAGTGACCAGGTAGCAACTTGTTGGTAGGGGTGTAGGGACTGTTGACAGACATTATAAAAAGTGGGGGGTATCGCTGACAAAGATGGAAGGGCCTGGACGAAAGGTTGTAGGTGCTGGTCAACGAATACAGAAGTTCATTCTGTGGGAGACCCAAAGGCAGGACTATAGGACATCCAGGATTGCCCACCTTATGTATCTTGGGCAGAAGATATAGGCTGGGGGTCCGGGAGGTCTTAGGGGTGAGAAGGCAAATGGAATGATGTGAAAGACCCTGAAAGGGACCTTGGAGACAGAAAAGAGTGGATTTCTTTGCAGATTGAATTACTGGGGTCAGTGATATGAGGTAAATAAATGGAGGTGTCAAGAGAGCTGCCTGAGGGCTTCAGCTATGTAGTTGCTTTGATCTATGACCACAGTGGTCAAACCCTTATCAGCTGGGAGGATTATGATGTTTTTATTTTTTGAGAGTTCACTCATCACCTGCATTTCAGTACAGGCCAGGTTGTTGGAGTGGGGGATTGAAAAAGGGTTTTACCCGAAATAATATATTTCCTTGTTTGTGTGTTGTTTTATGTTGCTGCTGCCCTCCTCCCTTCAACTTTGGTGAGTGCTGGGTGTATTTTATCTGTCCTTTACATATAAAAAGAAGTTTTAGTTTTTCTACAGCCAGATGGTGTTTTAAACACTAATACGAGATTATACATTACATAGATTATATTTTTAGTGGTTTGAAAATAATCAATTCAAAATGTGACAACTCACTTATAACCATAGATCAGGACGGTCCAGTGCAATTAGGGGAGTGGAGAAGAAGGGAGCAAGGGGAATTTCTGCATTTCCTCATCAAAGCAAACTTTGAATGCAACTAAGTCAGGATTCTAAGAAAGTCAACAATCAAGCTTAAGAATTCTTCTTAAGAACACTAACACATGAGTTTATAAATTAGATCCAGTATGTACTTGATAAAAAGCTCTCATTCAGTGTGTGTGTAAATATATATATATATTAGATATTGGGATAGGATAAAAACCACCGCTTACCAAAGATGAGGGCTCCAGCGGCGTCAAAACACGTGTTTTGACGCCGCTGGAGCCCTCATCTTTGGTAAGCGGTGGTTTTTCTCCTATCCCAATTTCTAATATATCCGCTCTCAGCGCCTTTGTTTCCAAACAATCTATATATATATATAACAATGAGCAGGAAAATGCTTTAAGGCAATAAAACTAAGGAAGGATAGGGAAATATGACCCAACAATTACCACAGATGAAGGTGGCTGGGAACGAAGAACACAAAAAAACAAAGACAAGAAAAGCACAATATTTTGGCATACAGCATTATTCATGCAGAAATGAGACACCAGGCGGGGTGTACACAGAGCTGGCATCTGGTGAATGGCATAACCGACACATATGGTGGTGTAGACAGAGGACATAGGCACCCTCAAAAAATACTACACCGAATTGCACTTCAAATCAAATCTCCCAAAAACAGAAGTGTGTTGTTTTCATTTATCAAGCCAACAGGCAAGCAACAGCTGTCTCGTCACTTTGATACTGGGACAGTTTCTTACAATTACAACCATAAGTACCTTGGCATAACAATTAATAGGCCACTCACACACTGCTAGCATCTGGAAAATATTGCTGGGAAAATCAAGCTCAGAGTTATCTAGTGAGGAAACTGGTGTGATACTCCTCGGGAGCACAAGCTGAAATACTCATTGGTCTTAATTTTGCTGCAAAATCTTGCACCTCTTTATGGCTGATCAGTGTACACACTGAGGAGGTGGATATCCATCTAATCATTGCTATGAGGGTTGTGGGTGGTGAACTGCAAACCACCCCCTGCCTTGGCTTCTGGTCATTTGCAACATCTGTACCCCAAAGATCAGATGCCAAGCACCAGTGGCAGAAGGTAAAGGACTGACTAGAGATCCCTTGAGGACTGACCTGCAGAATCTTCCATTAGCACGCCTTAAATCATGAACCCCTCTGCTGTTCTGGCCGCCCAGTTGGCCCCACACATTAACCTTGCTGTGTAATGGAGGAAACAATGGTATCAAAACTTGCCACGGAACAGACACCTGGTATTTGATCCTGCTCAGAAGCTACCTAGTACTGACCTGGCAAGGAAGTACTGGAGCCAGTCACCTGCTTGAGGACAGGCCACAGTTTGTGCCACGTAACGTTGCACTGCTGGGGCTTAAAGGATGATCCCTACCGTGACTGCTGTGTGCATTGTCTCACCAAATGTTTACTGGGTTTGCTACTGGAGGCATAATCGAATGTACAGAACACCTCAATATCACTGTGTAGCTGTTACAATCATAATTGTTATCAATATTAATGCTGTTAATCATATGGAAATGTGCATACAAGAAATAAATACGTAACCATCTTAACTGCATCCATTACACGATATTGTATATAGCCCTTTGTAACGTAACCATGAACGTTACGGTTATATTTGGAGTGGATAGTGTAATCTGAGAGGTATGTAAGGTCTTTGGCGGTGGGCGAGCGCGGAGCGGGAGAGTCGGTGATTGTCAGTGGTAACGTACGGAACAGCCGGCGGGAGCGGAAGGTTTACGGCAGTGTGTTTTTCCCGTGAATACATCGTACGGCCGCTTGGCGTGTGTTCCGTACTAAAGAACACTGTGGGATGTGTGTTAAAGTATATGTTGGACTATGAAGGTTCTTCCGAGTGACCTGATTCAATATAAACTGTGTTTAGTAAACTACTGCAGAATCGGACTATGGCGATTGTTTGTTAATTAGTTTCGAGAATTGTGCTCACTGCTTATTTATCCTTTTGACTGTACTTGAATCTGCTATCTTCGGTGACGAAGAAACATTAGTATTATTGTCTGGTGGCATGCTTGTTGACTGTGTAGTCTCAGAGGAATAAATTTACGAAAACTAGTACGCATATGTGTTCTTCTTCTGTGACTTTAATTAACCAATTAGCATAGCCGAAAGACTGGCGACCGCACGGCAAAACGAACCTTTAATTAAAAGAGTAATTAGTGGTGGAAGAAAGCTTAAGAAAAATCGTGTTAGGAAGTGTAGCTGCTCAATGGCTTCAACGAACTTTAAACTATACAAACACGATTAGCGTGAGTACACGTTACATGGCTCAACGTGACAGGACAAGTTGCAGTTAAAATTGTTAAGGACGGACAGTGATTAATAAAAAAAAAAAAAAGTGCTGGAAATAATAAGCAGTGAGTAGAGCGGGAAGACAACAATCGGCGATGGTACGGCTACTTCGAGGCGGCGAGTACACAACAATGTAATAAACGAGAGGACCCGAGCTTTCACGATCGGAACCGAACAACGCAGTCTGACGGGAAGCCTCACCAGAGCAACAACTCGACACCGGGGCAACGCGGTACAGCGGAGAGACGCGACAGCGGAACAACGCGGGCACGCAGAAGCGGCGCGGCGTCATTGCGGTCGACGGCAGCGCGGTCAGCAACTGAGATTCTTCGAAAGGGAAGTGCGAACAATTTTTTTAATTAAAGAAAGACACAAACTGACATTAAAATAAAAAAATAAAAATATACCGTTTCGATTGGAATCACATTTCCGCGGTAGTAATTATTTCTTTTGCATTAATGAATCTTCAAATGAGCTACTGACTATGCGGATTGCAAATTTTATGCATGCAAGCTTAATGTTATTCTGATTTGGGTCAAGTTATGTCAGTTTCTGTTAACGAATTAATTTGTAGATTTTTTTGTTGATTTTCCAAAGAAGTGCAAGATTTATTTTTCAGTCTTTGTAAAAGCACAAACCGGCACGAATAATTCGCGATTTTTTTAAGAGAAAAATTAATTATTATTTTTGCATATTGAGTAACAGAGGTCTTTTTCCTTTTCTTTCGTTAACTTATTAAAGTTGAAAGCCGGACAAACTGTGTTAGATTTGCTTAGCAAATTATTTTTCAAGGAAAAAAAAAAAAAAAATTATTTTTAGAGTTTCCGTAATTTTTTTTGGTCATTGATAGTAGTGTATGTATTCAATTGAAAGTGTATTTTATGACATGGTGTATATCTTGTTTGATAGTTAAGTTAAAAGATTTGGAAACAGAATTTTACCTTTTTTTCTGTGCTAATGTATACTGGTGTATTCTGTTTGCTGGATTGACGGCGTTGGTTACTTCTTGTCTTTTCTACAACGGAAGATTGAATTTGTTGTGTGAAATAATTTCGTAATATGGCATCTGAGCTAGAGGGTGGTGTGAATGGAGGGATGGTGCTGGGAGGTGAGTCCCTTGGTGACGCACCCAGTGTAGACATTAATCAGTCCTCCCTTACTGTGTCGATGACGAGTTTTGCTAGTGAATCAGAAGTTGACAAGTTAAGAGAAGTGGTTAGGGAAAGTAATGAGGCGTCCATGTCGGAAATGTTTTGTGCTTTCCAGGGACAATTTGTCATGTCAATTCAGTCCCTTCTTGAAGCTAAATTAAATGAAAATAGTATTTCACTTGAATCCAGATTAAATGAATCACTTGCATCCAAATTAAATGAAAATAGTATTTCACTTGAATCCAAATTAAATGAATCACTTGAATCCAAATTAAATGAAAATAGTATTTCACTTGAATCCAAATTAAATGAATCACTTGCATCCAAATTAAATGAAAATAGTATTTTGCTTGAATCTAAATTAAATGAAAATAAGGAGAGTATCGAATGTCTTCGGGATGCTTTTGAATCGCGACTAGGGCGGTTTAGGAAGAATTGACCCAGTATAGGGAACTTTGTACGCAACAAACTGCTGAAATATCGGGTAAATTGACTCAGTATCGTTCAGACTGCGAACAAGTAACTAGTGTTTTGCACCAAAATATGGAATCCCTAAAGAAAACAGTCGAGCTTATAGAAGATAACCATGATGAAAGATTGTCGAAGGTGGAGACTTTAGGAGAAACCCTTACCGAAAAATACACGGGAGTAAAAGAAGAAGTTGACCATTTAACAGTCGGCGTAGAGAAATTGTCGTGTCAGGTGGAAAAGGTTAAGGCTTCCACTGCAGTGTGGGTGAATGAAAAGTTACAGTTACAAGAGAAGCAAATTGAAAAAAGTCTAAAGTTACGAGTTCCACAAGTTGTGCGAGAAGAGGTTGTCAAATGTCAAATCTTGCCAAATGTGAATGCGCTCACTGCGTGCATGGTAGAAGAGAAAGTGGACTGGGAGGACTTTTGTGATAATGGGGGGATACACCCAGTTGATTTTGTGAAGAAGTTTGAAAATTTTGGGCCGTTCTGTAGGGCCGTAGAAAGAAAGAAGATAGAAATGTTCAGTAAACATATCAAGGGGAATGCCCGAATGTGGGGAGAACGGGCTGCAGATAATTGCGAGACGTTTGAGGAGTTTAAGTCAGCTTTTTTGGAACATTTCTGGTCCATCGACCGGCAAATTGCTGTTCGGCGGAATTTAATGATGGGAAAACCATACTCGCCGGGTGGTGGCACTCAGCAAAATTTTTTCTTGAAGTGTGTTAATTCTTGTAAACATTTAAGTTCACCATTTAGTGAAGGGGAATATGTGCGGATGATTAGTGCGCGTTTGCCCGAGTCGACACAGCTTGTATTTGTCAGTCACAATATATGTACCATTGACGAGGCGGTAAAGATGTTGGGTCGGCTGGACGAACAAGAGAAAAGTATAAGAGCAAAAGAATATGGGGTGAGGACACCCACACATTACGCGGAGAAATCGCAATCGGAAGGGGATAGAAGTTTCACATCAGCAGCAGGAGAGCTACAATCATTTTGATAACAGGAATCGAGGCGGCTACAATAACCGCGGGCAGAGAGGAGGATTTGGACGTGGTCGTGGAACAGGGGGAGGAGGATTTAGAGGTGAATATAATGGACCAACTGGAGACGATTGGCCCGAGGAGTCAGTAAATCAGGTGCAGGTGGCCGTGGTGGAGAGTGCACCACAGGTAAACTAGTGCCTGTCACTGCTTCAGCCTCAGCGGGGACAGGAGACGATACGAGGCTATCAAAAGAAGAACCAGAAGACAATACGAGGGGGCGAGATGAAGATGAGATTTCTAATGAACCAATTACAAACGATCAAGGAGAGGAAAGAGTGATCTGGATGAATGTCGGAGATTATGCTAAACTGTTCATCGCTAAAGCGCGCATTCATGAGGAGGAGAGTGATGACTCGTCAGAAGAGTGGTCAAGTTGGAAGGAGATAAGGTGGTTCGGACAAGAAAAGGCAAAGATAATTTCAGAACTAACTTATAGATCAAATGGAAGAGAAACTGTGAATAAAAATGATGTTTGTGAGCCAGATGAGCAGGAGAAGCTTGTGTGACTGACGACAAAATTGTTAAGAAAGATACTGTAGTAAAAGAAGAAATAAGGTCAGTAGAAGAAGATGGAAGACAGCGAGAAGCAGTCCTTGAGGTGAAAGAAACACTTCAGGAGAGAAACAGTGAAGCCTGAAACTTTGCCGGAAGGGAATCTCGAAGTGAAACATTGTATGATGGTAAATGAGAACTATCCATTATGTAAAGACACTAAACAGAAGGTAATTAATGGGAAGAAAGAGACTATGCAGAATAGAGGATACTATGTGAAGCCAGATGGATGGTATTTGCTGAGAAAAGATTTGGAAATAAGTGGAGGAAGAGCAATGAGAGAAGAAAGTTGGAAGAGGCGCAGGAAGAAGTTACGGTTATATGATGAAGCAAAGAATGTAAATAAGAAGAAAGGAGGAAGAGAAGAGAGTTGGAAGAAGCGTAAGAAGAAGCGGGGTTTAATGCTGTTTGGTGAAGGAAGGAATATTGTAAAGAAAAAGAAGTAGGTACATTAGGTAGAGAGGGTGAGGTACAGTCTTCAGTTGCCTCACTACGCATGATGGAAACATCCATGCATAAATGCCTTAGCGTTATGGTAGGTTTAGGTTTTCAGGTTGTTTGGTCATCACAATTATTTCTTCTATGGTATTGTACAGTTGTTGTATCAAATGTCTTTTGCGGTTGTGCGCAGATTAGCGACCCGCACACTTGTTTTGGTGCAAACGCATTTTAAGTCGTCACGAGTAAAGAAGGAGATACGAAAGTTTAAAGTTTTGTACGAAGGTCCCTATAGGGTCAAAGCCTGTTTGAGGGATAATGCTTACAAATTAGAATATGCCGATGGGAGAGAAGTTGCCGGGACTTTCAATGTCATTTCTCTGAAACCTTACAAATATTTTGGTGAGGAGGGGAGTGTCGGTGGGGTGTCAGGCACCGGATAGAGGGGCCCACCTCACAGCACTGTCGCATCTACCG
Organism: Vandiemenella viatica; assembly: GCA_031002005.1. NCBI lineage: Eukaryota > Metazoa > Arthropoda > Insecta > Orthoptera > Morabidae > Vandiemenella > Vandiemenella viatica. The sequence goes on from JARYHS010013630.1 coordinate 11,940,759, forward strand.
CACCTCCAAGCTTTAAGTGTTGCCATGATTTAAGTAAGTTTTCAGTAGTTTCTTGTAACAATCAATCGCAGTCACAATTAGAATGTGTAAGAGGCTGTGTCAATAAGTTAGTGGGGTAAGGACTTTTGGTAGTTGGGTACAGATTGGTGACCCACGTAGTATTAATACACAGTTGCGGAAGGCATTCTTGCTGGTTTGTGTTTCCCAGTAATTTTAGCCCCGAGGCTGGACAATGTACTTAGAAGTGCGGTTTTCCCTTTCATTAAAGTGTTAAGATGATTTAAGTGTGGCGCAGCGTAATGTCAGTTTGCGTCTTTCCGCGTGTGGAGTGATCAGTGTTGGTGTACAACAGTCAGTGAATGAGGCACCTGCCTGAGCAGGGCACACTGTCAGTGCACTGTCGAAGTAAACAAGGCACGATTCAGTGCATGTGTCATACATCAGAAAAAAAGAGAGGAAAAAATTGTTGTCAAAATATATTGTAACTCAATTTGTAATTTCTTGGTTATATGTCATGGATCTAAGCAAGGACATATGGACATTGAAAGGTTTGATGATTTGTTTCATGCAGTTTCAGACTGTGTGTGTTATTCTTAATGTGTATGTAATTATGTTAGTTTAAGGATAAGCAAGCAGCCACCCAGACTTCCCTTTATGTTTGGTAAACATTTAATCTTGTATTTTTTTGTAAATGTTTCTATGTATATGTGAACAAGTGTGGTTTGTGATGACAAAAGTCGGTGCTTTGTCAATGCCGACTTTTGCCACATTGTAACGGTGGGGGTGTAACGTAACCATGAACGTTACGGTTATATTTGGAGTGGATAGTGTAATCTGAGAGGTATGTAAGGTCTTTGGCGGTGGGCGAGCGCCGAGCAGGGGAGTCGTGATTGTCAGTGGTAACGTACGGAACAGCCGGCGGGAGCGGAAGGTTTACGGCAGTGTGTTTATCCCGTGAATACATCGTACGGCCGCTTGGCGTGTGTTCCGTACTAAAGAACACTGTGGGATGTGTGCTAAAGTATATGTTGGACTATGAAGGTTCTTCCGAGTGACCTGATTCAATATAAACTGTGTTTAGTAAACTACTGCAGAATCGGACTATGGCGATTGTTTGTTAATTAGTTTCGAGAATTGTGCTCACTGCTTATTTATTTTTGACTGTACTTGAATCTGCTATCTTCGGTGACGAAGAAACATTAGTATTATTGTCTGGTGGCATGCTTGTTGACTGTGTAGTCTCAGAGGAATAAATCTACGAAAACTAGTACGCATATGTGTTCTTCTTCTGTGACTTTAATTAACCAATTAGCATAGCCGAAAGACTGGCGACCGCACGGCAAAACGAACCTTTAATTAAAAGAGTAATTAGTGGTGGAAGAAAGCTTAAGAAAAATCGTGTTAGGAAGTGTAGCTGCTCAATGGCTTCAACGAACTTTAAACTATACAACACGATTAGCGTGAGTACACTTACACCTTTCCACTAACCAACAGTTCATCAGAATAAATGACCACAAGCAAACAGTTTGAATTAGCAAACTCAATCATCCTGTGACAGCTAACGCTAGTTACCCCAACTCTATCATGGCCTTGCAGATACTATTACCTGTTCTGAAAATCATAGACAGGAGCTTGCCTACCACACTATCCATGGCTGCCTCAACCGCCATTAAGACATCACAACCCATCATTTATTAATTTCAATTTTTAGCAACGTTATTAATCATAAACAATTTATTTTCTCTATATTAACTATCTATTTTCTTTTTATTTTACTTCATACCATTTTTTTTGCAGTGATAAAACTTTACCATAGTTATCAATTGTCTATTCTGTCCTGTACCACCCCCACTCTGTCCCCAAGGTTCAACTCTGGATTTCTTGCACATACTTTTATTTATTTATTTAATTTAATTGGAATGGAGCACACGCTCCGGTGGCAATTTCCCTACACACCAAACTTCCCCCTATCCTACACCCACCTACATTTGCCCTCTACAAATTTCAACTTTAAATTCTTTTAACATTTTCGGTAAGTTATTCATCATTCCCCTTGGTAACTCATTGACACCCTTACGTAAAAAAGAAAATCTTCCCACACCCTTGTGCCTGAATTGAGTGCCATGAACTACTTAATTTAATTTAATTTAATTTAATTGCAATGGAGCACAGGCTCCGGTGGCAATTTCCCTACACAGCTATCTTCCCCCTATCCTGCACCCACCTACATTTTCCCTCTACAAAATTTATCTTTAAATTCCTTCAAAGTTTTCGGTAAATTATTCATCGTTTCTCTTGGTAACTCATTCCAATCCCTGACACCCTTACCTAAAAAAGAGATCTTCCCACACCCCTGTGCCTGAAATCGAGTGCCAGCTTGTGGTCATGGTCATCTTTTCCCTTCCATGCACTACTTTTCATACCTATTGCAATATCTTTCCATGCCTCATCACCAGTATATGCCCTGTACACTCCCATGACCCTCCTCATCCTCCTCCTGTCTTGCAATGAATCCCATTCCAGCTCCTTTATCATATCCGTCACTGATTGCATTCTGCGATAATTTCCAGAAACAAATCTAGCAACCCTTCTTTGCACCCTCTCCAACTCCTGTATTTGATACGTAAATGAGGGTCCCATACTACACTACCATATTCGAGCAATGGTCTGACCAAAGTTTTGTAACCCAATTCCTTGACTTCTCTCGTACATCCCCTCATAACTCTCTCCAACAAGTGCAGACCACCTGTCCTATGTGTCCTGCCCAGTTAAGTTTGTTATCAAAGTAATTCCAAGATATTTGCATTTCAAGTCTTCAGCAAGCAATTCTTTCCCCACCTTATATTCATAATTTACCTTTTGTTTTTTTATTTGTGTATCTAATAAGCTGACTCTTCTTTGCATTTATCTTCATTCCATGTTTACCAACCCAATTAGATATCCTGTCCAGATCACCCTGCAACTGTTTACAATCCTCTATCGTTTTGATTCTTTTATACAGCATTATGTCATCTGCAAACAATCTAATTTCAGATAGTAAACAGTCAACACAATTATTCATTAGAATAATGAATAGCAATGGTCCCAATACGCTACCCTGTGGCACACCCATTTTTACTTCCACTTCTTTTGATACTACATTTCCTACCCTAACTTTCTGTTTTCTACCATTTAAAATTCTTCTACCCAGCAAACGACTTTCTTATCCACTCCAATGGTTTTTACCTTATTTACTACCATTTTATGGCTTACTCTGTCAAACGCCTTAGACAGATCTAGTGCTACACTATCAATTTGGCCTCCCTTGTCCATTTCATCTGAAATATCTTGCATATATCCCACCAACTGAGATTCGCATGAATATCCTTGCCTGAAACCATGTTGCCTGCTTGAAAACCAATTACGTTCCTCACATATATTCTGATGTGGTTGCATATCAATCTTTCCATTAATTTACCTACCACTGATGTCAAACTGATTGGCCTGTAATTCTCAACTCTATTTCTCACCCTCCCTTATGTACCGGTACTACTATTGCACTTTTCCAGTCCTGTGGTAAGCAGCATACCTACTGCAATATCTTTCCATGCCTCATCGCCAGTATTTGCCCTTTACACTCCCATCACCCTCCTCTTAACATATTGTTACATGTATTATATCTGCATATTGTAATATTGCAATATTGTAAAATTTGTTCAAGATTGTGTGATCAGCACTACGTTCCTGTCTTATACCTTCATCTGTGGTAATTAATGATTTACTTTCCTATCCTTCCTCAGTCAGTTTAATCACAATATTTCTACCATTATATCTGCAACAAACCCACATCCGAACCAACTACTTCCAAGGTAGTACACATACCTGGTTTACATCTATACTTGATGTAAAAATTTCCTTTTGGAGGTATGTAATAAGTTTTGTCTTGGTAGAGGCATATGTTTCATACCTTCAGTTTTCCTAAGTCTTTATGTTTTTTCATTGTAGAAGCAAATATTCAGTTTTCCTAACATGTCTTAGTAACAAAAATAAAATTTAAATGGTCACCAAACAAACTGCAAATTAAACAACCAGTAAATGAAAGGTAGTTATATCAAGCAATCTGCCATGTTGTATGAACTGCAACACAAAGTAGCAATCTTAAAGAAAATACCCCAACTGAATGCCCAATAACATGAAGTATAGTGTATATGAGCAAAATATCATATTGGAAGTTGGTCTGAAAAATGATTGGCAACAAAGAAAGATGTTTGTGTTACTGTAAAATTATATAATAAGCAAATTCTTGTTAAAGTTGTCTCTGTCACTCTCTGACAAACAAATGCTAATTACTGTAAAGTTATTTTCTACTACAAAGAGATAATTTGCTATCAATGGTGAAGGTAGGAGATTTTTCAGAAATCTGGAATTTTTCAAACTTTCAAACTCAACAGTTTTTCTTTTTTAATATATAAACACAAAATGAAGAGAAAAAATCTTAAGATTTATCATTTAAAAAAAAGGGGGAGTGGGGAAGCAAACACATCACTTACAAAAGGCTGGAGAGATGCAATGAGATAAAATAAAGCAAAATTGATTTTTTTTAAATGCATTTTTTCATTTGTTTCAACACAACTCCTTAAACTGCATTATTTTTAGTTATGATATATTTACTTTCTATATCGATCATGCAGGCAGCAGAAAAAATTCAGAAAATTCAACTATATATATTACTATAATTAATTATTATGGAGCATGAGTTGAGCAGTTGAAGTTAATGATACTAGAGATGATCTTAAGCATTTGCAGCTATAGCAAAAGATTTGTTTAAGGATTCAGGATTGGCAGTGAATGGGGTGAGAAAGATATTATTCTGGTCAGTTTTAGATGTTTTACAG
>JARYHS010013630.1:11946632-12342434 GCA_031002005.1 Vandiemenella viatica
GGTAAAAGAAATCAAACACACATGATCTCACCTTGCCAGGCATCTCAGACAAATACATAGTCAGATTAATAAAAAAAGTAGTGAATTAACAAACTTAAGCATAAATAAGAAAAGAGTGAAACCAGTGGTTGACTGGTAAGCAAAGCAATTGAGAACAGTTACAGACTTTCATAAGTCCATTTATTATGGATAAAGTAAGAACCACTGGTTACCAAGATGACAGGATGAGGACTCAAAACAGAATAAATAACGAGACGTAAAAATTATGTACTTTAAAACACAAAGCCTTCTTCAAAAGGAGAACATGGAAAGGATAGGAAGGATTCAGAAAGCAAATAATGACTAAATTCAATTTTTGCCAGAATCTTATATCTTTAAATGAGCAATTCTTATAGAATGCCATGAGTGGCTGCGTCGAACGCAAGTCTTGCACAAGTCCAGCCACCTCCCTCTGTTAACTTGAAAAAGGGTTTTTCACCTGAAATATTGTTTTTTCTTTGTTTGCGTATGTTGTTTTGTGTGCTGCTGCCCTCCTCCCTTCAACTTTGGTGAGTGTTGGGTGTATTTTCCCTTCCTTTTCCATGTAAATATTGCCTAGCGGCATTTCTCTCCTTACATTGTTACCTATATATGTATATATTTTAAATGTGAGAACGCAGAAAGGATTTTTTGACTCAGATTGTCACTTGTTACAAGTAAAGATTAGGCTAACCCCAAGAAATAGTAAAACAACAAAGAAGACTGTAACGAGCAGACCAGATACAGAATATCTGAAGAAAAACAGAAAAAAGTCATAAAAGAAATTAATCAAAATGCAACAGAAAATTGGAAAGATCTCACAAATGCAGTCCAAAAGGCAATGCATTGGGGACAACTTCCTAGCAAACACATACATAGATGGTGGAATATGAAATGTGACAAGGCTACTGAATGAAGGATTCGGGCATGGACTAAATTCAACAGTAACGGAACTACAAAAACATGGCAGCAATTTCACACAGTCCAGAAAGAAACATCAAAAGAAATTAAAAAAGAAAAACGTTCATACGACAGAAAAAGTATACACAAGATTGAGAAAGACTTCAAAAGAAATAATACAAGAAGCTTTTACAGAACTTTCAGAGAAAATATTACAACTTTTGTTTCAAAAGGCCAAATAGATGCTTTGAAATGAATACCTAAGCAAACTGCAGAATTCTGGTACAACTGAGAGAAACCGACGGGAAAATTAACCCTAACTGAAACTACACCAAATTCGGACTCTGTACCATCCACACTAGAAGAGTTAAAGGAAATCTAAAAACAACTGAAAAACATCAGGGAGAAGATGATTGCCAAGTACTGGAAGCTTGGAGATGAAAATCTCACACAGAAAATTCATAAAATTATCACTGATATTTGGGTCACAGAGAAAATCCCACAAGAATGGAAATGTGCCGTAATACATCCCTTACAAAAAAAGGGAGACAGGACAGATCCCAACAATTACAGAGGTATCTCACTGCTGCCAGTCATTTATAAAATCCTCTCCAAAGCCCTACTGAACAGGCTAGAACCTCAGGTAGATCCACAAATAGGTGAATACCAGGCACGCTTTAGAAAAGGAAGAACATGCATCGAACTAATCTGGAATCTGAGAATTCTCCTGATGATAAGACAAACAAACAATACCGTGGAAACATTTGTGGATTTCACGAAGGCATATGACCCCATAGATAGACAAATGCTCTTTGACATAATGAAAGAATACGGCACAGACAAGAAGACAAGGGCTCTGATACAACACACACTCACTGATACCACATCTAAAATAAAATTTATGGGAGAAACATCAGAACCATTAAAAATTTGCATGGGTGTCCAGCAAGGAGATAAATTATCACCCATTTTATTCAACATGATATTGGACAAAGTTATAAAACAGTAAGAAAAACAGGTCAAAGGAATACAGCTAGGAAGAACATGATATACCAAAACAATCACAAGATGCCTGGCATTTGCGAATGACCTGGCAATACTCAGCGACAATAGGCAGGAAGCACAAGATGCACTGGAACAGCTACATCAAATTGCCGCCAAAACAGGGCTACAAATTTCGTATGAAAAAACTCAGTACATGGAGCAACCAAACAACAATGTACACACAAAATTTGGAAATATAAAAGAAATTCAAATATCCAGGGAAATACATACAAATAGGCTAACAAGCTATCAAATGCAGAAAGATCAGAAAAATTTCAGAAGGCATACAGACTCACATGGTCATGTCATAACAAAACAGGCCAAAGGCAGACATTACAATACAGTGGTACTGCCAGAAGCATTACCTGCATCAGAAACAACAACAATTGGGCTTCAGGTATCATGGAAGTGGAAAAAGTTGAATGCAAAATCCTTAGAAAAATTTTTGGAGCAATATTTAAAGACGGAATATGGAAGAAAAGATCAATGAAAGAACTATACAAACATACAGGTAGATTGACAGACATGATCAAAAGACGCAGATTACAATTCTATGGACATTAACAGAGAATGAACAACACTAAACTCACAAAGAGGATATTTGATGTGGTAAATGGTTCACTCAGGAAAACCAATTGGTTGCAGGAAATAGAAGAGGACTTGAATCATGCAGGTATCAGCAAGGAAATGACACAGGAAAGGGGACACAATTCTGGAAACAAATTATGAACACAAAATTTAAAATACAGAAGAAAATAGGAACAAAATGGACTGAACAAAGGAATCAGGAACACAGTGAGTGTACAAAGAGGTTTTTGGAAAAGAAGAGGAAGAAGACAAATATAAACAAAAACTGAATAATCTTAAATAATTTGAGTTTAAACATTGCCCTCAAGGACAATAATGATTAATAATAATAATATATATATTTTGGATCTTATAAAAGGCTCTAATGATTTAGATGAAATTTCATATTTTGATGATGTTTCATTTTTAAGTTTATCTAAATAGGTGTCTTCCCTGCAACAATGCGATTTTACAAAAAAATAGCAAATCTTGTATTTGGTATCTCGAAAACGGTGCTAATGCCATCTCATAGATGTTTCAGGTACTAGTAAGCTTGAGTACAGCAAGGAACTCTTATAACTGCCCTGTGCGAGTAGTTCGTGGTCAGTCACCAAATGTAATATATTAATGTGGAAATAAGTAAAAGAAAGGTATACTATTTTGAAGAGTACTAATAAATATAACTTTTGCTGTAAAAAGTCATTATCATTAAATACTAAATGTTTAATTGTAAAACCTATAAAAATTAGATGTTTAGAAAATATTGGCTTTGTCAGATGTCCTTTTCTCTATCTTCTTTAACAAAACTTCTTTGAAAACAATATTAACAGTAATAATGTGACCATCGTTGATTTTTTGACCATTGTGTCTTAAACACAAAAAGAAATATTAATGAATCTACAAACTCATGAAAAAGCCGCGTATGGGTGCCTATACGCAAAAACAGGCTCTGATAAATACAATCCTGCCCACTGAAGTGTCTGACTTTCTGCTTTATAAATGTTCATAATGAAGGGTACTTCTTTTGGGCATTGTTTTTTATCATGTGGAAAGGCAGTGTTGATAAGAAGATGTGTGGTTATTGCAAGGTAGTTTTATCGGAGTGAGTGAATTTAGCCCTGATGATGTTCTCGTCTAAGTGAATTACTACTATTAAGATTTATATTTAACAAAGTAATAGCTTTTTTGTTTAAAAGCAATTTATGAGGTGGTAAACCAGACGATCTCAGAAGTGGCTCTAGCGATTTGGATGAAATTTCATATTTAGAATAGATAACGTCTTGCTTTTCAAGTTTGTAAGACGATTTTAGTAAAAGAGGAGCAATTCTTGTATTTGGTTTCTCGGAAAAGGCTCTACCCTCATCTTATAGAAGTTTCAGGTACCAGTAAGCCTACTGATGGTAGTTAACCTTCCCTTTGGTTAGAACAAGGAACTGTGCACTTTAAAATGTCTAGGAAATCTTCAAGCCTTTTACTTTAATCAAAATTTACTCAGAATCTTGAATACTGAACAGAAATCGAAAGAGGCAGAGCAAAGATTGGTCACCCAGGTAATGTAGTGTAAAACAAGAATTATAATTACTGCTGTTGTCTGAAGTGGTGTGTTCTGCAACAAGAAGGGTCTGGTGTCTCTGTGATTACTGCTTGCTGTGATCATTCACTGCAATGGATTATTCATAGGTTATCGGGACTATGAATGAAGAAAAGCATTTCTTGCTACTTGTAATACAGAAACTTGAGACTGTTGTCATGAAGTGGCACTGTGGAAGTATTCAATGATTTTTTTTGCATATTATAGCTTGTAATTTTCTAATAAATTTTATGTTAACTTCAGAACACTGAATAAATTGAAGAAGGAATTCAATCAATTTATCACAGTAAAAAACATTAGCTATGTAGTTGATTATGTTATCAATCTCATTATTGTCAGATTAAGATCAGATTGGTAGTAATAATGAATGGTGTGTTAAGGTGATGATTTTTCAGTTTATGAATAATGAGGTTGCCAGAGCTAATAAGTAGCCACGTAGTTAGTTATTTATGCTAAGATACAATTTTCAGTGGGATTCACTGGGAGGTAGAACAACACAAAGATTAATATACTGCTGATGAAGTACGCATATTTTTGTAGCCCAACATATTCTGAAATTTAACTTCCTGTAAGAAGCAGTTTCTGCAGTTTTTATAGGTTTGAAATCAATTTAGATGGACATAATAGAAAAAGGAGATGATTAGCAGAAATAAGGAAAGAAAGAGGAAACCATTGCTTATAACTGGTAATGGCAGGACAGTGTAGAAACAGTAAAATCATGATCACAGTGTATAAAGAAATTTTCAGGGTAAATCCTTCTACAACTGTACAACACAGAATGAAACGGATTACAGTAAAATAGTAAGTGTTCTACTCGCATTGTTGTTATTGTTTGATGGTAACCTAGACACTATTTCATAAGGAATGACAGAGGAGAGAAAATACATTAATACAACTTCTGCTATTTGAGTCACATGCTGTTTGTTCCACGTTCTACTGTTGAAGAATGATTTAACCCTGAAAATGTTTATATTTTTATTTTTATTATACTATCCTCCAATTATATAGTAATTAGTTCCTCTCTGATTTCTTACTTTTACAAAAAATTAGATTATTATTTTAAACAAAACAACATCAATTTAATATGACTTTTACAGGCCACTTAACATTTATAAAACCAATCATAATTTTGATCCATCTAAAAGTAGAAAAACATGGAGTGGTAGAAGGTGATGTTATGCGACCCTGTTATTCCTATTAACATTGAGGTTGATACAAAAAAGTTATAGGTCAATGCCTGCTAAGATAAACAACACCAGAGATTCACCATCTCATTATATCAGCTTATGTTAGAAATGGTAGTACATAAACATATATAAAGTGCTTATTATTAATGCTACATTTATCATAATTTGATGAGTAATGTCACAGCTGAGGATGCCCACCCCAAATGTAAACAAAAATTCAAGATAACTCATCAAATGTAATACAACAAGGGTGCATTTTGATAGAGAAAAATGGACACAGTGAGTTAATGATTTGAATCATTCTATAGATGTTTCCCATTACCTTCCCAGTAAACTCAATAGAAATATGTTCTCATCAATTCAAAGTTACTAATTAAATCACACATTAAATTTACAGAATTACTTACAAGGCATACATAGGTAATGAGGCTTGGATGGACATTGACGGAAGAATTAAGAGTAGTGCATGGAAGGGAAAAGTTTAATTTAATTTAATTGTGATGGAGCGCAAGCTCTGGTGGAAATGTCCCTACACACCATCTTCCCCCTTTCCTGTACCCACTTACTTTTGCCCTCTACAAATTTCAGCTTTAAATTCTTTCAGCGTTTTTCCTAAATTATTCATCATTTCTCTTGTTAACTTATTCCAATCCCCAACCCCATTACCTACAAAAGGAAATCTTCCTGTCCTTTGTGCCTGAAATAGAGTGCCACCTTATGGTCATGGTCATCTTTTCCCTTCTATGTGTTACTGCCAATTCTTAATCCATCCTCCCATACCTCACAGACAATATAAGCATTGTACTCTTCCATGACTCTCCTTCACCATCCTCCTGTCTTCCAGCTCCTTTATCATACAGTTACTGATTGTGGTCTGCTGTAATTTCCAGAAAGAAACCTAGCAGCGCTCCTTTGCACACCTTCCAACTCCTGTATTTGATACAACATCTTATTCAAGTAATGGTCTGACCAATGTTTTGTACCCAAATTTCTTTACTTCTCTAGTACATCTTCTCATCGCTCTTTCCAACAAGTGCAGGATTTTGAAACTTTTTCCTGCTACCTGTCCAATGTATCCTGTCCAGTTAAATTTGTCATCAAATGTTATGCCAAGGTATTTACATTTGCAATCCTCAACAAGCAATTCTTTCCCCACCTAATTATCATAATAAAATGTTAATTTATCGGTGTTCCTAATAAGTTGCAATTATATCCATTCCATGTTGACATAGCCAGCTATATATCCTGTATAGATCATCCTGCATCTGTTTGGAAATTGACAACAGAGTATAAGCTTCTTAGAAATAAATTAAATTTATGCTTCAGTTTAAATCATTCTGGTGATGGCAGTGATTGGCTGTAGTAGACAAGTGACAGTACTGCCAATGTTTACTGATTACAATTGTATCACTACAAATGTAAATCATAAAAAGAAGTGTTACAGGTAACAATGAAAGGAAGAACTGCCATGAAGAAATATTTATATGGAAAGGACAGATAAAATACACCCAACACTCACCAAAGTTGAAGGGAGGAGGGCAGCAGCAACACAAAACAACACACAAACAAGGAAATACAATATTTTGGGTAAAACCCTTTTTCAAGTAAACAGAAGTGGCTGGGCTTGTGCAAGCCCTGCATTCGACACAGCCACTGATAGAATGAAATGGACCGTTGGAAGTGGAGGGGGGAGCAATGATAATATAACTACGCGAGTATAAATCATAAGAAAGATTAAAATGGTAATAATAATAATCATTGAAAAAATAATAGTAATAAAAATATAAGTAAATAAATAAATATATAATTGAAATTTTTTGAAATAAGGTCCATAAATATATATGAATCTATTGTGCTGGCCAGTGATGGGTGTAAGGGAGGGGGGGGATGGAAGATATTAACAGAAATTAAGGCCTGGGAGATGTCTAGTCTGCAGGATGTGTTGTTATGCCAATTCTCACCTGCGGAGTTCAGATTGGGAGGTAGTGTCTGGAAGTACTCTAATGGCTCTGACTGTGAAGCAGTTATTAAGGTCACAGGTGTTGTGATTACTGGCAGTGTGAGCAACAGGGAGGTCCAGTTTTTGGGAGTAAACTGTTTGTCTGTGACCATTCATTCTGATGGACAATTAGTTTGAGTTAATACCAATGTAGGAACTTGGACAGTGAAGGCAGGTGAGCTGGTATATGAGATGGGTGGTTGTACAAGTGGCATGACCTATTAAGAGGTAGGTTTCACCAGTAGTAGGGTTGCTATAGGTAGTAGTAGGTGGATGCATACTGCAAGTTTTGCAACGGGCTCTTTTACAAAGGAAGGATCCAAATGGTGGTTTAGGAGCATCAGAGGGTTGATATTTATTTACAAGAATGTTTTTTTTTGTTTTTTTTTTTAAATTATGCGGTCTCCTGAAGGTGACTTGGGGTGTGGTGGGAAGGATAGTGGAAGAATGGGGCGCATTTCAGGATAAGATCTGAGAAATTCATAGCCCACACGAAGAATTTGGTTTAGCGATTCCAGACAGGGAAAAACTGGGTGAGAAAAACAGTGTTCTGATTGGTTTTAGGTTGTTTCTGTTGGTGTGGGGGACAGTTCCTGACTCTTGATAGCTGTTTTTGAACTAGTTCTGAAGGTTAATTGCGGTTTATGAGTGCCTGGGTCAGGTTGTTGATGTAGAAAGTAAATGATTCATGATCAGAGCTGATGCGTTTGCCTTAATGGTTAGGCTGTATGGGATGGAACGTTTTGTATGATATGGATGACAACTATCAAAATGGAAATATTGTTGTAGGTTAGTGGGTTTTATGTGGACAGAGTTGTGTAAGTGACCATTCTGTAGAGAGATGTCTACATCCAGAAAAGTGATGTCAGTCTGAGAGTAGGACCAGATGAAGTTTAAGGAGGAGAAGTTATTCTGTGATTACAAGAAGTCAAGAAGAGATTTTCACCATGGGCCCAGATCATAACTATGTCTATATATACCTGAACCACATGGTGGGTTGTCAGGTAACCTTTTGAAGAAAACATTCCTCTAGTCTTTCCATGAAAAGGTTAGCATAGGAAGGTGCCATGTGAGTGCCCATAGCAGTGCCTCTTATTGATGGTAAACCTGAGACTGGAAGGAAAAGAAATTTTTGGTAAGGATGAATTGAGCCAAAGAAGTGAGGAAACGAGTGGTAGGGAAGGTGTGCGGGGGGCGACTGTCGAGGTAATGCTCTATGGCACTGAGGCCCTGGCCATGAGGGATGTTGGTGTAGAGTGATGATACATCAATAGTGACCAGGTAGCAACTTGTTGGTAGGGGTGTAGGGACTGTTGACAGACATTATAAAAGTGGGGGGTATCGCTGACAAGATGGAAGGGCCTGGACGAAAGGTTGTAGGTGCTGGTCAACGAATACAGAAGTTCATTCTGTGGGAGACCCAAAGGCAGGACTATAGGACATCCAGGATTGCCCACCTTATGTATCTTGGGCAGAAGATATAGGCTGGGGGTCCGGGAGGTCTTAGGGTGAGAAGGCAAATGGAATGATGTGAAAGACCCTGAAGGGACCTTGGAGACTGAGAAAGAGTGGATTTCTTTGCAGATTGAATTACTGGGGTCAGTGATATGAGGTAAATAAATGGAGGTGTCAGAGAGCTGCCTGAGGGCTTCAGCTATGTAGTTGCTTTGATCTATGACCACAGTGGTCAAACCCTTATCAGCTGGGAGGATTATGATGTTTTTATTTTTTAGAGTTCACTCATCACCTGCATTTCAGTACAGGCCAGGTTGTTGGAGTGGGGGATTGAAAAAGGGTTTTACCCGAAATAATATATTTCCTTGTTTGTGTGTTGTTTTATGTTGCTGCTGCCCTCCTCCCTTCAACTTTGGTGAGTGCTGGGTGTATTTTATCTGTCCTTTACATATAAAAAGAAGTTTTAGTTTTTCTACAGCCAGATGGTGTTTTAAACACTAATACGAGATTATACATTACATAGATTATATTTTTAGTGGTTTGAAAATAATCAATTCAAAATGTGACAACTCACTTATAACCATAGATCAGGACGGTCCAGTGCAATTAGGGGAGTGGAGAAGAAGGGAGCAAGGGGAATTTCTGCATTTCCTCATCAAAGCAAACTTTGAATGCAACTAAGTCAGGATTCTAAGAAAGTCAACAATCAAGCTTAAGAATTCTTCTTAAGAACACTAACACATGAGTTTATAAATTAGATCCAGTATGTACTTGATAAAAAGCTCTCATTCAGTGTGTGTGTAAATATATATATTAGATATTGGGATAGGATAAAAACCACCGCTTACCAAAGATGAGGGCTCCAGCGGCGTCAAAACACGTGTTTTGACGCCGCTGGAGCCCTCATCTTTGGTAAGCGGTGGTTTTTCTCCTATCCCAATTTCTAATATATCCGCTCTCAGCGCCTTTGTTTCCAAACAATCTATATATATATATAACAATGAGCAGGAAAATGCTTTAAGGCAATAAAACTAAGGAAGGATAGGGAAATATGACCCAACAATTACCACAGATGAAGGTGGCTGGGAACGAAGAACACAAAAAAACAAAGACAAGAAAAGCACAATATTTTGGCATACAGCATTATTCATGCAGAAATGAGACACCAGGCGGGGTGTACACAGAGCTGGCATCTGGTGAATGGCATAACCGACACATATGGTGGTGTAGACAGAGGACATAGGCACCCTCAAAAAATACTACACCGAATTGCACTTCAAATCAAATCTCCCAAAAACAGAAGTGTGTTGTTTTCATTTATCAAGCCAACAGGCAAGCAACAGCTGTCTCGTCACTTTGATACTGGGACAGTTTCTTACAATTACAACCATAAGTACCTTGGCATAACAATTAATAGGCCACTCACACACTGCTAGCATCTGGAAAATATTGCTGGGAAAATCAAGCTCAGAGTTATCTAGTGAGGAAACTGGTGTGATACTCCTCGGGAGCACAAGCTGAAATACTCATTGGTCTTAATTTTGCTGCAAAATCTTGCACCTCTTTATGGCTGATCAGTGTACACACTGAGGAGGTGGATATCCATCTAATCATTGCTATGAGGGTTGTGGGTGGTGAACTGCAAACCACCCCCTGCCTTGGCTTCTGGTCATTTGCAACATCTGTACCCCAAAGATCAGATGCCAAGCACCAGTGGCAGAAGGTAAAGGACTGACTAGAGATCCCTTGAGGACTGACCTGCAGAATCTTCCATTAGCACGCCTTAAATCATGAAACCCCTCTGCTGTTCTGGCCGCCCAGTTGGCCCCACACATTAACCTTGCTGTGTAATGGAGGAAACAATGGTATCAAAACTTGCCACGGAACAGACACCTGGTATTTGATCCTGCTCAGAAGCTACCTAGTACTGACCTGGCAAGGAAGTACTGGAGCCAGTCACCTGCTTGAGGACAGGCCACAGTTTGTGCCACGTAACGTTGCACTGCTGGGGCTTAAAGGATGATCCCTACCGTGACTGCTGTGTGCATTGTCTCACCAAATGTTTACTGGGTTTGCTACTGGAGGCATAATCGAATGTACAGAACACCTCAATATCACTGTGTAGCTGTTACAATCATAATTGTTATCAATATTAATGCTGTTAATCATATGGAAATGTGCATACAAGAAATAAATACGTAACATCTTAACTGCATCCATTACACGATATTGTATATAGCCCTTTCCACTAACCAACAGTTCATCAGAATAAATGACCACAAGCAAACAGTTTGAATTAGCAAACTCAATCATCCTGTGACAGCTAACGCTAGTTACCCCAACTCTATCATGGCCTTGCAGATACTATTACCTGTTCTGAAAATCATAGACAGGAGCTTGCCTACCACACTATCCATGGCTGCCTCAACCGCCATTAAGACATCACAAACCCATCATTTATTAATTTCAATTTTTAGCACGTTATTAATCATAAACAATTTATTTTCTCTATATTAACTATCTATTTTTCTTTATTTTTACTTCATACCATTTTTTTGCAGTGATAAAACTTTACCATAGTTATCAATTGTCTATTCTGTCCTGTACCACCCCCACTCTGTCCCCAAGGTTCAACTCTGGATTTCTTGCACATACTTTTATTTATTTATTTAATTTAATTGGAATGGAGCACACGCTCCGGTGGCAATTTCCCTACACACCAAACTTCCCCCTATCCTACACCCACCTACATTTGCCCTCTACAAATTTCAACTTTAAATTCTTTTAACATTTTCGGTAAGTTATTCATCATTCCCCTTGGTAACTCATTGACACCCTTACGTAAAAAAGAAAATCTTCCCACACCCTTGTGCCTGAAATTGAGTGCCATGAACTACTTAATTTAATTTAATTGCAATGGAGCACAGGCTCCGGTGGCAATTTCCCTACACAGCTATCTTCCCCCTATCCTGCACCCACCTACATTTTCCCTCTACAAATTTTATCTTTAAATTCCTTCAAAGTTTTCGGTAAATTATTCATCGTTTCTCTTGGTAACTCATTCCAATCCCTGACACCCTTACCTAAAAAAGAGAATCTTCCCACACCCCTGTGCCTGAAATCGAGTGCCAGCTTGTGGTCATGGTCATCTTTTCCCTTCCATGCACTACTTTTCATACCTATTGCAATATCTTTCCATGCCTCATCACCAGTATATGCCCTGTACACTCCCATGACCCTCCTCATCCTCCTCCTGTCTTGCAATGAATCCCATTCCAGCTCCTTTATCATATCCGTCACTGATTGCATTCTGCGATAATTTCCAGAAACAAATCTAGCAGCCCTTCTTTGCACCCTCTCCAACTCCTGTATTTGATACGTAAAATGAGGGTCCCATACTACACTACCATATTCGAGCAATGGTCTGACCAAAGTTTTGTAACCCAATTCCTTGACTTCTCTCGTACATCCCCTCATAACTCTCTCCAACAAGTGCAGACCACCTGTCCTATGTGTCCTGCCCAGTTAAGTTTGTTATCAAAAGTAATTCCAAGATATTTGCATTTCAAGTCTTCAGCAAGCAATTCTTTCCCCACCTTATATTCATAATTTACCTTTTGTTTTTTATTTGTGTATCTAATAAGCTGACTCTTCTTTGCATTTATCTTCATTCCATGTTTACCAACCCAATTAGATATCCTGTCCAGATCACCCTGCAACTGTTTACAATCCTCTATCGTTTTGATTCTTTTATACAGCATTATGTCATCTGCAAACAATCTAATTTCAGATAGTAAACAGTCAACACAATTATTCATTAGAATAATGAATAGCAATGGTCCCAATACGCTACCCTGTGGCACACCCATTTTTACTTCCACTTCTTTTGATACTACATTTCCTACCCTAACTTTCTGTTTTCTACCATTTAAAAATTCTTCTACCCAGCAAACGACTTTCTTATCCACTCCAATGGTTTTTACCTTATTTACTACCATTTTATGGCTTACTCTGTCAAACGCCTTAGACAGATCTAGTGCTACACTATCAATTTGGCCTCCCTTGTCCATTTCATCTGAAATATCTTGCATATATCCCACCAACTGAGATTCGCATGAATATCCTTGCCTGAAACCATGTTGCCTGCTTGAAAACCAATTACGTTCCTCACATATATTTCTGATGTGGTTGCATATCAATCTTTCCATTAATTTACCTACCACTGATGTCAAACTGATTGGCCTGTAATTCTCAACTCTATTTCTCACCCCTCCCTTATGTACCGGTACTACTATTGCACTTTTCCAGTCCTGTGGTAAGCAGCATACCTACTGCAATATCTTTCCATGCCTCATCGCCAGTATTTGCCCTTTACACTCCCATCACCCTCCTCTTAACATATTGTTACATGTATTATATCTGCATATTGTAATATTGCAATATTGTAAAATTTGTTCAAGATTGTGTGATCAGCACTACGTTCCTGTCTTATACCTTCATCTGTGGTAATTAATGATTTACTTTCCTATCCTTCCTCAGTCAGTTTAATCACAATATTTCTACCATTATATCTGCAACAAACCCACATCCCGAACCAACTACTTCCAAGGTAGTACACATACCTGGTTTACATCTATACTTGATGTAAAAATTTCCTTTTGGAGGTATGTAATAAGTTTTGTCTTGGTAGAGGCATATGTTCATACCTTCAGTTTTCCTAACATGTCTTTATGTTTTTTCATTGTAGAAGCAAATATTCAGTTTTCCTAACATGTCTTAGTAACAAAAATAAAATTTAAATGGTCACCAAACAAACTGCAAATTAAACAACCAGTAAATGAAAGGTAGTTATATCAAGCAATCTGCCATGTTGTATGAACTGCAACACAAAGTAGCAATCTTAAAGAAAATACCCCAACTGAATGCCCAATAACATGAAGTAATAGTGTATATGAGCAAAATATCATATTGGAAGTTGGTCTGAAAAATGATTGGCAACAAAGAAAGATGTTTGTGTTACTGTAAAATTATATAATAAGCAAATTCTTGTTAAAGTTGTCTCTGTCACTCTCTGACAACAAATGCTAATTACTGTAAAGTTATTTTTCTACTACAAAAGAGATAATTTGCTATCAATGGTGAAGGTAGGAGATTTTTCAGAAATCTGGAATTTTTCAAACTTTCAAACTCAACAGTTTTCCTTTTTTTTATATAAACACAAAAATGAAGAGAAAAAATCTTAAGATTTATCATTTAAAAAAAAGGGGGGAGTGGGGGAAGCAAACACATCACTTACAAAAGGCTGGAGAGATGCAATGAGATAAAATAAAGCAAAATTGATTTTTTTTAAATGCATTTTTTTCATTTGTTTCAACACAACTCCTTAAACTGCATTATTTTTAGTTATGATATATTTACTTTCTATATCGATCATGCAGGCAGCAGAAAAAATTCAGAAAATTCAACTATATATATTACTATAATTAATTATTATGGAGCATGAGTTGAGCAGTTGAAGTTAATGATACTAGAGATGATCTTAAGCATTTGCAGCTATAGCAAAAGATTTGTTTTAAGGATTCAGGATTGGCAGTGAATGGGGTGAGAAAGATATTATTCTGGTCAGTTTTAGATGTTTTACAGCAGGTGCCTTTGTGTGGTGGATGTCTTATGGAACAGGAGATCTGTTTATGGACCAGATCAGGGGTATAATTATAGGATGTAATGGCTTGTGTATGATTTTCAGACTACTGGGTGAAGGATTCATAAGTCGAACATGCAGAAATGTAGCAAGGGAGGGAGCTTTTTATACTGAAGGGGTGATAGCTTTCAACGTATAGGTTTTTGAATTTGATGATGAAAGATACTGGTTGGCCATTCTAAACGAAATTTCAGGATCAAAGAAGTGTGGAAGTAGGAACACTTGAAATATATGAAATGACAATTTAGGAAGTCAGTGTGGTTTCTTGTACCATGCTTTTAAATAAAAAAATTCATCACCCATATAACTGAGCCACACAATTGTTGGGAATTAATTTTTTTGAAGAAAGGCATATTTGCATTTGCCCAGGAAGAGATAGTATGAGAGATTTGGGATTGGTAAATAAAGAATAAAATTGGCAAAGGTACTGTTGGAAAGGGTGTGAGGAAGTAACATGTCCAATTAGTATTTTAGGGTAGAATGGCCGTGACAATGTCCGTTTACAGTGGGCTGACATCTATGGTGAATCTGAAGGTTGTCTTTGATACAGAAAAGGAGGGCATGGATGTGTTTCCCAACAAAGGCAGATACTTAATCTATACACAGTAACTATTGGGTCTTCCAGGATTGCCCACCTTGCTTAAGGTCACAGGTGTTGTGAACACAGTCAGTGACTTTTACAGATATGGTACATAGAGGTGCAATGGTAAAAACAGAAAGAGAGAGAAATAATGTTAGTGGAAAAACAACATAAGATTAAAGGCAGAGGAGTAAAAATTTCATAATCAAGATGATATAGGTAGAAGGGGAGTAGTATTTAGGCATAAAAATAGACCACTGCTTAATTTAAGAACCATAAGCATTTAGTAAGCAACTCAAACAGTTGTTGAAGCTGCTGGGGATGTGAAGGTACAAAGAGAAGCAAGACAGAACAGGATTTTTAATAATTTTAATTTAATTGCAATGGAGCAGTGGCAATTACCAAATTCAAACAATTTCATGTTTCATAAATTTTTATTTTAAGTTCTTTGAATGCAATTTCCTTTCACAACTACTTTTACTTATTATGATTTTTAAAAAAATTATTCATCCATTTTTTAAATTAAAATATTCAGCATTTGCCTTGGTAGTTCTCTGAATCCTTTAGAAACAAAAGAAAATTTTCCAATGCCCTTATATCATGTGCTAATTTGTGGTCATGGTCATATGAACCCTTCCATGCACTAGTACCAGTTTCTATACCTACCTACAGGTACCCAGTACCTATATCTTATGAGGCCTCAATTGCCTCCTGCCTTAAAGTGACTCCTAACACAACTCCTTTGTTATATCAGCTACCAATTATTGTGTTCTTCAGTGATTTCAATAACCAAAACTAGCTGCATTTTACTGGATACTCTTTAACTCCTGCATCTGTTATCCATAATGATCTCACAAACTGCCTTCTCTTGCAATAGCAATGATCTGACAAAAGTTTTGTATTTCATTTCCCTCACTTACCAGGTGCATCAAATCATCGACATATGAGGAAAATGCAGGATTTTGAAACTTCTCTCTAGTGCCTCTCCAAAGGGTCCTAATCAACTGAGTTTATTATCAAATTATGAGGCAAGATATTTACATTTCCGGCCTTCAACAAGCAATTCTTCCTCAGTCTCAAAATCATCCAAACGTTTATTTTTCAATATGTTTGCCAAATAATCTGTCTCTTTTTGGCACTTGTCTTAACCATGATAACTTAAACAGCTAGATATTCTGGCCAGATCATCCTATGGCTATTCACAGCCTTCTCCGATTTTAATTCTGTATAAATAATACAATGTCATATGCATAATCTAACAGCTTCCAACCACTAGCCAGCTCTGTTTGGAACAAAAGCTTCTCCAATGCTTCCTATCCATCTTCTTTTATTGTCATCCAATACCTTCCTCTTTTCTCAACACACATCTTAACACCTTTCAACCATCTGTTCCTTGGTCTTTCCCTCTGGACCCTTCCCTTTCAGCTCCATGTCTAGCATCTCTTTTTGCATCTTCTTTTCTCACATTCTCTTCACTTGAACTTATCATTATTATTTTGATTTATCAATTTTTTGTTGTGATGGTTCCACTTTTTATTATCACCCTGATTTTCTGATTCCTAATCCTATTCCTTCTCATTACTCCTATTCTACTTCTTTGAAAGTTAATTTCGATTGCTCCTTTTGTCCTCATCACCCTTGTTTCTGATATGTTAAAATCAACACAAAGTATGACTCATAGATTACTTCCATATTCTATTGCAGCACTCTTCTGCTTCATATCAGATCTCAACACTCTTAAAAAATCCAGCTGCACATCTTCCTCTTTTATTTGTTTCATTCTGTTTCCTGAATTTACTACAAGCCAGCTTTTCTAATATTTGAAACATTCAACTTTCTTCAATTGTTCTCCAAGTTATATGCCTTGTATGCCCTACTCTTCTTTCTTGTCATAATTATAACTTTGATGCTTCTTCATGCCATACAATGAAATTACTGTCTCCCAGATGCCTAGCTGATCCTGATCTTCTCTTACATCCTCTCCAAAACTAGCAGGTTATCAGCAAATGGCATTCCTTTCGTTCTTCTTTCCCCAATGCTCTGCACCATTTTCTTTAGTATTTCATCTATTGCTGCTATAAATAACAGGGGGTGAGACGTCACTTTCATGTTTTAGTCCATTATTTAAATGAAACTATCCACTCTTATCCCAACATGGCTTTTACTATCTTCATGCATATCTTTCACTCCTCCACTATCACCTTCTTTACTGATATTTCTTTATGGCTTCCCACACACTATTTCAACTGAGGCTGTCGTATGACTTTTCTACATTCAGGAAGGCCATCACCAGGTCCTTGCCATACTCGTAGTGTCACTCTTATAGCTGCCTTACTGCAAAATATAAAAGTCAAAGACCTTCCTTATCTAAATCCATATTTTTCTTTCCTTAGCTGCCTTTTTTATTCTGCTCCTTCAAGCTTTCTGTTATATCCTGGCACAGTAACACATCAGAGTAATACATGGAAGTTCTGGCAGTTATTTCTG
This sequence comes from Vandiemenella viatica, assembly GCA_031002005.1. NCBI lineage: Eukaryota > Metazoa > Arthropoda > Insecta > Orthoptera > Morabidae > Vandiemenella > Vandiemenella viatica. The sequence continues at coordinate 11,964,162 of JARYHS010013630.1, forward strand.
TCTCCTTTCTTGAATATTGGTATTATAAACCCATTCCTTCCAGTCACCTGGAATTCTTCCCTTGTTCCACACAACTTACATCTCCCTGTGGAGCTATTGTATGCACACTGTTCCAGCAACTTGTATCATCTCCACACTTACTTCATCTAGTCTGGGTGCTTTACCTCTCTCCATTCTCCTAACTTCCACATAATATCATCTTTATCCTCTTGATAATGGCCCTTTTCTTCTTCTCTACCTATATTTTTTATCTTGGGTCCTGTTGAATTCAATTGCTCAGCAAAATACTTTTGCAAGACTTCTTTTATGCCTTCCTTCCCCTTGACATCAATCATATTTATTCCTCACAACTGTGGTCTTCACTTCCACCAATTTAGATGCTATTTTGCATACCCTACCTATTTGATTGGATAAAGGAAACAAAGAAACTGCCGCGAGGCACTGAAAATAAGATAGGATAGGGAAAAAAAAACAGTTACCCGTCACTTACCACAGATGAAGGCAGGAGGGCGAAACACGTAAAAACACATATACAAAAGAATTACACAATATTTAGACTTTTTAGTCTTACTCATGTAGGAGGCGAGACATATGAGGGGGAAAGATGTGGTCACATCCGAGCCTGCCACATGAATGAAGCACAGGCGGAAAACGCGTGGTAGTGGAAGAATTGCCGGGAGGGGGGGGGGGGGGGCGGCAATTCTTCCACTACCACGCGTTTTCCGCCTGTGCTTCATTCATGTGGCAGGCTCGGATGTGACCACATCTTTCCCCCTGCCATATGTCTCGCCTCCTACATGAGTAAGACTAAAAAGTCGAAATATTGTGTAATTCTTTTGTATATGTGTTTTTACGTGTTTCGCCCTCCTGCCTTCATCTGTGGTAAGTGACGGGTAACTGTTTTTTTCCCTATCCTATCTTATTTTCACTACCTATTTGATTGTTACTTCTTAAGAATTCTTCCACACAGCTAAACTGATTTTACACTATACCAATGGTTGTTATCATATTTAATGCTATTATACACCTCACTGTGTGGAGAAATCCAGTGCCACAGTATATCTTATTCATTTGCATCTAGGTGGTCTAACTACTGGTTTCTGGGTTGTGGGTATCCAATTGTATTCAGCATAATATCATTTAAGAGTCTGGATGATAGATACCTGGTATCTTATAAGCTTTTTATATGTGATATCTTCTATGGTGGAATTTGTCAATGTAGTAAAGGTAAGCACACTATGCAGTTTCAAACAACACTGTAACTCATACAGAAATTATAGCTAAGCATGTTTTTGGTTAATGGAAACACATCCTAAAGTGTTACAGGTTTACTGAAGCTGTAAATAGTAGAAGTAAAAAAATATTTCATAGGAATTAATGTCCCTGATTCAAAATTTAATTTTAGAGATTGAAAAAAGTGAATTACGGTATAAGGATTTTAAATATTTACTAAAGTTCAACATTGTTACTATTAATTTTTAATCAGGGCCACAATTAAGCATAGGCTGTAGCCTAGGGGCCCGCACCACAAAGGGGGGCCCGCACCACAAAAAGGGGGGCCCGCACCACAAAAAGAGGGGCCCCTCACCACAACCCTCGCCTGGGCAGGTAGTAGAGCTAAAAAAAAAAAGGTCGCCCATAAATTTTTTAGGTCGAATTTCGAAATTTAAGAATCCAGCCACTGCCGACAGGGGGCCCGCACCACATGTATAGCCTAGGGAACCACAGAACCTAAATGCGGCCCTGTTTTTAATTGTGATGGAGCACATGCTCTGGTTCCAATTTCCCTACACATCAATTTCACCATTTCCTATTTTTTAATTTAATTTTGAGTGTAATTGCCAAACCTACCTACTTTTATGCTTTATGAATTAGAATTTTAAATTCTTTTGGTGATTGTAGCACATTATTCATAAAAGTCATTGGTAATTTATTCTGATCCCTGACTACCTTATCTAAAAAGAAAATTCCCATGCCTGAAATTGAGTGCCAGGCTGGTAGTTATGTTCATTTTTTCTCTTCCAAGCACTACTCCAAATATGTCATGTTAGGATATAATTATAGTTCACAAGAGGCATACAAAGTAAAAGTAGTTTCTTAACCTCTTCCCAAGAAGAAGGAAAGCAAATATTATTGCAATTACTTCATAGTAATGTTAATAATTGCAAAGTAATGATTGTTTTGGCCAAATTGTTTAAATCACAAAGCAGTAAAGTAAAAGAATAAAGTTTACAGGTTTGATGAATGAGGGTAAATAATTTAGACAACTTAATCCAATAAGATATAAAAATTTTGCAGGAATTTCAAAGATTTTTGAGTGTAATACTGTTTAAAATCTTACAGCTTCAGTATATTAAAAATAGTTTTAGACACTTTTGTAAAAAGAACACTTCTCTCCCTTCTGCTTACAGTATTGAAGCATTTGTTCATATCTAAAAAAAGATTACAGAAAATGATAATAACTTTTATAACTAAGACTTACAACTATTTCCTTAAAAATATTCTCAAATTTTAAATGATATAAAGTAAAAATTTAGATACAAAGCATATAAATCTCATGAAAAATGCAAACTCAATGTAACTGACTATAAAAATAATATCTAAATGAAAAAGAGAGATATCTGTTCTCTGATAACTAGCTATTTTTCTTAGTTAGAACTTGCACCAAGCTAATATTAAATCATTAATCTACAATATATGCTAATATTATAAGCCACTGTATAAAGCGGGAAAAATCATTACATATCCTTAACATGCACAATGAAGATATCTTACAGGATTAATAGTGTAGATGACTTCAATGATCAAAAACAATAGTATTGTGCTGAGAATGATCAGTGCTTTCAAGAGTTTTTTTTAAAAAAAGCCAGAAAATCAGTTAAAGTGTAACAGGACTTAAATAATAGAGGAAATAAAAATGACACGTGCCAGACATTTCCACTCAAAGATTTCAACACCAAATTGCCCTCTCACACATAGTCGATATCTCTGGAATATCTCTACCAGGACATATGATTTACTTACCTTTATCAAGAAAAGTTTTTTTTCATTGAATCACAGTTTAAAATACAAGGAATAACAATATTTTATAGGTGCTGATTCCTAAATAGAAATAAGGATGCAGAGAAGAACCATCGCTTTCTACAGATGATGACATGATGTGCAGGGGGAAAAACCTTGAAAAACTTCAGCAGTAGACGACTAAAGAGCAATGTCATCTTGCTTGTTCTCTGTCTCCCAGCCTGCACATACCATTGACTATTGCTGAAGAAGGTTTTAAATCTGAAAATGTCAACATTGTTCCGTGTTTGTGTCTTTCTGTTCCTGCCATTACCAGTGGTAAGTAATGTTTCCTCTCCTTTACTATATTACAAGGAATTCTACTATTGTTAACACAATAACTGAGGTAAAGTTAGTAACAAATCCAACAGACAGAGAACTAATTCTCTTCAGATGAAATTTAAGCCAAATTATATGTCATATATATTATGATGACACTCTATATCTATAAAATTAATTTTCTGTCTTGAACTTAACTTATGAAATAAAATAAAATTTGGTGTGTTGGTTATAACATTAAAATGAAAATTAGAATAGTGAAATTAATCATTTCTTCATATTCGATTGTTGCTGAATTACAATTGATGATAGCAGGGAAAAAAAGGGAAAATATTGTATTGTTGGTCATTCATTTCCAGCAACAAACGGAGTGCAACCTGATAGGGTTGAGGTGATGGAGAAGGTTTCAAACTCAGTATATCAGAAGACCGTAACAGATACTCTTCTCCTTTTAATTATTTCCTTTATTCAAAAGTTTCATCAGCTATGATACAGGAAGTTCCTTCCTGAACTCTAATTCAATTTACATCACACTCTTCTGCTAACAAGTGGTTTTTGAATCTTCTGTGCCTGTTTGTATTTTGGTTTATCAATGTCATCATCAGTAGTGCCCATTACTTTTTTAAAAGCGCTGGTAAATTATATTTAAAAAAAGTTTACGAAAGGACTGACTGCCTCAAAAGTTAGTTGATAATAGTAAGTCAATTAAAACAGTTCATCAACACAAATAGATTGTGGGAAAAAAGTCTTCTTCATTTAACACTACCGAAAATGCTTATAGTGGCTTTTGTAGAAATTTTAATTATTACTTTGAATCACTTGATTTTGTAAAGGTTACACAAAAACAAATATCAGAATAATGGTTTGAGGTTATTCCTCACACAAAATGACAAAGATGAATAACTTTCAAAATACCAGAAGGTTCTAAATAATTTAATGTACCTTCTTCTACAAATGAACTTCAAATGGGAAAGAATTAGGTATATTCTATGGAAGGGAAGAGATGACTATGACCATCAGTTAACACTTACTTTTGGCAATAACTGAGAGGGAAAATTTCTTATTTGTAGGTAAGAGAGTAAGGGTCTGAAGAAAGAACTTAAAGCAAACATTGTAATAATGCATAAGAAGTGGAGCTGGATATGACAACTAAATCAGAAAAGACCAGTGACATGGAGATACAGAAGGCAACAGGAAGCCACTGACATTAAATACCCATAGGGTATACCAGGGCTGTATATTCCTTCCATCATCTGTGATAATTAATGTTTCATTCCTTTATACTTACTGTAATTATCTAATATGAAACTATCATTTCCATTGCAAACACTGCCAGAAAAAAAAAATTAATTTCACAAGATGCCCTCTATTTCTTTCATTTTCAATTAGAATCAACCTTTCATTGAACAACATGAGGTTACACTTATATAAAGTACATTTAACTAACCATAAATGGCATTATTACCACAATACTGCAGAAAACTTTAAGGGGTAAGATATGTAGCATGAACTAACCAACCAATGGCTTAGTAGCATTAGAAATTGTAACTGCTTTTCCTTAATTTCTCACAGCAATAAACCCACTTCAAAGTTCTGGACTGACAGACACTGGCTTCTTTTTGTTTTCCATCTTTCTATCAAAACTCACTCTCTTATCATTGCAATGATGTTATTCATGCTTTAATTGACTGCAACATGAAAATCTCAACCCAAAAGAACAGTTGAAGCATTTAAAGGAATGGAGACAGAACAAAAATAACCAATAATTAAAATGCTTAAACTTTTGGGGTTGTGGTGTAAGGTATGATTGTGACTTATATAATAGTTGTATGTAACTGGGATGAAGGTGGAAATGAAAATACCATTAAAGAATGAAAATAAGATAGTATAGGGAAAATGTCTCATCACTTACTGCAGATGAAGGCAGGAGGGGCAGACAAACACAAAAAACTATGCAAATTACAATATTTTGGTTTTATAACCTTGCTAATGTAGGAGGTGAGACATATGGCAGGGTGGAAGATGTATAAACATCCAGGCCTACCAATCAACCAAAATATTGTAAAATGTGTTTGTGTTTGTCTGGATCTCCTGCCTTCATCAGTGATAAATTGTATGTCAATCAATATATCTGTAACTCCATATGTAGGATGCTAAAAAATAAAACTAGGAAAACTACTATGGTAAAATTTTACAATTGAATGTGGTGCTTGTACTGTCATGTCGCTGTGAATCCTGGATACAAACTTGCAGAGATAAATCAGGAATACAATGAAATAAAGTATCAAACAGTATAGACAACAGTAGAGTAGCCATCTGGAAAGAAAGAAGAATGGAAGACTTTCAAAACAAATGGCTTCTTACAAATACAAGAGTTGAAGGGCGTGCAAAGGATGGCAGCTAGATTTATTTGAGTAAATTACTGTAGAACTGACATGATAAAGTTGTTGGACTAGGAGCGAAGAGAGTCCTGGGAGTGCAATAGGTGTATATTGGTGATTAAGCTTGGAAGGATATTGGTAGAAGAAATACAACTTGTATATTTAAGGATAAAGGTGATCTTAACACAAGCTGGCACTCAATTTCAGATTCAGGGACTGGGAAAATTTTCTTTTATGGATAAGAGAGTCAGGTATTGAAATAAATTACTATAAGAAGTGATGAAGAGTTTACCAAAAACATTTAAAGAATTTAAGTTAAAATTTGTAAAGTATGTAAGTAGGTGAGTGGGTGGAAAAATTGTACTTAAAAAATTACAAATAAATAAAAAAAGGAAAAATAGATGTGTAGTGAAATTGCCACCAGAGCATATACTCCATTGCAGTTAAATTATTATTAAAAAAGTAAATATAGCTTGAGACAGACCAGAAACATTTCATAAGAAAATCATATTTTTGTTCCCTGAGAGTAGAGAAAAATCGATACATTTATTCTTAAAGAAAAGAAATGTAGGTTGCTATGGAGTCCAGAAATCAATAGATAGCTAGAGGCTAGTGACATAGAGACAGATCGGTTGCTTTTAAATCATTTAATTGCTGAAGGACCTTGCATCTTCGAATACTACTGAAGCTCGATGTAGTTCCTAGAGGAATACAAGTTGTGTATAATAAATGGAAAACTGTTGAAAACAAAAGGATTGAAGTCTTTACATTTATAACCAATTCATAAGATAACAGTCACGCGATATGACTGTTATCTTATGTGTAGTGAAATTAGCTCTGGAGTTCCATTTCAATGAAATTAAATTAAACTATGACGCCAAGTAAAAAATTATCCAGACTTTCATAATAAAACACTTTTCCAGTACTCGTACTGCTTTACGTAAATGCATGTTTGCAGTTGATACTGCTGTGGTGATGCGTGCCTCACCCAATCTTGATGACAACAATGTTAAGTTGGCAGTGTCTGCATGTGCGCCCTGCTAGTAGTTTGCACGAAGGAGGAACAAAGGGTAGTGATACAATTTCTTTGGTCAGAAGGATTAAAAGAGGCTGAATTAATCATAGACTTTAGCACACCACAGGGACAGTACGTTGTTGGGGACAAGTGTTTTCGAGTGAATTGAGGGACAAGTGTTTTCGAGTGAATTGAGAAGTTTTAAAGTGGCCGGACACATGTGATGCAAAACGAGCGAGCATGGCGTCCATCAAGGTCCACCACAGATGAAAATACTGAGCAAGCTCGATTCATGTTTTTCACAAATAGACAAGTTACTATCGACAATGTAGCTTCTACTTTGAACTCAGTTTCTGTAAATTTGTTCGTAATGGGTGCCAAGACAGCTCACTGAAGAACACAAACTCAAATGATTTGAGTTCTGCCAATGCTTACTCAACCATTGCAACAAAGAAGGTGAATCAGTTCTGGAAAGAACAGTAACCTGTGATGAAATGTGGACTCATCACTATGATGCAGAATCAAAATGCCAGAGTATGGAGTGGAAACACCCTTAATCAACGGTGAAGCAAAAATTCAAGATTGGGTCGCAAGAGGGCCTTTACTGGAAGATTATGTGGAGAAGGGGAAAACTATTAACAAAGAATATAACTATGCATTGTTGTCTGACAAACTTAAACCAGCAATCCGCAGCAAACGACAAGGTCTTTTGTCAAAGAAAGTATTGTTGTTGCATGATAACTCCCGCCCTCACACGGCTCGGCTCAACCTTGAAACCACCAACAAATTGAGTTTTGAAGTGTTGGAACATCCACCTTACAGTCCAGATATTGCTCCATCGGACTTTACAACCAACAAAAAACCTTCTTTGGGCAGGAACACACAAGCTTGTGGACCGATGTACCAAGTGCATTACAAAGGAGGGAGATTATATTCAAAAATAATGAATAAGTCAAACTGTATTTTATGTAAATAAATAATCTTACATAAAGTATGGATAATTTTTGACTCACCCTCATACAAAGCAATGAGAAGAGTGTTGGGGAAGGATCTCTGAGACCCTAAGACAGCAATTATTAGCTAAGGGAAGGAAAGCTCTCTCTGAAACTATAGATAAATAGGTTCATAATCACAAAGGTGGCAACAATCCTCTAGACTGATGTTTGTGCACTGGGCAACTTACCAGACCAGGTGAAAAACTAATAATGATCAGCCCCTTAAAAAGAAAAATCTAGGCTGGGGTTTCACTAGGCATGGCCTGCACCTAAATAGAAGTGGGAAGGGAGTACTTTCTGAGTTGTTAGCTAAAGCAGTGAGGGAGCCCATTTCCGGTGATGATGGGGTCAGGACTGTGCCTTTTTTAGGTTAGGGGCTGCTGGTGAAGGGATGGAAATAGATGATGAAAGTGATTCTGATTGTAGATCCACGACGAGAACGATCATAGATGTTAAAGAAATAAATGAAGTTGCTGAAACAATAACTGGCTGGGGTAAATCTGGGAAAGAGGAGTTAAATGCTGTAAATATAAAGCCGGTAATAAGGGTGTTAATGGTAAACTGTAGAAGTATAATGAATAAAGTAATCGAATTTGCAAACTTAATAGAGATACACGAACCACAAATAATAATTGGGGTAGAGAGTTGGTTAAAAGAAGAAGTACTAGACAGTGAAGTTTTTCCTGATGGTTACAGAGTGTACCGCAGAGATAGAGGAGCAATTGGTGGAGGAGTCTTCATACTAGTTAGCAAAAACTATCACAGTTCACTGGCATTCATAGATCAAGACCACGAGTTACTTGGGGTAGATTTCTGGGGTAATAAGAAAGAAAAAATCAGGGTGTTGGCTGCTTACCGCAGTGGAAGAATGGCAGATGAAGATGAGGCTCTTGGGGAGAAATTAAATTCCTACTCAGATTTCAGAGGTGAGAATAGAATGGTCATTATTGGTGGGGATTTAAATTTACCAGGTGTAAACTGGGAAGGAAATAAGATTAATAACACACGGGAACAAAGATTTGCAAATACCTTAGTAAGGGAAGGAGGATTTACACAAGTGGTAGAGCAAAACACTAGGCGGCAAAATATTTTGGATATATTCCTAATAAAGCCCGATGATAACCTCGTGGGGGTGTCAAGTAACGGAAGGAATAAGTGATCATGACGCAGTTCTGATGGATATTAGAGGATTCAGTGAACCAGCAGCAAAAACTGAAGGGGGAAATAGGTACAATTATAAAAAGGCACAGATTTCAAATTTGAAGAGATATTTCAGAGAACGTTTCAGCAAATGGAAGGAAGGCACAAGTACAGTAGAGTCAAGGTGGGAAGAGTTCAAGGAGATAATAAGAAAGGGGGAAGAAAAATTCATTCCAAAGCAGAATATAAAGAGAAATAGAGAACCTGTGTACTATAATAGGGAAGTGAGGAGGTTAAAGAGGTTGGTACGAAGAGAACATAACAGAGTTAAGAGACAGCAGGGTAGTAGGGAATATTTGAAACAACTAAATAAGGACTTAATAACAGCAAAGAAAGTTGCTAAAGATGGGTTTATGAAGAGTATTGTCAGTGCAGGAGGACCACTGACTGATGCATCTCGAAATTTCTATGGCTATATCAGGAAACTGAGGGGAAGGGAGGGTGTAGAGATGCTCATAGATAAGGATGGAGAAGTAGTTACTGAGGATTTGAAAAAGGCAGAGATTTTAAATAACTGGTTTAGTGAGAGCATTAGGGAGAACGAATCAGGAACGGGAAGGTCTAATTCGGAGAACGAGCTTAACAATACGATTAGAAATGAAGATACTAAAAAATTTGAAATTCATCCTGAAGAAATCATGAAGGAAATAAGAAAGCTGAAAAAACATAAGGGGGCTGGTGCAGATAATATTACTACAGATATCTTAAAGATAGTCGGATGTGACATTGTTCCTTATCTTGAAATATTATTTAAATTGAGTCTGGATACTTGCTGCTTACCACAAGACTGGAAAAGTGCGATAGTAGTACGGGTACATAAAGGAGGGGTGAGAAATAGAGTAGAAAATTACAGGCCAATCAGTTTGACTTCAGTGGTAGGTAAATTAATGGAAAGATTGATATGCAACCACATCAGAAATGTATGTGAGGAACGTAAGTGGTTTTCAAGTAGGCAACATGGGTTCAGGCAAGGATATTCATGCGAATCTCAGTTGGTGGGATATATGTAAGATATTTCAGATGAAATGGACAAGGGAGGCCAAATTGATAGTGTAGCGCTGGATCTTTCAAAGGCGTTTGACAGAGTAAGCCACAAAATGGTAGTAAATAAGGTAAAAAGTATTGGAGTGGATGAGAAAGTGATTTGCTGGGTAGAAGAATTTTTAAAAGGTAGAAAACAGAAAGTTAGTATAGGAAATGCGGTATCAGAGGAAGTGGAAGTAAAAATGGGAGTGCCGCAGGGTAGCGTATTGGGACCATTGCTATACATTATTCTAATGAATAATTGTGTTGATTGTTTACTATCTGAAATCAGATTGTTTGCAGATGACATAATGCTGTATAAAAGGATCAAAACGATAGAGGACTGTAAACTGTTGCAGGCTGATCTGGACAGGATATCTAGTTGGGTTGGTAAACATGGGATGAAGATAAATGCAAAGAAGAGTCAGCAAATTAGATACACAAATAAAAAACAAAAGGTAAATTATGAATATAAGGTGGGGAAAGAATTGCTTACTGAAGACTTGAAATGTAAATATCTTGGCATTACATTTGATAACAAGCTTAACTGGGCAGGACACATTGGACAGGTGGTAGGAAAAGGTTTCAAAACTCTGCACTTGTTGGAAAGAGTGATGAGAGGATGCATGAGAGAAGTAAAGGAATTGGGTTACAAAACTTTGGTAAGACCATTGCTCGAATATGGTAGTGTAGTATGGGACCCACATTTTGAGTATCAAATACAGGAGTTGGAGAAGGTGCAAAGAAGGGCTGCTAGATTTGTTTCTGGAAATTATCGCAGAATGCAATCAGTGACAGATATGATAAAGGAGCTGGAATGGGATTCATTGCAAGACAGGAGGAGGATGAGGAGGGTCATGGGAGTGTACAGGGCGTATACTGGCGATGAAGCATGGAAAGATATTGCAGTAGGTATGAAAAGTAGTTCATGGAAGGGAAAAGATGACCATGACCACAAGCTGGCACTCGATTTCAGGCACAAGGGTGTGGGAAGATTTTCTTTTTTAGGTAAGGGTGTCAGGGATTGGAATGAGTTACCAAGGGGAATGATGAATAACCTACCGAAAACGTTAAAAGAATTTAAAGTTAAAATTTGTAGAGGGCAAATGTAGGTGATTGTAGGATAGGGGGAAGTTGGGTGTGTAGGGAAATTGCCACCGGAGCGTGTGCTCCATTGCAATTAAATTAAATTAAATTAAATTAAACAATTAGAGGCCTTCAGGCACAACTATGGAGACAGAAACGAGGATAGTAAATTTAGTGGTGAAGGACAGAAGGGTGGTTGGAAACTGGTAACAGGTATTAGGACAAATGTCAGTTACTTCAGGCACTGTTGGCAGAAATAGGGCTGGCATGTTATACAGTCCTTGAGCCTTATGTAGATGTTTACAAAAAGTGCTTTGCCATGCATGGCCTACTCCTGAATAGAAAAGGGTGTTTTATGACTTGATAGCTAAAGTTGTAAGACAGTCCATTCTTGGTGTAATCACTATGCCTTTTTAGGTGAGTGGCTGCTGGTAAGGAGATAAAGATACCCAATGGAAATGTGTGGGGGAAGAAATCATAGTAATCAAATAAATATTTAATATAAATAATAAAGGATAGGGAAAATGACTCATCACTCACCAAAGTTGACGGCTGTGATAAGTGAAAAACACACATGGTGAACAAAAACATATACAATATTTTGGTTTTACACTTTATTCTTGTTTAAAAAAATGAGCCATGTGATTCTGGAGGTGTGCACAAGCGGAAGTTTACCACATGACTCAAAGCTTTTTTTTTTTTTTTTTTTTTTTGTCGTCAGTCTTTCGACTGGTTTGATGCAATCCTCCATCCCTTCCTATCCTGTGCTAATGAAACAAGAAAGGAGAGAAGCAATTAATAGGGTGAGAAGTAATGGTGAGGACATGATGAGCAGAGGCTTCAAATTCTGGCATTCTCTAGAATAGTGATAAGAGGGAATATATGCCTTGCTCAAACCATTGTTTCAGTGTGGTGGTATAAAATTGGACCCACATTATGGGTATAAAAGATTTTGAGGGCACAGATAGGAGGGCAACTAGATTTCTATATGATAATAACCACAGAACACAATCTGTGATATTGTTGTGATATAATGTTATTTGGGGCGGGGGGGGGGGGGAGGGGGAGGGCAATACTTTTAATAAACTGTAACGATGGGATGAAATATGATTATGTGATACTCATGAAGCATATGCTTAGTTTGTAATTTGGTTGCCAATCTGTTAGTATCATTTCACCATAACAGATTACAGTTTCTAGATCAACATATATACTCTGCAATTCACAAGATTGTGGGTGGCAGAGGGTACTCAGCACCAAAACTAATCTCTTCACTGTGAAACAGTCTGGACACGGAAAGTAAGCAGGTAAGAATCTCTTCACTGTGAATTCCAATCCCGATTGTTACGAGGTAAAAAAAGAGGTCACATAACCATCAGTATGGCACCTTATTTCTCTAATCTTATCTTTCCTGTCATTGCGACTCAAATAGGTTGATGGACGTACTATTTCATCACACTCATAAGTGAATATGGGTGTATGCATGTTTACAAATAAGTTGAGGATCTATATCAAAAATAAAAATCACTGTTGAAAGTTATTCCATATATTCATCAAAAGTTTGGAATCAAAACTGGTATCAAATAATACATAACAAATCCTAATATTGCACTGGACATTTGAAATCCTTATCTGAAGACCACAGATAATCACAACACAATTTTGTATTCACTCATAATCACTCCTAAGTAGGTTCACGAAATCCCCAAACATTCAAAAGTTCATAATTAAAGTTCGTTGTGGAAATTAACCACCAGGAAAATTTCTAAGTTCCACTCAGTCAAATTATTTCTATGTTTGAAAATTTACTACGCCAAATACTACCCAACCGCAACATCGACTGACATGGACGTTGCCTCCAAACAAACTGCGATGATGATCAACTGTTTATGCTTCCCTCCTGTAGAAATGCAACAGTCTTCAAAACCTTAATCCATATTTTAATTGAAATCTTCACAAAACTCTCTCACTTTGAGGAATAGGTTAGTCTGAGAATTTTATGTAATGAATTTTTTTCTCAAATTGCTTTGTTTATCCATTATTTATTCCTGAAGTGTAATCAATGACTATTTTAGTTTTTTGTCTAATATTTTAATGATTTTATTTCCGCATAGAGTAGTTATCTGTCTGAGCAGTGTCAATTTTCTTTCCTATTTAATTTGGTGTAAACATTTATTCTGGGGCTATTTTTATTTACCTTTATAATAAATTACTTCTACCGCATCTCAAACCGGTTTTACTAAATTCTTTCTACTAGTTATTACTCACTTATCTCAACATAGTTTTAAATAAAATTTATATCACTTTTTTTAATTTAATGCTCTATTTTCTGATATTTATTTGCCTTCTAGAAAATTTATGCGTCTTCATTACACTTTGGTGCATGTCAATGACATCACTTACGAACTCAGACACCAAAATACTGTTTATCACCATTTCATCCTAATTTTAGCTCCAAACTGTTACTGTGTTGTTATTCCATTTAATTTAGGCTATCATTTAATCACATTTTCAGCTTTGTATTTATTTCATTTTACGTGTTGACATTCTTTATCCCCCTAAAACATACTTTGGGTTCACTGACAGGCTCTATTTTTCATCAGGAAGTGTTCCTAGGTGCTGACAATAATTTTCCATAGCTAAATTTAGTTTATCTATTTAAATAAAATACTTCTCATTGCTACACCCCTGAAATCTATTGCTTTTGCTTGAGGCTAAGTTGCAAATTGCATCATGGGAAACAGACTTTGAGAAAAAAATTTTGAAGATTCAAATGTCACCTCAAACGGCTTATCTGTCTCTGTACTACTTGTGAGAAATTTCACAAAGTTGTATCCCACAAAAACAATTCTTGTAAAAAATAGGCCAAGTCTCGTGTTCGTGCAGTGACAAAAAGTTATGAGATCTTATTCTGAGCCAAGTCTACACTTTACAGTTGTATTCACTTCACTTTATGAAACAGAATGGTTTCTCTCGGTGTCATAGATTGTTTGTTTAGAATTTAAAAAATTCTGGTGACTTGGCCATTATGCGCGCCATGTTTTAGTTAATGGTGCTGCTTCATCAAACCTATAAATTCGTAAAAGCTAAGATATCCATCGCTCTTTTTCGAATTTCACAAATATGTATTAGGCCCACAATTTCAGTAAAAATTATGACGTGCATAATAACCAAGTCACCAGAATTTTTTTAAATTCTAAACAAACGATCTATGACACTGAGAGAAACCATTCTGTTTCATAAAGTTAAGTGAATACAACTGTAAAGTGTAGACTTGGCTCAGAATAAGATCTAATAACTTTTTGTCACTGCACGAACACGAGACTTGGCCTATTTTTTACAAGAATTGTTTTTGTGGGATCTCATTTCTTTTTGTAAGTTTATCATTTATTCTAAATCACCACTCAAATGTAATGATTCCATTTGAAAATCGGCGAATAAGAACAGTTCAGAATTGAAGATATCAATATACATTACCAAAAATGATCCACTTTCTGAAAACAAAGATTGTGCGCCTTAGCCGAACAATGCGGATTGCCGCTGATTTAACTACCACCTCAAATAAATTACTAATATCTTCCAAACTAAGCATAGGAACAAAGTAAAATTACGGTATTAGTTAAACTTGCTGATTTCTATTCACTGAAAAATTCTTAGGCGTGTAACTTCATCAGGAGCAAAGTAATTAAGCCGCATATATGTGCCAGAATTTTTCATGTTTGGGATTGTAATTAAATAAATACGGGGAAATCAATTTACTGATGAGTCTGAGAAGAACCATTTGAAGTTGACAATATTGTGCTGTGTCATAAAGCTGCTAGTCCAGCAACCAGTTGAGATGTAGACTATTCAGCCGAAGCTTTACCACGTTGCCCAGGGTGCACCACGAGGGGGCTAGTCTACTGTTACACCCCATGTGCATAGTTAGCGTTAGCACTTGGTTTATTTCAAGAATTCATTAGTTTCCAAACTGGAGAATTTTCTCTCCTTTCGTGTAAGGAATTTATGGTGAGCTTGTCATAATAACTTACTTTTTTCATGTAATTTGAGTCAAAGTGCACTTATTTCAGGAGTAATGGTACTGACATAGAGGTCACTGAACTCGCATGTGGAAACAAGGCATTGCTGACAAACATGTGTGCTGTATGTAAGTTAATACAACGGTTCTGATCCCTAAGTTGATTCCAAACTTGAAGTTTGTTACAGGACATTGCTCACTTGCGATGTTATAGTTCAAACCTTATGAAAACACGTGCAAGATTTGTTTGTAACTTCTGTACTCAAACGTATCCCTACGCTCAGGGTTCACTTTGCAATATCCAGATAAATCACCGCTATCTGCCTCTATATTATATAAACTTTCTTTGTACGTTCACTTGATTATGTCACGTGACCAAAGAGTTTGTTGATTAGTATGCCAGAGAGAAAAGAGTGCACATATTATATGGCCAGTTGGCCATTATGCAGCCATATTTTAGATAACCTGTGTAAATACAAATGCGCAGCATTATCAAGCTTAAATATACAAAAGCCCAAGATTTCTTTCGTTTTGACAAGTCCTAAAATAAATCTATACTAATATTATAAATGCGAAAGTAACTTTGTCTATCTGTCTCTTTGTTACATTTCTTGGGCTAAACTGCTAATCCTATCGTGATGAAATTTGACAAGAGATGCTATTTGGCATTAGGATGGACAAAGCATACTTTTTTCTGTATAAATAATACATGTTACATATTTTTGAAATATTACTGATCAGCAATAGACAGAAGAGTAGGTTGTTTACGTCTCTGTAGTACATTTCCGCATAGCTGTCTGGTAGCTCGCTGGTTAACGCGCTTGCTTACTGATGTTTGGACCGTTGTCTTCGGTTCAAATCTCGGTAGATGCAAACACTTTTCAAGAGTTGTTTTTGATCGTATTAGCCACGCCTGGACGCTTGGTTGTTCGGATTCCATGTTAAACTGTAGATATCACAAATTTATGGGTGCAATGCTGTACATGTACACTTATTTACGCTATATTGATCAGTGGTCAGTGCTAATATCATAAATGCGGAAGTAGGTCTCTGTCTTTTAGTTACGTTTTGACGACTAAATGGCTATATCGGATAATCATTGAATTTGACAAGGAAATACTTTGTATCTGTAGGAAGGACACAGAACATTATTATAATTATAATTATTATTATTTTCTGTATGAACAACAGTTGTAGTCACGAAATCTTATCGAATGGTGACATACAGACGGATGCGTATGTTAGTCTGTAATGTTACATCGGTTGCTCAAGCTGTGTTTCTCACGTGTGTTAGTAAATTTCGTTTAGAGACAAAACGTATTATTTAGTATAGAGGTCGATTTGCTCTGCACTGTACTATTATTTTGTGTTTGCCTAAAAGTTTCTGTCACCAGTTTAATTTTTTTCTTATTTTTTTGATATGCCTTGCGGGCCTAAACCTGGCCTAAAGTGTAGCTCTAGCAGAACACGAGCAGCTTAAGTTATTAGAACCCAAGAATACGATGCTCATGCTAAAGAAAGAAGAAAAGATCAAGCTGAAATAAAGCCGCCCTTAGTGAAACATCCCCCTACCACACACACACACACACACACACACACACACACATCCCCGCACCTTCTTTTGTTTTTCTGTTTTTAAATATGTTGGAAATTGATTCTCTTCATTAGACAGGTTCGACGGTTTGAGCATATAGCTTCATCCAGAACAAAGCAATTAACCTGCAAATATGTACTGGAACGTTACACGTTTGGGTTGCCATTAAATAAATACAGGGAAAATTAGCAATATCATTACCAACAATGCTCCACTCTCTGAAACAATTAATGTGCGTCGTAACCGAGCAATGAACATTGCAGCTGGTTTAACTACCACCTCAAATAAATAACAAATAACTTCAAAAATAATCATAGGAACAAAGTAAAAATTAAGGCTTTGGTTAAACTTGCTTGCCTCTATATAGTATGGAAATATCAGGTTTGTAGCTTCATCAGGAGCAAAGTAATCAAGCCGCAAATATGTGCCAGAATTTTTCATGTTTGCGACTGTAATTCAATAAATACGGGGAAAAACTCCAATATCAGATTTTTCTGGTGATTTAGGGATGAAACCACGTATGTGTACCAAATTACTTGTTTCTAGGATTACTGGAAGTACAGTGGAATTTTGATGTCGGGGTGTTGTGCCGAAATAAAATTTTGAATTTCAATAACTTCAAAAATAAGAAATGGAAAGAAGTAAAATTAAATATATTAGTTAAACATATTAAGCTCACTCACAGTGAAAATCTGAGGTTTATAAAGTAATTAGGGCAAAAACCGATTTCATGTAAGGGGTAGGTAATGGGGTAGGTATATGGAAATTTACGAGTTTTAGACTTTTCTTATAATATGTGGGTAAAATGTTATCTGTGTACCAAATTTCAGCTTTCTACGGCTACGGGAAGTGCCTAGAATTTTGATGATCATCAGTCAGTCAGTGAGTGAGTCAGTGAGTGAGTGAGTGACAAAATCGCTGTAGTTTGCATCCGAATAACATACGAACTAAGAACAGTAACAAAATAAAATTTAGTATGTTTGCTAAGATTGCTGACATCTATGCATAACAGAAATTTTAGACAGTAGCATAAATACGACCGAAGAAATTGAGGTTCAAAAATGGCCCGAATAGCTTCGAGAAAAGGGTAGGCAGTGCCGCCGTTGACTCGACTTGGCGGGTGCACTGCCGTGCACCCAAATTTACAATTTAGTTTTTCAACTTTCTGTTTTTACGTGTTTATACAATACTGATCCTACTTTGCCTTTAAACATCCTTTATTATCAAGTTTATGCTTCTATCATTATTTTCCATGTTAAAGGCTTTAGATCATAACGTACTAAGGGGCACTGTCAAGCTAATTCCTAAGTTATGATATGATAATGGAGAGTGAGTGGAAAACAAAAGGTAGGAGGGAGGTCGGAAATGTATGGATGGCGGAAGGAAAAGAAGTGTGGAAGGAGAAGCAAAGCAAAGAGAGGACTGGGAAATGGATGAGGGGTGGACAGAATGAGGGTTGGTGAGTTGGAAGAAGAGTTCTGGAAATGCAGAAAGCATAGTTTCCAGGTAAGATGTGGCTGGATATTGGGAGAAGAGTATGTGAAAAAGATGAGAATTACAATGACCGTAAATTAGCATTAGATTTCAGCATGAGTGATTTGGATTTTTTTTTATTTGTAGGTGATCGAGTTAGAACCTAGAATCAAAGTATATGCTGAACAAATTAGACTAAAATGCAAAGTATCTAGGGAAACTACCAAAATGGCATTTGCTGCATCAAAATAAGCAATAACGATAATGTAGGTGTAGAATTGGAGAAAGGTCATGTTATCTGAGACTGAGGCAAATAAAGTGCCTGGTATTCAGTTATCTAGCAAGCCAATTTTGTATACAAGTCACGATATGGTAATAGTTGTGGGGAGGATGTGGTAGTGGTTTTGTGGAGGATTCTGATAACTCTAACCGTGAAACAGTTTATGAGATCAGAGAAATTGTGGGTCAGGCATAAACTAGTGAAGTGGGTATTAACATTTCAAAGAACAGCAACAATTTCAGTGAGAATGACAGGCTAGTAAGACATAATACTTGGCTCTTTTTGGTGAGAAATATGTAAACAAAATATAGAAACCCAGAAGAGGTTGCAATGTGATGGCTGAGAGCCTAGTCAGTGAAACAAAAATGCAGCATTACCAGGAAAACCTAGATATTATTGTTTCTAATTTATCGTCCTGTGCAAATGAACCTATATTTACATGAATCCAAAACTTGATATCCTTGCCTCATTCAGAAAATTATCATCATGAGTAAAAGTATTTAGTTATAATAATGCAGTATATAAAGATGACTCAGCAGAAGAAGAACCACATCAGGGTTCCTTGCATTCTGTTTAGTCTTGTCAGGTACAAATCTTGTTCGGGATAAAGTTCCTTCAAAATGTCCAAAGTTATTGTTTCTGCTATCCAGGATGCACCTTATCTATCAGTATACAATGTCACTTTTTATTTTTTACAGAAAGATAAAAACATACTCTACTGCTTACTTTTGCAACATGTGTCAAGCAAACACCACATTATGTGTACAAGATATTATTCATCAATCATTTCAGCTGCACCAGTCATTTAATTTAGTGCTATCAATTATTAGATTGTGACTAGGATAACAATAAATGCATGAAAGTATTTCTCTGAAAATATGCTCTCCAGTACAGATGGGTTCATACATGAGGAAGATGACAGAACTAGTCCTCTAAATATCGTGTTTCCACAACACAATCCGGCGGTACACCCGTGAAGACTTCATTGCAAATAAACTATTCTCAGTTTTCCATCCATGAATAAATGTCACTCTCATTGAGCACTTTGAGGGAGTCGCTCTCTGACCTCATACAATTCACTGGCTGTAATGTAGAAGTTAAAAACTTCAGCCAGGCAAACCAAAGTGAGAGATTATTTTGGTCAGAGAAATGGTAAAGTTGTAAGATTAGTTAGCTAGAGAGCAAATCATAGCATGAATGATTTAAACTGATCAGCTTCAGATAATTTAATAGATAGTGGAATGGCTAGCAGAGTATATTATAGACTCTTTGTAAGGGAAATGTATGCTGAAATTTTGTGCTAGGCTAATGAAAGGCTAGTGATGAAAAGATCATGGGCGATTGAAGGAACGGAGCAAGAAGATGCGTAACCATGCTGTTTGGAGGAAGTAATATTTTGCCAGTGGGTCTGTGTAGGTGCTTTAGAAAAAGATTATCAGTCATAGGGATAGAGAGAAGAATGCAGTCATTATAAATTGTTTCATAGTGAATCATTAAATTGGCAGGATGAATCTGAGTTGGAAATACTTAGATGTTGATCGTCTTGAGAAAACTAGTATGTGTGTTGTGAAGAAGATGTTTCAAATTTCAAAGTGCAGTCTACCAAGAATCAGAGTTTGTTATTTATTGGAGAAGTCATGATGTGGGCTGGTACTAGACAATGCTAAATGAATTTTCAATAAACTTTCATGCCTATTGTGTTTGGAGTGATTTCTTTATTATTGAAAGATAATGAATTCCTTTTGTGAGAACTGTTACTAACAGTAACTGGAAAATGCACTCTGAATAAGGGATGGGGGCCATTTAACCTCCTAATTAGTACTTGTGACTCTTAAACCTGCTAGTAGATGTCTTCATCTCTTAACCAGATACCACAGAAATTGACTGCAACATGGCCAAAAGTGCGAACTCGATTATTGTGCTGAATAGTGGTAAAGTAGAACTCAATTATCTGAACTCCAATTATCCGAATCACTTAAGGCAGTCATATTAAGATGTGCATGGAACAAGTTGAAAGGCATATCCACTGAAGAAGAGAAGGAAAAGGAGAAAAAGGAAAAAGAAGCTCAAGAAAGGGAAAGGGAAGACACAGGAGAAGATGGGGATAATATGTCACTTTAGGAATTCAGAAACATTCTTCTGAAAATTCCTGGATGTTCAGAAGTTAGTGCTGAAGATTTAGGAGAGTGGGTGGTGTGTGATTCATCAGACCCTGGGTTTGAAATTCTAAATGATGAATAACATATTAAGAGTGAGAGAAGAAAGTGTAGAGGAAGAAAATGACCTTAACGTCGAAGATGAAGCAGACACTGGACCATCAGAAAGTGAAGCATTTGCCGGCCTTGAAAACTGTGTTGAAGTGGAAGGAGCATCAGCCTGAGCGTGACCACATGCAACTTCTCACCATCATGTGGATGGCTGCCCGAAAATGGATTAATACAAATAGCTTACTTTGACCGAGCTATTCAGCAAGCAATGACTTTTATTTACAACATGGTATGTACATAATGTACGAATGTACAGCATTTGTAAGTGTGCTTAACATGTTAAAGTGTTGTCTTTTAATTTAATTAATTAACAAATCTTTTTCTTTAAACATAGATTTTTCTCCCATTTTCAACATACATACAGTAATTAATTAACATAGACCCTTTTCAGAAAAATCCAATTATCCGAATTTTTTATTATCCGAATGGGCTCCGGTCCCAGTTGATTCAGATAATTGGAGTTCTACTGTATTAGCAAAAGTTCATGGTCCACTTAGTGTTTATTGTTTAATAACTGGACCACCATAAATAAACTGTGACATACCATAGTAACTATTTTTGCTGCTGGTACTGCAGCAAAGCTCAAAGACAAAAGCTGACACTAGGTGAAAAAGATGTCATTCTTCTGCTACTTATAGATGCATTGCTGTTTCAACACATTGATTGCTGTGTTCCTGGCCACACTAAGCTGGTATTCAGTGCTACAAAAAAATCAGGTGTTCTGATTTAAACAACTTCTGTGACTATCCTGTCCAAAAAACCTCTGGTCTGTGCTAAACTTCTTGTCTCTTTGAATTTAAGTGCATGGTCCTTTTGAGACTTTGTTCAGCCACTGCTGATTTTTTGTTTTTCCTGATCTTGCATGCTTGACACACCACTGCACAATAAACTTCTGGTTTTTTCCAATGTATGCATGGCCACATTACATGGTATACAGTAAACACCATAGGTTCAAAATAATAGGTCAGCCTTAATGGTCCGAAGAAATTATTGCAGGACCCAGTCAGTAAATGATATGATAAAGGAGCTGGATTGGGACTCATTGGAGAAAAAGAGGAAGGTGAAGAGAGTGCTGGGAATGTATGGGGCATAAGTTGGTGATGGGACTTGGAGGAATATTGGTCAAAGAATTAGGAATAGTGTATGGAAGAGGAAAGGCGACCATGACCACAAGATTGCGCTTGATTTCATGTATAAGGGAGTGGGAAAATTTTCTTTTGTTGGTAAGGGTGTTAGGGATTGGAACAAATTACCAAGTGCAGTGAAGAGTAATTTACCAAAAACACTTAAGGAATTTAAAATATGTAAATTGGAAAAGTAAATGGGGGAGGAACTTAACATTCCAATTACAAAAGAAAATTTAATATATATAGAGCGGTAATTAGATGACTAGGGAATGCCACTGGAGTGTTGGTTCCAGAAGATTTGAAGAGACTCTTCCAGTCCTGTGCTCCTATGCCGCCTCTGATATACTGTCTTCCAAAAGTGCAAATGCAATAGACAAAGCAACCTAAATTCCTCAAAGATATTCTAAACCCATTGGTGGTGAAGAGTTCTCACCATTTACAAAACTTCAGTCAATTTGTGGAGATCTTGGGCAACATGAAGTTACATCCAGATGATTTGGTGATTTTTGATGTGGTGTCTTATTTTACTTGGGTCCCCATGGTTGACTCCACAGAACATTTAAGAAGCTGTTTGACTAGAAAATGATTGATCTGTTCCAACATGTTTATACAACCACCTATTTCTGGTTTGAAGGATAATATTATGAGCAAATGGGTGGGGTAGCAACGGGATCTCAAATGTCATTGGACATTACTAATTTTTTTATGCAGTTCTTTAAAGGTGAAACCCTTAACAATGGACTTCTTGAGCCAGAATATTTCTACAAGTATACTTTTGTGATTTGTCTACATGGTAGAAACAGCATGAACTAATTCCTGGCCTACTTGAATACTGTTGTAAATTACCCTTTTGTTCGCCAGAAGCATTCCCATTAGCCACCCCCAGCAGTAACATAGTATTTAGATTGATTTTGAAGTCGCTTATGTTGAACATAAAAAAATTTGTGTAAGGTCAACTTCAATGGATTTTCCTACATTCATTTCCACAGTGAATACTCATCATAAAAATCATTTTAAAGTGTATTCATTATTTCAAGAAAAATTTAGTTTAAAAGATAATTCGATTTATTGACGTTTTGAAACCCGAAATTAGGAAAGCAAACATTTAAGATTTGAAATAGCTCTGAATTGAGTAAAGCTGCAGCTGAACTTTTATCACCAGCTATAGTCAGCACTGTACTGAATAATTTGATAGTAAAATTAACTAATTTGGCAAAGTTTAATTAGCAGTTTTAATTAAGAGACAAAACCAACTTTTTAACCAAAAGGAATAAAGTTGAGAAATTTATATATTGAGATGATTACAAATATATAATGGTTTTGGTAAAAAGTTTAAGCATTTTTCAGATAATTAAGATTTGGAAGATAGATTGTCGCTAATTGTTGTTGCAGTGCATAAAACTGCGCCTAACCGGTGACGTAAGAGACTTCAATGTTACGCTTATAGAAATCCTTTTAAATGCTAAATTAATTTAAAACAGATAGAATGTGATCATAGGAAGCCCTTGTATAAATTTCAAGTTAAACTATTTAGTATTTTGGGAGATATTAATTAAAGAAAAAAGTTGCTGATGTCATAGGCCGTGGCAAGCTTATAAAAGGCCATTCAGCAGTCATGAATTTGCTCAGTCTCTCGGTGATTGTCAATGAAGTAACTCCGCGTCAGCTAGTGTAGCTGGGGTGATAGTACAAAGCAACATGAAATGGGACATGCACATAACTTCCGTCATAGGCAAGGCTGATTCTAAATTATGATTCATAGGTCGTATTTTGAGGAATTGTAATGCTTATACAAAGAAGATAGCGTATAAAACACTAGAGCGTCCGCATCTGGATTACTGTTGTGGGGTTTGAGATCCGTATCGCAAGATTGAGAGGGTGCAGAGGAGAGCCGCTAGATTCGTGACTTGTTGTTACAGCCCTTATGAAAGCGTCACAGAATTCATACATAGATTGGGCTGGGATAGTTTGGAAGACAGGCGACGTAGCTTGTGTTCGAATTTATTGGAGAATATGCGAAAAATTTAAATTTCGAGTGCAATGAAATACTTCGTCCACCAACCTATTTAGGTCGCAATGACCGGAGGGATACGATTAGAGAAATAAGATGCCGTACTGATGCTTATATGTATTCCTTCTTTCGTCGCACTATTCGGGATTGGAATTGGCTGGTTTAGGATTGGTGCTTAGCACCCTCTGGCACCCACAATGTTTGTGATTTGCAGAGTATGAATGTAGATGTAGATGTAGCGAACCGCTACACGCGGGAGTGCGGCAAGTTCCAACATGCAGTAATAGTTGTGTTCTAACTAAAGTTTGTACGACTTTGTGAGTTTGTTTTCTTGTATGAATGTGCTTAACCTGTAATTCTTCTATGGAAGTGTCATCCGATGTTTTATCCACGTTTCTCATATCGATATTGTAAAAGTGAACTTTATTTCAAGAATACAAGTATTGTGTGATTTAAAACTGTGTCAAGTGGACTCATTTCCTTATACCCTTCGAATTTGGGGTTTATAATACGAATATGTGGTGGCCGACTTATTAAATATTAAAGGTACCAGAAGGCCACACCGGTCAAGAACTTAATTGTTCACAGGTTAGGCGAAAGTGTTACCTCCCCGTGCACCTTTTGGCCTGACACTGTCCATCAAAATATTCAGTTCACCATGGAATTAGAAGAGGACAGTTGTCTGCTTTTTCTTGATATATTGGTTATAAAATGTGCCAAAGTTTTATTTGGCCACTGGGTATATATTGTAAACCTACCCATACCAAATTGTATTTTAATACCAACAGCTGTCACCATCCTGTGGAATGCAACTCTGTTCTAACCACCATGATACATGGAGCATGGAGGGTTTGTGCTTGTGGGTGAGTTGAACTATCTCAGAAAACATTCTTGAATAATGGTTGCAACCAGTGGTATATTAGTCATGCATTAAGAAGGAAGAACAACAGAAAGATAGTGTTGATACCAAGAGCCTTCCTTCAATTATGGGTGTGCTAATTTCTGAAGTAGGTAAAAATGTTTGTGCAAACAAAGAATCAACACAATTTTGAAACCACCCACAAAAATTAACAACTTGGTTGGCAGTTTTAAGGGTGACATGGGATTATGATGAACTCCTGGTGTTTGCTGCATACCTTATGAATGTTGCTGTGATCACATCAGACAAATTTAGCAGTATAGGGTGCAGCGATGTGTCAAATACACAAGAAACATCCACCTGGGTCAGAAAGAAAAATCAGCGGTGACCAAGCAACAGTGTCCAAAGAGGTCCAGATTTAAATTTGAACAAACAAGAGTTTTAGCCCAGGCCAGAAATTTTAGGGATAATATAATAATAGAAGCTGTTAAAATCAGAAAAGTTGATTTTTTTTAGTTAACGATGATCCTGGCTACTAGCTTAACCTGACTTGGAACCTGGCAATTAATATACTGAAGCAGCAACATGTAATATAGAAATAGCTACACAGAGCCCTTAGGTGGAGACAACAAAAGCCTATAGCATGGCAAATGAATTAAATAACCCTAAACTTAATATTAAAACACATTTTGAGTAAAAATTTGACTTGTATATTGATATAGAAAAGTGAGCCACCAAACTTTTTCATAGGTAATAGGTTAAAAACAAGCATTTTAAGGTAATAGTGATAGAATCTGAAAATTTTATTTGATACAACAAATGAATTTGAAAGTTTTATTTTCCACATGGTTACAAGGAAGTGATGACTTAAGCAAGTAACCAGCTCATGTAAGCGTAGACAATAGAATACCCACTAGGTGATGGAAAGGCATTTATTTAACATAGACAAACAAAATTTAAGTACAACAAAGCACCGTGAACATTGAAATAGACTTCCTGACAAAAAAATCCTAATTATGCTTTTACATGAGAATATAAACACAACTTATTTAATAAAACAAATACAAAATTATAAATATGCTCAAATGAAAGCTACGTTAAAAGGAAGTAATATGCAATAACAGTTTGAAACTAAAATTAAGTTTAAAGGGTGAAAAAAGGGATTCTAAGGATCATACCAAGAATTATGTCATCATCTTGTATAAGACATAATTGAGAAATAAGAATTTGTTAAAAGTGATACTTGTATAATTAAAAAGTGTATGAAATTCTATAAAGAATGGGAAACTATAATTAATTAAGAAAGATATAATTTTCAAAACTATTAAGGGCACCCCTGGAAGAAAAGACTGAAGGCCAATGTAAATTCAATACTTCTTAATTAAACATTGCATCCAAATAAAAACAGCCCCAGTGATGAAACATAAGAAAAAATAAACCTAAATTTAAAGTGAATCTTGTGATATTATTAACTTTATGAGGAACTAAAAATCATAGTGTCTAGAGATGACTAATCAACCCTCAACTTTCAGAAAATTAATAACTCCTAACTGAGTAAGATTATAAGGAAAATTGTCATAGATAAATGTATTTAAAATAATCACTTCTATAAGTTTCAGAAAAATAAGATTATAGTAAGGTACCATGAAAAAAAATGATGGCATTTTCCCAGGGGTAAAGGTACATAAACCCCGGTGATATCTTTCATGGCCCCAGTTGTTAAGTAGGCACAATCAATGATTTTTTGCTCCACTGTGAGGAAGTAGCGATAGGTATGTATTTTTCCATCATGTAGCTGTGGACTTAGAATATTTAAGTATAATGCGAGTTTAGGTGATAGAAATATTTAGGCAGGATAGAACTCTGAAATTATGAAAGAATATAGACTCTCTCGGTGAATGAGATAAATAAAATTTTCACGAACTTTCCACTGGGAGAGCGTGTTCATAAGAGGTGGCATTTTCCGGCAAAGACTGAACCAGAGACAGGCTCCAAAACATCACCTCTTATGTATGCACTCTCCCAGTGGAAAGCTTGAGAAGATTTTATTCTACTCTGAAATTATTCTTTATAAACCACATGAAATCAAGAACATTGCATTTAGCTTAGAATTGTTTGAGCACATGGGTTATTTACTACTTTGGCTAACTGACTTTACTAAGATTTACGAATTTTGGGGTAAATTATTTTGAAGGAAAGCATGTGAAAGAGGTTTCAAATGTAATAACTTGCAATATTTAACATAGGATTTTCAAGTCTGATTGACCTTTCATTTACCATGTAATGTTACTGGATGCCAGCTTTAAATTCTATACTTCTGAGAATATACTGAGTTACTTAAAACAGTGACTTCAATTTCTGTGATTCACCCTCATTCCAGAATCTCTTAGTGTGTAAATACAAGAAGATTGGCAGCCGATTTGAAATTACGAACCTTGCAGTTACAGATTTATGATTGGTGACAGGTTATGCATTACATTCAAGATCAAAACTTATTCTATTCCTCCAGGAACAGTTCTATTCAACAAGTGTTTCGTTAAGGGGGAGAAGAGTGGATGACATATTCGACTAAGGTTGGCTTTTGTATTTGACAGTTGCTTCAGCACCACAAAAACAAATCATTACAATGGCAGTGTGTTCTACAATCAGTTGAAAATAAGGGCAGAGATTGACTCCCTCAAAACATCGCATTTGTAATATTTATACACAGCTGGAAGCCGGAGAGCATTTTATTTTATTATTTTTGTGTGCTACCTTTCTATGTTGAAACCCAGCATCCATATTATCAGTTAACTTCTGCATTTACTTGTATCTGTTCTCAAACTCATTTTTTTTCTGTGCAAAACAATAATATTTATTTTTCTTTACTCTTATGTTAATGCAAAAGTTGCAACTTCAGCTCATCTTCATAGCATTAACAATAATTTTCAACCAAAGCGATTATTTAGTATTTTCCATTCTTGTGTCATAAAAAGTTTCATTACAAAATTTGATATGAACAACTATGATATTGTAAATGTATATATCAATCTGACAAGCATAATGAAGAATAATCCTCTGCATCATGTAGAGATATACACTAAATACCTAATTTGAATAAACCTGTAAGATTTAAATGTTCCAAAGAAGTTTTTTCAATAGATAAAAAATGCACCCTATGGACTACCTAGTTGGTGTAGGATTATTATTAACCATTCAAGAAGGTGGTAATGCCATCCGTCACATTACACTAATTTTATTACATTTGTGGATTAGAATATGATACGACAAAAAATGGTTTTAAAAAAAAAAACAGCTACCAGTTTTAAAGACCATTCAAAATTTACAGCATCATCAAAGGAAAAGAGACAAGCCTCTCACAAATGCAAAATCTTGTGCAAGTAAGCTTACTAATTCAAAGTAAAAAAAAAAAAAAAAAAAATCATCCAGATTATACAGGGTGTCCACCATGGATCTGACATCTTTCATTTGGCTGCCAAAAATCAACGAATCAAAGTAAGTTGGTAACATGCATTGCAATATGTAGAGAAACTGTGGAAGTTCTGTTGACTATTTTTGAAAACCTGCGCAAGAGGTTGTAGGTGGCGCTGCAGTAGCTTAACTGAAAATGGCGTCACCGCAAGGGAGAGCACAAGTTATCTGGTGGTTCGCAGAAACAAATTCAGTGATTCAAGTGCAACACAACTTTCGCCCTGTGTTCAAGAATGACCCACCATCCAGGAATACCATTAAGAAATGTAAACAGCACTTTTTGGCAACGGGAAGTGTGAAGAAATTGCATGGTGGCGGTAATGAACGTGTATCAGAGGAGCATGTAGCAGCAATGAGACAGGTGTTTGAACAAAGTCCACGCAAGTCCATTCGACAAGCGGCATGAGAACTGCAGATGCCCAACATAAGGTACTGCATCACTCTCTTCAGTTTCATGCATACAAATTGCAGTTGCTTCATGAAATGAAAACAGATGATGGTGATATGAGGCAGGCATTTGCTATCGACATATTACATCACCTTGATGAAGACCCAACATTTTTAACTCTCATTGCTTTCTCTGATGAGGCCACATTTCATTTATCAGGCAAAGTAAACACACACAATGCACATATTTTGGGATCATAAAACCCACTATGCATTGTGGAAATCATTCGTGAGGGGCCAACATTAAATATGTGGTGCAGATTGAGGAACAATTAGATCATCGGCCCCTTTTTCTTTGTAGAAAAAACAGTTAAAGGTAGTACATACCTTCACATGTTGGAACAATTTGTTGTGCCTCAGTTAATGCATTTGCAGCTGAACGTCATCTTTCAACAGGACAGCGCTCCTCTGCATTTGAGCCTGATCATTCGAGAATTTCTCAACACTGAATTTTCCGGTCACTGGATTGGGCAATTAGGACTGACAAGTTGGCTGCCTCAATCACCAGGTATTACCCCTCTAGACTTCTTCTTGTGGGGTTATGTGAAGGACAAAGTGTATACAGGCCACAAAATATGTCATCTTCAAGAGCTTTGTGATCACATATGAGATGCTGTCACTTCCATTACACCCGAGATGCCACAGAAAACTTAAATTCAGGCTAGATGTTCTTTGTGCAATGAGAGGATCTCATGTAGAGGTGTACTGATTTTTTTAATAAAACATGGTGAATTAGTCTTGACCTTCCATGCATTATTTTCTTTTTATCCTAAGCAGTATGAAATATACAGCAATTTCAAATGTGTCAGGTTCAAGGTGTACACCCTGTATATAAACATCAGTTCAACCCCTTGTTTAAATATTAAAAATTAAACCTGCTTGTATTTTCATTTTATATTTTACTTTGAACAATCAAGTGTGTAGTAAAATATTTTTTGTATTCTTCTGAAGGAACACATTTACTAAGAGAGATATTCTTTTATTCCAAGTCAGGAAATCAACCATCCATTATTTGAGTTGTTGCCAAGACATATGTAAATATTAAACACAAAAAAGTCTGTTTAACAATTAATATTAAAAGTCCTTGTCTTGAACTGAAGCATGATTCAAACATGAAAATATTTTATCCCTTCTGATCAGACTACCTCTCAATTTTACAAAACTGATATCTTCTAATGACATCCTAGGAATAATATAGCACCTAAAACTGAGCCCCATATTTCAATAAGGATAAAGGTATAAAGTATATCGGCGTAAATATTAAAGTTCATCAGTTTTCACTTTTTGTACAAAATTATTATTTTATTAATATTGTATTAGAGATGAAGCAGCATTGTACCAACAACATAAGACCACTATAAGTTTCCTTTTACTTCCAATAAGATTACTCATTTCAGTGCAAATTTATATTTATTTTGTTTGTGTCTCTCACCCTTGTACATAACAAAATACAGTACCGAATAATATAATAATGAATGCTATAGTTAATTACAAAACCTATTGTTAATCAGAACTGTTATATGCTTAGAAAAGTAAAAGTTATATAAACTAATAGTATTTTGTGAACTGCATCTGTTAATTTTATCACACCACAAGAATGATTAGAAATTGTCTATTAACTTAAGAATATTTAATGTCACATTAAAATTTATAAACTATCCATGCAGTTCAAACATAGCTAAAAATAAGCATACACTTTATAAGCTTACCTGTTGTAACCTTGATTGGGGGACGTTAAATTGTCAGGAGTAGACCGATTGACATTGGGCTTCACTTTGTTTACTTGTTTTGTTGAATTGACTAAGGCTGTTGGAGTACTTCTGTGATTTCTAAGCACTGAAATAACAAACAAACCCTTCTAATGGATAACGCATTTACTATACTAATTATTTGAAATATCATACCATTAAACAACAATAGCAGTAGTACACATATAGCAATGTTTAAGTTTTAAAGTGTGTGTTTTTTTATCATGTTTATGCCTGGATGTATGTAACTCCCCAACATTTCTATTAATTACTGTATACACATTACAACCTAAATTCTTATCTTAAGCCAACATTACCATCTTTTACTAATTAGGCCTGTGTGTCCAGGTGGAACACAGAATTCAAAGACATTTTATATTGACTTTTCAATTATTCTCATTCATTAAATATTAAAGAAATAATGGGATGAATCTATAGCATAAGAGATATTTTTTTTTTTAGATGTAAGCACTTTATTACTGCACTTGCCACTACCCATACAGAAAATGTTGTGACCAACAACAAGTACACATTACATTAAATGTTCTTTCAGTATCAATAAATTCATTATTAATATAACTCATTGGTTTCTATGCTTATTATTGGATTTGAAGGATTATAAAAAATAACTGTTCAACAATATTAGAATAGTGCAACTTTTCTTTGTTACTGTTTTGATCCTGTACTAATTTTCTTCTTCATCCAAGTTAAGTTAAAAGAACAACAAGCCCTAAGCTTTCAAATTATGAAAGTTACATCAAAACTGTCAATAGTTGCTAACTAGGTCTAGAGTATGGGTAAAAGAATATCATTTACAGAAGAGATTTTAACTTCCTGCGACTAAGTGAAAGTCTGATTACAAATTCTCTATTTGTAAGTGCAAATCAAAGATTTTAAACTTCACAAACCCCATCAAAATTGCTGCAATAGTTTTCAATTTAAGTCAAATTATAGATAAGAAAAGACTGGATGTTCTGAACGGATTTTAATTTCCAGCTCTGATGACAAGTGAAGACATAACTCAGATGTTACATTGGACTATAAGCTTTCAACCTGTGAAAATCTGTTAAGAAGTTTTATCCATGATGTCCCCAAACAAACAGACAATACCTTGTTACAAGTTTATAAATAATGTAAAATATAAATCATCTTTACTGGTCATCAGGGGCGTAGCTACTATGGGGCTAGGTGCTGCAGTGCACCAGGGCCCCTACGCTCAGGGGGCCCCCAAGCACACCTCGAGGGATCCCCAAGTGCCTCCAAGTGCAGTTCAGAGGGCCCACGGGGGCAAACTAGCGACCGGCGACCCTTTTTTTTACGCTCTACCGTCGTCTGAGACACAGGGAGCCCCCTCACTAAGAGCCAAGCCCTTCCCCCCCCCCCACCCAAACCAAAGTCCGCTCAAGCCCCCCTCAAACCAAAATCCTGGATCCTCCCCTGATGGCCAGTATATTTCTAGTGGTGTACTTATTATTTTGTTATGCAACTGTTTATCTGTAAATTGACAACTTTCCACATCCCACAGAGCCAGTCTCTTATATTGGGATCAATGGAAAATGAATGTATTGTATTGTATTGAAGAAGGAACATTTGGACTGAAGAATGTAGGAAAGAGCACAGCAAAAGGATGAAGAGATTTTAGGAACAGAGGAAACACACATCTGATGGATAAGTTCACTTGTGCTCCTGAGTTGGACACAACGATGGAAGAAGAAGAAGAATTTCACTTCCTAATAGTACACCCCCCCCCCCACCTCCTCCTCCACCTTGTCTTCAGTTACTCAGCCAGTCATGTGGTATACTTTTGCATGTGCACACCTCCCGAACCATTTGACTTGGTCCCTATTACATGAATAAGATGTAAAACTGAAACACTGTATACATTTTTGTTCGTCTAAGATGATTTTCACTCACTGCAGCCTTCAACTTTGATGAGTGATGATTCATTTCCCGTATCCATTGTTATGAACAAAAACATATTTAAACTAAGGAAAAAGGAAACTGCTTTAGGCAATATAATTGCAAGGAAAGGGAAAATGACTCATCACTCACCAAAGTTGAAGGCAGCGATGAGAGAAGAACATATATCACGAACACACAAATAAACTAAATATTTTAGTTATTAAATCTTATTCATGATGGAGAAAATGAGTCATGAGGCTTGGGAGGTGTGCACACGCCGAGGGTTGCTACATGCTACAAAAACATATTCAATATTTCAGTTTTGCACCTTATTAATGTGATAGGTAGGGAATGAGCCATGTTGTTCGGGAGGTGTGCACATGCTAATGTTTACCACATGACTCTTTCTTTTTCTTTTTTTTAACTGTTACAAAAAGAGCTAGATTGAGGATAGTGTACAGAGAGAATTTTAGCTGAAAGAAGTGGTAAATGGAAGAAATAAGCTAAGAACGAAAGTTAGAAGTTGAAGAAGACAACTGCAGAAGAAAAGGAGGAACGTACAAAGAGAGCTGTACCAGATGAAACTTGTGACCAGGCAGAACAAGAAATCACTTAACAGTTACATGACATCTCACTACTGTCAAGTCTTTTCCCATCAAGTATTTTATACATACATGTGTTCCAACCTTCTGGTCTTCACTTTAGGCTTAGTAATATTTTTTTGCCACCTTTCAGAATGTTCATATTTAAATCATCCACAAAATTCAGCTCATTCTTCTTTCCTCCTGCATTTACTTCCTTTTGACTGTTTCCTTCACATTCAAAATGGTAGATGACTGGTTTCAGGTTACACATCAATCTCTCCATCAATTTACCTACAGCTGATGTCAAACAAATGAGTCCATAATTTTCATATGTTATTTGTCTTCTCTCCTTTAGGAGCTGGTACTACTATGCCACTTGTACCATCTTGTGGTAAGAAGTAATCTCCAGACACAATCTAAATAATATTCTAAGGAATGGTATAATGATGTTTTCCCCCCTGCCTGTAATACACTTTTAACATATCCCACCTCATTGGTTCAGGTCATTGCAGCACCAGGATGGTGTATATTGGCATACACTGTGAACTAAGGTTGAATTAGTAATTATCACCCTTGGGATGTGGCTGGCATGGTGGAAAGATGGTGGTGCACAACTAATAATTACCAGATTGTGTACAAAAGTCCTGGGTTAAATTCCAAACATCCTGCCCAGCACATTGAGTGAGGGTACATGACACTGTTCATGGCACTTAATCTGTCGGGTGGCTCCAAGTTTTTCTCTCTCCCTTTTATCACCTTTCATCCATAACACTGAAAACACACATTATCACAGCCATCCACACATTTAGTAACACTCGAACACTCTCTACTGGGGAGGCAACGAAAACCCCTCCATTTACATCTCCCACAGAGATATGACATCTATCACAACTATGAAAGGTACTGTAAAATGGGGTGAATCATAACACTTTTTAACTTCTAAGGAGAAATCAGGTTGAATTATGAATTTGGATTTAAAACTTGGGTTATATTTTGTTAAGACTGTTTCTACTGAAAGAATAATTCATTGGGCTTTTTTATGGTGTTCTGCCCACAGGCAGGGGTGAATCAGAACATATGTCAAAATCTTTGGATTTTTTTCAGTTAACTCATGAAAAAACTTATTCTTTTGGAATAAGTGGTAATAATAAGGCAGCAAATACGATCACACAATCAGCATGAAAGTAATTACTTGTAGCCTAACACCTTTTTTTGTTGTCAAAAAACAGTATAACCCTTTGACATTATCACTAACTTTATATAGGTTCAAATCTATTATTTTATTCTTGAAATTTAGCATATTTTAAAAACAAGATGCTCTCTTGATGTTTTGAGAAGGCATTAGTTTATGATAATGTTTTGAATTAATAATGCCTATTCATCCATTTCAAAAAATTTCCATCTTCTGGGTACAAAACTGTGTCTGTATGGTTGTGGACAGTCTAAACCAGTGTTTCCCAACGTGGGGCCCACGCCCCACAGGGGGGCAATTTGGTTTTTTTAGGGGGGCAATTTAGAAATTGACTTGATATGACTTTACCGCTTTCTCTTTGAGTTATTTAAACACAATGCCAGATATGGTTACAAAATATAGCAAAAAAGCAAATTCTTAAAAGGATCACACTAAATTGCCATAATAAATGTTTATTATAAATCTTTTGAATTTGAATTTTAGTATTTCATTATATTTTTTTTTAATTTTAATTACTGTGTTTTATGATAATATTAAAGTGTTTTCTTTCAGAAACCACCCTATATCAGTTTCTTTAATAACAAATAATTTTTTTATTAAAAATTATGTATGTGGGGCAAAAAAATGTTGAAAGTGGAACATGACCCAAAAAAGGTTGGGAAACACTGGTCTAAACTCTTTAACACTGTGTTATGTTTAATAATCCCAGTCATCTCATGATGATTACTTTTTACTATTCTTATTTTGCTGCACTTCACCATCTTTATCAAGCCTTTAGGCTTCTGATTGATCAAATATTTAGTGTTCCAAATCACCCCCTGGACCATAATTCTATGACACAACTGCAAAAACCAGTATTTGATGTGAAGAGATTTAACATGAAGTGAAAACTAGTAAGGCCTGTTCTTGTAGTCATATGTAATTTCAAAAACTGTTACTATTTGGCTTGCAATATCAACAGGTTCGTAATTACATACAAATTTTTGGAAAAGTAAAAAATTTATAATTTTTTTTGATATCAACTGTGATTTTTTTTTTTTTTAGTAGATAAGTTGGCAGTGTAGCCTACACCTAAAAACTTAATTTCCCAATACATTACAATGTTAGCTAACTGGAAAAAAAGTGGGAAAGGAAAAATTCCCTACAATATTTCTGAAAATATTTCTTTATGTACAGTCATGAAGTTTTATTCCTAATTACTTCACGTTCTGATTCACGCCATTTTACAATACTGTGTGTGGCACACACTCTGACCTTAAGTTCCTGTAGTAACACAATATTACTTCCACAATATGAACAAGATGTTATAATTCTGGAAATGAACTTATTAAGAACAATACTGAATATCATAAAGGATTTTAATTTCTCTTGAATACTTACATGCTCTTCTTTTTCTCTCCCTGCTTCACCTGAAAAAGAAGAGAATAAAACAAAATAAAATCAGGCAAAAAAATGAGAAAGGATAAATTGTTTTGTCACGCACCCTCACAGTTGCCTGGTAACCAAGAGGCAGCCTGGAACATTTCTATCAATGACACATCTGTATTGAACTTCCCTTTCTTCAACACTTGTTTCTATATTAGTTTTCTAGTTTCACATAACTAAACTGTAATGCACATCTATCTATGACATGAAAATAAAACAGAATTCCAATTTGTCACTGTGGGGACAGAAAATCAAATGACAATAATCAATATTTAGAA
The DNA here is from genome assembly GCA_031002005.1 of Vandiemenella viatica. NCBI lineage: Eukaryota > Metazoa > Arthropoda > Insecta > Orthoptera > Morabidae > Vandiemenella > Vandiemenella viatica. The sequence continues at coordinate 11,999,877 of JARYHS010013630.1, forward strand.
TTCTATCTAAATAAAGTTAAAGAAATCATTCATGCTTGAAATATTTAATCTATGGATAGGTATTCAAAATATAAATTATGATAGTAAATGAAACAATTAACTATTAATATTGAATACCTGACAATGGTGGACACAAATTATTGATGAATACACAAAGCAATTTAACTTTTATTTACAAAACAAGCTTCAAATAGTTGACCATTTAAGAGTCAACGATATTCACTGCTATAATCTCAGAAGTGTGCCTGTGGATGTATGAATCTGATAAGTAAGGAAGAGTAAGTGATTACCAGAATGCCCATTTCGTCAGTCAGTTCATATGAGCAAAATAATATTAAAGCTGCTTTCATAGACAAATTCCAATATACTGAAATCAAAGAGGGTGTCATTTTTAAAAGATTACCATATTTTTTGGCTTTCAATTGACACTAAGGTCACTAAAGGTATGGGATGGGAAAGAATTTGACCATGGCCCTATGAAGAAATTATTAGAGCAGTGATTTGAGGAATCCATGTGAAACTTGAATCTTAACTTTCAGACCATGTATCCAACTAACATACTCTGGAATACCAGGCAGAGCCTAAGGTATAAATCAGACCCGGAGAACCATGCTGGGATAGTTGGAAGTAAAGCTACCAAATCCTGTCTTCAACCTACGCAGAGGGTCAGTCTCACTCTGGCTGGCTTTACCATGGTCGCAATGTTTATTCCCCTGTACTCGTTGTGCATATTTTATGAAAAATCCTCAGTTTCATTACAGATTGAACTTTGGTCATCAGATGCTCTACCATCTAACCAGCCTGACCTGGCCCGGCCTGATCATCCACCAAGCATGGTGAAAGATTAAGTTACTTACAAGAACAGTGAAATTTGTATTAGCAACAACAAGTATGTAGAAATACGAATGAAACTAATCCCTATATTTATTCATACTGCTTAAAAATAAGCTCAATGACAACAGATTACTACTATAAAAATGACTACCAGTAATACCAAGGGAAATCCAAGGCAGTTTGTTGTAGGATTTTAAACTTCCCTTGGCACTGAATATTAACAAGGTGACAAGTTGCAGAAATGGTATGGTGATTATAAGTGGTGTGCATCATGGGAGACAAAATAGTTGGTAGTATGCCAGCTGGGAGAGTAATCAATGCTCAGGCCTAGAAGCTGTGAGGATGTCAGTTTTATATCTGATCTTCTCATGTAAGGTTTTCCAATGTCACTCCATGCAAATGCTGGAACGGTTCCTTCAAAATGCTATCGCCAAATATCTACCTGTTACTTGCCCCAAATCTTATATATAGTATATCAAAGGTAAGCCATAACCACAAACTAGCACTTGAGGTAAAATGGAGTGGCAAAACTTTATTTTGTACTTGAAGTAGTCAGAAAAACAAATGGAACAAATTATTTGGGATTTAATGGCCAAGTGACTTGAAACGTTGAAAGAATTTAAAGTAAAATTTGTGTTATGCAAAAGCTGGTGTGTAGTGTGATTGCCACCAGGGCACATGTTCCATTGCAATTAATTAATAATAACAATAACGTAGAGTGTTACCTTATGAAATATAAACCTCATGAACCAAGTGAGTAATAATTTATTTTCTGAACAGGATTGAATATGCTGCAGGTTATGGTTAAGTATGTACGCTGGTAAAAACAAAATGTAACATCCATACAGAGTTGTACAATGTATGAAATTTGGCTCCAAGTATACCCATATGAAGAGTTTTAAATGATTATAAATTGACACTTTTACATGTAATGAGTATGAGAATTACAGGGCTATTTATTATGAAAAACTGCTATGTTTTTTTAGTGTATGAGTGGTGAACATGGTATAACCTGACACTTTTTTGTGATCAAGTATGCCAACACAAAGAATGATGATCCTCTACACCCAATTGTTGGAAAGTTGACATGTTTGAATTGGGTTAATCATATCGTGATATCTTCTGAAGGATTGGCCGTAGTGCAATGGTGGTATACAGACTTGTTAAACAGTGGACAAAAGAAGGCTCTAGTACTCCTAGAACAGGCATACGTCCATACAAAAGGACAACAGTGTGCGAAGATTGCCAAAGTGTGTGAGTGGCTGTTGCTGACAGATCCAAGCAGTGGTTACATAGAGAGGTTTTCTATCATGCATCTCTGCTATTTGAATATTCTATGAGAGATCTCCTTATTCCCGTTTCCCACATATCTATATTGTTCATAGGATTTTTAGCAAGAAGCTAATGCTTAATCCCAATCAAATACTTGTTGTCACATATTAATCTCCTTTGATAAAAAAATTTAGTAGTATTTTAATAATGTTTAGAGCCTATGAAAAATATACTGCTGATGCTACTTTTAATATGAAACAAGTTTTAAAATCCAGAATTATCGTTAATGTCAATCCCATTGGCCATTGGTGGTGGAGTAATTACATATATTATGCATTTTTTCTTAAAAAAGAGTAGAGACTGCTGGGTAGAGTGAAGTATGGTTCTGATTTATTTCTTTAGAGGAAAGTTAAAAAAATAGACAAATAAAGAAATTTAGAAAAAAATATTGTTATAAGCCAATAAAGTGCTGAGATAGATAAAGACAGTGAATAGTTAGTGATAGTTAAGTTCAGTTTCCAAGTAGTATTGTTCTGGGATCAAGCAAATGAAAAGTCAACTGCCAGTTTCTGTGACCAAATAATTATTGTTATTGACAGTTAATTAATTTAATAGCATTGGGATGGAGCACACGTTCATATAGCAATTCCCCACACATCCATTTTTCACCATTCCTTCACCCACCTACTTTTGCACTCCACAAATTTCAACCTTAAATTCTTTCACTATTTGTAGTAAATTATTCATTATTTCTCTTGGTCATTTATTTCAAACCCTGACCCCCTTACATACGAAATAATATCTTTCCACACCCTTCTGCCTCAATTTGAGTGCCAGCATGTGGGCTGGGTCATCTTTTTCCTTCCATGCACCACTCTTAATTCTTTCACCAATATCATTCCACATTGCATCACCAATATACACTTTGTACACTGTGATGACTCTCTCCACCCTCATCCTATCTTCCAATGAATACCATCCCCACTCCTTAATCATATCAGTGATTGTATTCTGTGGTAATTTCCTCATTTGCACACCCTCCAACAGCTGTATTTACAAAAAATGTATGTTCGGTACTTCTACATCTTATTCAAGTAATGGTCTGACAAATGATTTGTAACACTGGTACATCCACTCATCATTTTTTCCAACAAGTGAAGGATTTTGAAACCTTTTCCTATTAACTGTCCAATGTGTTGTGCCCAGTTGAGTTTATTGTCAAATGCTAAGCAAAAGTATTTACATTTTCAATCCTCAACAAGCAATTCTATTTGTATTAATCTTCATTTGAGATTGACCCATCCAACTAGATATTCTGCCTAGATCATCCTGCAGCTGTTTTCAGTCTTCTACTATTTTGATCCCATTATGTATCATCAAGTCATCTACAAACTATCTAACTTCTGACAGTAAACCCTTTAACACAATAATTCATTATAATACTAAATACCAATGGTCTTAACACACTACCCTATGGCACTCCCATTTTCATTTCCACTTCTTTTGATATTTCATTTCCTACACTAACTTTTTGCTTCTGGCCAAGAAAACTTTTTTATTCACTCGTATGGTTTTTACTTTATTCAGTGCCATTTTATGGCTCACTTCATCAAAATATTTTGAAAGATCTAGTACTATACTATGTAATATATCTATAACCTTCCCAAAACCATTTATAAATAGGATTATCCCAGATTATTAGTACAGCAGATAATTTTTTATCAGGTTTTCCTAATAATAAGGTACTCTCTAGTTTTATTTTGAGGCCACTTTCGTAAAAGCTATAAGTTACAGATAAAGTAGTTTTTCAAACATTAGGGATTTTGATACATCCATTTCACTAAGAGAACTCATGATGACAATCATTTTGAGGTGTATTTTCTATGCTCAGAAAAATTTAGTTTAGAAATTATTTCAATTTTGGTGATGTAAGACCATGTGCGAAGAGGAAGCCAAATATTTGATTAAAAATTACTAATTAATGCGAAGAGCTATGTTAGATTTTTATAGCCCAAGTTGTAGTCGACAAGGATGTTCTAAACATAATTTCGACTAATTAAGTAAATTATAAATACAAGTTGTAATTAGGTCAAGAAAATAAAAATTTAGAACAGAAGAGATATATGAATAACAATGGATTTGGGAGATATATAAAATCAAGTAAGTTAAAATCACACAGTTAGTTTAGGGAACATTTCAGGTTTTCAAGGAGAAAAATAAGATCCCTGAAGTTGTATTATTAAAGCCATTATAGAACATTCCGCCAAATGTCGATGTCATGTAGTAGTTTGACAGCAAGTGAATGTGTACACCCAGCCACTCACTTCAACTTGAATTGTCAGGAGTAAAGGTACAGTCAAATTATTATTATTAAATTTTCCTCCCAGAGCCCTCCTTTGTTCAACTTCGGTAAGTTATGAATTTAATTTGCCTTCCCTTTCCATGTTATTAAGATTTTCAGATTTATCACATATATTATTTCTATGTGTGTGTGTGTTTTTTTTGGTCTCCACTTTGGTCGCATCACATTTTAAGAAATGATTTGACCATTAATGGGCAAAAATGTAAATATTTCTAAAATGCTGTTTAAAAAAAAAAAAAAAAAAAAAAAAAAAAAGAGATTGAGGTCTCCGCTGTGGTCAGGTCATATTTTGAGAAAGGAATTTTTTGCAATTCAACCCATAAAGAGCAAAATTATGATTATTTCTATTACATATTTTTTTTTTGTTTTTGACATGAGCTATTTATCTCCCTTGATATACAACTGAAATCGAGAAATGATATATTATTTTAAAAAATTAAGGTCTCTGATTTGGTCAAATTATAATTTAAGGAAGGAACTCGACCCTTAGAGGGCAAAAATATTAATATTTTTACAACACTTTCTTGTGCCATTTATCTCCCTTGTAATCTAACCGAAATAAATAAATGAGCTATCATTTTACTTACAAAATGGCCCACACCTATATGCATAAATAAGATTTTAAACTGAAATATTGTGATCATCTCATGTTATGTATGTCTTCAACTTAGATTGGTTTTCTTCCCTACCCTAAAGCCACTTCCTTTTCACTGCTTTCTTTATACTTAAATAAACGTATATTTCAAATTAATAAAAAAAAAAAACTTATTTGCTTCAATTTCTTTAACACTCATGTGTTACAAATAGTTAATATATGACAGTTATTCACCCTTGTATGATTGAAATATTGGAGTTGGCCATGTTAATGTAATCTTGGTTGTCCGGGTTGAACCGCGTCAATTTGTTGAAACCTAACGTTTCGGCCATCATTTTGTGGCCTTCTTCAGAGTACTGTCACGGCTGGAACTGCTGCCGCCTATATATAGCTCCTGAAAAACGCGCTAGCCGTTTGGAGTGACGTCACTAAAACTACCGCCGCCAGCGTGCCCGGTCTGATGGGGGCCTGCGTCCCGCTTTTTCCTGATCAAACATGACCATATTTGGTCAAGTTGTAGCCCGCCGTCCGCGTTCACAGTACTCTGAAGAAGGCCACAAAATGATGGCCGAAACGTTAGGTTTCAACAAATTGACGCGGTTCAACCCGGACAACCAAGATTACATTGACAACGACTGCGGAAGTCTGCGCACCCACTTGTCCATGTTAGTTGTACAAATATGGAAAGGATGATAAAGCAAACCTGACCCATGACTCACCAAATTTGAAGGAAGTAGGGCTGCCGTGTCAAAACCACTGTACTGTGTATATTTCTGTGATGAATCCTGGATGGATACTGATTAGTAGTATGTTATAGGTAAGTTGACACTTCATTTCAAGTAATACAGATTGGGAGGTCTCAACTGTAGATCAAGTGTTTCATCATCATCCTCAACAGTTTCCAGCCACTGGCCAGGTCTGCTTCATTCACAAGCCTCTCCTTCTCTCTTCCCACCACCTCTCTGTCACCACTGGTTCCAGTCCTCTCCTTTCTTCTGCCTCCACTCCTCCACTCCTCTGAGCCATCCATCCCTTGTTCTTCCTCTGGGTTTTTTACCAGTCTTGATTTCATTGATTTTTCTTGGGATTCTCTGAACCTCCATTGTGTTTACATGTCCATACCATCTTAGTCTGGTCCTCTCTATCATTTTATATAGGGGTTCCTCTTTTATGGTGTTTCTGATCATTTCATTCTTTATCCTGTCAATTTTAGTAACTCCCATTCTACCTCTTAAAAATTTCATTTTGCTTGCTTGTACCTCGCTGATGTCCAACTTCTTAATATGTTTCAGCAGCATATGTCAAGATAGGCACATAGTGTGTGTGTGATAAATTACTCTCTTGCTTCTCTGTGGCACATCTTTATTCCAAATCAGGCTTCTAATATTACTTAAAAATGCCTCTGCTTGTCTTCCTCTTTCACATATCTTGCCATCCATCTTCCCCCTTTTTCTAATACACTCCTCAAGTACTTGAATCTGCTTACCTTCTTTAGTTGTTCACCTGGCATCACAATTCCCTGGGTTATCCTATTCTTCTCTCTGCTTGTTACCATGTACTCACATTTCTTTACATTAAATTTCAGGCCATATTCCTCCACACTGTCTATCCGTACATCCAACTACTGCTGCATTTCCTCTTCATCACCTCCCCAGATCATCAGATCGTCCACAAAACACATTACCTTCATGTTTTCCTCTCCCATCCTCACTGCCACCTTCTGTATTAAATCATCCACGGTTACAATAAAGATTCATGATGAGAAGGAACTTCCTTGTTTTAGTCTAGTCATTTGCTTCAGTCAATCTGTTCTTCCTTCTCCTATTTTTACATAGCTCACACTTCCTAGGTACAGTTCTGTTACTCTCCTGAGGGTTTCTTTGGGATCTCCTCTGTTTTCCAAGGCCTTCCATACCTTACTCCCGTGTACACAATCAAATGATTTCTCAATATTGAGAGATACCAACAGCAGATCCTTTCCATACTCATAATGTTTTTCCTACAGCTGTCTCATTGAAAATATCAGGTCACCATCGATCATACCGATAAGCATATGATGTTAATACCAAATTAAGGGATGGAAAAATTAAGAAAAATGTGCACAAAGCACAACACGACATGTAGTTAAATTACTACCAGTATTTAAGATGCATATGTATAGTATTAAAAATTGTATGGAATTCACTAAAATTTCCGAAAATCTTAATGATGACTGTGAAGGGATAAATTGTAGTGGAAAAGAGAGAAATGTCTAGCAGCACAATGTTTATCAGCCATTGATGGGTAGAAGGAGAGAGAAGAAAGTCACGAACTTGCATGAGGCATATACTTGTGATAAACCCTAAATAAATATTTTAGGGAGACTTACAAACAGCATATGGAAGGAAAGAGAGGACCTCAATAATAAATCGTTGCTTGATCTAGACAAAGGGGCTTTAGGAAGTTTTTCTGTTTAGGTAGTGGAGTCAATGACCTGAACAAATTGCCTATAGCGGTGATGAACAAAATACCTCTTAAGCAGATATACTGATGTTTCAAAACATTATGACCACCTGTTTAATACCATACCGATCCACCTTTCAAACACAATATAGTAGTGATTCAGCAAGGCACAGGCTTGCAAGTCTTTGGTATGTTTCCAGAGCTATCTGTAAGCAGATGTTTACACACAGGTAACGAAATTCCATAAAATTAATAGTCAGTGGTTTTTGTGTGCAGAGCTCGCTCCAATAGCATTCCACATTAGTTCCATTGGGTTGATATCAGGTGAATTTGGTGGCCAAGACATTAGTGTAAGTTCACTATAATGCTCCTTAAACTACTGCAGCATGATTCTGGCTTTGTGACACAGACAGTTACCCAGGAAGTTGCTACTACAATCGCTGAAGATGAGAAGCATGAAGAAATGCACGTTCCCACAGTAATTTTCATGTAGTCAACAGTTGTCATGGTGCTTTCAATCAATACCACAGATCCCGTAGAAGCTCAAGTGAATCTGACCTGTAGCATAATACTGCACCTATCTGTTTGTATCTGTGGCACAATACATGTTTCAAGCAGCCACTTGCCTAGAAGATGGTCTGTCCAGATTCAACCATCAGCTGGTATAACAAAAAATGTGATTCATCCAACTAAGAGACATATTTCCATTGATCCATGGTACATTATTGATGACCTAATGCCCACTGTAATCATAATTGATGATATTATTAGGACAATATGGGAACACATAAGGGCCGTCTGCTGTAGAGCTCCACGGTCAACCACATGTGATGAAATGTGCTCTGAAAAACTTGTGCCGGCACCAGCACTCTGTGATTATATATATGCAAAAGATCACCCCTCCCCTATCCTGTTTTACAGAGCAGGAATCTCTAACTTACACAATGTGTGATGAGGTGTGGATGTCCACCCCCTTGTCACCAACTCAGGGTTTCATCATGCTTCAACCACTTTCCACATATGCTCACTACCGTAGCTCACAAACATCTGACCAGCCTCATCATTCCCAGGTGCCAGGCCATAACAATCTACCCTTTGTCAAAGTCACTCATGTCAATGGGTTTCACCATTTGCCACCATGTATCATCACTAGGATGACTTCCCATTTGTATTTGCTCCACTTATATACTTTCCTTACCGCATGACAAATCTGCAATGTCACAAGGAGGCATTCAATTTCATGGTGCGCAGTGCATGAGCCCCATTGCAGTTAATAACAATAATCGTTAAATAGTACAGTGAGCAAATACATTAACATTATTTGGCAAATACACATCAGGTAATCAAACTTTCCTTTTGTTATTAGAGTACATCATATACTGGAACATAGTTTGTTTCACATAGTCATTAAACATATTTTCATTGAGTGATTTATAAAAGTCAATTTTCCATTGGTGAATTACTAAAGGAAAAATACTTATTCTTCACTGAATTAATTCATCAGCAGGGTTCTGATTTTAGTGCAGAAGGGTCTTCTGTTGTTCAATACATCGGATTTTTTTAAAGAAATAAAACAGTTAATTATAAATCGATGCAACACATCCTTCTCCAATTCTAATATATGCATAGTAACCATGAAATACTTAAGTAGCGAAAAGTAGCTATATATTTGTGTAGGCAGATGAACCACCACTTACTTCAGTTGATGGTTGTGTGGCATGAACACACAAAAAAAAAAAAAAAACGCAAATGACAGTAATTTTCAAGTCTTAGCCCTTTATCAATAAGAGAATATTATGGAAGGTGGATGCTTCACAGAGTGACTGTTGGCCATGAACATGAAGAGATAAATTCAAACAGGGGACAGGGAGAGGAGTAGTGAGCTAATAAAAGAGCATAACAAAATCTTAACAACATAAATCTGAGTAAGCATAAATAAATAATTAAAATATATTTTAAAAAAAAAAAAAAAGAATTTTAAACCAAATGCTCCTTGAACTTAAAATCACCTCTGGTTAGTGGTGGTTCAATTTGGTAGTGGAGATGGTTTCAATGAGAGAATACAGGGAAAGTAATGGAATGACTGTGTACTATCTTAAATTGCGACCAGAAGGTTGCCTTGTGTCCAGCTTTTTCATCACAGAACACCCTACCTGTGAAACCAACCTCATATACAATATTTCAGCTAACAGTCAAACACTGCACCAATCCACTAGCCATAAGAATGAATGGTCATTGGCAGATGGTATTCACCCAGAACCCAAAACATCCATTAGCTGTCCTTGCCTTCTTCCATGACACCAATCATTTTAATTGTTGTTCCACAGTCCATGCTATCAGAGACATCCCAAACAGCAGCAGCTCCTCTGAACTCAGAAGGTGGGAGCTTGCCTAACAGTACAAACTGCACACAAGGCAACCTCCTGGTTTCAGTTTAAGATAAGTCATTACTTTCCTTTCTCTATCACTAACCAGAAGTAATATTTAACTTAGTAGAGTCTTTGGTTTATTTTTTTTAATTCTATTTTATTTCCTTTTTCATTTAATGTTGCTTTCTCAGATTTATGTTGTTAAATTTTACTAAATTATTCTGATCTTTTCACAATATTTTGCTATGCTTGGGTATTAGCTCCCCCTCCCCCTGTACTCTGTTTGAATTTATTCCCATCACATTCCTCGCTAATAGTCACTGTGTAAGTCAGTATCCTATGGTATAACACACATCCTCTATAATGTTCTCTTGTTGAAAAAGAGCTATGACCTGACAATTACTATGTAGTCTTGTATATGTATTTACACCACACAGCCATCATTAAGGTAAGTGGTGGTTCATTTCCCTATCATATATATGTATATTATATTATTAACGGGGCTAGTAAATTCTGGGAAAAATATCTCAGCAATTTCTTTTTATCAAATAACCCACCAATTTTGCTAAATGATTTACTTTTTCATAAAATGTACTGAAGCTAACCAAAGCAGCAAGTACATACCAACGCAGAAAGAAGTGTAGTATTCCAAATGCGAGCATAATTTTCCCAAAGCGATCATTAATATTTGTTAGGGTTTTAATATTGTACTGTTATACCTGGATCAAAACAAAAATGAGAAACATTCAAATTTAGTTTAAGCACAAATTAATTCTGGAAAACATCCTTTCTTGCCTGTGTTATTATTTAGCAGGAAAAAAATGTTGGCATTTATCAAATAGATAATGATAGAAAAAAGAACCACTACTTATCTCAGTCGATAACAGAATGACAAAGAAACAGAGATTCACAGACTATCATAGATACATGAAATTACCACTTTGGACTACCAATATTGCATTAAATATATCCTTTTTTGTTTATTTCTTTGTTGAAATGATCAAATTTTGTTTGACTTCTGTGCAGTACAGATATAAATTCATCAATTGTTAATGCCAGCACTCTTTCTGTTTTAATTTTTATTTGGTCATTCTCACCTGTTCATGAAAGTATACAATGGAATAAACAATTCGCCACTGCATCTATTTATGGAGAAATGTTTCTGTGCCATTCTGCCATCACCTCTGAGAATGGCTGGTTCCTTCATCTATAATTATTTATTATTGTCTCCATACCACTTTGATTAACTAATTGATTGTGAATGCAGACTTTCCCGGCGAATAAATGACAAAAAATCTTCACAGGTTTGCAGCCGGATTTTATTATAAGATGACAAGCTTTCGGCCACTATCTCAGTAGCCATCTTCAGGTCGATAACAGTAGCGGCGATCTTGCGTTTACGAAAGCCAAGCGTTTACTGGTGTCGCCTAGCAACCTCATGACGCTAGCAGTCTTGCTTCGCTGTGATTGGTCGAGGCGGCGGTCACCCATCCAAGCGCTCACCACGCTCACAATTGCTTAACTACCGGAGCTTAGCAGTACCGGTCACCCATCCAAGTTCTTCCCACTCTCAGCATTGCTTAACTGCCCAAGTCTAGCCAGCTGTCCACACTCCACCGGATCGCCGGCAACCAGGGAACGTGGGCCGCACAGTATAGATAACCCTGGTTTCCAAGCGTTGCTCAACAAATAACCCATGTCACGGTTAACCAGGTTGTCATGTAACCGTATTTCTATAGCTTCTTTAACCACGGACTCCCAAAAGAACGAACATTTAGTCAACACCTTCACGTTGTCAAAGTCCATTCTGTGGCCATTTTCAATAACATGTTGAGCAACAGCAGATTTTTCCATCTGAAAAAGCCGAATGTAGCGTTGATGTTCCGCCACACGGGCCTTGATTGTGCGTACTGTCTGTCCAATGTAAGATTTCCCACATTCACAGTGTATACTATACACCCCCGGTGTCTTCAGCCCCAAGTCATCCTTCACAGAACGTAATAAGTCACGTATTTTGGCAGGAGGACGAAATATGCTCTTAATACCATGTCGATCTAGTATCCTGCCTATTTTCCCGGATATGTTACCAGCAAATGGGATATATGCCAGATCTTTATACCGTTCTTTAGGTTCAATTGGCTGTTTGTTTGGCGTTTTTTGCAGTGCCCTTTCTATTTGTCCGTTACAATATCCATTTCTCCTGAATGTAGTACGGAGATGTTCCAGTTCCGTCGGCAGACTGTCAGCATCAGAGATTTCTTTCGCTCTATGCACCAGTGTGTACAATACCGCATTTTTTCTGAGCCGGGTGGTGGAAGCTTCCGGCATGTAAGTAACGGTCCGTATGGGTAGGTTTTCTATACACACTATGAGAAAGAGTCCCATCTGGTTTTCGCCGAATAAGAATGTCCAAAAAAGGCAAGCTACCTAAAGAACGGTATAAAGATCTGGCATATATCCCATTTGCTGGTAACATATCCGGGAAAATAGGCAGGATACTAGATCGACATGGTATTAAGAGCATATTTCGTCCTCCTGCCAAAATACGTGACTTATTACGTTCTGTGAAGGATGACTTGGGGCTGAAGACACCGGGGGTGTATAGTATACACTGTGAATGTGGGAAATCTTACATTGGACAGACAGTACGCACAATCAAGGCCCGTGTGGCGGAACATCAACGCTACATTCGGCTTTTTCAGATGGAAAAATCTGCTGTTGCTCAACATGTTATTGAAAATGGCCACAGAATGGACTTTGACAACGTGAAGGTGTTGACTAAATGTTCGTTCTTTTGGGAGTCCGTGGTTAAAGAAGCTATAGAAATACGGTTACATGACAACCTGGTTAACCGTGACATGGGTTATTTGTTGAGCAACGCTTGGAAACCAGGGTTATCTATACTATGCGGCCCACGTTCCCTGGTTGCCGGCGATCCGGTGGAGTGTGGACAGCAGGCTAGACTCGGGCAGTTAAGCAATGCTGAGAGTGGGAAGAACTTGGATGGGTGACCGGTACTGCTAAGCTCCGGTAGTTAAGCAATTGTGAGCGTGGTGAGCGCTTGGATGGGTGACCGCCGCCTCGACCAATCACAGCGAAGCAAGACTGCTAGCGTCATGAGGTTGCTAGGCGACACCAGTAAACGCTTGGCTTTCGTAAACGCAAGATCGCCGCTACTGTTATCGACCTGAAGATGGCTACTGAGATAGTGGCCGAAAGCTTGTCATCTTATAATAAAATCCGGCTGCAAACCTGTGAAGATTTTTTGTCAACTAATTGATGTTTCAATGAATCATCATACCAATACTTTGTTTTTTGTCACCTGTTTCTGATGGGATTATTTTATATTAATTTATCGGCCTATGTGTGTAAAACCTGCTGCTCGCTCGGGGTTGTAGCTTACAGCTTGTCTTAGCTATGATCGTGTCTGGTACCCTTAAGTGATGCTATTTACGGTCGCCAATCCCTCGTAATTACCCCAAGGGATAAAGGTCTGTTCTTAAAACACAACTTCAGACTTCCTGATTAATTCCAGATTATATTTTTTTTCAAAAGTCCTTACATAAACTCGGTACCAGCGTAGGCCTAAAAGAAAAGCATCAGACTTCCATCCGAAATAAATGATTACAGGTTAAACCATCCTCTCACAGTAAGCAACTTCCTCCTAACCCCTAGATGAAAGTTAAAAGTTCATCCCGAAGGAAGATCGACCCCGCACCATTATAACGCCACTACTAAAATTTCTACATCTCCGCGACCAACCAACACGCCCGACGTCCTCTCAGTTCAATTTCTATCGAATTACTGCTGTCCGCCTTGGCCAGCGGAGGCTCCTTATATTCATATTGGGCCAGCTGACTCAGCAGACGCTTGATTTGACAAAGGGAAACCTTATTTTTATTCCGATAAGTCTGAAATTTTGATATGTTATGAAGCATATTTTAAATGTCAGTTTTAGTTATGACAAGTTTTCTCCTCGGATTTGTGTATTTCGAGTTAAAGTCGTAAAAGCTTTACTCTGTCACCATCCCTACAATTCGTTAGTCTGTGAAATGATTCTGTTATCAAATTGTTCTATAAAAATTTCCTCAACTTTTGACATATGACACGTCTAGATCCCAAATGTATTTGATGGTGAAAATCGACTTTGAATATAAGTGCAAAGTCAGCTAAAAACTTGTATGCTCATTATCTCCAAATATAAGAGTGCTACCGATCTGTAATATATCTCAAACTTTACTAAATTAAATTATCTATCTGATCGTAATATTATTTCCTCATTATCTATTTCCCTTAATGCCAATCCTTTGTTTCCAAAATAATGCTTAGTAGCAGCAATTATTTTCAAACATTAATTTCCCTTTTACAGCTTATATATTGTCGGAATCTTTACGAAAATCCCTCCATGTATTCAGTGAAAGCTTCTCTTTAATATACATGTCTTTTCTATGCCCTCAGATCTGTATGTCTGCAGAAATGTTGAATTGCAGAGTCAGCGAAATCTCTTATTTTGTCTAAAAAACATACTTCCTTTTCACTTATTGACTCTATCTTTTAATATGTTGTGTATTATCTTATGCTGAACATTTTGAGCTCTGAATCTTAGCTGTACCTTGAAAATTAGGTGAAAAAAGTTACTTGTGCAATAATTTCCATGAGCTTGCAAGATCACCAATTTCATGATATTTCCTTAATATAATTTTCTAAAATGCAAGTGTTGGATCTAATTTGAATTGTCATCTCATTTTACACCTCTGAAAATGAATGTGGCCAAAAGGCTTCAAAAATGTTTAAATTTCTTTATAATATTTTCGAAAACTTACAAAATAGCTCAAAACTCTCCTTACTAACATGTTTCCTGCCTCTCAAACTACTGAAAAATGCTTCTAAAATGATCTGCTATTGGTTTTAAATGTGGTAAGGACCCTTTGAACTGTTTTTGAAAGTATACTGACATAACTAAGGTTATGTGACATGCTCCCCCAAAATTGAACTTATTCTGCGCAGCAGTAATGAGTTGAATTTTCTAAAAGGAAAATGGAAAAAAAACTATTATTCCCCCCATTTTGGATCTATTATGGATGTTTGCTTACTTTCACCAATCAATCAATCTACAAAATTCTCTCTCAGTTTTCACTCAAACATTATAAAAATTAGTGAAATATAAAATTAAAATATTAAAGACTGTAACGTCTGGTACCGTCCCTATCAAACATTACAATAGAAAAATGGTACTTACTATAACATGAACATTAAAATATATCATTATGTAGAAATGTAAAACATTACATTTATGATTTCTTAAAAATCAAAACATGTGTGCACATTCATTTGTGTAATATCCTGAATTGCTGTTTAAATTGTTACAAAAATATACAAAATTTCTGATCCGAAGATGTATTAACACTAAAATAGGTGAAATCCCCAGTCCTGTCACGGTCGCCATGTAAAACCTGCTGCTCGCTCGGGGTTGTAGCTTACAGCTTGTCTTAGCTATGATCGTGTCTGGTACCCTTAAGTGATGCTATTTACGGTCGCCAATCCCTCGTAATTACCCCAAGGGATAAAGGTCTGTTCTTAAAACACAACTTCAGACTTCCTGATTAATTCCAGATTATATTTTTTTCAAAAGTCCTTACATAAACTCGGTACCAGCGTAGGCCTAAAAGAAAAGCATCAGACTTCCATCCGAAATAAATGATTACAGGTTAAACCATCCTCTCACAGTAAGCAACTTCCTCCTAACCCCTAGATGAAAGTTAAAAGTTCATCCCGAAGGAAGATCGACCCCGCACCATTATAACGCCACTACTAAAATTTCTACATCTCCGCGACCAACCAACACGCCCGCCGTCCTCTCAGTTCAATTTCTATCGAATTACTGCTGTCCGCCTTGGCCAGCGGAGGCTCCTTATATTCATATTGGGCCAGCTGACTCAGCAGACGCTTGATTTGACAAAGGGAAACCTTATTTTTATTCCGATAAGTCTGAAATTTTGATATGTTATGAAGCATATTTTAAATGTCAGTTTTAGTTATGACAAGTTTTCTCCTCGGATTGTGTATTTCGAGTTAAAGTCGTAAAAGCTTTACTCTGTCACCATCCCTACAATTCGTTAGTCTGTGAAATGATTCTGTTATCAAATTGTTCTATAAAAATTTCCTCAACTTTTGACATATGACACGTCTAGATCCCAAATGTATTTGATGGTGAAAATCGACTTTGAATATAAGTGCAAAGTCAGCTAAAAACTTGTATGCTCATTATCTCCAAATATAAGAGTGCTACCGATCTGTAATATATCTCAAACTTTACTAAATTAAATTATCTATCTGATCGTAATATTATTTCCTCATTATCTATTTCCCTTAATGCCAATCCTTTGTTTCCAAAATAATGCTTAGTAGCAGCAATTATTTTCAAACATTAATTTCCCTTTTACAGCTTATATATTGTCGGAATCTTTACGAAAATCCCTCCATGTATTCAGTGAAAGCTTCTCTTTAATATACATGTCTTTTCTATGCCCTCAGATCTGTATGTCTGCAGAAATGTTGAATTGCAGAGTCAGCGAAATCTCTTATTTTGTCTAAAAAACATACTCCTTTTCACTTATTGACTCTATCTTTTAATATGTTGTGTATTATCCTTATGCTGAACATTTTGAGCTCTGAATCTTAGCTGTACCTTGAAAATTAGGTGAAAAAAGTTACTTGTGCAATAATTTCCATGAGCTTGCAAGATCACCAATTTCATGATATTTCCTTAATATAATTTTCTAAAATGCAAGTGTTGGATCTAATTTGAATTGTCATCTCATTTTACACCTCTGAAAATGAATGTGGCCAAAAGGCTTCTAAAAATGTTTAAATTTCTTTATAATATTTTCGAAAACTTACAAAATAGCTCAAACTCTCCTTACTAACATGTTTCCTGCCTCTCAAACTACTGAAAAATGCTTCTAAAATGATCTGCTATTGGTTTTAAATGTGGTAAGGACCCTTTGAACTGTTTTTGAAAGTATACTGACATAACTAAGGTTATGTGACAGTGGCTCACTGATCTCATTCCATATGAAAACATACTTATTTCATTGACCTACAAGTTTATATTTACATGAATAATGAAGGGATTGTTATGTCAGTATATATTTTTTAATAAAAGACAAATTTATACTGCATATAAAATAAGAATAAAATCATATAACTGCTGTAATTAATATTCCTATGCCTGGACATAGTTTGCATATCTACTTTCCTTATCATGATCAAAAGTACATAAGGATACAAGATATATGTATTTTGAGCAAAATGAGCTATTTAATTTGTAAAATTGTGCAAAAATTATGTAAACAGAAGCAGAAGACTGAATGTGCTACACTCTGTTTGCATCTAAATTGTATAATTAGGTAAGCGGAATTAAATTTAGGAGTTTTATAAATATGATTACTATATTACTAAAATAAAGCAATAATTACAAATCAGAACACTATTTTTTAACTAATTAAACAAATATAACAAACCAAACTAATGTAACTTATAATCATGCAGGGTGAAACATTTGTTCATTTAAGAAATTTCTAAATGATCTCAAATCAACATGTAATTAAAATTAAGAAAAAAGTTTTCTTGCAGTTCAAATTTATCACTAGGTTTTCTATTATTGTGAGACAATCCACCATCTATGTTGATTGGAAAAAATAATACTGGGGACCAAATTAACCAATTTTTTAGATTTTAAGTTATGTGTAATTCTTGGAATGTCTCAAGGAAGCAACTGATCTAAAGAAGAATAAAAGTGGAAGACATATCAAATTTCAAGTTTCATAAGGCATGTAGTTTTTCTAATTTGCCTTAAAATAGCTGTTCCATACAGACATTAAATATGTATTCTCCAGAAATAAAAACACTAAACCACAATTTGATAACCATCTCCAAGCTGAGAAAGAAGCAATTAGTATAGTAAAAATATTCTTTTGTTCAGTATTAGTGAAGTTAGGGTTATAACTATTTATTATATTTGAATATTAATAAATTTTGCTGTTATATTCTCAGTTAAGCAGTTTAATTAGCTTCAAACATTCCTCTACATATTTCACTATTGGCAGTATAGCAATGGCTGCAGGCACAAAGAAGCTAGATACCTTATTGACATGACAGTGTTTAGAGGTGAAAAGATTTCCTAGTGTTATGGAAATATCTCCATGTTCCATACCACTAATAGATAATTTCACCTTGACATACTGCTATAACAATAAGGATTAGTTTTACTGTTCTAACAGCATGTGGAAGAAAAGCAAGTCAACTACATGTGCATAGATAGGAAGTTCAGCACAGTTCAGCTCAGACTGTACTGGACCGTAAGGCTAATAAAACTGCACCATTTAAGTGAATAATGTTTGTGTTATTCACAGAATTCAAATAACTAATCATTCTTAATCAAACATTTCACTGCTTGCAGTCTCTTTAACAAGCATTCAAATGGCCAGTTTTCTTGCTGTTACAGCCTCACAGTCATTGCCGTTCTGTTTCCTTTTTTTTCTCTTTCTCTCACTTTAACATTACATTGTTAATGTTCTGTTTAGTAGGCTTGTCTCTTTGATTAAGAAAATACCTCGTATGTGCACCTTCTTGGGCAACTCGGGTGGCGTGAACGTTGGGGGAGGGTGATGCTCATCTGCAAATAGAAATAACAAAACTCCCAACTTCAGTGAGAGACCAAAACTCACTAACAATCCACATCACATAATGTGAAGTTTATAAAATAAATGGCTGCTATTAAAATCTATTATGGCATAACATTATAAGTTTAAAATTTTTGTATGAGATTATAATTTAGTGAAATTGCAAGTCTGAAATAGAAATATATGGATGAACACATATCTTAGATTAAAAGCTGATAGTTGAATTTTTTCAAAGTGTGTGGTTTTTCTACTAATCATAGCATTTATTAAACAATAGATATGAATAGGTGTTCAATAATCATATTAAATTTTGACAAGAAATTAAAACGAAAATAGGAACAAATGAAATAGAGGGATATCTGATACAAAACTTTATCAACACAAAGAAAAACACAAGAGAACAAAGCTGGAGAAAACCTCTCCAGCTGCCACCTATCAACAATAGTGTTCTCTTCTGTTGTTAAAGAAAATCCAGACATTTTTTGTTTTCTTATCATATTTCAAGTGTGTTATTATTTTTCTGCCTGAGTGGACATCTAATGCAAGCAATAGGTAGGATTTAAAAAAAAAAAAAAATTAAAAATATATTGACAATAAGACTAATTATTGTGGAAATACATGTAATTATTTTAAAATAATTATAACTAAATTAGGACTTAAAAAAATACCATTGGCATAAAAAATAGGAACTTCGTTATAAAATATTTGGTTTTAATTCTGATCAATTCAAAGAGTATAGTTACTGACAGAATCAAAAAATCTAGCAAGTTAATGATTAATGGAGCAGAATACATTGTAATTAAAAAACTAATCCATAGAGTATTATGAATATACTAGTGCAGATTCCACAGTACTAGCATGCAAAAACAGTGCATACAAACAGACTGCATCAACAACCATCAATGCACATGCAGGGTCTACTGCCATCCACTGAGCAGAAAAGTCATTAAAAATTGTTAGTTTTTCTTCAAGATAACCAATATGTAGAATGTATAAGCAGGAATTTCATAACCAGGAAAAAAAAAATTAGACTGAAAAGAAACTTTAGTTTTGTGAATACAGACACAATTATAGTAATCTAATATGCTCAAGAAGAATGATGAAAGAAAATTTTATTAAAACACATACACACTATACCACATGCTCTGACATATTCAATGTAGAAAATGTGACAAAAATGTAGCATAAATTATTTCCATTTTGTATTTGATTAGGAATTATCGTATTAATCGGAGCAAAACAAAAGTATAATTTCTTAAAATATTGTAAAATTATTTATTTAAGAGATGCATGTATGGTAATGTGCCTACAAAAAATTATTCACATATCTTAAATGCAAGACATTGACTGGAGTTATTAATAATGACCACAAAAAAATGAAAGAAACAGCATAGTGCTGATTACAATAAATGGTGCTCTCTGATGTTTCACTTAAAGGTGATGTGCTGGGGGATGCTGCCTAACTTACTTGCATATAGGTAATCCTCATCAGCTACAAATGCGCAGTTGTTAATAGAAGAGGAAGAACAACAGAAATAAAAAGTGTTATAGAAAATTTGTATTATAGAATAAACGGTTAAGAGAAAAAAATAATTTAATCACCTTCATAATATTTCACCAATTGATTATGTGCTAGAAATGTGACAATTTTTTTGTTTTGTTTATCAACAAGCATTTATTTTATTTATACTTGCACTTTAAGATGACTGTAATGATTTTTAAGAAACATGATGGAATTACATACATAAAAAAAATGGTGCTGTCAATTTTTTTATACTGAAATTGCAAACATTTCAGTATAATACCAGAAAAAATTAAAATTAACTGAATTTTTTGATAATTACAGTAGTACACTATATGCATAATCAGTTTAGTGTTCATTAGTTTATAAAATATTAAACTTCCTTTACTTGTATCTCGATAGGTACGTCATATTTTAAGTAAAATATGGAAATAAAATAAAGGAAGGATAGGGAAATTAAACCCATCACTGGCAGAAGAGCTATGTTGAACAAATAAACATGAACATATTTTACGTTTTTTGGTATACATTTTTATCATGATTAGAGGGTTAAAAATGGCAAGGAAATCAGATGTGTACAAATAGAGAATCACCACATGACTCAGCCAAAGACAAATGAGATGGGAATGGCAGAGAAGTTGGCCAACGATGATTACGGGAGAGTATAACTGCTGTAATCATCTTTCAGAAATCATCACTGCTCAACATTTTCCTCCATCATTGCAGTACTCACACTTCCCACGTGGGACTTCTTGGTCTAGTCGGTCTCATTCTGTACACATCTGATCCCCTTGCCATACATTATCCTATAATCATTGTGAATGTTTACAGCAAAATATTGTAAAATGTGTTCATGTTTATGTATTCTTTGCTGTTCATCTATGGTGTATTATGGGTTTAAGTCTCTTATCAGTATCAATTCTTAGAGGGAATATAATCATGCAGTTACAGATACCATTCATTATATTAATGACTGCTTAGGAATTACACAAGTTTTCCTAAAATATATACTTTATTTTGGTATTCCAGCAAGGGTATTTTTTTTCAGTTGCTTTGTTATTATGTTTGGTGTTGTAAGAGAAAGACCCAAATAATGTTTAAGACATGGCAAAATCTTTCATACAGCTACAATACAAGAAGTACAGTTAAAGTGATAATAATCAAACTATTCAATTTCATTGTTACAAATAAAGAAACCTTCAAGTTAAACAAATTATAACTGTAATATTATTTTTAGTTAATCTCATTTTACATTTAAGTTGGAGACACATTCTTCAAAATTATAGAGAAATTGTTTTAAAGTTGCATATTTAATTCTTTTACATGTTAAAAGACAACTTTTGGCACAGTCACCTAACTGAATGCTACTTATGCATTGTGAAATGTTTATCATCAAAATGCTATCATATATTGCTTTAGATTTCCTAGGTTAGTTGTTTTGGCATCACTTTGAAATAATTAGTGTCACTGGATGTTTTAGCACTAAAATTAATATATGCATCTGTGTGTGTACAGGAACAATTCGGGCAAGTAAGGAAATCTTTTAAATAAAGAGGACCTTTTTCCCTTGTACAGTACTTGAATATTACCGTTAAAATAAATACAGAAATATTAACCAATTTATTTCATGGGAAAAGAGGTGTGATCATTCACACACAGATATAAAAATGGGAAAAAAGGAAAACAACCATAGGTGATGAAAGAATGGAGACTTTCCCCGCATATGCTTGATATGAAGTCTTCATGGCTGTACCACCGTATAGTGTTTTGAAAACACAATATTTCGATGACCAGCTCCATTGTCTTCATCAGGTGTCGAGACATCTGCACAGGTCGGCTGACCGTCGGATACTGAGACAGCCCAGGTGCCGCACTTCCTTATATAGGCCAATCGCTCTCTCCAACACAAACACCATCTTCGCCTGGGACAGTATAGCAAGTCAGCAATCGCTGAGCATGTGTACAAACATGGCCACAGGGTTGACTTCAACAACGTTACGATATTGGCTAGGACCTCATATTTTTGGGATTACATAGTCAAAGAAGTGATTGAAATTCGATTGGCTGACTCCTACAACAGAGATAGTGGGCTATGTCTTAGCGAGGCATGGAAACTAGCCTTGGCAACTCTACGCAGAGAGCATGGCACGCATGTTCAGCAACCGCCACTAACGGCCCAATATTAACTTCCTCGGCCCGCCACAAACAACTGTGGCCCCGCCCACTCACTGCCAGCCGCCGGGCACGGGCGTCGGAGAGAGCCATTGGCCTATATAAGGAAGTACAGCACCTTGGCTGTCTCAGTATCCGACGGTCAGCCGACCTGTGCAGATGTCTCAACACCTGATGAAGACGACGGAGCTAGTCGTTGAAATATCGTGTTTTCAAAACACTATCGGGCGGTAGACCCGTGAAGACTTCATATCAATAATAGGTGAAGTAAAGCCATTGGTTTTATAAATTTGATGCTGTAATACAACTTCTCAGAACAAAAACAAAAAAGATCATATAATGTTTAGAATGTGATCACCTGTTGAATTTGACATATGCTTCATTTTTATTCAAAGTCACACAAAATATTTTGTATTTGATACAATCTTATTCATTTTCTCTGAGTCATAAGTGCTATCCTACCTTCAGCTTTCTTAAGCAAGAGACTTGCTTTTACAGATATTTGATTTTACATTAGCGTAAAGCATTTTCTTTTCATCAACATCATCATCAAGGTAAAAAGACACCAGGCACATGAAGAATGCTGGTAAATATCATCTGTAAGGCTTTCTTTGGATAGGGAAGTGAAGCGGACAGAGTATCATGCCGATGTTGCGGAAAGGAGTTCTGCCTCATTTGTTCACTTAAATAAACTTCTAAGTAAGTCTATATGATAATAAAATATGTTACTTTAATACTTTATGATGAGATTTTCTACACAAAGAAATTGCATTTTTAATACATGTTTAAACAAACTAACAACCTAGTGAGTGGAAATATGATATTTCAATAAAAAAGACTAAAGCTATGACATTTAGAGCCAAGAGGACAGTTACCTAAAGAACAAAAGTCACAATCAACACCACATATTTATAAGAGGCTCTTAGTGTGAATAACAGTTACTGGGCTATGTACTTGCTATTTCAGATGAAGTAGGAAACTGATGGAGTGGCACTGGATTTCTTCACAACATTTGACAAAACGAGCCATAAAATGGCAGCAAATAGGTTTAAAACAAATTACATTAATCAGAATTTTATGTGCTTGGGAAGGAATTATAAAAGTAAGAAGCAGACAATCATAGTAGGAGATGTAGTATCACAGAACCGCCTCTAACGACTTCAATGTCGACAATGCGTAAAAACAAGCAAAAAAAAAAAAAGCATCACAGAAGGCGGAAGTGATATCATGAATGCCAAAGAGTAGTTTGCTGGCTCAATTGCTTTTCATTATTCTAATGAATGCTTCTGGTTGGTTTGCAATCATCAGTTAGGTTTCTTACAGATAAAATTATGCTGTATGACACAATTACAATGAGAGGATTGTAACTTTATATGTTTCAATTTGCCAAGCATTCCACCTCCATCATGGGTGCCTGGAATCATAGAAGTTAATGCAATTGCATTTGAAGTTCGGGGTCTCAGATTCAAATCCTGATAGGACAGGAATTTTTACAGAAGGTGCACCAGGTTGTTTATGACTCTGATTCCATGTTATAGGTAGAATTAGTAACAAACCAAAACTTTGTAACCAGGTCACAAGATTATATAAATTTGTTTAAAAAGAGAATTTTGAGCACCTGACAGGATTTTTGATCAGGATATGTACTGTGCAGATCAGTGTGGAATTAAGACAAATGCCAGATTATTAGGTACGCACACAGGAAACTGGAGATTTTGTTTGATTATATAATTTAAAGGGATCTGCTGGTTAACCTATTGGATACTCCTTCTACTCCATTAAAGAATTTGAACAAAATAATTAATTGTATTCAATATGACTTTTGAAAAATTCAGTTGTAAAAATTAATGTTTATTTTTATTCTCTTCATTTGTCTTTGTAACATACAATTGTGTTTACTATAATTATGACTCACACTGTATATATGTGTATTAACCATGACATGTTTTACAACCCAGAGGTCCTTCCTCAGCAGGGGTCCATGAAACAAGATATATAAAAGAAGGTATAAAACATTCAGATCTTGAATATACTTTGACAATTATTTCAACTGCTAAGGATATGTAGCTAAATTTATTAATGAAAATTATTGTAGAACACGTTCAGTAGTAAATATTATGCAGTATTTATACTGCAGCGGGTTTGTAGGAGGAGATGAAGCCTCGATGAATTATGCTTAAAGAAGTGGGAGTAATTATGTCGAATGGAGGAGAGGATCATGGAGATCAACCAGAATTTGATTACACATATATGGAATTAGGGAAGTTTTATTATAGAGCTAAGGCAGTCTGGAACTGGAATATCATTAAACATATCTCTCCAACAAAGAAAAAAAAAATTGTGGGAAAATGTGAATAAGTCAAGAATGTAGTGGCACTCATTCAGTTATTTTGGATGTCGCACTTCTACAATACAGGAATAAGCAGTAAATGGAATAGTGATTTGCATAAGACTTGAACATGAAAAAAGGAGATGAAAATAAACATTTGG
Organism: Vandiemenella viatica; assembly: GCA_031002005.1. Classification (NCBI taxonomy): domain Eukaryota; kingdom Metazoa; phylum Arthropoda; class Insecta; order Orthoptera; family Morabidae; genus Vandiemenella; species Vandiemenella viatica. The sequence goes on from JARYHS010013630.1 coordinate 12,024,619, forward strand.
AATCACGTGGTATAAAAATTATAATGCTATACTGAATTTAAGCAGAGAGAATGCTGCACTTATGTAATCGATGTGATTGGTAGTATGAAAAATGGATCTACAGAGAATTGTGACCTAAAATAAATTTTCTTCCAAGAATGGCGGGAATAAATAGTTCAGTTTCAAATACACTATTATACTGCCCCTTTTTTATATTTTTATTCTATATTCAATGCATACCAAAAGAATAACAAGTAAAAACACAACCTAATAATCACAAAACTTATCATACCCTAAGATTAATCCATAAAGTTTAATATAAAAAATAATCTAGGGATTGCATCAAGTGTTAAAGGCAATGGAAAAAAAAATCAGCTTGTTACTTAAGTATGAACATAATAATATTATTTATTTATCTCAAATGGCTATGAACAAACATCAAAAAAAGAAAACCTACGTGGCATCACAAGACCTGTCAAGAAAAACAATTTTTGCTATTGAGGCAAAACAACATTTGGCTAGATCTCAGCAACTTCGTTTATTGTTGCTAATGATTCTCCCATTACTACTAGTGTTGAGATATATGAAAATTTGGCTTAACTGAATTAAAATTATAAACATAACATTCTTTCATGAACAATATTTTGAGTACAGCATTAAAATAACTTAACATGTGGTGAAAAAAATTCAAGGCTAATGATTATTACATACAAAATGCTTACAATGGTGACAACTGAAACTTATTTCAAATCATTTCATCATATTTTTTATACTGTGATTATGCATTTAGTGTACACTTACTTCTTTAATATTTGTACCATAATATCAATAGATAAATTATGAAAGAATAAATAGTGAAAGAATACTAAGAAAAAGAAAACAGCTTTTAGGCAATTGAAATAACAAAGATATTGAAAACAACCCATCACATACCAAGGCTGAAGACTGGATGAATGGAATGAGTATGCAACACATGAATGAACACAAATATACACACTTTGACAATAAAATTTGGCCGCCGTTCAAAAATTCTATCACTCTTATTTTGCAAAATCTGACATCAATGTCATCCCAGGAAACAGTAATGTAATACTGGCAAGTCAGTATTGCGTTACTGTTTCTCAGGATGACATTGATGTCAGATTGTGCAAAATAAGAGTGATAGAATTTTTCAGCGGCAGCCAAATTTATTGTCAAAGTGTGTCCAATATTAGAGTTTAAAATTTTATTCATATAGGGAGGATTGTGCCATGGTGTACATATCCCTTGACAAATAGCTCAATACTTCCTACATGAATAAGGTTTTTTTTAAAAAAAAAATACACTTGTTTTTGTTAATCTCGTCGACACATACCAGACTTCACCTTTGGTGAGCAATCGATTATTTCTCCAAGCCTTTTTTTATTTAAAAACCAAAATGGCAATGTGAAAACTGCGAGAGCAAGAATATACAAAGACAAATTAAAAATATGTTAATGAAGTAATGGGTATTAAATATTATTTGTAGGCCTTTATTTAGTTATATCATCTTGTGTATGTATCAACAACTTTTTACATCATTAAATAGCAGTACAAAATAAAAGCATCTCTTGCAGAAGCTGGTGGATGATTAATAATCAATAGAATATTAGGTCATTAACACACTGGTTGAAAAAAAAAAAAAAAAAAAAAAAAAAAAAAAAAAAAAAAAAACCCCCGATAACAGTAAACGAATTTAACCAAATAAAATCTAAAGATTATGGATAGAGATGGTAGTCACAAATGGCCACAGTAATTAGTTATAGAATATTCAATCCACCAGGTATACTCATTAGCTGAGCATGAAGTAAATATTCACAATTATCCTTATCTTCTTATATATTTAACTGAGAAGAAATGCAGTATTTTTAACTCACTGAAATTTATGATACTAACTTTTTACATGATATTAAAACATATTTTTTTAATTATTAGCCACAATTGCTATCAGTAACATCACAAAAATGTTCTACACAACAGAAGAATTGTTTCATCTAAATCATAATTCTAAAAGTTTAGTACATTGTTCAACTACCGGTAACAAAAATTATTTTCTGTGAGATTAAATACAGAAAATCTGACAGAGTCAACCACTATCAACATCTAGCAGCCACAGAGACACACTTATACAAGTAATTAATTCAAAACTGCCACTACACTGATATATACTTTTTGGGCACGAAATGATTTAGTACTAAACACTTTTTAGATCAAATAGTGAGATCATAATGTAAGAATAAATATCTGATAATAGAGAAAAAATGAATTTTTCACAAAAGGAATGAGGAATAAATCTGTGAAGAGAATCAAATTGATATATACAAAATCCTACTCTTTTCTTTTCAATTGTTCTGTAACTGTTTTAATAGGTTTTTTTTATTTCAGACATTTATGTAGGGTTATAATTTTCAAATTTATTTGCAGTTTACTTCTCTAGCTGAATATTAACAATATGAAAGGAAGCTACTGCAAATAATTACAAAATTGAAATGCTAGATTATATACGGCAATATCAAAATGGACAAGGGTTGGGACAGTGAACCTTCCAGGTGAATACAACTCATCAAGGTTTTAAGTAAGCCCTTAATAATGTAAGAAGGCATGAACACATGGCCAGCTAAATTTAATTTAATTGCACTGGAGCACACACTCCAATGACAATTTCACAAAAACACCCACTTTTTATTTTCGTACCTACTGTTGCACTCTACTAATTTCAACTTTAAATTCGTTCAGCATTTTAGCTAAATTATTCAATATTTGTGTAGGTTTTTTATTTCAATCCTTAACTTCATTATTTACAAAAGAAAATCTTCCCACACACTTATGCCTGAAATCGAGTGTCAGCTTGTGGTCACGGTCATCTTTTCCCTTCCATGTGCCTATTTTAACTCTTTCAGCAAAAACTTTCCATAAAACATCACAAATAAATGCACTGTACACTCCCAAGACTCTCTTGACTCTCCTACTGTCTTCCAATGAATCCCTTTCCAGCTGCTTTATCATATCAGAATTGCTGATTGTGTTCTGCAGTAATTTCCAGAGACAGCCCATCTTTGCACATTCTCCAACTCCTGTATTTGATACCCAAAATGTGGGTCTCATACTACACTATGATATCCAAGCAATGGTATGATCAAAGTTTTGTAACTTCTCTGCTACAGCCTCTTATCACATTTTCCAATAAATGAATGATTTTGAAACCTTTTTCTACTACATGTCCAATGTATCTTTCCCAGACGAGTTTGTTATCAAGTCTTCAACAAACGCTCATGAATGTGCAAAACCTTCCACAGATTGAAATAGTTGTTGAAGAAAAAACAAGGGTTAGTTCAAACCTAGACAGTAAATGCAGTGACCAGGTGACTCAGTCATTTGGTTTCCCAAGGAAGTTTTATCGATATAAAATACCAAGAAAATATTTCTTTCTATATAGCAAAGCTTGTTTGGAAGGTGAAAAAGAATGGCTGTATAAATAAAATAACAATTTAAATGTCAATTAATAATAAGGTAAAATATTTTTAAGGAAACAGTTAGTGGCTGGCTTACCAGAGGTATTATATTAATGGAGATTGAGGCCAAATGGATTTCTAGTGTCAAGGATATGTTGGTAAAGTGATTCACATCTTCTGCGTCCTGACTGCTCAATATGCATGGAAAATCTTTAGATTGCTGGAGTGATACATACAGTCACTGAATTGTCTGGATTATTGCTATGAGTATTAATTTTTTGTTCTAGTAAAAGAACAAGATGTCTTAATAGCACACTGGAAAATTAACTAACTTCAAAAATCAGCAATTATTTGTCAATGACTTAAAACTAGCTTTACCCAGAATAGTTATACATCGCAAATATTGATTTTTATCATTAATATCTTGTGATTTTAATTGATAGATGATCGGTATAATGTATTCCTTTCTTTTGACCCTAGTGTTCGTTCAAACTTAATGTTTTGTTTAAAAACGGTAACTTTTTATGTTCTGTATGGAAACTAATTTATCTTACATATTTTTAAAAACTAAAATGAAGTGCATTCAGTGCCTGCACAATTCTTTTATTAACAAAATATAATCCATATTTTCCTTTGTGTAATGAGTATGTTAAAATATATCACATTTTTGTGAGATATAAGCTGTTTAGCGGTGCCAATTCAATCTGAGAGATAGCTTGTTTGTTGAACAGCTATATGAATGAAAACAGTGGCAGCAGCTGATTTAATAAATCAGGTGTGTTTTGGTGCAGCCAGCATCTCCAATAATGGGGAAGATTTCCCTCATGGTAGGATTAGCAGAGGTGGTTGTGACTGGATGAATATGACAAGTTTTACAACAGGCCATTATTTGTAGACCAATGTATTTCTCAGCTAGTGTGGTCTTGTGAAGAAAGTCAAAGTCATGAAGAAGGATTTGGGTACTAGATTTGAAACCAAAAGAGAACTAAATAACAAATACGAAAACTTTTCAGTGGTGCAAGTTAGCAGTTGTGGATCATGGGCGAGTTGCGCCACAAGATTTTTGCTCTTGCAAAAGAATCATGAGATAGCAATGGGAAAAGAGGATGAATGACAGAAAGGGGAAGATCTTGCAGAAGAAGTCTTTACTGGAACTGATGGCTCTATTGTAAGGAAAGGAGTATTTGATTAGGAAAATATGGCAACTTTCAAAGGAAGGAGCTGCAGTGGCAACCTCATTTAGGAAAAAGTTAATAAAAAAAAAAAAAAAAAACAAAGAAAAAAAAAAAACAATTGGGGACTTCCAACAGAAGTGGAAACTTAAAACTATTAATATCATATGTGCAATATGTCATACTTACAGCTACATTTATAATAAATAATAATAAATTCATGTGGAAATAATGACCTCGTTACAGGGTTTCTATTGGCAGCACTTTCTGCCCCTGTCTTAGCCACCTACTCTTTTTTTTTTTTAACTGCTTAACGCCTCTTAACAGTGAGGTCTTTAGAGGCAGGAAAGGATAGGAGGGGGGGCAAGGAATGGGAAGGAATTCGACCATGGCCTTTTGAAGGAAGCATCCCGAAATTTGCCTGGAGTGATTTGGGAAATCTTAGAAAACCCAAATCTGGATGCCCGGACAGGGATTCCAACCGCCGTCCTCCCAAATGCGAGGTCAGAACACTGTCACACCACCACACTCGGTAAGCTGCCTTAACCTAACCTGATAGTTCTTCTAGGAACAAGGGACCTGTAGTTTAACGTGGAATCCAAACCACAGAAGCATTCTGGCATACTTCACATTACACAGCAAATTATGCCAGAGGTGAAGATCAGGTTAATAATCTATGAAAATGAGACAGAGATTCGAACCGGGGACCATTCGTTTCACCAGTCATCTTAACCACAGAGCTGCCGGATCACGACAGATATACCGTTAACAGCAGCATGTCAGTAATGCAAACTCATAAGATTTTACCCATTCAAAAATCACCCAACTCACATAAAGAAGTTTTCACTTCGAAAACTAAAAATTTAACTTAGTCCACAACCCGATGGTTCACCAAATTTTCCCAAACAAGATGCACCAAGCTTCTGTGTCAGAGGCAAAAAGGCTAGTTCCTTTCTTGAAGGCCCTGCAGTTTAACGTGGAATCAGAACCGCAGAACATCCCAGCGTAGCTCATATAATCAAATACAACTCCTAAAAATTCTTACTCACCACGGGGTTTGAATCTGTGACCAGAAAGAGAACTTTCAGAAGTACGTGCCTTAAACACTGAGCTACCAGACTGCCTTGTTTTGAAGTACATGTGTGCTAACTACTATCAAAATTGAATAAAAACTGTGGGTTTCTATGGGGGAGGGGGAAACAACTCTCTGCTATTCCAGCATAGATGATTATAGTACACGTGCCTTCTTTGCTCTGCTTCCTCAGTTACAGGTACTCCTGATGAAACAATTGCCAACGATATAGGGAACTTCAAAGTATTCAACTTTCACATCTCAGATCACTACACTAATGTGGGGAAAAATTGTTGTGCATTGCTAACTGATCCGCCCTAGAATAAGTGAGAGATTTTACTGGTACACTGGGAACCCAAACCTCCCTCTTCCTTAAGTCTCTACCAAGATAAACTTTTCAGTTCTAGAACAAACTATATTTGCTGCACTATAATTATTTAATTCCCTAGTTATGACTGACAGCTTCTAAATTTCTAACCTGACATCTTCTAAAATCAGCTCTCCACAAGCAAAAATCATCACAGGAACTATGTTATAATGGCAAGAATTAAATTATGTAGATACAACATATGAGAATTACTACAATATCTGCAACTTCATTCTATGTAAACTGATGCCAATAGCAGTGAAAACCAAACCACCCAGACACCAAAGGTGGGAACAGACACACACATTTCTCAAATGCAACACAAGATCTCCTTTCAAACCTCATAGCCATTTTTAAAATAAGTGGTCTAATCAATTCTAATTATTTACCACTATCTGAAAATCTTTCCTGTTATTATTATTATTAATTTAATTGTAATGGAGCTAACAATCCAGTCCCAATTCCCCTAGTAATCTAATTAACTCATTTTATTATATTTTTTTAATTTTCTTTTAAAGTTGCAGTGTTAAATTCATCCCCCATTCATTTTTTGAATTTACAAATTTTAATTTTAAATTCTTTTTACAATTTGTGTTTTTCCCATAGTGCATCTACAATCAGTGTCCCTTTCATCACTTATTTTAATCACACATGTGATTGGTTAAATATCAGTATATAGTTGAAGATAAAAAACCTAACAATTCCAAGAAAATAATTTAAGTTTCTGTAAAATTTGTCTTCAATTCTGGATTCCATACCTTTTTATATCTCTATTTACAAACACCTTAAATTCTGCCCACAAGTTTACTGAACCTTCTTATATGAAACCTGTGAGACAAGATAAATAGTTTCTAGATTGAGCTAGTATTTAATAGTTTTTATGAAAAACTTATATTTTGTTCCTTGGGTATGGATGCAATTGAATAAAGATTGCTATCAGAGAGAGAAAGAGAATGAAGTTTGGGTTACCATCATAGAGAAAGAGTACAGCAAGGTTGAATGGCGTAGATCGGGTGTATGAGTTGCTGCTATGAATATTAGTCATTGTTTAAAAAGAACGTGGCCTTTTCAGATACTTGACATCTCAAACGTAGTTCTGTGAGGAGATACATAGAGCAGTTGCTTATAATAGTCATTGCCAAAAGAACCTAGCATCCTTGGATATTATCTATTTTCAATTTAGTTCCTAGAGGAGTAGAGGAAGTACAATAATAAACTCTTAAAACTGTTTAAAACAAAAGGACTGAATTCTTTATAATCATAACGACATCACAAATCACTGGTTATGAAATATGGCGACCATGACAGGACTTGAATTTGTTTCTGTTTTCTGTAATGTTTTTTTTTTAGTATTTCAGTTTGTTTTTGTGTTTTTGTTAGTATTAAGAAGAGAATGTCTTTTGTAGAATGTGTGTAAAACTCCTACAAGGAAAAGAGAAATGGGTATCACGGGATGCTAGGTTCATTTTATAAATTTACCAGTGTCTTCCTACACATATCCATGGTAAATTTAAGGATGGTTATAACACGACAGAAATATTTTTTTATAAGAAAATTATATTTTGTTCCTTGAGTATGGACGAAAATCGATAATATTTACTTTTAGAGAAAACAATAAGACAGTGTAGGTTGCTATGGAGATGGATCAAGTGAGAGAGGCTAAAGGGATAGAGGCATAGATCGGTACTTAGAACAGTCATTACCGAAAGAATCTTGCACCCTTGGATATTACCTAATTGCAATGAAGTTCCTAGAGAAAGTACAATAATAAACTCTCAAAACTGTTTCAAAACAAAAGGACTGAATTCTTTATAATTATAACAACTTCACAAAACATCAGTTATGCGACACACGGTCCTTCATAATAATTGTAAAGATAATACGACTAATAAAATCAATGGTCAAGCAACATGGCGCCCATGACAGGACTTGAATTTGAGTGTGTTTTCTTTAGTTTTTTTAGTCTTTAAGTTGTTGTTTTTTTGTTAGTATTAAGAAAATATGATCCTTTTTGTAAAATTTGTGTAAAACTCCCACATGGAATGAGAGAGAACTAGTTATCAAAGAATGAAAGGTCTATATTTATAAGTTTACCAGTGCTTTCTCACAGAAAATCCATGATAAACTTGGGGAGGGTGACACAATGGAAATAGTTTTTTGAATGATCTAGGATCTAATAATTATAGTTTTTATGAAAGAAGTTATACTTTGTTCTTTGGGCATGGATGCAACTAAATAATTATTGCTCTTAGAGGGGTGAAAAAAATAAAGTTTGGGTTAACATAGTAGAGAAAGACTACAGCAAAGTTGAACAGCATAGATCGGGTATATGAGCTGCTGCTAAGAATATTAGTCATTGCTGAAAACGAATCTCACTATTTCGGATATTTGATGTCTCAAACGTAGTTCCGTGAGGAATTAGGCCAAAGGTGGGCTATAAATTTTGAACCTGTTGAAAAGTAGAAAACAGTAAATTCTTTATTTGAGGACAGTAAAGATTAAGCCAAATTAAACTGGACAGGTCTCCTGATAGCCGTAAATTTCAATGCATCTAAAAGTGAGAACATGGTCCTTGATAATAATCATAACAAATAAATTGACGGTTATGCGACAAACCAAACTGCACTACTAAGAGAATTAATATTAAGGAAAAATAAAGTCAGTAACTAAGACAAGCATCAATAGGGAAAAATAAAGAAAGTATTATATATCATTGTGCTAATGACTTGCAGTAATAACAGCAGACAATAGATAAAAATTACTTTTGAGTCTGTGATGTTCTACAAGCTTTTATAATTTCTTCCCTCTGACTAAGCAAGACAAATATAACAATGCACACAATTCTAACTTGATAAGCTGCACATCATTGAAATTGGAAAACTAAGTCACCAAGTAAATATTTCTATGAATCATCAAGTTGCTAATTAATATGAACAGTAAATGAATGCGTATAAAGTGTATTTGGAACACATTTGCAACAATGCATTTGTAATTCATGGTGTATTGTAAATTAATTTGCTTAAATCTGAAATAAACATTTTCCAGTTATGTGGTATAGAGAATGTCTTCAGCTCAACCTTGTAACATGAATCTTGAAACTCTAGCTAAGCAAGTGAGGAGTGATAAACTGTTTTTGGGTAGTGACTGGATGGAGAGGTTGTCGAACTAGAAGACAGACAACACAAATCAGTGTGGTGTAGGAAATAAGACAGGGTGTAGAGAGACTGATGTAAAAAAGCTAATTAAGTGGAAATTCACAATAGGCTATAAAAACTCATGTAAAGAAGAAGGACGTTTATGATCAGGTGAAGTTGACTAGAAGAAGAAGTAGCCATGTTTGATTTATTGAGTATTTGTCCAGGGGTTGCTCAGGTTGGAAGCGTGAAGTAGCCATGAGAGTAATAGCTGCCATATGGACAGCGAGCTGTGCTCATATCCACGAATAACTTACACAGGACTAATGAATCGAGACCCTCATTAGTAATTGACTCTCTTCAGGAAATGTGACCAAGTGATGAACTATTTCTAGTTACAATATTGGAATCATGAGCCGGATCATAGTTCCATTATTGTTCTAAAAGTGTGATACATGTCTGGTAGTGGCCTAAAGGTTTAAAAATTCTGAATAAACTACCTTGTAACTTATGTGAAGAGATTTTAGTTATTTCAAAGTTATAACTCTCCTTAAGGACCACATTACCTAAGTGGATATACATTTTATTTTCCCGAGTTCAGGATGGTGGCCATGGTCATTTGAATGATTTACACAAACTGTTTGTAGAACTATCAACTTGGTTGTCCAGTACCACACAAACTAAAAACAGATCACCGTCAAAAGTTTTAGATCCACTATTGGAATGTAGAACTGTAATTATCTGATAATCTTGTGTCCATTTCACAAAGTTCTAAGGACATCAAACAATACTGCTGGTAGAATGTGACGCAGTAACAATCTATTCACCACTGACAATATTTAAGGTGGAGAACTATAAACTTGTTTGTTACAATCTAAATAAATTTTTTGGGTCAGGTGCAATTATACCTCCAACTATCTTCAAGACAAATATGACACTCCAGGAAATTTATGTACCTTAAGCCTGAGCAGACACTAATAAATATCTTCACAACTACTGTTAAAAAAAATATGCTTGAAAACAATAACTTATATATATTTTTTTAAAAAAGGTGCTAAGTCGATATACAAGTTACATATTAGGATTTGAATATCTTCACAACTACTGTTAAAAAAATATGCTCAAAAACAATCATTTATATATATTTTAAAAAATAGGTGCTAAGTGGATAAACGAGTTACATATTAGGATAGTGAAATGAACCATCAATTCCCTTGGATGGTGGTTGCATAGTGTAATAACATAAAAACAATAAGAACACAAATGACATAGTAATTTTCAGGTCTTCGCCCTTTTTTAACAGCAGAACATTAACTAGAGGTGATGTTTAATGGGTTAGATTATTTGGTGTAAATTTACTTTTTTTAATTTAATGTTATTTATTTAATATTATTTACAGATTTATATTGTTGAGATTTTACTATATTATGTGATGCTTAGGTGTTGGCTTCAAGTTGCTATCCACCTCTCCGTCTTATGTTTGAATTTATGCACACAAAAATTCCTGACTTACACTCATTCTGTGAATCAGTCTCCTACACCACCCACCCTCCATAATGAACTGTAGACAAATGGGGAAGAGCCAAAAACTTGTCTTTTTCATGTGTTCAAGCCACGCAACCATCATCGAAGGTAAGTGGTGGTTCATTTTCATTTATATATATATACACACCTTAGCTTAGGGTTGTGTATCATGAACACATAAAAAGGAATGACATAGTAATTTTCAAGACTTAGCCCTTTATGAAGAAGAGGCTACTGCCTCACAGAATGATTGTTAACAGAATAACTGTTTCTCTCTTGCTGATATATGGCTAAGACCCACAAATTACTATGTCTTTCGTGTTGTTGTCTTTTCTACGCATTCATGCTACACAACCATCATCTAAGGTAAGTCGAGGTTCATTTCCCTATCCTAATTTCCAATTCAATTTCACTGCTTCACACCTGTTATTTCATGGTCAGTGTATACATTTATATTGGAAACAGAAAGTGCAGGAAATCAAATGGGCAAAAAGAATAAAGGAACAAATCACTGTTTGTCATATATGATCTTAGAGCCAGAGAGACACAAGAAATAAATAAAAATATAGGGAAACTAAGCACATCATTCACCACAGATGAATGCAGAATGGCCGTGACAAACAAACAAACAAGAACACACTCGATTTCAGTATAAATTTTTATCATGCATAGAGATGAGACAAATGGTGATGATGCCATATAGAGATTTGATGCATACACACTTACAGTTACCATATGATTGATGCCAAAGTTGAACAGGTTGGAAAAGGAGGGGGAAGGGTGGCAATGGTCGAAGGAGAAGTACGGATGTGAAAATTACAGGAAGTATATACTCCACACTATTCCGGACAAATTAATAGAATACAATAAAACTAATAATTTGGGACAAGGGTAAAAACTAAAAATTATATTTAATGTGCAAATAAATAAAAGTAACAACAATAATGAGCAGGAAAATACTTTGAGGAATTAAACTAAGGAAGCATAGGGAAATTCAACCCAACATTTTCCACTGGTGACAGTGGCTGGGAACAGTAAACACAAAAAAGATGAACATGTGTAGCACAATATTTTGGTTTGAGCATGATTCATGCAACTAGATGAGACACCAAATGTCAGTATGATCACATCTGAAGGCATTAAGTGTCTTATCTAATTATATGAATACGGTTGAACATGAAAATATTTTGTTACACATGTTTGTTGTTCCCAGTTGTTTTGGTAAGTTGAATTTTCCTATTCTTTCTTTGATATATTTACTTAAAAATGAGTAAAGGGTTTACTGTAGAGGTTTTACTGATGGCTAAGCCTAGGAGGATGTCTCATGTCAAGGATATGTTGGTACTGCTTGTCCAATGTATGGAGGTCAGGAGGGATAGTGGCTTCAGGAAAAACTGTGACATCTCTAACTGTGAAACAGTTATTGAGGTCAGAGATGTGGGAATTGGCATGGTCTGCCACTGAATGCTCAAGGTTGCAATTGTTACTGCTTTACTATAGTCATTCATCCTGATGGACATTTAGTTAGTAGTGAGGCATCCGTAAACCACGTAGCTCCATTTAGGCCTCCTGTAACTCCTCCTCCCTCCGTGTAGCCTCTAACCCCCCCCCCCCTCTCCAGTGTGCCTCCTAGTTTTTTCCCCTTTTGATTCCAGAAGATATTTTGTACTTTTTTCTCTTTTCAGACTTTCGTAAATTACATACAAAAATAATTAAATTACAGAAATAAATATTCACATGCTACCGTGTGTTCTATACCTCATTTTAACTGGGACAAATAATATGACCCTAGACATAGCCACATAGTTTATGGACACTCCCTTTCGCAAGAGTGTCATCAACAGATCATTCAGCGAAATGTTAGTACATTTCTTTTTCTATTCTTATTCTTTTTAAGTCACAGAGCCTTAACAATTCCAAAAGTAAATATTCAAAAAAAGGTAACAAAAGATATTAATATTATTATTTACATGTAAATAATGTCATAATAAACTGAACTGGTGATAAAGAAATAAGTAACTTCATATATTTTTATAATTTCCATTCCTGCTTAGTTATGGCATCCCATTCCACAGAAATTTATTTCAAACATGGAAAATTTTTAAGTCCTATTTGAAGAATAATTCAACAGACATGATATGTGATTCTTAAGACTTCCGCGGCCGTCTTTGTACATGATTTATAGCTTTACGGGCTATGCCACATCGTTTATTTGATTATCTAAGCTTTTGGCTGTTATACTCCAGTCTTCTTCATATATGCTGTTTATATTTATGTCCACATAGCAACAGTTGCCAAGCATCGCAGAGGAAAAGGCCATTATCTTCGTTGATGTTGTTGGAATTCCTTAAGAATTCTGCTGCCTCTTTCACACGTCGAGGCCACCACTGGTCTTCTCTCCACAGCAGCCTCGTGTCTTGAAATTTTATTTCATGTCCAGTGTTAATAGAATGGCGAACGACAGCAGATTTGTCGCAGGTGTTATATTTGTAGTGGCGGATATGTTCTTTAAGTCTCTCCGCCACTGTGCAACCTGTCTCACTGATGTATACACTGCCACAGCTGCAGGAGATTTCGTAAACACCCATAAGCTGGTGTGGGTGTAATCTGTCTTTTACCCTGGATAAGTTTGCAGTGAGCATTATACACAATTTGCTCCTCACCCGCTTAAACAGTTTTGGAATCCTGTCAATGATACCACATATGTATGGAAGACAGGCGAATTTTCTTGGCACATTGGTATCATGACATAAGTTGACATCTTCCATGGGTTTGTCAGGTCTGAAAACCCTTCTGATGTCTGATTCACTATAGGCAATGGCTCGGAATATTTTTTGTAAGGGTCTCCATTTCTTCCTTAAGACTTTCCGAGTCACATACTGTCCTCGCTCTTAAATTCAGTGATGTTAATATGCCTATCTTCATTGCCGGGAGATGGTGTGACATGGCGTGCAGATATCTATTGGTATGAGTTGCCTTGTGGAACACCGTATGACCCAAACGTCCATGACCTCGCTTTTGAACCAGGACATCGAGGAATGGCAGTTGTCCATTTTCTTCCACTTCCATGGTGAATTGGATTCTTGGATGGGCACTGTTCAGGTGGTGTAGCAACTCCTGCAAATTCTCCTTCCCATGAGGCCAAATGACATAGGTATCATCAACATACCGGATCCACATTTTAGGTTTTAGGCATGCATGGTTAAGGACCTCTATTCCAAATGCGTCCATAAATATGTTGGCAGCAACAAGTGAAAGTGGCGAGCCCATGGCCGCACCTTCAACTTGAGCATAAAGTTCACCACCATATTGGAACACAGTTGACTTAAGGCAGAACTCTGTCAGGTCAGCCCACTCAGTAGACATTCCTTGTGCAATAAGTTTAGCACGTATTACAGCAACGGCTTCATCTATCAGCACGTTAGTGAATAATGAAACAACATCAAAACTCACCACGATGTCAGTCTTTTCTAGCATCAGATCATCAATTATTTGTATAAAATGAGCTGAGTTCCTTACAGCTGATCTTATATCTCCGGTAAGATGTTTGAGTTTTCTGGCAACATACCGAGCAAGTGGATGTGTAGGTGAGTTGACCGCACTCACAATCGGACGTAAGGGAACCTCTCTTTTGTGCACTTTTGGCAATCCATAGAACTTGGGCATTCTGCAGTTGCTTCTTTTTAGATTTATCTTGTCCTTCTGCTCAATCACTTTTGAGGTGTTAACTCTTCGGGCTACCTCTGTCCTAATCTTCTGCAGTGGGTTCCTTCTTAACTTTCGCTGCTGTAATACCCGTAAGGCTGATCTTTCTTCCCTAGACAGGTTGCTGCATGGCAGTTTTGCAAGGGCAAGAATGCGAGCTATCTCTTTCCGAATGTTATTTGCCTGATCGGATTCTAGCCCTACAATGGTACTCTCAACGCCCGCTATGATATCTAAAGTTGGCAGATGTATGGGAACAGGGAAAAAATTAAGACCTTCCATTAGCAAAGATATAGTTGCTTTATCTAGTTCTTCATCCATGAGATTCACCACTGTATTGACAAGTTGCGGAATATGAGTATTTTGTTGTTTTTCTGCCTTGAATAATTGAAAATTATAAATCTGTGCCTCTCTAGTAATATTCAGCGCATGCAACGCGTAGTTCAATGAAACTGAATCCAACGTATTCCGGTCATAAGCTTCAAGTTGAGCAGATAACCATAGATGTAATTTGTAGAAGTTACCTTCCAAGTGAGCCAGCTCCGTCCACGTCTGTCGTATTCTTTCGCGCAGAAGCATAAAACCTGTCTTCCGTAGGATCTGTTCTGCTTTTCTTGTTCCAATGTGATATTGGATCTTTAAAAATGATGGTAAGACATCTTCTTCCCTGCATCGCAGTAAGAATGTTAGTTGGTTGAGTTTACGCGCTCTATTCTCTCGTAGTTTTGAGAAGTTTCATCACGCGTAGAATATACCCTCCCCATAGAGGTTTTTTAAATGATTCTTAATACTTCTGCAGCCATTTTTGTACATGATTTATAGCTTTATGGGCTATGCCACGTAGTTTATTGGATTATCTAAGCTTTCGGCTGTTATACTCCAGCCTTCTTTAGAGATA
This sequence comes from Vandiemenella viatica, assembly GCA_031002005.1. Lineage (NCBI taxonomy): Eukaryota > Metazoa > Arthropoda > Insecta > Orthoptera > Morabidae > Vandiemenella > Vandiemenella viatica. The sequence continues at coordinate 12,039,940 of JARYHS010013630.1, forward strand.
CTGTTTATATAAACAATGTTAGCAGAAGTTTTCATTAGTTTGAAATTTAACCTGGATCAAAATTACAACAGGCATTTGACATTACAGCAGAGAGCATAATTTAAATATTTTTTAAAAAATAATTTGTTTTCATGAGTGCCACATAATTTCATTCGAATGAAAGTAGATCCTCACTGATCGTGATCTATGTGGCCGGATGACGATTTAATTTAATATTCAGTGGCATAACATTAATATTTATTTATAATTTCCTTTGCTTTCACTGATGCCAATTATAGTCATATGTTAGTGTGTCAGCCATTCACACATTGTAATATGGATTTGAGTCATGAACAGAAAGATGTTAGAACTTGTGAAGATTTTAGGTCAAGTTTATGTTGAATTTACTAATTCATTTGTGATAGGAGCTTTGATTTTCTATTGGTAATATTAGAGGAGTCTGTGGTTAGGGCTCAATGAAACCTGGACCAGGATAAAAACTGAAACCTCTTGCTAAAGCATAAGGCACTGTATTGAGCTAATTTTATAATAATTCGGGATTACTACTGAAAACTTTTCCCTATGGCGTAAGACACAGAGAAATGCATTGCACATTATTTTATAACAATTAAGCAATTAAGCAAATGACCTGCCAGAACACTCCAATCAACCCACCATTTTTGATGGACTTTGAGCCTAGTAAGTAAATAAAGAGTAATGTATTAATTTCAAAATTTAAATTCGAAAATACATTATCAAAAAGTGTGCATGGATAAATATAAATTTTGTTTAATTTTAGTTATAAATATATGCTCAATATGAGTTGCCGATGGTGAACCTTATGTAAACAAATATAATTCACTGCCTAGGATTAAGGGTTATTTTATGGACAGCAAAATTGTTAATGATTTTTTTTGAAAACAGTTTTAATTTAAAGCAGTTATTAAGTATTATCATCTAGATTTTATTTAAGAAAATGTTTGGATAATTGGAGAACAGTGGGGGAGCAACTTTACAAAATCCAGAACTAAAAACAAGAGTCTCAAAATAACATAAATTGAGTTTTTTAATATGTTTTCAATGATACTGCACACATGTTAAGAATATGAAAACTGTTTTTTTTTCATATATTGGTTATTTCTCCCCCCCCCCTTTTTAAAGGATTTAGGTGGTATTGAATTGGCGTTTGTGTGTCAATGGATATTTTGTTTTGTTTTGACAGTCAATAAAATTGAATCTTGCTATGGAATTTCATCACTGACAATACATAGGCTGCAGAGTTTACATGTCTATGACATACAAAGAGAGGGTAGACATGACAAAATTGTAATGGTTTTATTAAAGATTGAGGTAAGCACAGGTAACAAAATTAATAAATACAAATTAAGCAACACAGTGATAATAATAGACAAGATACGGAAAGATGAATACAGTGACAACAGTTTAATCTTAATGACATAATGCTTTATGCATTACAATTTCCTGAACCTTAAGATAGAATAAAATAAAAATGTAGTTGTAAAATAATCAATATTTTAAATTGAAATTTCAAAATAGGAGTAAAAGATTTTTTTAACATAGTACAGTCAAACATACAATGCAAGTTCAATACTATCAGAGGGCATGGCAGCAAAGAAACAAAAATAATAATTAAAAAACCTAACTTAGTTCACAACCCGAATGTTGGTTGGATACTCCCACAGGAGGCATACTAAGCTTTTATATCAGAGGCAGGTTGGCCAGTTACTATTCTCTAGGACCTAGAATTTAATGTGAATATCCTAGCAGAGCTCATATGGTTAGACACAACTCTTAAAAATTCCTGCTCTTGCTGCGATTTGAACCCAGGACTGGCCCAACAAACTTTTTTAAAGGAAGCACCTAACCACTCAGCTACCACATCACCCTACAAAAATAACACACACACAAGTGTGTAAAAACATCTCGCGTTATCTATAAATACAATAAAACTGCAATATATTTAAGATATTTTTGAAAAACTGCATATGGGACACCGATAGTAACATACAGAAAAGAATCAATAACTTTTAAAATTTGTGTCTCTTTGAATGAATGAGATAAAGAAAAACTGATTTTAATGTGGTTTTGAATACCATTATATCACTCTGTCCTGGGGGTACGTATTATGTTGAAGTGATGTCAGAAAGTTGGAAATTTAAGGTAAAATTGTCCCAAAATCAGTTTCAATATTCCATTGAAAACTAATGGTAGGATTTTTAATAACTAACACAGCCCATAGCCCTGAGGGGAAAATAGAGCATCTTTCATTACGGCATGAAGTTGGAAAGATGAGAAATGTTCCTAAATGTTTTTGGTGAATGCAAATTTACACAAAAACTAATGATCAAATTTGATAGGGTTTTGAATAAAGTACAACCTATGGTCCCAGGAAGAAATAGGATATGGTTCATTTTGATGTCAAAATACTAAGAAGTTGAGGCAGAAGTGCTAGGAGACTAATATCTATTTTTGTTGAAAGTGATTCTTGGAAAAAACTATAGGTAGAGAGTTTTGTTATGGTTTTTGAACAATGTATAGCCCACAGTTCTAGCAGTAAAATGAGATTTTTTGTGATGTCAAAAGGAAAAATTGAGATAGAAGAATCCATTTTCTTAGTCAAGATGTTTATCATGATTGTAATGTACAAATATAAATGGCATCATATTGTTGGTTGGAATTAAAATTACAGCTCGCCCCCCCCCCCTCCGGGCAATAGCAAGTAAAGATACTCAACATTTATATTTGTGTGTGTATTTTTTGTTTATGTGCCATTGCACCTCCTGCAATGGCCATTCTTCACATTCTCAACCTTAATAACTTTGTAAATGTCATTCCAAAATCCACAAAAGTAAATGGAAATTAATGAAAAGTAAATTACATTACTATTACTTTAAGATTCACTAAAAGTGGGTGGTGGAAGGTGCGTTTAATCTATTCTAATGTGTAATCATTTATGCTTCGATAGGGCGCCATGGTCTATTTTGAGGAACCATCCCAGCGTTCACCTGAAGTGATCTATAAAAACAATGGAAATATTACTGTTTGACCTATGTGTTAGTGGTAATAAAGAAAACCTATGGTACCATTCTGGTAATAAAAGCAAAAGAAATATAGGGAAAGGGATATTTCTGACATTGGAGTTTTTAGATGGTTTGAGAACAATTTGTATCATGTTTCATTAAGATAACCTCCCTTTTCTGACGAATATTTTTACTTTTCTCACAAACAACTCTTTACAAAGATACCACTTTTTTTGCACATACAGCTAAAATTGGCAGGTTACCTTAATTTGTAAAATTTGAAATAATTCATGATTGTAAAATCTTCTTTCTGATGTATAAACAGAAGAATTTCAGATTATTTTGGATTTTGTCCACTATTAAATGTATGGAAATATTTGGAATAGTTGAGTTCAATATCCATTGTGAACAGTGATAGCAAAAATGAAAGACTTACAATTGTTCTACTCTTAGTAGCAATAACAAGTCATAATTACAGGAAGCAGAAACAATTGTTGAATGAATTTCCAAAATAGATACATGCATACCCTGAAGAGATTAAGTAGAAATCAAACCCATGCAATTACAAATTAACAGGATCTGAAATGTCTCAGCAGGTCTTTTCAATAATTTTTGACATATTCATGCCCAGTCTAAATGACACTTGTTTTGTCCCACACTACTGTAATAAAAGGTTGCGAAATTAACTGAAACTAGTCACCGTGCCTCATAGTTTTAAATGGTTCAGATTTATTGCAAAAAGGTAAACAATCCACTCCCATTTAAAATAATGTCCTCTTTGTTTTACCTTCTCAAAAAGAAATACAGTATCAGTGAATGACGTGTTTATCAGAACTGGTGGACTAAAATAAGAATCATTTCAGTCTCACTACTTTGTAACTCAAGATGAAAGCAATAATATACTAAAGTAGCTTCTGCAACTGTCACATTTTCTATTTTAGAAATATTTAACTTTTTTATAGCAATTTCTATATCTGCATGCAAATACGATCAGCCTCACACAATAACACTTACATATCCTTTATTTCATGAACATTGGTCCAACAGAATGGGCTCTAGAAGAGTATGTGGGCTCCATAAAAACACTCAGGATGCATGCCACAAACCACATTTTTCAGGTTCAAAGTCACCTAAACATATTCACCTATTTAAATTCGAAACACTGTCTGATTAAAACTGATGTCATAATGAGCAATTTCAGAATATACTATAAAATCAGAAATAACATTTGAACAGATATAAATGTGTATCAAATAAGGAAAGCGAAAGGAACCATCACTTACACAAGATCTCTGTTGTGTATATATCTGTGTTTTTGTGTATCTGTATCACAATGCTGTCATCAATGATAAGCAGTAGTTCCTTTCTTTATCCTTATTTAATAATGAAAATTCGCTCCTCTTTTTTTTCAGTCAAGCCATACAATGGAAATATGTTATCATCATTTTAAGTTGGGAAGGAAAAGGATGGTTGGCAGGGTATTCCTGCTGTGGTTGGGGCATATAATTCCTCAAATATTGTGCTAAATAATATGGCAGCAGTGGAGAATTATCAATGGCTAGGTAGCAATATTTGATGCCATGTTGAAATTTGAATGTTAACTAAGAACCCTGACTGAAAATTATTACATTTGAGTCATCATTGCAATAGCTGTTATTCACTGGTGTCAATCAGGTGAGTGATATATCTTTATCTGGAAAATAATACTTTCACATATTTCTGCCCATCTCTTATGCAGTCATTAAGGCTGATGGAAACAAAAAGGAAAGTGAATGAATCACAAATATCAAATTTAATGCAACCAACAGTTTCAATAAAAACATGTCCTTAGATTGATCTAAGACACAAAAATTCCACACATATCTTTGTCTGTGAAGTTATATATTTTAGTTTATGTTTCTGCCATCTAATATCTAGTTTCTAAGGTCAATAACAGCTTTCTGTCATGGATTGTCTAATATTGAATACAAACTGTTCATTTAATGTTCTAAGGAATGCAGCTAGATTTGTTTGTGGAAATTACTGCAGTACCCAGTCAGTAACTGATATGATAAAGGAGCTGGATTGGGATTCATTGGAGGGCTAAGAGAGTACTAGGAGTGTAGAAGGTGTGGAAAGATATTGGCTGAAAACTTAGGAGTAGTGATTGGAAGGAAAAAGATGAGCAGAGCACAAACTGACATTCAGTTTCATGCATAAGGGAGTGGAGAAAATTTCTTCTGTATAACAGGGGTCGAGGATTGGAATAAATTATCAAGAGAAGTGATAAAATTCTTATGAAAGATAAAAGAATTCAAAACTAAAATTTATAAAGTGCTAAGATAGATGGGTATGGGAATTTACATGCAAAGGATGCAAGATAGTTAATAATAACAATAATGAGAAAGGTTTAAATTGATAAACAGGGAAATCACCACTGGAGCATTAACTCAATTGCAATTAAAAATGAATTAATTGACCAAGAGCTCCATCAATTCATGTTTCTGATTTGAAATATTCTATTTACCTGAAGTGCTTGCTTTAAACATTTCAAATGAATAAAAAAATTAGAAAACTGTGACAGCTTATGACAACTGTTTTCGTTTGCCAAATATCAGAAAAAAATTGATCACTCATTGCTAGTGATAAAAGATATTTATCATTAATATGAATGGTTGAGTACTATGACAATAACAATGCAATTTATGTAAATGATTTTCCATTACCACTTTTCAACTTTCTGTCACTACATCATGATATGAAGGTACAGCTTTACCATTTTGATACCGACTTATTTATTAGTCAGAAGGATTAATATTTGTTACGTTAGCATTCTCAGTCCCATCTGACTGGTATAGCTCCGAGGTAATGCCACTGTATTTGCTACACTTTCATACCATTAACTGTATATACTCACGAGCGTTATGTGAGTGCAGATTCCTGATCATATATTAATTTCCTGCTGTTGAGTTATATGCAGACACCATATAGTCAACTGTTCTGAGCAAAAATTGTATCTTTTCATACTCGACAATTTTAACAAAGGATGTGCAATGAGCTCTGACTCAATCTTTGTATCTATTTGCTTCAGAATTTTTTCTCTTACAAATTTCCTCACATGACTAAATATCTTGCAACCTCCAAAACTTCAAATTCATGATCCATCTCATAAACCAAACCATCTCATGATACTATGACATTTTTAGCACCTGCTTCTATTTGCCTGTGGTCTCTTCTCTCTCTCTCTCTCTCTCTCTCTCTCTCTCTCTCTCTCTGTGTATGTGTGTGAGGAGACTACCAAATTGAAAAAAGATGTTGGGATGTTGGACAAGAAAAAACAGTGGTTAGTATAGATAACAGGTGTAACGGTTAGCGTTCTCGCCTCGCATTCGGGAGGACGGCGGTTCGAATCCCTGTCCGGGCATCCAGATTTGGGTTTTCCATGGTTTCCCAAATCACTCCAGGCAAATCCCGGGATGCTTCCTTCAAAAAAGGCCATGGCTGAATTCCTTCCCATTACTTGCCCCCCCATCCTTTCCCGTCTCTAATGACCTTGCTGTTGAGATACGTAAAGCAGTTAAAAAAAAAAAAAAAACAGCAATCAGACATGTTAAAGTTAGATGATCGTGTACCATACCTATATATATATTTTGTTTCACTTAGGAGGCTTATGTACACAAGAATGCTAAAAATGTATGATAACAGAATGAAGAAAAGAGGTATAAACCTTAAAGCTGGTGATGGTAAACCTCTTCTAAGCTCAGAAGACAGAGTTAACAGATGGAAGGAATACATAAAGAAACCATATGATGGGGTTGATTTAAACAACAGTGCACTGGAAAGAGAATGTGATGTTAATATTGAGGACTTAAAAGAGCCTCTTGTGAGGACAGAATTTAATTATCTTTGAATGAATTGAAATCAAATAAGCTAGTTTGAATTGACAACACTCCTGCTGAACTTCTGAAATCCCTACATGAAGAAAGAATACAAATATTATTTTAACTGATTTCAGAGTTACAAAATGGGTGACATTCAAATTGATTTTAACAAAAGTATAATCTTCACATTTCTGAAGAGAGTACAAGCCAACAAATGTAAGAATTATCCCGCTATAAGTGTAACATCAAATGCTTCAAAATTAATGACCAAAATAATATACAGAATAATGGAATGGGTAGTAGAAGGGATAGCAGGTGAAGATCAGTTTGAGTTTAAGAAAAATTGCAGTACAAGAGAAGTTATTCTGGCCTTATGATCAACACATGAAGGGTGGATCAAGAAAAGCAAAGATACATTTATCACTTTCGTTAATTTAAAAAAAAATCTTTTGAAAATGTTAAGAGACAAGATGTTCAAAATATTAAAGGAGTCAGGTCTAAAATACCCAGATGAAGATAACCTATATAAGAATCAAATAGCTATAATAAAAGTAGAGAATCACAAGAGACATGCATCATTTAAAAAGAGTGTGAGACAAAGTTGTAGTTTGTCCCAAATAAAATTCAAGTTGTATGTATAGGAAACAATAATGGAAGTGAAAGTAAAATTTGAATGTGGACTAAGTATTCAAGGAAAAAACATCAGTATGTTACATTTTCCTGTTAGTAGAATGGGCTAAGAAAAATGAGAAGCTACTGAATGGCATGAACAAAATAGTGAAGAAAGATTTTGGACGAAATATAAATCAAAGCAAGACAGAAGTGATGAAATGTAGTTATTTGCAACCATAGATTAAACAAAAAAATAGGAACAGATGCGACAGGAGAGGTAAATGAATTCTGCTACCTAGGAAGTAAAATTACAGATGATCGCCAAAGTAGGAATCATGTTAAATCAGAATAACACTAGCAAAAATAGCATTCATGAAAAAGAGGAAATTTTTGTTTCAAATATAGAAATAGGACTTAGAAAGAACTTTTCAAAAGTCTATATATCGAGCAAAGCACTTTATGGAATTGTAGCATGTACTTTATGAAAACCAGAAAGAAGAAAAACTAAAAAAAATGAAATTAGGTGCTATAGAAGAATGCTGAAAATTAAGTGGACAGATAAAGTATGAAATGAGCGTGTTTTGAAAATGATAGGTCAGGAACAAAATTTGTGGAAGAGTCTAACAGGAAGAAGAGACAGGTCATATTTGGAAATATGTAGGATTTGTTAATTTGTTAGTGGAAGGAACAGTTGAAGGAAAGAATTATGGAGGAAGACAGACATTAGAATGTATGAAGCAGATGATTGAGGTCGCGGACTGTAAGGGATAGGAGGTTAGCACAAGATAGGAAGGGATGGAGTATTGCATCAAACCAGTCGAGAGACTGATTTCAGGAATAAAAAAACCACACGCAACAAAATGATATCAGTTATGGTACATAAAGGATGTGGGTCAAAAGTACAGCTTACCAGGCAGTTTATAATAATTTAATAAAAAGATGCATCTGGAATGTTTGTAGAGAAAAAAGTAATATGTGAATCAGTCATTTAAAAGAGATTGTTCATATAAATCAAAGTTACTGGGCAATCTGTGAGACATTTCAGATGGATTGAACATGGGAGTCCAAGTGGATTCTATCTCTCGAAGGACTTTTTCACATTGTTCCTTGGAATAATGCTAAAATATTTTCCTACTCTGCTGTATGAAGAAATTATTTAGAGGTGGAAAAACTAGAACTGAAATATGAAATGCAGTATAAAGGGAGCTTGAAATGAGAACAGGACTGTCATTCAGTAGATTCATCAGATGATTGCAGTTTACTGTTGTAATGAATAATTCTACTAATAAATTTTGGTCATAAATTAGTTTGTTTGCAGATGATATAAATGTTGTATGAGGGTGGCCCAGAAACTAATGCACAACATTTTTTCTCAGCCCCTAACAATGGTATGATTGCGAAACTTTAGATACAAATTCTTTGAAGTTTTTAGAGTGCACACGCAAAGTTTCCATTTCTTCCAACAGATAGCGTACTTCCAGCAATGGTTCGACATGTTGTCTGTGAGTGATGTACGTTACAAGCAGCGTGTCATCATTGAATTTCTCACTGCAGAGCAAGAAACAGTTGGAAACATTCACAAACGTTTATGTGCAGTTTATGGAGCATCAGCAGTCAACAGAAGTATGATTAGTCACTGGGCACAGAGGGGGAGGCCATCTGAAAGCAGTTCTGCAGAGCTCCAAGATTTGCAGTGGTCGGGAAGGCGAACCACGGCTCTAATTCATCAGAAGATGCAGCATGCTGATGTGTTCATTTGTGAGGACCAACGCATACAGACTTGACATTTGGCGCGGGGGCTGTCAATCAGCAAAGGAAGTGTGGGTGTTATTGTCAGTGCTCTTGATTACACAAAAAAGTGTTCATGACGAGTCGTGAACCCCCTTACAGAGGAACACAAAACTCTCTGAGTTGCTGCAACATTTTTAAGCTGAGGGGAAAGCCTTCTTTTCCTGAATTGTGACAGGGTGACAAAATCTGGGCTCACCATTTTAAGCCTGAAACAAAATGGCAATCGATGGAATGACGCTATCCTGACTCTCCACAGAAGAAAAAATTCAAAGCAACTGCTTCTGCATGATCATTGTGTTTTGGGACTGTGATGGTGTCATACTCATTGATGTGATGCTGAGAGGCACTGCCATTAATTTGGAGGCATATGTGAACACATTAATCAAACTCAAGAAGCACTTCCAGCAACTTGGACGCCATAACAACCCAGGTGATTGTTTGCTTCAACATAATAACGCACACCCTCACATAAGTTTGAGGATGCTGGGACACATCACCATACAGGTCTGGACAGTGTTACCTATCCACCCTATAGTCCTGAACTAGCTCTCTCAGACTTTCATTTTTTTAGGCCACTGAAGAATGCCATTCGTGGGAGACATTTTGAGGATGACGAAGAGGTGATTTGCTCAGTGAAAAAATGGCTTCGTGAACAGAACAAGGAGTGCAACTGCCAGGGCACACACAGTCTTGTATCTCTCTGGAAGAAGGCCATAGTACGGGAATGAGATTACGTGCAAAAATAGGGAGTGTAGAAGAAACATCCTTCTTTCTTGTGTATAAGTTTCATTGTGTTCAATAAATAATTGTTGAAGGAAAAAAATGTGGTGCATAGGTTTCTGGGCCACCCTCGTATGTGCTTGGTGAGAGAGAGAACTTTCCTAAAAACAGAAATAATGTTTTTTTTTTTTTTTTTTAAATAATGTATTGTGATATGTTTTCTCATACATTTAAACCAAATACAATTTTTGGTTAGCACTGCAGATTGTTAAGTTGTTAATACCATATATACCTTTATATACATGTCCTACTACTTCTTAATGAAAAGTTAGTGCATCAATTTCATTTTATAACAGTGATTATCAAATCTTATATATGTTTAAAAATAGACGTGTGTTTCCCTATATTTCACTTTTCAGCCACCACTACCTAACACAGATCACTGGTGTTTGTGTGTGGAAGTAGGATGGAGTTTCCTGTCATGGACAACATTGGCCAAATGCCAATAGCTGTGGGGATGTGGGAGATATGATGGTTAAAAGTGGTTGATGCAGGGCATTTTCATATTTCGACCAAAGACTTGTGTATCCTTATACTTCTTTTCCTGCCACAACTACATAGGATAGACCATTGATGTTTGCGTGTGTTAATAACATCAAATCTACCATCGTACACTATGGTGGTTAGATGTTGGTAGCTATGGAGGTGTGGGAAATATTTAAATATGGTGGTTGAAACTGGTCGACCTGCGCCACTTTCATATTTCAACCAAAGACGTATGTATCATGGTGTATCACTTTTCAGCCAGAACTATATAACGCAGATCACTGGTGTTTGTGTGTGTTAGAAGCACAGAGTCACCCGTCGATCACAACACTGGTCGAATTTCGGTAACTGTGCGAGTGCCAGACGTATGGTGGATATTTTCGTATTTCAACCAAAGACATGTGTCTCCATATATCTCACTTTGCTGCCACAACTACATAGCATAGACCATTGGTGTTTGTGTGTGGTGGTAGTATCGTGTCTTCCATCATGCGCTATGGTGGTTAGATGTCGGTAGTTATCGACGTTTGGGAGATATGGTGGTTGAAAGTGGTCGACCTGTGGCACTTTCATAGTTCTACCAAAGACGTATGTCTTATGGTGTATCACGTTTCAGCCAAAACTATCTAGCGCAGATCACTGGTGTTTGTGTGTGGTAGTAGCACAGAGTCATCCGCCGATCACAACGTTGGCCAAATTTCGGTAACTATGTGAGTGTGGGAGATATGGTTACTGCAAGTGGTCGATCAATGATATTTTCATATTTTGACCAAAGACATGTGTGTCCGTATATGTTACTTTGCTCCCTGAACTACATAGTGCAGATGACTGACGTTTGTGTGTGGTAATAGCATCGAGTCTCCCATTGGATACTATGGTGGTTAGATGTTGGTAGCTGTCAATCCAAATTCTTTACAAACACGAACGAAGACGTGGGCACTAGCTAGTTTTATAATAATACCATATACAAAAACCAAAAAGAAAAAGAAAGAAGGACAAAAGTCTGGAAATGCAAAAAATTAGGGGTTTTATTTTTAAAATTATAAAAGCCAAGTATAAGAACAATGACAAAGGAATTATCTTGTGGATACTATGTGTGTGGAATCACAAAGAAATGTATAGAAACCTAAAGCCACTGGATAATTTCAGTGAAGAAACATTTAATGTATTTTTTTTAAAAATAATCAAAGTGATAAACATGACTAAATCTGTGGAATTGAAAAGAAGTTTTTTCCGTAAACAGTGTGATTACTCATTTATTTCTCTGTTGAAATAAATTAATGTCTCTTCTCTCTTAACTTAATGTACATGGGTCATGGAGCAAATCTTTCTCATACCTACCACTTGATAAACAATTCTGTCAGTCAATTTTGTTTCTGTATACATGTGTAATTTCAGTCAGGAGTGTTTGTAATCTGAGACAGTAAGCAGCTAATTTGCTTCAGCTTTAATGCAAAATTTCAGAGTTTAACATCCTTGTTTCTGTATACATGTGTAATTTCAGTCAGGAGTGTTTGTAATCTGAGACAGTAAGCAGATAATTTGCTTCAGCTTTAATGCAAAATTCAGAGTTTAACATCCTATGAAAAATAAGTGTGTAAAAAAATGATATTTTATTTTCCTTCCTTAAAAACTCTCTACAAGGAAATGAGTACACATGCCAAGAGAAGCTAGCAATTCATAATTTATGACTTTCAACTTTATTGGAGAAGATATTTTACATGAGATGAGCTAAACAACAGACCCTAAATCACCAATGAAAAGCATCTATGTTTCAATAACTAGGAAGTAGAAAAACTCATTAATTATAAAGAGATTCATTGCCAAAAATAAATGTTGCAAATCTGAATATTTCTTTTTAAAAAAGGTTTATCCAGTATTCTTTTTATTTGTAAAGGAGATTATTAAAATATAATCATTAACACTACATAGTAAAGTAGGAAAATAGTAGTCAAAAATAAAATCAAGGTTTATTGGTATGTTTAAGAATTACTAATTAAATATTTTTCAAGGCAGCACTTATTTCAACACTTCACTGAAATGCATTGATGAATATAGTTTTTTACTAAAGAGTATACCATAATGCAGTGCACAAGGAGTTTAAATTTCACTACAATGTCCATCTTGCAAACAACTTCTGGGATGATTCCAACTCAGAAATAGCCATTTCAAATATTTCATGAACAAAATTATTATTACTTTTTATTTGCAATGGAGCACATATCATACAATTCCACCTTGAAATTTTATGATTTGTTTTTAAATTTATTTATTGCATTTTATTTTATTTTTTAATTTCAATTTTATTTTTAATCTTAAATTATTTAAGGGAAATTTCATCACCGCCTAATTTTAACCTTAATTAAATTCATCTTTAAATCATTCAGTATTCCAACTGAACTTATTCCAGTCCCTGACATCCTCACCAATAAAACAAAAATTTTCTCACTGCCTTGCTTATCAAACCAGTTGCAAATACTACTTCTAATTCTTCTATTAATATCCATCCAGTCCTTATACCCAATACATTCACTTTACATTCCAAGCACTCTCTACACATTTTTGAAATTATTATTATTACTATTTTTCTGATTGCAATGAAGTGCATGCTCAGTTAGTAATTTCCCCACACACCCATTCCTCCCCTTTTATTTTAGCATTTTCTGTAAAGTATTCATCATTCCCCCCTGGTAACTTATTATAATCCCAGACTCCCTTCCCTATGAAAGAAAATCTTCTTACATCCTTAAGCCTCAAATCGAGGGCCAATTAGTGGTCATGGTCATCGTTTCCCTTCCATGTACCATTCAAATTCTTACACCAATATCCTTCTACATCTCATCACCAATACACACCTTGTATATTCCACGATTCTCTTCATCCTCCTATCTTCCAACGTATCTCACACCAGTTCCTTTATCATATTAATTACTCATTGTGTTCTGTGATAATTTCCAGATACAAATGTAGCACCCCTTCTTTGCAATCCTTCCAACTCATTTAATGCCAAAATGCGGGTCCTATACTGCATCACAATATTGAAGCAATCAAAGGTTTGTAACCCATTACCCTTAATTCTCTGGTACATCCCCTCATCACTCTCCAACAAGTGAAGGAATTTTGAAACTGTTCCTTACTATCTGTCCAATGTATCCTTCCCACTTAACCTTGTTATCCAAAGGTTATGCCAAGTCTCCAAAAGGAAATTCTTTCCCCACCTTACAATCATAATCAATCTTTAGTTTTTTATATGTTTACCTAATAAGCTGACTCTTCTTGGCATTTATCTAAATCCAATGTTGACCTACCCAGCTAAATATCCTGTCCAGATCACCCTGCTGCTGTTCACAGACTTCTAATCTTTTGATTCTATTATAAAGCATTATGTCATCTGCAAACAACCTGATAGTAAACATCACACAATCATTCGATAGAATAATGAACAACACTGGTCCCAATATAGCACTCCCATTTTCATTTCAACTTTTTTGAATCTGCATTTCCTATCATGACTAATTGTTTTACACCTTTCAAGAATTCTTCTAACCAGCTAATAACTTTTTCAGCCACTCCAATAGTTTTTACTTTATTTACCATCATTTAATGGGTCTCTGTCAAAAGCCTTTAAATGATCTATGCTACACTATCATTTGGCCTCCCTTGTCAATTTCATCTGAAATATTGTGCATATATTCTACCAGCAGAGATTCACATGAGTATCCTAAAAGCCTAAAGCCAGATTGGTGACTTGAAAACCACTAACATTCCTTATATTCATTTCCAAATCTGGTTTCATAATAAACCTTTCCATTAATGTCCACTGATGTCAAACTGATTGGCCTATAATTTTCTACCAAATTTTTCACCCCTCCTTTAAGTATCGGTACTACTACAACACTTTTCCTGTCATTTGGTAAGCAACGGAATGTATCCAAACTCAATTAAAATAATGTTTCAAGACAAGGTACAATGTCACATCCCGTTATCTTTAAGGCATCCATAGTTACATTACCCACATCAGCCCCTTTATGTTGCTTCAGTTGTGTTAGTTCCCTCATGATATCCTCAAGACAAATTCCTAATTTTTTATTCTGAACTTTTCTAATTGTGTAGATAAGCCCTTTCTATGATTTAAACCCAAAAATTCGTGAATGATTGTTCCTAATGGTCTCACTAAACCAGTTACATAAACTCCATGCCTTTTTCAAACCTTCAGTAACTTTTTCTCCATCCTTTCCTATAATTGTCTCAACACCTTCCCTTCTCCTTAGTTTTCTAACATAGTCGTCGAAATTTCCAGATCCATTGCTCAGTGATGCCCCTGTACCAATAATATTCTACACAAACACATCTTTATCCACCTTCTTTGCTATTATTAATTCCATTGTTTAGTTTTTGCAAGTATGCCCTACTGCCTTGCTGTCTCTTCACTTTTCTTTTTGAAACCTCTTCAACCGCCTCACCTCCCTATTATAGTATGTAGGCTCTGTACATCTTATTTTCTGTTTTGGAACAAAAATTTCTTCTCCCTGTTTTACTATCTCCTTGACCTCATTCCACTTGTACTTTTGTCATCCTTCCATTTGCTAATTTTTTTTCCTGGAATATCTCTTCAGTTTTGAAAACTGTGCTTTTTTACTATTGTACCTATTTCCCCCCTCAATTTTGACCACTTGTTTACTGAATCCTCAAAAATTCATAAGAACAGTCTAATCACTTATTCTTTCAGTTACTTGACATTCTACAAGTTTATCAATGGGTTTTATTAGGAAGATATTTCCTTGTGTTCTGCCCTGCCACTTGTGTAAATCCTCCTTCCATTATTAAGGTATTTGCAAATCTCTGTTCAATTGTGTTCTTAACATTATTTACTACCCAGCTTACAACTGGCAAATTTAAATCCCTACCAATAACGACCATTCTACTCTCACTTCTGATCTCTGAGTATGAATTTACTTTCTCCTTAAAAGCCTCATCTTCATAATTCTTTCTTCCAGTGTGGTAAGCAGCCAACGTCCATTTTTAATTTACTTTTTATTTTTATTTTTTTATTACCCTAAAAATCTACCCCAAGTAACTCATGGTCATGATCCATAGTACTGTGTCACATTTCGATGATTGCATTTCGTGTCGTATTTCTGTCTTAGCTCGTATTTTTACTTTTTTAAACTTTTATTTAAATAATAAGTAAACTTGTCTGACAATTAATAAACATTTATTAAAGTTTAATCATATGCTTTTAACTCCGAAGATTGCAGGTTCTTTTATCAAATAACTCCTCGTTCCAACTCGTGTCCATGCTCTCGCTCTCATTGATACCCAACTGTTACTATAGCAACTTCTTACTTACAGAGAGTAATCTATAAAACCTTTGTTCTTCGTTATGCCACAACCCCTCCCAAGTTTACCATATATTTAAAAGTAAAAAATTATGGTAAACTTTATATGAGGTTGGCTATAAGAACTTTGCATTCTTCGGGATCTTTTTTACAGTAAATGATGACAATTTGCATTCTTATAACTAATAGAACACAGAACAAAACAAAAACACAATGTCCTGTCACGGTCGCCATGTCGCATTTCGATGATTGCATTTCGTGTCGTATTTCTGTCTTAGCTCGTATTTTTACTTTTTTAAACTTTTATTTAAATAATAAGTAAACTTGTCTGACAATTAATAAACATTTATTAAAGTTTAATCATATGCTTTTAACTCCGAAGATTGCAGGTTCTTTTATCAAATAACTCCTCGTTCCAACTCGTGTCCATGCTCTCACTCTAGCTCTCATTGATACCCAACTGTTACTATAGCAACCTCTTACTTACAGAGAGTAATCTATAAAACCTTTGTTCTTCGCTATGCCACAACTGTAGTAGTCAAACCCAAGACACAACTAGAAATACTTTCCAAAGTAGACTTAGTGAATGTCATGTTGGTTCAGGGTGTATTACAATCTAATTAAATTTTGAAAATACTGTCTCTGGTGTATTACAATCTAATTACTGTTTGAAAAAATATATCTTACAATTGGCTATTTTAGTATTACAATGTCATTAGTGCAGAAGAATGTTTTGTAGCAGAATCGTATTTTCCGGTAAATATTGGAGAGACCATTAAAAATAAAAGAGAAGGATCCCTGGAAGAAGAGACACCAAAAGATGGGATATTTAAAATAATTTGATTTTCATCCTAAACTTTAAGGATAAATCAATTCTTTTTGTGTCTTAAATTTAACTATTAGTTCATTTCTAAAAAATTACACTAAACATCTTTTTATTGCTACTTGTGTTACAAATATTTTTACTACTCAATCGACTTCTGAAAAGACAACTAATCCTCTCTTTCGTACGAAGCATTCGGATAACTTCTTTTCCATACCCTCAGTTTACTCAGTTGCTAACCTATCTACTAATTGAAGTAATTAATGTAAATATATTAATTTAGAACTGAAGTGTCTGATTTCATTACATATAATGTACATGTGTATGATTTAGAGGACAAATAAAATCTACTACTACAACTACTGTAAATCTTCCAGTCTTTTTGTAAATATAAACAAAATATTTTTATTGGAACTGGAGCATTATTATTGGTATTAGATAAAATTCAACCACCAAACTGGGTTATTTTATGTTTTAAAAGTATGAAATAAGCAAAACAAGCTGTTTTCCTTAGAACTGATATACGATATTTAATTTAATTGCAATGGAGCACACGCTCCGGTGGCAATTTCCCTACGCACCCAACTTCCCCCTATCCTACACTCACCTACATTTACTCTCTACAAATTTTAACTTTAAATTCTTTTAACGTTTTCGGTAGGTTATTCATCATTCCCCTTGGTAACTCATTCCAATCCCTGACACCCTTACCTAAAAATGAAAATCTTCCCACACCCTTGTGCCTGAAATCGAGTACCAGCTTGTGGTCATGGTCATCTTTTCCCTTCCATGAACTACTTTTCATACCTACTGCAATATCTTTCCATGCCTCATCGCCAGTATACATATGACAAAAGCTCAACAATCAGACTTGGAAACAAGTAATTTAATTAGAATTATATGAATTTAAACTGTTGCTATGAAGTTTAGTTATAACATACTATTTTTAGTATAAAGACCAAACTAGTAGTTGTTCCTACATAAATAAAACTTTTAATTTTGTTGTACCAGTTATCTAGGTACCTCAACAATTGGCTGAATCGAAGGCATGATTTTAAAATGTAATTGTGATTTATTATAGACACCAACAATACTATTAACAATTTAGTGGAGGTTAACAGTTTTTAACTAATTTGATATTCAAAACCTATCCAGTTGTGCAACAAATCGCAATCTGATGCACAATTATAGCACGAATAAAGATTCACAAGATCTGGAAACCAAACTTTTAAATGATACAACAGAAATGTGTTTTCATTTTCGATTTCTATAAATATGTCTCAGCATCCACAACTATTTACAAACAGATTACTTCTTCATCTAGTTACGTAATACTTATATTTTTCAATGTCACATTTGTTTTCTAGAAACATTTCATTCTTACATCCATAAAATAAACATCTATATGTACATCATAAACACCAGTCTCAGTTCATCATATTGTATCTGTAGAATTTCTTAATAATTACATGTTAAAAAATACAATTAAGCTTTTTTTTTTTAAAAAAAAAAAAAAAAAAAAAAAAAAAAAAAAAAAAAAAAATCAGCTTAACAAGAGATTGTGATTCCACTGCTTTTATATCTCTCCACATGGGTTTATACTGACAGTGAATTAGAAATTGCCACTGGAGCAGATACTCCGTCACAATTATATTAAATTGAACTAGCTCATACCCATGACTTCGTATGTGTGGATTAAGAATTTATTTGCCAGAATTGAATATAGAAAGTTGTTGGTAATGAAGGATTGGTCCCAAACAACACCGAGTCGGCATAATATGACAGGAAAGCTATCACTATATCATTCTACCGTCGAACCTGTCTCTTGAAGAGAATCAATTTCCAACATATTTCTGCCACCATTCGATAAGGTCTCAAAATTTCGTGACTACAACTGTTAATCATACTGGAAAAAATGTCCTGTGTCCTTCAAACAGTTTTTCTTGTCAAATTCCATCAATATCGATATAGCCATTTACTTGTCAAAATGTAACAAAAAGACAGAGACTTACTGCCGTATTTATAGTATTATTAGTGCGGTTCACACACACACACTGACTGTGAACAACCCTGAGGGATCATTATAACGTAAAAAAGTGTACACCTACAGCATTGCAAGACTACCTATGATTTGCCTCGCATTGCACCCCTAACTTTATAATATCTACAGTTTAACATTCAATCCGAATAAACGACGGCCCAGGAGTGACTCTTACGATCTAAAACAATTTTTAAAAATCTTAGCCTCCACGGAGATCTGAACCGGAGACCACGACCCAAACATTAATAAGCAAGCGCTTTAACCACTGAGCTACATGACCGCTACACGGAAAAACATATCCAATGCATCTGTCTATCGCTGTTCAGTAATATTTCAAAATTATAAGACAATATATATTATTTATACAGATAATTTTTCAACCAAATGTAGACAGTATTTTTCTCCTTGTTTCAAAGTATAAATGGGCAACGTTTCATCGAGATCAGATGAAAACTGTGGATTTGTAGGAAGAACAAACAAACAAACAAACATACATACATTCATCTTTATATATATATATATATATATATATATATATATATATAGATTATAGATGTCTTATTTTCAAACAGTACACCCAAATATTCTAGAAAGTTTCAGTGTGGCTTGCAATGTAATTAATAGTACAAGTCAGTCCTTCTAATTACTGCTTGAAAATAATATGTATTGGAATTGAATATGCATTATTAATCTGTGCGGACAAATCTAATTATACAGGAAACACTCATTACCAGTTTACCCTGCAATTAATATCTTGGAAGTGACTACCCTAGGATAAGTACATGCGGAATTATATAGTTAATGAGAAATCATGTTCTCTAGTTAACAGTTTCGCTTTTGAAAAGAAATTTGTATCCAACTTGTAAAGTACATACATAAACTGTTGATAAATGACCATAAAGAGTGATATTGTATTAAAATTTATAAAAAATAAAAATTGGAAATAAATCATAAATTGCACAAAAGTAATCGAACTTTGTGATTAGGTTTGCTATGTTTATTTTTGCATCAAATGTGAAAATGTAAAGTTGTATCTTCTGCTTGTAATATTGATAAAGATAGTAGGGCCATCAATTGATAAAGCCAAACAGTTGAGTGAACAGTAAAACAAAATAAGACAAACACAACAAATAAATGTTATTTCTTGTGACCCATTACTACTTTAATGGAGTGTTTGAGACACATGGAAAGTCTTAATACAGATACGCAATGAATGTACTAACATATGACATTGAATGGCAGCATTTCCCATGGTTGCCCAGAGCCTCACGTATCTGGGCTCAGTTACATGACTGTGTGAGGAACACTGGACATTAGTAATGCACAAGAACAGGAAAAACAATGAATATTTCGGGACTTGACTCTTCAACAGGAGAACATTATGGAGGGAGGGTGGTGTGGGAAACTATCTCACAAAATGACTGATAGTCAGGAACATGGTGGGGGTAAATTCAAACAG
The DNA here is from genome assembly GCA_031002005.1 of Vandiemenella viatica. Lineage (NCBI taxonomy): Eukaryota > Metazoa > Arthropoda > Insecta > Orthoptera > Morabidae > Vandiemenella > Vandiemenella viatica. Next base: position 12,060,151 of record JARYHS010013630.1, read on the forward strand.
AGGACAGGGAGAAGAGGGCAGTGAATTGGAGCTAGTACCTGAGCAATGCAAAATGATGCAAAAAGTACAGAAAAATGAATTAAAATGTTCATAACATAAATTTGAGAAAGTAAAAGTAAAAAAGTAAACAAAATTCAAAAAATACAATAAAAATAAAACAGCCTGTGTAGTTAAACATCACCTCTGGTATGTGGTTGATCAATATAGGCAGTGGGCATGGAGGCAAGGAGATGATAAAGAGAAGGAAAAGTACTGCCAGGGTATTATCTCAAATTGCATTGTGCCTAGTTTGTATTGGTAGGCAAGTTTCCATCTTCTAAGTTCAGAGGAGCTGCTGTTGTTTGGGAGGATTCTGATAGCACGGGCCATGAAACAAGAACTAAAATTATTAGCGTCATGGGAGATGGCATGTATAGCTACTGGATGCTTTCAATTCCGAGTGAAAACCGTCTGATGGTGGCCATTCATTCTAATGGCTAACAGATTGGTAGTCAAACCTATATAAGAAGCCAGGCAGTGTTTCAGGTTAGCTGGTATATTACGTAGGAGGTTTCACAGGTGGCGTGTACTATGATAGGAAAGCTCTCACCAGTGATAGGGCTGGTGAAAGTGGTGGAGGCATGGTGAATGTCGCACATCTTACAGAAGGGTCTTTTGCATGGGGGCCGTCTTATAGGATGAGGAAGACTGTGTTTGTGGACAAGTAGCTGGCTGAGGTTGGGAGGCCTGCTGAAACAAGTTCTGGGAAGGCCATGGAGGCATTTTGGAAGAATGGATCTCATTTCTGGGCAGTTTAGTAGGTAATCATAACCTGGATACCAATGCTTGTGAGATATTGTTTGAATACTCCATAAGCGATTTCTGGCTGGAACATATGTGATTGCCTCGAATGCCAAGACTGTAGGGGAGGGAACATTTGGTGTGATATGGATGACAATGTCAAAATGGAGGTACTGCTGTGAGTTGGTGGGTTTGGTGTGGACTGAAGAGCTGAGGTGGTCATTGGAAAGAGACAGGTCGACATCCAAGAATGTGGCCTGGGTGTGGGAGTAGGTACATGTGAAGTTCAGCGAGTTATTTAGATTTTCCAAAAAATTAAAAACAGTGTTTTCTCCATGTGTCCAGATCATAAAAAAATCATCTATGAACAACAGCCAAAACATCCAGTAGCTATCCATGCCATCTTCCATGACACTAATAATTTTAATTCTTGTTTCATGGTCCGTGCTAACAGAGTCCTCCCAAAAAACAGCAGCTCCTCTGAACTAAGAAGGTGGAAACTTGCCTACCAATACAAACTAGGCACAAGGCAACCTCCCGGTCTCAATTTGAGATAGTACCCAATCAGTAATTCTCCTTCCTTTTTCCTCTCCTTGCCTCCATGCCCACTGTCTATATTGAACCACCACATACCAGAGGTGATGTTTAACTATATAGACTCTTTTATTTTTATTATTATTGTATTTTTTAGAAAGGATGGGGGGCAAGGAATGGGAAGGAATTCAGCCATGGCCTTTTGAAGGAAGCATCCCAGCATTCAGCTGGAGTGATTTGGGGAAACCATGGAAAACCCAAATCTGGATGCCACGACAGGGATTCGAACCGCTGTCCTCCTGAATGCGGTGGCAGCACGCTAACCGTTACACTAACATGCTCAGTTTTTTTTTTTTTTCGATTTTATTTACTTTTATTTTATGAAAATTTTAATGTATTTTTCTGCACTTTTTGCACCATCATGAATTGCTCAGTTACTAGCTCCAATTCACTGTCCCCTTCTCCCTATATTCTGTTTGAATTTACCCCCACCATGTTCCTGACTAACAGTCATTTTGTGAGACAGTCTCCCACACCACCCTCCCTACATAATGATATACTGTTGATGAAGGGCCAAGTCCCAAAATATTCATTGTTTTTCCTGTTCTTGTGCATTTTTATTCGTTCACCCCATGAAACCATCATCTAAGGTAATTGGGGTTCATTTCGCTATCCTTTATATATACAATGAAAATAATGAGAAGGAAAATGCTTTAGAGATGTGAAAATAAATCCAACATTTAGATGAAGGTGACTAGGCATCAACGATCACAAGATATGGACATGTGTACGTGCAATACCAACAACCACCAGTAAATGGCTAACCAAGGGAACAGCATTAGTGTTCTATTTGAACTGGGTGAGAAAATACTGAACCAATATTTACAGGGAAATATTATGGCTTGAAATGGGGTAAAATAAATATGAATGTAAAATATTATGTTTATAAATTATATATTATATGTACTGGTATGTGAAAAATAATAACTGTTGGGTCTACCAGGTAAAATAAACCTAATGCTACAATAGTAAACGTGGCCAGGCAATGACAAAATTGTATAAACCCTTATGAATAGACCCAGCACTTATTACCATTTTCACATTTGAAAAACAAATAATTTATGAAGCTAATATTTCTCGGTCATACTTATTTCACATTAGGCTAATTACTTTTGCATTATGTTCCCACCTACAGAGATAATATTTCCCCTTAAATATCGATTCAGTATTTTCTTGCTTCGCTCCAATACAATCCATGCTTTGTAACCTCATTCCCCTAATTACAATGGGTACTGTTGTGAAATAGTGCCCTTGTTTGGAATTATAATATAGAGAGCGAAGGATATGAGAAACCTTATCATCACCAAATACCTTGCAATTCAGACACAGTTCAAATTTCTACAAAGGAAACTCAGATAGTCGCCATCCCTGTGCTCAGGGAAAATGTTTCACAACATTATCAAACAAAATTCTTCAATGAGAGGTACACAACTAACTGAAAATCCAAAAGCTATTGCCCACTCTTTGAACCATAAAGTTTATTGCATGAAACTTGTGATGTCCAGTATAAAAACTGTATTTACACTCCAAATAAACTGGGTAATCAGACTTGGTTTCAAATTTGCAGCTTCAAAAAAAAAATTAAACAGCGCAATAACTTCACTCATACTGTGAAACAACATTCACTCTCTTGCAACAGGCTTTGCCTGCCATCGTAATTTCTAGTTCACAAACCATCATCAAATCACATCAGATCTTTGAAGGAAAACCTATTTTCAGCTCCATCACAACTGGTTCCGATTACACCCCATCTATACGAGAAAGAACCATTTCCCTAACCCAACATCTTGAATATTCTTGTAATACTTAAGAAACAAGCATGAACGGCACCTCGTCTGCTCAAACCTGCGAATCACAATCGTCCTTTAAGTCACGTGATCTCTTTTGTCCTATCCTAGGTCTTAGCCCATCACTACACCAGTCATGCCACTGTTCAGGACTATCTTAAATCTATTTACTTTATCACTCTTATTGTTTCTTTATTCTTTATTAGTTCTGTAATAATCTGTCATGACCACTAACTGGATCAAAACACTTTTCCTCTGAAGCTTATTCAGCCAGAGTTTCAGCCTTTGCTTTAAAGTTAAACACTTAAATATTGTGTTTTAAGTGTTCATATTTCGTTCTCCAATGCCTGGCTGCATTCATTGGGTTTATTTCACTTATTGTTCTGTGTCTATATTATTTACAAATGGATCCAATTGTATAACGCAAAGCTCGTAATTAAGTATTTGTCTAGCGTTTCTACTAGGTAGTTAGGACCATGTATTGTAAGCTTCTAGAGCAATTTGGGGGGGGGGGATGGGGGGGGAGTTGTTACATGTTTTGGCATCTGTCTGTGATTTGTGCAACTATATTTTCTATGGTATGTGTATTTTTGTTGTTGAATGTGTAGTTTAAGAGGTGGAGATTGCAGAACATTCCAGCATTCCCCTTGGTGACTGTGGAAAAGTGCCTAAAAATTGCAATCAGAATTGCTGGTATGCAGAAGTTTGGAGGTAAAATGGGACCAAGTACTATTGTACCTCCATGATCCAGTGTAATTAATATTTAATTAAAATTGCAATGGAGTGAAATTTCCCTACATACCCCCCCCCCCCCCTTTTCAGTTCCTGCACCCACCTACATTTGCCTTCTACAAATTTTAACATTAAATCCTTTCACGATTTTTGGTAAATTATTCATCATATCTCATGGTAACTTATTCCAATCCCTGACACACATACCTAAAAAAGAGAATCTTCCTACACCCTTGTGCCTGAAATTGAGTGCCAGCATGTAGTCATGGTCAACTCTTCCTTTCCATGCATTACTTTTAATTCTTACACCAATATCTTTCAATAACTCATCAACAATATATACCTTGTATCCTCCTCCTGTTTTCCGATGAATCTCATTTCTGATCTTGTATCATATCTGTTACTGACTGCATTCTGTGATACTTTCCAGAAACAAATCTAGCAGCCCTTTTTTGCACCCTCTCCAATTCCTGTATTTGATACTCAAAATGTGGATCCCAGAATACACTACCATATTCAAGAAATGGTCTGACCAAAGTTTTGAAACCCAATTCCTTTAATTCTCATGTACACCCCCTCATCACTCTTTGCAACAAGTGCAGAATTTTGAAACCTATTCCTACTACCTGTCCAATATGTCCTGCCCAGTTAAGCTTGTTACCAAATGTAATGCCAAGTTATTTATATTTCAAGTCTTCAACAAGCAATTCTTTCCTCACCTTATAACCACAATCAACCTTTAGTTTTTTACTTGTGTATCTAATAAGCTGACTCTTCTTTGCATTTATTTTCATCGTATGTTTACCAACCCAACTAGATATCCTGTTGCCCCATAAAACATGCTGTTTACTTGCTTACACATTTTTAACATTTCTGAACTACTTCCTTAGGATTGTTGTGCAGTGTAACTGTTATGTTACACCATCATTTACAATTGTATGTGTATATTAGGAGGTTGGCTGCAGCAACAAAAAATAATACACAACACAAAAAAAACAACATCACATCAGTTTTCCCTGCTCATTTGTTACTGAGTATATATGGTACACATATAGGATATGGAAATGAACTGCCATTTATCTTAGATGATGGCTGTTGGGCACAAACACATAAAACAGACAAAAAAACAAATAATGTTGGAAATATTGTAAAGTATAGAACATTGTAATGGATGGGTGATGGGGAAGAAAGTCTCCCACAACACCGATCCTCCATAATGTGCTCTAGTTGACAAAGGGCTAAAACCAAAAAATTTCAGTACCATTTGAATTATTTTCTGTTTTATGTTTTCGTGCCTCACAACCATCATCTAAGGTAAATAGGGGTTCATTTCCCTATCCTAATTTGTAATTACTTTTCACTACTTAAGACCTACAATTTCTGTACATAAATTACATTTTTAATTATTTTCCCCCCATTTTTTTATTTAATTTATTTTGATTTATTTCCTTCCCATGATTAACATTTCCACTTATATTGTTCTTGCTCCCCCACCATCTTCACTCCAATTATAATAGTCCAAACCACCATTCGTGGCTGCGTTAACCATGGGTGCCTATGTGAGCTCAGTCACACGTTTCTTATTTCCTAAAGCATGGCATATTGTATTTTTTGTCACCACTGCCCTCTTCCTGCAACATAGTAAGTCATGGCTGATTACATCTTTCATTTCTATTTCAATATAGGCTCACATTATTACTTTTTATATATATTTCCAAAAAACAAGAAAGGATGGGCCAATAATCCATCACTTACCACAAAAGTATGTAGGAGGGACAGGATGAACATGAGAACACAAAAATAAGTGCATTTTCATGTTTGTACCGACCCTTCTGTCTTCATCTGTGATAAGATATCCTTCCTCGTTTTCATTGCTTAACAGAAGTTTTAATGTCACCGGAATTATATAGGTATTCATAAACGCCAGACTTGCTTTTTAAATCTAGGACCATAATAATGAAACTGAAAGAATGATATAAAGTACAGTAGAAGTCCAATTATCTGAATCAATTGAAACTGGACTCCATTCAGATAATAAAAAATTCTGATAATTGAATTTTTTCCGAAAAATTGTCTATTTTAATTAATTACTGTATGTATGTTCAAAATGGGAGAAAAAACAATTTTTAAAGAAAAAGAGCTTTTAATTAATTAAATGAGTAGGCAACACTTTTGCAAGTTAAGCATACTTACAAGTACTGTACAGTATGTATATATCATAATGTAAATAAAATTCATTGCATGTGTGATATCTCAGTCAAAGTAAGCTGTTTGACTGTAGAATCTGCTTGACAGTGAGAAGTTGCATGTGGTCACTCTCGGACTGACACTCCATCTACTTCAATGCAGTTTCAAGGCCGGCAAATGCTTGACTAGCTGATGGTCCCATATCTGCTTGAACTTCGACATTAAGGTCATCTTGTTCCTCGACACTTTCTTCTCTCACACCTTCAATCATTATTTAGAATTTCATACCCAGGTTCTGACGAATCACACACCATCTACTCTCACATATCTTCAGCACAAACTTCTGAACATCCAGAAATTTTCAAAAGAATGTTTCTGAATTCCTCAAGTGACACATTATCCCCAGGGTCTCCTGCCTCTTCTCTTTCCTTTTCCTGAGCTTCTATTTCTCTCCTTTTCCTTCTCTTCTTTAGTTGGTTTGCCTTTTAACTTGTTCCACGTGCATCTTAATGTGACTGCCTTAACCAAGCTCCAAGCTTTCACCACCATGTATGTGTAATCTTCCAAATTTATTTTTTTGTGGTTAGCCAACACACCTTCATCTTTGCTCTCCAACAATAGTTTCCTGAAATGTTGCTTTCTGTAATGGCATTTCATGGTTTCGATAATAGACTGATCCATTGGTTGCAACAAGCTTGGCAGTTAAAAAGATTGTTTTCAAGTGGTAATTCCCTTTTTCCAATAATTATTCGGTGGGATGAATTAAAAAAGTGATTCGGATATTCAGTGATTTGGATAGTTGGAGTTTGGATAATTGGAGTTCTACTGTATTACAAGACAGCTTACCACATCTGACAGCTAAAGGGTAGAGCTGACCCTGGCATCCATGTCAAATGTTACCATGCAAATTTATATGTCAATATCCACTGGGTGACCACCGTATTAAGACTTACTGTGTGTCTCACACTCTTCACCATACAATTAAGGGATCACCTGTAATATCTTTTTTTTTTTTTTTTTTTTTTTTTTTTTTTTTTTTTTTTTTTTTTTTTTTTTTTTTGGGTTAGGCATTTAGCAGTGTGTAAGATCATCTGTGTTCTAATGTTACTTTTGATATTTTTAGTATATTAGAAGAAAATCTCATTTCGGATTTGAAAATCTTTATGATGATTGAAAACTCCAAAATCTGGTAAAATGAAGTTAGGCCTGTCATCAAAAATATTACCTCAGCTGTTTAAGATTTTAAAAATATTTTATGACATCAAAAAGCATTAAAAAACCTCCTGGTACACAATGGTACTGGATCAAAAAATGGCAGCTAAAGTTTTTTTAAAAAAATTATCAGAGAATAATTTAAATACGTGATATGATAAAGGACCTTGGTTGGTAGTAATCAGAAGAATGGGAAAAGAGTACTGGATGTAATTTAGGCATATATTGGTAATGAGGCTTGGATGGATATTTGCAGAGGAAATAGAAGTAGTACGTGGAAAGGAATAGATGACCATGATCACGAGCTGGCACTTAATTCCAGAGTAAGGATGTGAGAAAATTTTGTCAGGGATTCGAACAAATTACCAATGTAAATGCTTGAATGATTAACCTGAAATGTTTAATGATTTAAATTTGGAAAATGTGAAGAAGGTGGATAAACAAATTGTACTCAGAGAATTAAAAAAATTTTTATATATGTTATGAAAAAATATGTAAGTAGATGAATTTCCACTAGTGCACATTCTTCATCAGAATTAAATTAAATATAATTCAACCACCTTTTCAGATATTACACATATTTACTACCTTAGATTCATTATAGAATAAAGCATGATTATTAGCTGAAATATAACAATGAATATTAACTGCATTCATGCATTTTATTTGGTCCCACATATCACTGACACACAATAATTTGTATTATGACTTACTTACTGCAAAACGTTTTACCCATGTAGTAAGAGTTAAAAAGCATTTTAATGTCGGTAATCATGAAACACACATTACTACCATAGTAACCAAATACATCAAGAAACAGAAAATTTAAAGACAGAATACAAGAAGAAATTAAATATAAAACATGGCCATACAATTCTAGTGGCAAAAGAACCCTTGTTGTACATAAACATCAACAATTTAGAAGCATCAAAAGTAACAGTAAATATGTAATGCATTTTTAATGGATGATACTCAAGATGAAGCATAAATATAGGTAAGCTACTTTTAATTTAAAAATTTACTCTGATAAAGAGTATACAGCATTATACCCGATCATTAGTGATAGTTTAAATACTTTGATTTCCTCAAGAAGTTATATCAATAAGAAGGAAATAAACTATGTATGTTGTATTCTACAAGATATAGTTTCTAAAACTGGAAAAAATTATCTAGTCTTCTGCATGAATATACAGAGGTTACTGAAATATGCAGTTTGTTATTGGACAGAACAACATTAAATTGTCCTGCTGAGAGTAATCTACGATTTAGAACAATGGTGTTTTTTCATAGATTACATCTTTGTTAGAATGCTTGTAAATTTAGAAAGGTATATTTTAATATTTAATATATGTTGTATGAAATCAATATTCTTATTTTTGGTTAGTTAAAAGTAGACATGTGTATGCTTACTGTGTTTTAAAACATAAAATAAATCATGTTATGTTAAAAATCGTAGCTAATATATAATTCAAATTAATATATACAAATGGCTGATGAATGGTTACGGGTAAGAAAATGCTAATTTTAAACTTAGAAGAAATAGATTTTGAGTTCACAAGTAAGAAAAATCAGTGAGTGACAGTTTTGATACAGAGAATTATAAAGTTGTTTCCTTCAAACACTGATATTTAATGAAAACATTGATATTCACATTTTGTGGACAAGTGCACCATCTCTTTCCAAAACCATCAACATTTTTCTGTTTATCATAATTCTCTCATTCCTTCTCATAAGCTGCTACTTATTTCAACTATTTTATGGGGCATTTCCAATGGAAAAATTTGGTATTATGTATTTCTTAGAAATAATGATTCAACTATTTGTTAAGGAACATACTTTCTATGCATACACAAATTTTAATCCATGCGAACATTTAAATGACACTCATAGTACTGATAAAGATTCACTTCAGTCGACCATTAATACGAGCTAACACTGGCTAGATTGACAGAGCTATGACAGTGTAACATCCATTAAACACTCAGACTATAAAAATGTATGAAAGCTATATGACAGAAATTCTACTAAGATCACGGCATTTGTCCAGCATTTTTCTCAAGTTTATTTAAAACAAAGCAATTAATTTATATCGTATATAGATCTAAATCTAATGCTTGGGGGGAAAAATTAATTTGGTTTGAAGGAAAATGATGCGATGTGGAATTAAACATGAGAAGCTTGGTGGAACCATTTCTGTTTTAAGTTACAGGAACATGATGCACTACAAACTATTCAAGAATTTTAACATCCTGATATGATAACATATTAATGATTTAAATTATTAATTGAAAGAAATGCCTTAAAAAGTACATAGCAACTTAGAAAATGTGTTGCTTTTAATACAATACAGTGTGAAAATCAATAAGCATTCAATTACATGATTGAATGCTCAAGAAATTGAATCACTTATATACCTCATATTTAGATTGTTTTTAATTTCTTCATAAACAGTTTTGTTTGCACCTATAAATATTTATATATGGAAAAAGAAATGTTACCATAAATTCTATCAAACAATGAATGCAAGTTGTGACGTGAATAAGACTCCTGTTTAATGTGACATATACCTGTGAATTATGACATCATTGGATAAGCGTACATGTCTTCTGAGGAGATTTATGTGACGTATATTAACTAAATTAGAAGGATATAAGATGAGACATCACTTACGATTGTTGAACTGTTTGCTATAATAACCTAATACTTTTGTGATTTAACTGGTCATCTACTTCAAATTTGGAGTGTAGACAACATTAATGTTTTCTGCCAAACTTAGTGGCAATGTAATTACAGTGGTATTTAAATCTTAAGGTCTGGAGTATATTCACTATACAACTTTGACAAACTATCATTTTGCAATATGAATGTATTTGTGCATGAATACTGATTTTATATTTGAGAATAAATCCTGGATGTTTTGCAAGTTAATCTTTATTAATTTTTTTAAACCTTAAAACAGAAGAAAATTAGACAACGATTCATTAATAAAACCTATGTAATTAAATTTCTCTCAAATATTTTTATTTCATTCCATTAAATATGTGGAAAAAGATGTGTGCACTAAGCACTCAGTGTAACTGCTGATAATATAGACAGCAACATAAAAATCTTAAAACCATTATATATGTTGATATGAATGTAGGAACCATGGAGTCAATGATAAGAGAGTACATACTTGCTCTCCCCACCATCTGCACAGCTCGAACTCCTTTCCGGAATGTGGCCACTGTCCAGCATGACAAGAGTGAGACAGAGACATACAGTCATTACTGCAGCAACCACAATGACAACTACTGACGCTTCTCTGCTGTTGTGTTGTTTACAAATGAGTTTACTTACGTGAAAAATTAAGTACATAATTTCACCAAATTTGTATTTTTGGATAATTTCTTATCCAGCTAAATTAAATTGATATAGTTAAAGCTGTATGTGCAGAGGATAAACAGTACATATGTTTAACATGGATGTGAAAGGGTTGACTACTGTAACAGCAGTAGCTGTAGCAAATTACATACCAAAAGCAACCAACAACCAAATTTTATCAAATATTAGGCACACAAAATAAGTAAAATGTGCAATGATTCTGCAAACTGTTGATCAAAAGCTCAAGAAAAAAATCGGAAGTTAAATAAACATTTACTTAAGGAAGGGTATTAAAATTATACTCGTGTGAATACAAGAATGTTATTAAGGCAATGGTGTTGTTCAAAAAATGTATGGCATAACAAAATGTCATCCCATTAATTACAGCACCCTACTACTAACAGAATAAATCAATGGGTCAAAACTCATATATAATATACACTGCTTTAAATAACATATTTGTATGTATTCTGTATTAATTATCATTTTACAAGTGCTCCAGGTAAACACAGAAGACTAATACTTTTTTTTTTACAAAATTCAATGTAATAAACACAAAACTTTTTTTCGTATAGTTGGAAAATCGAGGGCTTCCTAAGACAGATATAAATTTTAGCTTCAACGGCTACAGCAGGCCAAGTGCCCCTAGGGAACAAAGTCATTCATTACAGCATGAAACATAGCCATATAAAGCTGCATTCCTTCTGCTGGAAGTATTATTCTACCAACCACCTAAAAAAAGAGCAGACAGAAATCTGCAACTATTACAATAGACATTTTACACAACTGATCGTACTGAAACTGATAAATTCACTGTTCCACATGTTGCTGGAATTACAGCAAAACTCGTCTTGATATTCCAAGGAAAATTATTTCCAGAAAACTGTTCCAGGTATAATTAAATTAATCTTTTTAACCATTAATACAGATTTTACCTTCATTTTCACTCCATAAAATCATAAAAGTTATAATAACCATTACACAAATGATACAAAACTGAAAATTGAAAGTAGGGATGGATTATAATCAAGAGATAAAACTTTTAAATTTAGTTTTGAAACGTAAATCAGTAAGCTGCAAAACTTTATTAAATTATTTATGCTCTGCAACTGCTTGTTATACCTAAAATTTAATAAACTATCAGTTTTATATGGCTTGAAGTGTACTATTCATGTATGAGGATTACATTTCACTGCAACTATTATAATTTATGAACGATTGTACTTCATTTTATTTTTTCTAGTAAATTAGATCAGATGTGGTTTTCCCATCATTAACAAAAATAATTTTTTTATTTAATAAACATAAGAAAAATTGTGATGGATTATCTGCTCTGGTGTTATCTTCCCTACTCATCTACTTCTGCAATTGTTTGATGTTTTGTTTACTCTACCATCAAGTTTGTAGTGAGCACAGCTATAAATACAAATTCTTTTTCTTTAATGAAAGAGCTCACATACATTCAAAATTTCTTTGCACACGTATGAAGTAAAAAAAAATTCTAATTGTTCTGATCCAAGCTTTCAAGTTCATAAATAACAGACAGCTATTTATCAAAAATATACATTCAGTGTACATGTTACTTACATTTCCACAAATTCTGGATTCGATTTAAAATTTTCTAGTCAAAGCACTTATATGACAGGAGGATACATAGTATGAAAATTAATAGTGAGATATAATATTGGGTTCAGCATTTATCTAATATTCAACTATTCATTCCTTCCCATGCATGTTCTCATTTGTTAAGAATTCTGTTAATGTAAAACTTGTATTGCAAATATTAAAAAATATTAACATTCATCAAAAAAGTTACACAAATATATGACCAACAAGATTAACAGCCCAAAATACTGCACTGAAATGCATAGCTATCAGCTATGAGAAAAACAACTTGATCTATAGAAAAACTTATCATGGCTATTCTGGCTAATTTTAAACACAGAATATTATTCAGAGAAGTCTTGCTGGATATAAGAGTTTCAGTAAATTGGTGACTAAGAAGGATGATACACAGGTGCAATTACAAGAATACGAGAACTCCATAACAGAAGAGATATTTGAGTCAAGTGTACAATTTGTGTACACTGTGGAGGAAGTGAGAACAATTAAAAGAGATATTAAAAATGGGGAAATAAATTTCTACTCCAGAATAAAAAATAAAGGAAAGAATGGAGTCTATATACCACAATAGGATGTTGAGGAGTCTGAAAAACTTTGTGAAAATAGAGTGATCAAGCACTAATACAGTAAGAAACACATGAAACAACAAAACAAAATTATAAGCAGCAATGTAGATACTAAAGATTCATTCAAAAATAATATTATGGCTGGAAGGGAGAACAAACAATTATTCAACCAGAAGTTTCTATCACTCTGTTGGGAAAGTTCTTCAAACTTTGACCTATGATATGAAATCTAGAATTACCTATTCCTATTACTAAAATTATATAGGTGTTATGTTGCTTTGTACTGTTAAAAAACTAAATTAGGTTGGTTGGTTCGTTCCTCCCAAAGGAGGCATGCTAAGCCATTGTGTTAGAGGTAGGAGAGCTAGTTCCTTTCCTCTGGGAACTACAATTTAACATTGAATTTAAAACACAGAATGGCCTTGGGGAGCTCATGAGATCAAACAAAACCCTTAAAAATAACTGCACCCCTGGGATTTGAACCCAGGAACGAAGTAGAAAAGTTCTGAAAGCAAGTGCCTTAACCACTTCCCCCCCCCCCTTTTCCACTTTTTTTTATCTTTATTGAGAGAATAAATATTACATATTTACATTAATGTATCTTACTTGGTAAACTTGAACATTTGAGTCTTACTGTAGCTCAGGTTCACTGATTCCCGGAACCGTTCAAGCTCTCGGCTCAGTTCCTGTCTTGGCTGCTGGATGAAGCGCATATCTGCTGAACATTGCCTGCTGTAGCCCAGCGTACATTCTAACACTTTTTTATTTTACAAGAAGATTTTTTTAAATCAAGTTTGCTGTCAATATGGCATTATTACCTGCAGGAATCTAGCGAAATTGTCCTTATACATGTTTAGTCTCAGTGTTCTATTATGTTCTACTATTAGGTAATGCCAGTAGTCTTCCAGTTTTGCCCTTCCTCGATTTGTTACAATGTAATAAGTATAATTTCCTATAAGCCAAACATGGGCGTTTCTTTTACTTGGTGGAAATTGCCTCTGATCTGGTATCAAGATGCTATCAGGTGTGTGCATGTTTGGCGCTGATCTGTTTATTAAAGGTAGCTTTTCCCTCGTCCAATTCCAAATTTTTGGTTCTCCACAGCACAGAAGTCGATGTTCTATCGTATCCTGTAAGTTACATTTTACGCACAGCGGTGAGGCACAGCTTGCTGTTTGTGTTTATTGCTCTATTTACTACTCTGTACCATACTGCCCGAACATTTGAGCACAGTAATTTGTTCTGTACGTTCTGAGCTATGACTGCTCTTTCTACTGTTATGCCCATATATTTCAGGGAAGAAACCATATGAATAACTGAACTGTTTAGTATGTACTCCAGAACAAATGGATTCCTGTTGTTAGTTATGCACATTGCCTTGCACTTTTTGCAATGCAGTGTAAGTTGCCACTTATCACACCACATCAGACTGAATTTCTAAGCAATTATCAGAATTTCTTATTTCCCTATAAATCAGGGATGGGCATACAGCAGCCCTTGGGCCACATGCGGCCTTCTCAACATTTTTTTTTGTGGCCCGCTAGCCGTTGAAACAGTCAGAAAAACCCTGAAAATGTTTCTATAAGATTAATGATCATCTTCAGTGTTTCGAGAATGAGTTCACAAGAAGATTTAAGAAAATTGAGCCTAAATTTAGTTTGCTTTCTTATCCCATCACTGCTGATATTGACGCAGCACCTGAGAATCTGCAGCTTGAACTTACTGACATGCTGTAAGATCATGCTGAGAGATTATTTGACTTTTAGAAATTTTTGCCTGCTGAAAAATTTTCATGTATGAATTAATTTGCTGGGAAGCTGTTTTCTATGTTTGGCCCTACATATATTTGTGAACAAGCTTTTTTTGCTTGAAGATCAACATGAGTAAATACTGATGCTCTGTGAAAGATATTACTTGCAAGCTGTGATTAGAATCTCAACAAGCAATTGTGGTATAACAGGCTACTATAATAATTACTCTGTGAAATTGGTAGCCAAGGTAACGTTTATAAAAAAATGAGAAGAAGATAGATCAAGACTAGACAAGCTTGGTGAAGACCATGTCGTGTTCGCTTTGAATTTTAAGTTGCTGTGGAAAACAGCCTGTACATATTCAGATGATTAAGGATGTTATAACATTATAATAAAAAAGGGAATTAAATCATATAAGTTCATTATTTTTTTGGCGAAGCTGGATGATGTGGAATGGAAATTGTGTTTCTTATTTTCTCATAGACAAGGAAATACAACTTTAGAAGAAACTACAATAAATAATTAAGCAGATATTTTCACTACGACGACAAGTTAAAATAAATAAAAAATACGAGACAATCTCACTCTAAATAAATTTATTAAAACTGACAGTATTTAATTTACATTACCTTTATTGATTTTTATGGGAATAATTTTCAACTTTTCTGAAATGCAAAGTTAACCAATGAACGCAATCATTTTAAAAGGCGTGGCCCTCTACTTACTTCTCCCAGAAAATGGCCCCTGAGCTAAAACATTTGCCCACCCCTGCTACAGATGATTGCATAATCAGGGAACAATCTTTTAAAATGCTTATAAACATTAGAAAAGAAGTAATCATATTACTCTTCCTTATACTGGAACATCAACTGCCACATCTTGAATTTGGAGACACTGCTGCCAAAAAGAAAGAGACTGATAGCATGAACTAAGATGAGAAGCCATCACATGGCCAAAATGAAAGGTGAATGCAATTTGTATCTGATCAGTCAAGATATTTAACAGCACACTATTGGCTGGGTGTACGTAAGAAGCTTGACATTTGTTGCAGGTAATGACCCAATGGTTGTAACAGGTCTATTGCCCTACAGACTTTTTATGATCGTGAAGGGGTCGACTTTTAATGCTTAGGAACCTTAGGATTGTCTTTCTGGCTGAGAAGAGTGATATTTGCAAAACAATGAGTAATCTGTTATTGGTTTTGTACTGAAGCTTATTATCAGAGAGGCAAGAGATAGGGCATGAAGAAGATATCTCACTTCAAGCTAGGTTTTCTAATAGAACATGGCTAATTATAGAATGAATATGATGGTACTGGACAATGGAAATACAGTAATATCAATTGGGCTGCTGCTGGTGTAAGGAGGTAGTTGTGATTTTATAGGCTAGGATATGGCATGAAAAAATGCCTGCTTATGGATTTGGGTTAATAACTACATAATATGATTGTTTAGACTTCCTTCGTAATATTCAAGAGATGTGATCAATATTCTGAGGGAGAGTATTTCAGTCAGAACAGATATTTCTGCCACAGATACTGAAGCTGTAAGGAAGAGAAAATCTGGTGGATACTTGCAGTAGATGATAATGAAGAAGTTGAGAAAGTCATCAAAATGTTAAAAATGAGGAAGGTTGCAGGATTAAATGGTATTTTCCCAGAATTCATAAGATATCTCGGCAAGCAGGGATGAACTTGGCTCAAGAACTTCTTCAGCAATATCCTGGACACTGGGATAATCCCCCCCCCCCCGAATTCAAGATGGCACACACCTTGACGATCCTCAAACAAGGCAAACCAGCAGATGATGCTTCATGCTATTGACCTACTGCTCTACTCAGTGTTTGCTATAAGCTTCTAGGATGCCTCATCCTTAACCGAATACAAGCAATAATAAATATCATAACACCAACATATCAGGCAGGTTTCAGGCTAAAACGGAGCTGTTGTGATCAAGTATCAACATCATATATTGAGGCTGGATTTCAGAAGAAGTTAAAAACATCAGTAGCTTTTGTCGATCTAACAGCGGCATATGATACAGTTTGGCTGGATGGACTGCTACTTAAACTTAAAAAACATATACCTTGCACGAAACTAACATCACTCTTGAAGAATATGCTGACCAACCGATATTTTAAGGTCACCGTCGGGCATAAGACAAGTAAGTCATTTACAATAAAAAATGGATTACCTCAAGGGTCAGTACTATTTCCATTGCTCTTCAACTTGTACACCAGTGACATGCCAGAAACAACTGGCAATAAATTCTGCTATGCTGATGACTTAGCTATCGCCGTCCAAACTGCCACATTGGAGGAAGGTGAGAGCATTCTCTCTAATGACTTAGAAACCTTGAATGCATATTATAGGAAGTATGGAGTTTGTCCAAACCCCATGAAAACAGAAGTATGCGCATTCCACTTGAGCAATAGAATAGCACATCAACTGCTCAAAGTGAACTTCTGTCACCAAAGGGTGAAACATAATTTATATCCTAAGTATCCTGGCATCACCCTAGACCGCTCCTTAACATTAAAAAAACACCTCGAAAACACAAGTCAGAAACTGAAAACAAGAAACAACATCATGAAAAAGCTAGCTGGTACTTCGTGGGGAGCTGATGTAGACACATTACGAACAACCGCTCTCACCATGGTTTACCCTGTTGCTGAGTACTGTGCTCCAGTGTGGCAACATAGTGCTTATACTAGAAAAATCGACATCCTCCTGAATGAGTGTTTAAGAGTAATAACTGGCACCCTAAAATCCACCCCAGTCCCCTGGTTATACATAATCAACAAAACCTCCAGAGATAAGACGCCAAGAAGCAATGGCATGTGAGTGGATAAAACTACACTATCCTGATCATCCACAGGAGCTCCCAATCCACTAGGTTCTAAATGACTTACCCCCCACTCGTTTTAAATCCAGAAATCCTTTATGGCAAGATGTATTTGACTTTGATGTCATGGAAAAATGGCAACAAAGCTGGAACTCTGCATCTATAAAACATCCTGATATTAAAGATCCCACAACTGGACTTCCAGGATTCCATCTAAATAGAGACCAGTGGGTCAAACTAAATCGCCTAAGAACAGGCCATACGAAATGCAACGCCATGCTGTATAAGTAGGGTCTTCTGGATTCTCCTGCATGTGACTGCGGTGCTCCTTCCCAGAGTGTGAAGCATATTATCAAAGAATGCCCTCTAAGAAAGTATGATGGACCATTTGTAGATGTTTTTGGAGCTACAAGTTCCTTCATAGAATGGCTGGAAGAACTGGACATCAACTTGTGAACGCTACCAACATTCTTGTCATTGTATATATTTATATGTATTGTATTAGCTGCTTAGCCATATGACAAATAAATAAATAAATAATGAGGATTGTCCTGCTGATGGATGACTGGTGGTCTTATGCAGAATAAAGTGCTGAATGACCATTAGAGAGTTATATATCAACATCTATGAAGGCCTGGTAAAAATGAGGTCAAATGTAGAAAAATTTATGGCTGTCAAGTAAGTAAGCAAGCTTCCCCCCTTTGTAAAAAATATTTCAAGCACTAAATACCGTATTTCTTCTATAAAAGGAGGTCATATTTAATAAGAAAAGAGAATGCAACTTAGATTACCATATCACCTGTTCTATGATCCAAAAATAATATTTCACTACGCTTAATAAATTTGTAAATTCATCTCAACCTTCCTAAGTTTTAATGTGTGGAAAAGCATAATGAAAGTTTAGTGCATAATATGGGCATGTATACAGAAACAAAACAAACAAAAAAACATGTTAAAGAATTTGGTGAAAACAGGAGACCTGAAAATAATTTTGCTTTGCATCAGGTTTTTGGATAGAAATAAATATATCATTTCCAAGAGGAAATAACTTTGATACACTGTCTCTAAGGAGTTGCTCACCTTTTAGTCCATAACAGTACAAAACGTACAAAAACTTCTTCGATCTTGTCAGTTTTTCAATTCCTATAATTTGTCATTAAATCAAAAGGAAATTAAAAATTCTGACTGGGATAATGACATGCATTCCTTGTAAAAAGTTTTAATCGCACTTTATTTTTAAAATCCATGAAAACTTTGATATATCTTAGTTGATTTCTCAATCACATACACTCTAGAGTACAACATTACATTCACCGGCTTTTTTTACTTTGAATACTCATGAAGCGATAGAATGATGGAACAGTTTTCTGGAATTAAAAAGAGTCATAAACATATTTTCTCATATTTTGATTATTTCTTATCCCTCATTGTTCGTGATTCAAAACTGAAAAAGATTACATATAGTAACTAACACAAAGCTATATTACGGTAGTCAGTCTGCATCAAGTAAATCCAAACACAGCACAATAGCATTAGCCATTCTTTCTTATTTAGAAGAATGTGTTCTTTTGAGTGAATACTTTGAAAGTGTTAATTATTCCAGTTTTTGCCTTTGTGCCATTAAGCAGAGAATTTGTCACAATCAGTTAATAATTTGGCATAGCACTTATTTACCTTTACCAGTATATAGTTCTTATGTAAGAACGTATGGCAAAATGGAGTTATCTTTGGCTGAGGTACAAATAAGATTCAGAAATCAATAGATCAACCAGTACCAACTATTAATTTTGATCCAGGGGAAGTAAATAACTTCAATTTTCATGTTTACTCAATGATAGTATTTTATATATTTTTTCGTTTCCTTTGTTTTAGCCTTCAGTTTGATTAGAAGAATATAAAAATGTCAGCATTTGACAATTTTTTCCTTGTATTAAACATTTGTTACTTCTTTGAAAACTAATATATTCAGAAAGAAAATAACTATTAACATTAAGGAAGGATACGGAGAGTAAACTCAACACTTACCATAGATGAATGCGGGGGGTAGCAATAAATGCAAAATAAGGCACTCACATATTACACTATTAGTAGTAACTATAATCATGTGTGTGTAGGTTAGATACATAGATAAAGAATAAGATGTGCTCACACCAAAGTTCACCACTTGTTTAATTTAGGCATGGCAGTAAGGTGCAGGAAGGGAGTGGAAAATACTGAGTTGACTGAATTGAAGAATATTGTGAAATATTATCAGTGGGTATTGTAAATATAGAAAATTCAAATAAAAGAACGTATGAAAGGAGAATAAAAATATGTACAAAAATAAAGGGATGATAATGTAAATTTTAAATTTATGTGTGAATAAATATTACTAAGTGATCGGTCAAATGCAAAGTTCTTACTGGAGGTGGAAAGCAGATGCATGCCTGATATTAAGTATATGTTGGTAATCTAGTTTCTAATTGCAGAGTTTACTAAGGGTCTGTTTCTGGGGAAGATATGGACAGTCCTCACTGTCAAAAAGTTCTTTATGATACCAAAACAGTGGGAACTGGCATAGGCTATCACTGGATGGTTTGGATGCTGTTGTAAACTGTTTGCCTGTGCTCATTTTCTCATTCTTTCTGATCAAGAGGTGGTTCGTGGAACAGTGGAGGCAGATGAGTTGGTAAATGAGGCTGTTGCAATATATGTGGCATGACCAATGATGAGAAAAGTTTCTTATACTGGTAGTGCTGCCAGATTCTTATTGTAACCCCACAACCGCTCCTGAACTCTGCTGATTGGAAATGACATCCCAAAAAATCCTTGACACCAGGCATTCCGTTCGCGTTGACTTCCAGCAAAACCCCTCCAGTAGACCCACCACTTGTTGGTATTTATTGACATATAACTTGCAGCTAAACCATTCCTAATAATTGAGTCATGTCTGTTCAGTTTTTTGCATATGAGAAGTGGAAATAGATGATAGTATCGTCAGAAGAAATAATTTTCACAATTCTATTGAGAAGCCTATTTTTTTTTTTTTTAAAAAATATGCTTGTGAATGGAGTTTATACCAGCATGTCAATGAGATGAAGTCTTCACAGGTTTGCAACCAGATGATGTTACAAAAATATAATATTTTGATCACATGCTCTGTTGTCTTCATCAAACCCATGAAGACCGCATCTCATAAAAATTTATGTTGGCCAAATGACAAAATACTTAACTTTTCACTATCAACAATAGCTTTAATGTTTTGTGGGATCAATACGCCATTGATTAAGATATGTAGTGAACAGTTTGTGATTACTTTCATCTTAATTATTTTTCACAATTTCAAATATTTCTGTTATTCCATTATTTTCATTAACAAAAAATTTAACTAACTTGAATTTTTTTATACATGTAATGGACTATATAAAACTGAACCTTAAGTCCATTACTGGTATTTTTCCTGGTATCCATATAATTTAGGGGAATCCATGAAGACAAGTAGAAACACTAAATATGTTTAATATGTGTCTAAATACTTAACTGACAGGCAATTCCATGACAACTAATTGAATGAAAATATTTAAACATATGCAATGATTTTTTTTTTTTTTTTGATGACAGTCTTTTTACTTCTCAATAATATTCTATACAATACTGACCAGTGCAAAGTCATTACAGTCTCTGGTATCCAATAAATACTAGCTCATTACTATTTAATTTAATGTAATTGCACTGGAGCACAAACTCCAGTGGCAATTTCCCTACATACCCATTTTCCCCACTTTCCTATATCCAATTACTTTTACCCTCAACTAATTTTAACTTTAAATTGTTTCAACATTTTGGTAAATTATTTATCATTACTCTTGGTAACTTATTCCAATCCCTGATCCCCCTCGCCTACAAAAATCTTCCCCCATCTTTGCACCTGAAATTGAGATCCAATTTATGGTCATGGTCATCGCTTCCCTTCCATGTATTACTTTTAATTCTTACACCAATATCTTTCATGCCACATCAGACGTATACGTCTTGTACACTCCCATGACCCTCTTCAACCTCCTCCTGTCTTCCAATAAATCCCATTCCAGTTCTTTTATCATATCGGTTACTGATTGTGTTCTGTGGTAACTTCCAGAGACAACTCTAGCAGCCTTTCTTTGCACCCCCTCCTGCATTTGATACCCAAAATGTGGGTCCCATACTGCACCACCATATTCAAGCAATTATCAATCAAAATTTTGGGTTTAATCCTAGCAACATTTTATGTGCAGTGCAATAGCAGTCAAAAACACTATGTCCTTCTTCTTTATTGGTATTTTTCTGCAATAATTATTATTAATTATTCTGCAGATGGAAATTATGCAATAAAATTAACTATAACTTTTGTGAACATTTTTACCTATATCTCTTTCATTATTTGAGATTCATTACTCAGCACCTCCTGCACTAACTTATCCTGTCTATGTCTTCTTTATACATAATTCATATCTTTCCCACTCCTTTAAGCCTGAAATTAAGCGCTCATTGGTGTTCACGGCCGACTTTTCCCTACTTTTCTATCCTCACCCAATATTCAAACAGACCTCAAAAATATTTAAGTCATACATAAATTATATCCACTCATATCTTGACTTAACAATTAGGTCAGTTACATTCTTCTGCAATGTAATCCAAATAACAACAGCAAATGTCAAACAAAAATTAACTATACACAGAAAGCAGACCCAAACAATAAACATAATAATTGATATATTTTAAACATTCACTCAATAAAAATTAGTCGTGTTTGTTATAGGGGTAAAGAGAATTATGGTAGGTGATGGAATTCTTAATATATACTATAGAACCAAGTGATTATTATAGATAATGTGGTATAAAAAAAGGTGGAATATAATACCCAATTGATAAGAGTTTTTAGACTTTTCCCATTATTATACTCATAAATGATTCTATTGTTGGTTTATGTTCAGAAGTAAGATTGTTTGCATAATGTTGTATAACATGTTTACAACAAGAGATGATGCAACTGTATAGGATATCTGGTTAGTTTGGTCAACATGGCAGGAGATAACTGTAAAAAAGACCAGCTTATGATGTATACTGATAGGAAAATACAGGATTTGCACAGTTATTTAGTTAAGGAATTATTGCTTTCAGAATGCAAAATACTTTATTTTATAATAAACTTAGTTGTACAGCACACAGTGGGAAAATGGTGTACAGATATTTCAAAATCCTGCATCTGCAGGGTGGGGTGACGAAGGGATGTACTATGGAATTGAGGCAACTAATACATGGAATTTTAGGCATTACTTTGCTTAGTTGCATTGGGAATGTATGGAACCAGCATTGGGAGTATCATATCCTATTGTTGGAAGGTACAAGGTTTGTTCAAAAAGTAAGGTGACTTTTTGTTTTTATCAAAAAACATTTATTTATTCACCAATATTTATGTTGTCCCCTTCAAAGCAATCCTCCTCAGATATAATACAATTGTGCCAACATTTTTCCAATCCTCGAAGCACTTCCGATATGCATTTTTTGGTATACCCCTGATCTCTTTCAGCGATGCAGTCTGTATCTCCTCAATTGTTGCAAATCTTCATCCTTTCATTGGGCTCTTAAGTTTTGGGAACAGGAAAAAGTCATAGGGTACCAAATCCAGTGAATATGGTGGCTGAGTCATGATTGTGGAGTTGTTTTTGCCAAAAAATCACTCACAAGCAACGCTGAGTGAGCACGTGCATTGTCGAGATGCAAAAGCCATGAATTCTTTTCGTACAAATCCGAACATTTTTTCAATATTGCTTCCCGCAAATGGTGCATTAGTTCAAGGTAATACTTCCTATTGACCATACAACCTTGTGGTAAAAACTCCTGGTGCACTATGCTGCGGTAATCGAAGAAAACAGTGAGCAAAACCTTGATACTGAAACTTGGCATGCCCATTTCAGTCTTGGCTCATTGGGGCTCTTCCATTGGGATGTTTGGCCCTTGGTTTCAACATCATAGCCATATACCCATGATGCGTCACCAGTTATGACCCTCTTGAGAAAATCAGGATTATCTTTGATGTCATTCAACAGCTCCTGAGAGATGGTCATGCGATGGTTCATCTGGTAAAATTTCAGCAGTTTCACTGACACACATCTCATTACAAAAAAGTGCATGGAAAGAGCCAGACAAGATGACAATTTCATTAGCAATGTCTCTAATGGTGATTCAACGATTCTCCAACACCATGTTCTTCACTTCTTCAATGTTTTAACCAGTTGTTGACATGCTGGGGTGTCCAGAATGAGGTTCGTCATTGACATCTTCTTGGCCATCTTGGAAGAGCTTGTACCACTTATAAACATTTTTGGGTAGAGACAAGGATAGGTACATGTGAATTTAGATTTTATTTCGCTAGTAATAAATTGCAGACATCACGCCGAGAAACATATTTTTTTATTTTGGGTGAACCGTCCATAGAAGCAGCAGAAGTAATTTTTGGTGGCACCATTTAGCAGCACGCAGTAGTATTCATGGCTAATGGACACTTCTGATTGGTTATGATTCATGGCAGTCAGTAACTTATTAGATGTGTAATTTATGTATTAATCCACATATTGTGGTTATTAAACATTTACTGAGAAATAAAATTGCCTTGGAAACACTCTCCATTTAATGATATATGTAGTAGAAACTATTCTCGGGTCTGTTAATCCGACATCCGTTGATTTAAATTATTCCGTTCTTCTGAATTTTCTCATGTGGCTAAAATGGTTATTAAAATTGTGCATATGAAATATAATATTTAGAAAATATGATTTCATCTATAAGAGTTTGCAAATAAGATGTAATGCAGCCTGGACCTCAGTAACAGCGATAGATACGATTTAAAAATTGGATATCCGCAGTATCAAGTGCTATGGTTACGTTTCACTGTGGTCCAGGCTGCATTACGACCAAATCGCATATTTGTAAAATATGATTTCATCAATAATCGTTTAAGTTTATATTGTAATGCAGCATGGACCACAGTAACAAGGATAGATACAATTTAAAAATTGGATATCCGCAATATCAAGTACTATGGTTACGTTTCACTATGGTCCAGGCTGCATTACGACCGAATCACATATTTTCAAAATATGATTTTATCAGAAATCATTTGAGTTTATGCTGTAATGCAGCCTGAAACATAGTAATAGCGATAGATACGATATGGAAATTGGGTATGCGCAATATCGTGTGTTATCGTGATGTTTCGCTGTGGCCCATGCTGCATTACGACCGAAATGCTAATGATGTCATTCATTATATATTATGAATCGATCTTTACAAGTTAAATGAAATGAATTTCAAAAAGAAATATTTTACACCCAGATAAAACATATGTATTTTAACGTTACATGTAGTAGATTAAACGAAACTTATTCAGCACTAAATGATTCATGTGCGGCGAATAATACACTGACAGTTAACAAGTCACAGTCAATCAGAAGCTTCCATTAGCCATGTATACTACTACGTGCCGCTAAATAGTGCCACCAAAAATTACTTCTGCTGCTTTTGTTTATGGATGGTTCACCCAAAAGAAAAAAATATGTTTCTCGGTGTGATATCTGCTTTCTATTGCTAGCAAATTAAACTCTCAATTCACGTGTACCGCTCCCTGTCTCTACCCACATTTTATTTACTCAAAGTAGATTCACTGTATGCCCCTTTCAACATTTCAAGTGTTTTGTAGCATTAATTCCATTTTTTATTTTTTTTACACAAAATTTGATGCAAACTCTTTGATCCATTTTCTTCAACAGCAGAAAATCGCTTACCACACAAAACACTTCTAACAATTGTGCCTCTCACAATCAATGCAAATAAAGCTGTATGGTTGAAACTGTGAAAATAATGTGTGGAATGAGTGTACCAAAATTAGAAAAACATAACATCGAAAATTTACCGTATGTATCTAGCGAAATTTAAAAAGTCACCTTACTTTTTGAACAAATCTGGTTTGTAAAGAAGGTAATCTAAATTTGTTTATAGAAACTACCAATCACAAAAAGTGCAGTCTCAGGATTCCCTTGAAGACATGTGGGATAGTGGGCGAGACACACATTGCTAATGGAAAAAGTGGTTGGTGGATAAAAGGATAAGTGCAAGAAATAGAAAGTTTAAAATTGTGTGAAGGACTGGGAAAAATTATGGTGGGAGGTGCTGGACATTTTATCATTCTAAGCATAAATTTGCTTAATGTAAAAGTAAATATGCAGGTAAACTGAAAACAAGAATTATAATAAAGAGGTTTTACTTATTGAACAGGCATTAAGAAATCCGAAAAGTAGTCATCCAAAAATTCAAGCATTTTCAAAAAGATAATACTTGGTACTGTTTGCAAGTATGGTATAGGATTAAAACACCTCAAACTCTAAATAAATAAATAAAAAACCTAAGAGCTTTATCAGAGAGAATAATAAATGTTGATTTACTAAGGAAATTTGCCTTTAACAGTATCTTATGGAAACATAGTGTGTAATAGAGTTCTTTCGTTCATCCTAGCCTGCCTACTATTTTCTTGGTTAGTGGTGGGTTTTCCTTCTCTATCCTTTTTTGGTTTCATGTTCCCTAAAACAAATTGATTCTTAAAATTATTATATCATGATGAGTATGAAGACACAATATTCAACACAGATATATTTATTTCAAAACAGAAAATAAATAGAAGCACAGAACCAAGGTACTATAACAGGGAAATCAGCTGGTTAAAGAGGTTGGTAAGAAGAGAACATAACATATTTAAGAGATAGCACGGTAGTAAGGAATTAATAATAGTAAAGAAGGTGGCTAAAGATGGGTTTAGGAAAGATATTGTTGGTGCATGGGGACTAATGACCGATACATCTAGAAATTTCTACAGCTATGTTAGAAAACTGAGAGGATGGGAGTATAATGAGACAGTTATAGACAAGGATGGAGAAAAAGAAGTTATTGAAGATTTGAAAAAAGCAGAGATTTTAAGTAACTGTTTTAGTGAGACTGTAAGGGTCAATGATTCAGGAATGGGAGGGTGTAAAACACAGAATGAGCTTATTAACACAATTAGAAATCCATTCTGAGGATATCAGGAAGGAAGTAAGAAAGCTGAAAAAACATAAAGGAGCTGGTGTAGAAAATATTACTATGGATTTCTTAAAGATAGCAGGATGTGACATTGTTCCCTATCATGAAACATTACTTAAATTGACTCTGGATACTTGCTGCTTACGACAAGACTGAAAATGTTCAATAGTCATACCAGCACATAAAGATGGGGTAGTAAATAGAGTCAAAAATTATAGGGCAGTTAGTATAACTTCAGTGGTAGGTAAATGAATGGAGAGATTGACTTGCAAATATATCTGAGTAGTGTATGTGGTTTTTGAATTCGCAAAGGAAAGGATATTCATGCAAATCTCAGTTAGTAGAATATATGCAAGATATTTTGGATTAAATAGACAAGACCAAACTTAGAGTGTTTCACTAGATGTTCCAAAGGCTATTGACAGAATGAGCAATCAAATGGTGTTCAAAACTATTGGAGTGGATGAGAAAGTGATTAGCTGGGTAGAACAATTCTTAAAAGTTACAATTTTGAGTAGGAAATAAAATATTAAAAGAAGTGGAAATGAAAATGGGAGTGCCACAGGGTAGTTTATGTATTTGGACCATAGCTATTCATTATTCTAATGAATGATCATGTTGATAGTTTATATATAAAATTTATAATTGCAGTGTAAAATGCCTCCCCATTTACTTTTCTGTTTTACAAATTTTAATTTTAAATTCCTTAAGCGTTTTTGGTAAATTATTCATCTCTTGGTCCTAAAAAAAAAAAAAAATATCCCACTCCCATATGCATGAAATCGAGTGCCAACTAGTGTTCATGGTTGCTTTTCCCCTTCCATAAACTGTTCCTAATTGTTTGACCAATATCCCTCCAAGCCGCATCACCAATATATGCCCTGCTCACTCCCAGCACTCTCTTGACACTCCTCCTTTCCTCCAATGACTCCCAATCCAGCTAGTTTATCATATCAGTTACTGACTGAATCCTGTGATAATTTCCACAAACAAATCTCAGTTGTTTGCAAATGACATAATGCTACACAATAGGAATGGGACAGGATTTTGAATAGCTGCAAGATGATCGGGACAGGATGTTTAGCTGTTTTGGTAACACAGGGTGAAGATAAATGCAATGAAGAGTCAGCTTATTAGGTACACAGATAAAATACTAAAGGTCGATTAGATTATAAGGTGGGGAAACAACTGCTTGTTGAAGACTATTTCAAGTAAATGTCAAGAAATGTAAATATCTTGCCCTAGATTTGATATGTAGCTCAACTGAGAAGGACACATTGGACACATAGCAGGAAAAGCTTTCAAAATTCTGAACTTGTTGCAGAGAATGATGAGGGGATGTGCAAGAGACGTAAGGGCTACAAAACTTTGAATAGACCTTTGCTTGAATATGGTGGTGTAGTATGGGAGCCCCATTTAGGTTTTCAAATACAGGAGTTGTTGGGGGTACAAAGAAGGGCTATTAGATTTGTCTTGAGGAAAGTATCACAGAACACAATCAGTAACCAATATCATAAAAGAGTTTGAATGGGAGTCATTGGAAGACAGGAGGAAGGTGAAGAAAGCCATGGGAGTGTACAAGGCGTATATTGGTGATAAAGTATGTCGCAATATTACCTGCATTTGGGTGATGTGTTTTTATGTCTGGTACAGTTTGATTAATTGTGGAGCTTGCAGGTTTGTCTATATTAAGAAATCACTACACGATTCACTCTTGATTTATTCACAACCCACATACCTATTTCCATACCACTACCAACAGTTAATTTAATTACTTGACTGTGGATACGGCAGTTTGTAAATTCTTCTCCTACAATTACATATTTTCACCATGCGTTAGAACAACAATGCGGTACACCCCACACCGACCAACTAATCACAATATATTCTAAGTTCTTCTAGAAACATTTGTCTGAACTGCTTAAGAAACCTATTACTTTGCATTTCCATCACTCCTACGTGCTCAACAACTGTAAGTAAAGCTCACGACTATTGTACCTCGCCTTTGGCTTGCCTCCAGTTCCCGTGCCAGTTAGCTTCGAGTTACAGCAATTACTCCTGTGTTTCTATTCCATGCCCTTCCACACATGACAATGATTCATGAAAAACTGAGGCTTAACAAACAATTAATCTTGCTTAAAGCATTTATTTATTCTCTTATACTGCAAAATGTAGATGTAGATAGATAAAATGTTTTATGTTAATTACAAATATTACACAAACACATTAAATCTGCAACTGCCTTTCCACTCCTATTGAACCTTCTGCATACTAACTGATGTGCAAAGCTATTTTTTGTAAGAACTAAGAGTAATGGAAAGGAAAAGATGATAACAAGTTGACACTCAATTTCAGGCACAAGGGTGAGGAAAATTTCTTTCATAGGTAAGGGAGGGAGGGGGATGGCAAGGGATGGGAATAAGTTACCAAAAGAAATGATTAATAATTTGCAAGAACTGTTGAAAGAATTAAAAGTTGAGTGGAAATGTAGGTGGGTGCAGGAAAGAGGAAAAGTTGGTGTGTTGCCATGAGAGCAAGCACTCCACAGTAATTAAATAAAATTATTTTAAAAAATTTGATCAAGGAAACTGTAATTTAGTATTATTTCATACAGCTAAAAACATTGATTTAGTTTAGAAGTCTGAATTAATAATCATTTTTTATCATATAAAACTGAGGTGCAATATATCAATTGCTAACATCTCACACAGTAAGCAATCACTATTTCCCTACGTTACAGCCCCCTCCTCAGGTATGTTGCAAGTATAAGGCTGGAGTTAGATTAGAAGACTAAAATTATGTACAACAACAGAACTTTTCTCGCCATACATAAAAATATCCAAAAGTATGTGTATTTAATTTGAAGATAAACAAAAATATGCTTAAAAAGTTCAACAATGGATGAAGTAGGATAATATGCATTCATTTGAAAAATAAATTTTTAAAGTACAGATTAAACATATCTTCACCAGAATCAATAAATTTTGTTATTCAGACAAAAGAACTACCCCACATAAGCACAGGATGGAGCAAATTCATGAAAACATGGATGCTATTGTGAATGAAATTTTTAAGTTTAAAACACAACTGAAAGATAACTAACCATTTGCATTTTATATTATATCATTGGTAATGCTGTTCCCACCATTATAAGATTCTGTGCCATCAAACTACCATCTATGGCATTCAAATATTTCTTTATCTATACTTGTTTAACTTTCTTAATCAGTAACACTTTTATCCATCATGTCATGTATACAAAGTCTTTAAAGTTTGCTTTTCAGAGAAGGTAAGGGAAAAGGAGTCCAAGTGCTGATAAAAAAATTGTACTTCGAACTGAAACAGTTGACAAAATGTTCCTTCATAAAAAAAACTAAAGAAGTGTGACTACAATATCTCATACCTGTTTGAAATGTGGGCTCTTGTAATTTACTTTTTGTTCTTTAATTGAAAGACATGAATTAAAAGACTATCTTTAAATAATCTGTGATGTTGCGAAGACCAGATTTTAAGGTGACCACTCATTTCAATGCTTATAAACAAAAGATATTATTTAATAAACTGATTTCTGTTACTTGTAGTAACACACTTCCGAAGGAGACAAAAGCTACAATATACCAAAGTGATTGATAACTTTATTAAATACACATTCTCTTAGTTTCAAAATAGATTCATGCAGTGCTTTTCTTTGAATAGATTAGCTGTACATGTTATGAAGGTAATATATATAACTGGTATGTGTTTATATAAATATCAATTATAGTAACTAAAGGTGTATGTCATATTCCAGTACACTAAAAGCAACATGTCCACATGATTATCCCCAAAATTATGTTAAGTATACCACACGATAAAGGGACAGTTACAGACATTTGAAATCATGCAAACTAGAAGCTATTAAGCAACGTTTATCCTTTAAAAGATGTATTCTCACTGTTAATTAAAATATTTGATCTAAAAAGTTAATTTCAGAGTTAATGACATAAAAGTCTATATACATCAGGTTAATCATTGGCAGATATTAATTCTTTATTTTGGGGAAAATCAAAATAGAATATATATATGTATATATATCAATCACCAAGAAAGTGTCCTGAGTTGTGTAAATGAGTTATTTTTACACAAGCACAAATTATAACAAATCAACTGGTTGTATGGAGGGTGGCTAAGGAAGGTATCATCGTGCGAAAAAGCTATTTGAATCACCATTCTCCTACTAAAGCTATTAATTGTGGCCATTAGTTTCACAATGCTTTTAATATTGCCATTATTTGGTATCAGTGAGCCATGCACTCAAAAGAGACACATTCTTCTGTACAAATAAAATCAAGGCATCTGTTGAGGCAAGCGTTGCGGGCAGCAGGGAAGAGAGCTAGCAAACAGACAACGCAGGTGGCAACAAAATGGTCAGACAAAGACTCATTATTATATTTTCTGAATATTATTCTTATAAAGCTGAGGAGCAGAGGCTAGCCCTACCCTCCAGATAGTTCTGGTAAGTCGCATTCAAGCCACCTTTCACCATGCCTGACTGCATCATCATCATCCCCACATCTGCAAACAGGGAAATAACAAAATACTGCAGAGTCCTTAAAATAGCAATATGACATACAATTAGGGTTAGTGAAAGCAATAAGAGGAAAATTTAGGCTCTTGTAATAAAAATGGATATTCCAAAACCTCTACAGTTAATTTCAGTGGAAAAAGCAATAAAAATCTTTAAGAATGAAAGTATGGTTAGATTATTAAGACAGCCAAACTCAAGGTACATTTAATCAGCTGTATTTTGCCAGTTTAGTTAATGTGCTGATATATTATATTTAAAATTTTAATAAAGAAAAGCTATTAAAAAATTACCACTTAAAATGTGGCTTTTAAATGCATGTAACAAATCTTGATGAAATCACTGTAATACATTTTAATTAAATGAAGCCATGACATGCAGTAATTAGTCTACAATGAAGTGTTCTTGTATGAATTCTTTTAAAGAATTGTATTAAGATTGGTACAAAAATTAAGCATTAAATAATTTAAAATATACCAGTACATCAGAGTACTATCACTAACAGCTCATCCAGGAGATTTAACCATAGGTATCCACGTTAGATTTGCCATGCATCACAATTATTATTATACAAGAGTAAGCAGCCACCAGAAACATTATTTCTTTAATTTTATTTGTCACATGCTTCTGACAAATCTATCACTTGTTTTTGAAACAACTGTCCAGAGTTCAGCATTGGTTAAACATTTATGTACTTCCTCGTCTTCTGATCAATTAAACATTTATGTATTTCCTCATCTTCAGATATAATTAATAATATATAAAATATTTCAAAAAATTTGGTTGGATAAATTGTTAGCAACATCATGCTAATATTATTGATGCCATGGAAAATGAAGAAACTTAAAACAACATTGGAGAGCCCATTGTTTAATTGTGATTAAATCATAAGTCATTCTAAACACAAAATAAATTACTTTTCATTTATTTTTAATTGCAAATAGCTGGTTATGAGTTAAAATTCTGTTTTAAATATATTATTTCAACTGAGTGGAGCACAAAGCAAGTGGAATGGAAAGGGTTCAAAGTCCCACATTTATTGCAGCCAGAGATGAGAGGATGTGCCAGGGAAGTGGGTTGCAATACACTGATCAGACAGTTGGGCGAATGTGGTGGGGTAGTACGGGACCCACAATATAGACATAAAATATATGAATTGGAGAGTGTGTAACTATATTTGATTGTGAAAATTATCATATAACACAGCCAATATCATCCAGAAGCAAGGATTGTGACCTGTTGTGGCTCCAGCTTATAAAAGTAGCAGTTTTTTTTAAAATCTTTTAGTTGGTCCTTTTAGTTTAAATATTTTGCAAATATGTTGATATCGACTGGTTCTGTGTTTAATGATTTTATTAGTTATTTTGAATATGTGAAATTCTCTGCAAATCAAGTCAGTCTTCATTTAATACAGCAAATATTATCTTGTCACAAATATTAAAAATTTGAGCTCTAAGAACTCAATTTGTGATTTATAGTTATCTTACATTTTGAGTCCACAACAGTACATTATAAAATATCAGACACTTTCTTTTCTTAACAAAATGTTCTTGGGTTTTCAGCTATGTAAAATTGTTACTTTTGTCGGATGATTTATGAGAGTCATTCTCCAACCTCAATTTAAACTAAAAATGCACTGGCATAGTAACTGTTTGTTCTGGTAGTGCTGTGACAATAGTTGAAGACAAAAGCCAAATCTAAATGATGGCAGTATTCACTTTTCTGCACATTACCAAAGTGTTGCTGCTTCAACTTACTGATCTCTGGATTCCAGGTGTAATATAGGAATAAGCTTCACAGAGCCTGTAGAATGAGACAACATAAAGCCTCTAGCAAAATAACCACAAACTTGATATAGAAAGTCTTTGCAAGACAAAATCGGATCTGTACCATGTTTTTAAAAGTGAATCGATAAATTAACAGAAAGTTTCACTAACATTTTCAAAGATAAAACAAATAAAAATGAGCATTTTAAGGTAATATTCATAGGCTCTGAAAATTATGACAGCAAATGAAGTGAAAAGTTTTATTCACCATATGGTTACAAGGAAGTTGTGACACAAGCAAGTAGCCTCCTGATATGGGGACAAACAATAGTACCCATTAGACAATGAACAGGCACTTATTTAAAAATACAAACAAAATTTAAGTATGGTAACGCACTGTCAGCATTGAGGTAGACTTCCTGCCAAAAGTTTGAGTTAATAGGTAAATCCTAAGTATGTTTTTTAGAGGAATAAATAAAAATGATTTTTTTAAATAGGTACAACATTAAAAATAGAGTCAAACAAAAGCCAAATTAAAAGGAAGTAAATGTACAATAACAGTTTGAAACTAAAATTATCTTAAAGAGTGGAAAAGAAATTCTTACATATTGTGCCTAACGTAACATCATCACCATGGGTAAAATTTAATTAAGAAATAAGAATATGTTAAAGCATGACATGAATAATTAAATAGAACATGAAATTCTATGATGAATCCATTATAAGAAGAATCCACATGTAAAACTATAACTAAATAAGAAAGATATAATTTCCTGCAATACCAAGGTCTTCACTTGGAGCGAAAAGGAAGCAAAAAATAAAGTACAATAATATGAAATTAAAGATTGCATCTGAAAAAAAGGCAGCTAAATGCACGAAACATATGTCAAATTAAATAAAAAAATATAAGTGCCTTGATGAGGAATTAAAAATCATGGAAGCTAGAGATGACTAACTGAAGTATTCATTCCCCGACTTTCAGAAATTAATAACTCCTTAAGGAGTAGGACTAGAAGGAAAATTGCTGTAGATAAAAATATTTTAACTAATTCACTCTGTAAGACAGAAAAGTTTCAGAAAAATCAAATTAAAATAAGCAATCTTGGGAAACAAAGATTGGCACTTTCCTGAGCATGAATCCTGATCAGATTTCCTCAACACCGCATTTGTTAATAAGATATTCTCTGTGAAAATTTCCTCTGTGACAAGGAAGTAGCAATATTTATAGATTTTGCCATGATGTATATGTGGACTTAGAATATTTCAGAGCACTACAATTTTAGGTGATAGAAATATTTAGGCAGGAGAGAACTTTGAAATTATTTATGATAGACAAAATCAAGTGAAGAACTAAGCATAGAATAAGAAATTGTTTGTCCACATGGCTTTTTGACTATTTTGGCTTATTCCCTTTACTAAGATTTACGATTTGTTTTTATTTATTTTGATTTTTTTGGTTGAATGAAGGCTGTGATGAGTGAAACACATATGAGACAAACAAAAACAAATAAAATATTTCGGTTATACACCTTATTCATGTGATACGGACCAAGTCATATGGTTTAGGAGGTGTGCACACACCAAAGTTTACCTCATGACTGGATGGGCAGTGGAACATAGGGGGAGGAGGTGGAGGGGTGAAATGTTAGGAAATGGACTATCGATATTCTGGGCAAAACTAAGATGATAAATATATGGGGTCAGAGTGTTAAAGTGAACAATAAATAAATAAATTCGGGAGAAATTTGTTACTAGTTAAATGATAACATTGATGATACTAATAATAATGAGTGATGCGTCAAAAGGTAGAAGTTTATAGATGGTTGAGGCCATGTGAGTGTCTGGTATCCAGGATATTTTGGTATGCAAGTTCCCATCTCCAGATTGGAAAAAATTCAACTCAATTGGATAATATTGACCCATGTCACATTGAAACTGAAATCTTGAAAAAATGTGATTTTTGCCAAATCATTTTTCCTTCGCAATGTGAAAACTATTTGTCCTAGAAACCTGTTTCTCATTTCGTTGAAACTGTTGTTTTCTTCAACTGTTCTCTGATAATTTTTTTAAAAGACATAAAAATTTTGTAACTTTACAAAAATAATCACTAAGTATGCCTATATATTTTTGCTTCATCGATGTCAAGGTCAATACAGACAGGAAAGGACTGGGAGCAAGGAATAATAAGGAATTTGGCTAAGGCCTCTTGAAGGAGCCATCTCAGCATTTGTCTGGAGTGGAGAAACCATGGAAAACCCAAAATCTGGATGGTCGAATGGGAATTTAAACCCAGGTCCTCCAGAATGCAAGGCCATGGTTGCTAATTATAGTTAATCAAACACTTTTAGTGAATCACAGAGTAATTGTAATAGTAATAGTAGTATCTAGTTAAACAAAGAAAATGCAGAGAGGATTGCAGTTTTTTTTTTTTATTTGTGGGGCTAAAGAAGAGTTGACAGTAGTTCCTCAGCTTGAAAACAGTCTTGGAATAACTAAGACAAATATTATATTTTCAGAAGTTGAAGAATGGGATGCATTGTAAAAATCTGGGCAATTTGTTTCAATACCACTGATGTAAACTCTTGTCACTTGAAGACTCTGTTATGCTGAAGCAATTATTAGAGCAAATCTTCTCTATTAACCATTTCACCACCATATTTTAGAAATTATTCTAAATCTGGGTTACGTGCTAAAATGGACACAACCACTTGCCCTCACCCATATATTTTTAAAAGATCTAAGCTGGATCAGACAAAGTATAAAACAGATATTTAAGAAAAACTATTAGATATAGATTACATAAGACAGGCAAATTTCAAGTTTTTTTTATCGAACAATTAAAAAAACCAAAAACAGAGATGGTTATAAGGAATTCATAAAACTTTGCTTAGTTTTTGTACTATATCTTCTTGCAAAAGACATCTTTTACAGGAGTACATTTATTTTCTCAAATGTTTGTTTTCAGGAATTAATTTTCATTACAAAAATACTTTAGTCCACTACCCAAAAGTTGGTTAGATATTCTTGAAGGAGACAAACTGTCATCGAGTCAGAGGTAGAATGTTCAGTTTCTTTGCTCTGGGACCTACAATTTAACAACGAATCTGAAATACCGAATGTGCTGGCATAGCTCAACTATTAAAAGTTCCACTAGGAAAAAAGATATTGATAAGGATGTAAGAGCAACCACAGGTCTCAAAGTAGTTTATAATTAGAGTACTAAGAAAGAATTTTTTTCTTCTTCACAACTTTAATTTTGTTTGAAGAGATTATAAATTAATATAAATTTTTAAATACTAATTTATGTATTTTGTGAAAATGAATGTCATTTGAAGAAAAAAAAATATTAATAATTAATGGTTTTAACACATTGACTGCCACGTGAGTCAATGTTGGCTCACAGTTGCACGGGTTATGACGCCACGTGAGCCATATTTGGGTCACGTATACATTGTGCAGTGAGCCGCGTGAGCTATAACTGGCTCACATGCAGAGTTGTGTTTAGAGGCCTCGTGAGTCTCATGGGGCTCACAGATAATGCGTTTCAACTATGGGTTTAAAAGTGGTGGCTCCACTGAACACTCTGATGTTCTTAGCAATCAATATTTTTGCATTTGGTAGCCCTGGTGATTCCTAACTGCAACCGTCAGAGATCAACTTACGACGACTCAGCTGTAGTACCGTTTTGTTTTGCTTATTGCTCATGTATGCTATTTGAGGTTACGTTTGTGTATTTGGTTAGTTTCCTAGTTTATTGTTATGGCCAAAAGAAGACAAAATTTTGAAGAAATTGAACAGCTAGTGAATGAGGCTATGCAAGATAGCTTATCAAGTTGTGAAAGTGACATTTTTGACAACACAGACAGCGACCCTGATTACGAGCCTGATAATGAATGTTGTGTTAGAGACCGTACAAAGCAACAGAAGTTTATTGAAAGTGATGACGAAGAGAGTGAGTCTGAGGACTTGAATATTTGTGATACGCCTAATTCAGGTAATACATTTCTTATCAGGTCTAGCCCGTTCGGGCTATTATAAGCGCCTGCGAAGAACAGAAGAAAGAAAGGATGCTGCTAAGAAAGTGAAGAGGGTGTGCACTAAATGCAATAAATGTGACAGTTTTATGTGCAACGATTGTTTTAGTGACATTCACAATGATGTGTTGAAGAAGTAGAAATATCAAGCAGCTGAACAAGTAGAATACTCTAAGATCTTTATTCTTGAACATTATTGTAAGACCAAGTAAAAAACGTAGTTAATATAAGCAAATAAACTAAGAGTTTGAATCATTTCTTGAAAAGCGATTTTTTTAGACCTATTGTGTTTTAAATGATAAGAGCCACATGTGGCTCACATGGCCACAGATCGTAATTGTGTTAAAATGTAGTTGTTGTGCCACGTGAGCCTGTTATCAGTCCAGATCAGTCATAACTTGATATTTTATGAAGTAACTTAGTTCTACATGATCAAAACAAGACATCTGATGCAAAAAATCAATTTGGCGTCACAAGTAATAGTCGTGATTTCAATGTGGCATAGCAATACATAGTCCTAGTTTGATCATGGCAGTCAATGTGTTAAGCTTGTCAATGACACATCTGAAAGGGGAACAAAACTAATCCAACGTAAAAACTAGTGGAGTGGATAAAAAAAAAAGAAGTACCAGATAGAAGAATTCTTAAAACGCAGAAAGCAAAACATTACATATAATATGCAGAGTTAAACAAATTTTCTGGTGGCTATCATTCCTTTCAAAGTCCATCTTCATCACTCCAATTTTTGCACCTGTTGGTGATGAGTTGTGGTGCTTATGATGTATTTTTGTGATACTAAAATCCTCCTTTTCACTCTTAAATTTCTGTAAAGTGTTATTATATTATTATTTTCTGAATTTTTCTCCATCATTGTTTACAACTTTCTAGTTATTATATTTATGAATTTTTAAAATCTTTATTTAAAAAAAAAACTATTTCTATTTTGTCTACACGCTCTATTTTTGTTCAGAATGGGTCTCCCAATGATGACAAAATATTGTCATAGTTATATTTGGATTACCACTTTTAGATAACTGATCTTTCAATGTCTAACAGTGTTTTCCTTGTTGTCGCACCATGCAAACAACATCGGGAAATAGATATCCAAATTGCTGTATCTCTTGTAGCAAAATTTCTAGACTATACAAACTGTATATCAAAATAATGTGACTAATGCCTAAACTTTGAAATTTCGATGTTTTGTTTATATGTTTCCTTCCAACGTTGGTTTAGTTTTGAGTTAAAATTAGCTTTATTTTTACATTTTGTTTATAAAGTTTATTTATTGTATTAATGGTTTGGAATTAAACCCCCTATATTGGTTTTAGAAAGATTATACAAACATAACAGTGGAAGGGAAAATGGGAATTCTACACGGTAGCATATTGGAACCACTGCTAGTTGTTATTCTAATGAATGATTGTGTTGATGTTTCATTATCAGAAGTTGTTTCGTTTAATGAAGGGAAAACTCAATTTCTTTTGAAAGAAGGCATCAATTTTTAATGAGGCATGGGTTAAAGTTTTCCAATTTAGCTGAAACTTCACCAATCACATTTTCTATCATAATGGAAACTTAAAGTGGCATTCCCCTGGAAAAACATTGAACATTGACTTCTATTCAGCAACCTATTGCAGATGACATAATGGTACATAATATATCAAAATGGAAGAAGACTGATCAGCCTGCAGGGTGACCTGGACAGAATATCAAACTGGGTATGTCAGCAATGAATGAAAAGAAATGCCAAAATGAGGCAGCTTATTGGAACACAAACAGTAACTAAAAATTGTTTCAGATTACAGAGTGGGAAAAGAGTTTCTTAATTTAGAGTATAAATATCCAGACATAACATTTCACCACAAACTCAACTAAATAGGATACATTGGGAAAGTGGTACAAAGAGGTTATGAGTACAACATCCCTCATTTTTTGGAGAATAATATAGGAGTTCATTAAAATAAATAAAAATTATATATTTAGACAAATAAAGAGTGTAATATTGGTAAAATAAAAGTTTAAGGAATTAATAAAAACGAATTGGAGGTTTAACAAAGATTGTTTGCTTCGATATGTTTGAAAATATAGGATCTCTAGAAAAAGAAGAACAGATGAGGTTTGTAGGAAAAGCTAGCGAGCAAGACAGGATAATCTAGCAGAGGATTAAATCTCTGAAATAATAATAGTTGCATAGTGAGAATTTTTGAAGATAATATTTGCAGAGAGAAAATTTTATAGATTTTGAGTAGAAAAGAACCTAGTCTTCAGAAAGAAGTCAATACTAATGTTGTTGGTATGAGAGGATTTTAGACAGAACAAACAAAACGAAAATAAATGGCCAAATATAAAATGTTAATGGTTGTGTAAATACTATTTATTTCAACATCACAATAAGCCATATTCGTTGTGACAGAAAATTATGAGGAATGTACCAGAGATTTAAAGAAATTGTTCAGACCCTAGGTTAGTATATAGTAGTATAGTCTAAGGCACACTTTATGTGAATCAAATACAGGAGTTCAAGAGTGGCAATAGATTTGCTTGTGGAAGTTACTGCAGTACCTAGTCAGCCACTGATATGATAAAGGAGCTAGGTTGGGAGACAATGTTAGACCAGAAAAGTTGAAGTGAGGACCGGGAGTTTACAAGCTATAGATTGTTGATGATTATACCTCAGATTTTTAGGTTCTAAAAATCTTATTTTACATGCCTAAAATAGGCTCTATTCCAAAGCAAAATAGGTTCTAAAAATGTCACAATAGGCTATCAAAATTGTGGTTATGTTTATGAAAGATTGTAAATAAAAATTCTTTAATTAGTAATGAAACATTGAGAAGTGTAATTCAGCAGAACATTATTTTATTTAGTTGAGTTTAGCTGGCAGAGATTACATAAAATCAATGAAGCTCTTATATCTCTGTTGCACACTTATTGATGCAAAAATTTGTATGTTTATATGTATGGATATTTATTATATTAAACAATTTTTACAGTATGTATATTATTTTTATTGGATTATTTAAAAATAGATAGATAAATTTACAATTCAGATGGTTGTGTCAACATTGCCAGATTGTAAAATCCACAATTTGCAGATTGTTAAACTATTGACCAAACACAATCAGGCATTTATTTTGAACAACCAAATTGCACCATTAATATATTTAAAATCTGCTTTTTGCAACGTTGCTGGGCGAAATGTTAAATTTACAGATTTTTTTTAAAAAATATGTTATTTTGAAATAACTATTAATAATAACAAGCTAAAAGTTTCAAACAGGCAGCCACAAAACTCAGGTCAAAATTAAATCGCCTAACTGTGGATCAGACGATGAGCGTTTGATCCCCGATGAAGTCAAAGTTGAATGTCCTGAACGGCTCTCCAGGCCCACTCAGCCTGCTATCCAATGAGTACCGTGGAGAGAACGCTGCGGGAGGTAAGGAAAGGCCGGACCCCATCATATCCTCCTAGTGCTAATGGTTGCAATGGAAATGTGGAGCTCAAGATCTGTGAATCGAAGGGGAAATAGCAGGAACCATATAACCATGTGGCCTTAACGTTTTAAAAGTTTTGAACTAGTTACCACACATATGCACAATAGCAGGGCTACCTGACATTATGAAAATCCCGGCCATTTTTTATTTAAATTTCTGTCCGGTGCTCAGAACGGATGTCAATTTTGTAACACTGTGGAAGGATACCTGTCCTTTTTTCAGTTAAAAACTTAATAAAATTAGGTGTACGACAATTACACTGTTTAAGTATTGTTAATATAACAGTGAAAACTGTTCAACCTATTGTTACTGTCTAGTCACAGTTTTGTTGCACACTACACAATATATCATGTTTCCAACCGCTTAGAAATTGGGAAACTAGATTAAAGACAATTTGGAGATCAGTACCTTGATTATACTGGTTCTTTATGGGAACACACAGTTGACTGATATTTGTTTCTGGCTGACTGCAGCTTCTGTGCGATTAATAGTAAACAAGGCCCGAGTGACAATGACCCCATACATGTTCACTTTAATTGTTGGAAATTAACTGCTAACAAAATATTTGTATTTTTAAGAGTAAAAGGGCTTTTGTTGATTTTCGAAAGAAAAGTACGTAAAATAGGTCGAAACGACAATTTAGGCATTATAAAATCACAAATAACAGTCTTAAATGTTGATAAATCATATACATATGATGTTATTTTCATGTATTTCAATCAGGAACAAAATAGGTTTTTGCCTAAAATCCTGGGTCTGGTGATGGAAGGAAGGCAAAGAGAGTGCTGGTAGTGTGTAAGGCGTATGTTGGTGTTGAAGCTTGGAAAGATGTTGATCGAAGAATTAGGAGTTGTGAATAGTGGGATAAATTACTAAGAGAAGTGATTATTATTAAAAATGCTAACAGAATTTAAAATTAATATTTGTAAATGGAAAAGTAGACGTGTGGAAAAATTTGCACTAAAATTTAATAATAATTAAAAAAACAAAAAATAAGAAGAAAAGAACTCGGTAAATAGATGAGTAGGGAAATTTCCACCAGAGCATGCACTCTATTGCAATAAATGAATTTAAAGAACAATTTTTTGACTACACTAAATTCTGGATATTTTAGGAATTCCCTTTTAAAAAATGTAATTTAATTAGACTGTGCTTGTGTATTAGAATTTTTGCTTGTTAGTATTTTGAATATCCACTCACATACTGCACCTGCAAGTTATGAATTATATTCTACAAGATTTTTTGTGTCATTACACATAGAGGGCATCCATTAATTATGTGAGGTGTTTTTTCAGAAATCTGGACCCCCCCCCCCCATCCCTCCATGGTCAGATTTGATGGGATTCCCTCCCCTATTGTGAGGTGAAATGATATCAAGAGGGACCCCCACCTTTTTTCTCTTTTATATAGCTTTTCTGTTTTCAAGTGCAGTAAGACACCTCCGACCGCCCCCCCCCCCCAAGTTTCGAGCGATGTAGGAAGTAGTTTGTAGACATTTATTTAGCTGTCCAGGTACCTTCTTTCCGGTGACTAAATATTTTATTAAGAAACTTATACATTTTGCATTTGAAGAAGATTAAAAAAAAATGTGGCATCCAATCAGCCTTTTATTTATTATTAATGTATATATTTTAAAGAATTTGTAAAGGTCAAGAAAGTAATTATAATATGTAATGAATATGCATTTAGAGATTGCCATTTTTTTTTTCTTTCTATGAAAACCAATGGGTCAGGAAGTTAACAGACATTTTGCATTTTTGAACATTAGTTAAATGTTTCTGGTAATAGGAGTATTGAATGCATTATATTTTCATTTCACAACCTTGCCCATTGATTTAGCTGATAAGATAGATAATACAAAAGTGTTAATTGTTACAGACTTTTCATCAACAAGGAATGGTGTCAGTGTGATGAAGGTGGACAAGGAAAACATTGCATTACCTCCCGTGACAGGACATAAAAGACGTGTTTCTTCTCTCTTGTATCAATTTCTGTCAATTGTAAAGAATACAATAAGGTTTCTGTGACTTATCCATTTAGTGCAGCTAAATAAGAAACTTCGCAGCTGCCCTAGACGGATAAGTCACAGAAACCTTATTATTAAAGTAGCTAAGCAATAAAGGCCTAAATCTCAACATGGCAAAGAATACATATTGTAATCACATGTTATTCAGGTGAAGCTATATAGGCTCTTAATAAAAAAAATTACCAGAGTATTTTTCACAAATATATGGTAAAACTTGGGGAGGGTTGTAGCATAACGAGTTTCATGGAGATATTACAAAAGGCTTAAGGTTTATCTGGAAGAAATTAGTAGACATGGAAACAACCAGAATAACAAACAGAGAACGAGTGGGGTAATAGGTGTGTGTGTTTGAGTTAATGATAAACTATTACTGTGAGCAAAGGACCTTGTATCTTCGGATCCTTATCTATTGAATACTACTTTAATAAATAGCAAGAATTCATATAAAAGTTTGTTGTTATTTGAATAGAAAAAAATAAGTTTGTAGATTAAAGTTCTGAATGAGTTTAAACGGGACATGTATCCCCGGTGACTGTGATTTAAGCTATAAATAAACATGAAGTTCGATAGCTACACAAATAGATGATCCGATAAGAAGGAAAATAAAAAATACAACATACTCTTCTTCAAGGTTAACATGAGATTTCTCTCATCCCCCCCCCCCTCCCTCCCTTTTCCTTAGTTAAGTTTTGGTGAAATTTTGCTAGATCCCACCTCCCTAATTTCACCTCATGTAATTAATTGATGCCCCCATAGATACATAATTTCTTTATTATTGATGGAAGAAGTATGTTATATATTACCGCATGAAATCTAGAACATTAACATAGAAGCACTAAAGTCCAAAAATCCAGTAGTCTGAAATAAAAGTTGTCTTTTAGTAAAATCACAATTGATTCTTTTGTTCTACAGGCTATATTACTGAATGGAACTTTTTTATATTTATTATGATTCACTTGTAAGATTGACACAGCAAAGGATTAATCAAGCATGTTTTGACCATTGATTAGATACTCAGTGTACTCAATGCATTTAGTAACGTTTCAGAAGTAAAATCAGGCTGCTGGAAAAAGGATAGAAATTTCAATTTATAAAGCAGCTCAGCAGCTAGTTTCATGTATTATGCCTAAACAGTTTTATATTTGTAATTAAAAACATTAAAAAATATTATAAATGCATTAAAAAAGTAGTTCAAAAACTACTGTAGGCTGTTCCAGCAGTCAAAGGGCAACAATTGTGATTCAAATCCTGCAACAGTAACACAAACAACCTCATAATTAATCTGACAAGCTGAAACATCAGATTTAAGAATTTTCTCAAAATACTGGTGAAAAATCAGAAGTTTTGGACATGCAGTTTAAAACAAATCTGTGTTATTTTAAAAGTAACTTCACTTACCACGGTTGTAGGCATAACAGCCATAACAAAGATGAAAACAATTTGAGATTATTAATTAATAAATTAGCAGATAAAGTGTTGTCAGAATTTTCTCTCATCATGACGTCGGCAGTGGTGAAAGGTTTTCTGGAATACTGTGGTAATTATACTTTGTACACATAGGTTTGTTTTGAAATTGCATGAGTATGGATGCTGAAGTCTACTTACATTTGCATTTCTGTTGTGAG
Organism: Vandiemenella viatica; assembly: GCA_031002005.1. NCBI lineage: Eukaryota > Metazoa > Arthropoda > Insecta > Orthoptera > Morabidae > Vandiemenella > Vandiemenella viatica. The sequence continues at coordinate 12,104,189 of JARYHS010013630.1, forward strand.
GTGTGTTAGTCCATCATCTTTGCCATACCACATCCATTGCTGTATCTGATTAGAATAATTTGAGGCAGTTAATCACCTGTGTCTTCCATAAATATGTCACTTTTCATGTTCCACTGTTGATTTCATTCACACAGTGATTTAAAACAAGTTGTCTGTGTACATTTTTGTTGTTCGACTGTTTTCACAATAATGATTTGTCAAGTGTGTTTTTCTTGGGAAGTTAAAAGTTTTTGATCAGAAACATGCTATTTGTTGCTTTGTTTCATTAAATATATATATATGTGAGAGATGGAATTGGTAACTGATATAATAAAGGAGATGGATTTGGAGTTATTAGAAGATAGAAGTGGGAAGTAGGGTTGGGAGTCTGCAAGGTACACATTGGTTATGAGCCTTCCAAGCATTAAGAGTAGTGCATGGAAGGGAAACGATAACCATGATTACAAGCTCGAACTCAATTTCATGAATAAATGAATGAAAATTTTTTCTTTTGTACGTTATGGAGTTAGGGATCAGAATAAATTACAAAAGAATCTCAAATTTAAAATTTGCGAAGGAAAAAAGTAGATGGATGGGAAATCCATTGAAATTAAATAAAATATTAGGAAGAAGAATGTATAATGATATTAATTACAGTTTGGTGTTTTGATATAAATGACTTGATTACGTTTGTGCTGTTTAGTGTTAGATTTTTTGTGTTTATTAACTTGAATAAGGTTTGATTCATTACCGTTACTAGTTTATTGATTAGATGGTTATTGCCTTTTGTATTTGGCAGTCTTGTAGTTAAGTTAGAATGTTGCATTTGGTATTACTGTTTTAGGATTTTCATTTCTGTATTTATAATTAAGGTAGAAAGGTCATAATATAACAGCAATTCAGCAAAAGTTGAGTGGTTATTTTATTTCAGTGCTTTTAAATTGTGTTTATTTTTGTCTGGAAGTGTCATATTCTTTGGCTCTAGTATATTGCATAACATTTCTGATATGTCGTTTAATATATGCCAGAATTATGATATTTATTTACAATTGGGTGAGTTTTTATTTGTTTATGAATTGAGTTATAAGTTTGATTTCTATTTTTATCCCTCTTTTTCAAAAAATATGTCTATTTTGCTATATGTGTGATTGTTTCAGTACATGTTTTTTCACCTGATCTTTCAATCAGTTTTCAAGTTGTTGGATTTTTGTGTTTATTGAAATGTTTGTGTGGTGTAATTGTTTGTGTCTCGATTCCTGAAATAGATGGGATGCAATTATGTTGTTCTTCATCTTCTCATTTCCCAGCTGGGCAATTTCTTTTATGGTACTGAGATCTTTTTTGTTAATAGCATTCTGTTTAGCATGTACCATACTGCAGCCTCTTTCCAATTTTGTGGATAGTTTGATATGAAATGTATTACCAGCTCTGTTGTTCCTGTATATCTGGAATATATGTTTGTTTAGGATTTTTTATATGATTAAGTCAGAAAATATAGTTCATCTTTGTTTTTCATTTCTAATATGCAAGTGACATTTCTGTGTAATGTGTTTATGTCCTAATGTAATATGTTTTAGCATTCTAGTGATTTGCCTATAAGACATATTATTTCATCAATGTAATTGTATCAGCAACCAACATCAAAACTTTTGGGGGGCTGGGGAAGGAGGTTTATTTCTTTAATATTACACCTTAAATGGTGTTAATAAAATTATTAACCAGTGTTCCAGATATTAGGGAGCATGGGCATTCTTTTGTGAATAATGAATGTTGTTGTTCTCTGTAGTTAGCAGGACTAGTATTCAGGAATTCTTCATGGGTCTTCCGCCGGATAAGATCTTTTAAACATGACGTTTCGGCAGTCACCTCCGCTGCCTTCATCTGGTGAGCTGTCATCGCGAAGTAGCTGCCACGACGGTTCGGCACCGAATGTGTGCGCCTCATGGTACTGCCTCCTTATATACCCTGCGGCCGGCGGCCCGCTACCCGGAGCGGCTGCCTACTGTGCTGCCATTGGTCGGCGGGTCTACCGGGCTCCGCCCTGGACTGCTGTGTCCCGGCTCTCTTCTGGGACGAATGTTATTCTGCTGCTGCTTCAGGTCATGGAGGATTGGCTTCCAAGCTTCACTCAAGAAGAGACCGCCATCTCTGTTGATGTTGTTGGTGCTAAGGCAAATTTCCAGCGATTCTCTAATTTTGGCTCAGACGCAGTTTTTCTGGGATTCCATAAATAGAGAATCGCTGGAAATTCGCCTTAGCACCAACAACATCAACAGAGATGGCGGTCTCTTCTTGAGTGAAGCTTGGAAGCCAATCCTCCATGACCAGAAGCAGCAGCAGAATAACATTCGTCCCAGAAGAGAGCCGGGACACAACAGTCCAGGGCGGAGCCCTGTTGACGCGCCGACCAATGGCAGCGCAGCAGGCAGCCGCTCCGGCTAGCGGGCCGCCAGCCGCAGGGTATATAAGGAGCCAGTACCACGAGGCGCACACATTCGGTGCCGAACTGTCGCGGCAGCTACTTCGCGATGACAGCTCACCAGATGAAGGGAGCGGAGGTGACTGCCGAAACGTCATGTTTAAAAGATCTTATCCGGCAGAAGACCCGTGAAGATTTCCTGTCTACCATACGCCGGGAAAAACTTAATTGTCACAGGGCTAGTATTCTTTTTGTTTTATCTATGTGAATGTTTGGGATTGTGTTTAGTGTAAGATAAACAGTTGATACATTAAATGAATGGATAATAAACCAGCTGGAAAAATAGAAGACAAATAACAAAGTGTTAAGTTTGCAGCATTTGGCTCCAAAAAGTAGAAAGACATTGTGTATAAAAATTACTGCAATTTACCAGGTCAAAAGTAAGGTTAAACATATACAATTATGCATCCAAATTTAAACTACAAATGAATTGTTGTTAAAATCCTGGAGTAAATGTGTGACTTTGGATGCAGAATATACAGATTAGCAAATACCAGTGATCACTTTGAACAGGTTTAATGTATTAGAAGTACATGGTTTTATGGCTTTACAGCTTGTTGACATCAAGGTCATTAAAGGTTGGAAAGGACTGGAAGCAAGGAATGGGAAGGGATTCAGTCATGACCTTTTGAAGGAAGCACTCTGGCATTTGGCTGGAGTGATCTGAGGAAACTATGGAAAACCCAAATCTGCATAACAGGTTTGGGATTTGAAACTGTGTCCTCCTGAAGGGGAGATCAGAGTGTTACCGCTTACCTACTACATTCGGTATTAGAAATACAAACTTCTCTTGTTAGCATAAATAAGTTACAGCTATAAGACATAATGGAAAAGATGTTTTAGAAGTAAACAAGGAAATATCCAAGAAAAATCGAATCTCTGAGTGTTGACAGGTAGATGAAGTGCAAAAAATATTAAAAAAATATATTAAATTTGATGCAAAATTATTCCAAGAACTTCAGTGACTGAAGTGTTGGAATACTATAACATCATCACGAAGTTATAGAAAAGGATCTCATAGTTATAGGGGAAACAGCAAATGACGAAGCACAGTATAATGGAGATATTACAATTGAACAAGGAAAAAACAAAACCTACCACTGTCTTTGAATAATACACATGGCTTAATAGTAGACATACCAAACATGTAAGAGTAACTGCAATTACATCTATGAAGGCATGTGTGATTAACTGCTTCAAATCAATTCTGATTATGTACAGCATTGGAAGGTATAGTCAATCAACTTCGATAATGAGAGAAACGTGCCCGAAATAAATGAAACTCCAACAACAGTTACACTAATGTTTCTATATAAAAAAAAAATATATAATTTTAACACATAACTGTATAAAATATGGCCTACAGTAAATACATACAATTTACAACATTTAGAGTTAATCCAACCATTTAAGAAGGGAGATGAAACCTTTGGATACACCAACAGGTGCCACTATCAAATTGCTACATTTCATTACTATATTGAATGGTTATAGGTTCCCCCAAAATATTTTGATTTGTGTTCATCTTGTTTTTTTGTGTCATTACAGTTCTGCTTTCTTCAACAATAGTAACTAATGGTTATATTATCTCTACCATTTCCTGTCTCCATACTGCTCTATTTTTATTTTGGAAGTCATTATGTAATATGCCGATCAAAAAGTAAGGTGAAATTGTTTATAAAATGTAAATTCTTTATTTATTCTTCCAAATCAATTTCATCCCCTTCAAAGTAATCCCCGTCCGATAAAACTCACTTTTTCCAACGCTTCTTCCAGTCCTCGAAACAGTCGGAATAGTCTTTTTCCTGTATAGCCTACAAGACCTTCTTCGATTCGGTTTTTATCTCTTCAATCATGTCAAAACGGCATCCCCCCATTGGCCTTTGGAGTTTGCTGAATACTCACGGAGTCAAATACTGCGGTTGCGGAACGATATGAGTCAAGTTTTTGGCAAAAAAGTAGTGAAGAATCAATGCAGTATGACATGGTGCATTATCGTGATGAGGAACCAAGAGTTGTTCGCCCATAATTCCGGCCGTTTCAGACGAATAGCTTCACGTAAATGACGCATAACGCTCAAATAATATTCTTTGTTGACAGTTTGGCCCGGCAGAAGAAATTCATAGTGCACCACACCACGATAATCAAAGAAAACTGTCAACATGACCTTGATTTTCGATCGACTTTGCCGTGGTCTTTTCGGTCTTGCTTCACCTTTTGCACGATGTTCGCTGGATTGGTCGGTGGTTTCAGGATTGTATGCGTAAATCCAAGTCTCGTCTCCAGTAATGATGCATTTCAAGTGGTCCTGATAGTCAGACAGCAAAGTTTCACACACATCAACGCGATGCTTTTTTTTCCAAAAAACTGAGCGATTTTGGCACCAATCGAGACTTGACACGTTTGAGACGCAAAACATTCTTGAAAATGGTTTGGCTGAGCCAAATAATATTCCAACACTATCAGCGAGTTCTCTAATTGTAAATCGACGATTTTCAAGCACAAAATCTCTGATGTTTTTGGACATGGCCCTCGTCGGTAGACGTTGATGGTCGTCCAGAGTGCGGTTCATCTTCAACACGTTCTCGGCCGGCTTTGAACTCGTTGTACCACTTGTAAACGTTTTTTTGCGCCATTGTTTGATCACCAAAGGCCTTCTGCAACATTTTCAACGTGTCCGCACAAGAATATTCGCTCCGAAAACAAAATTTGATGCAAGTTCTTTGCTCAACAAAATCACCCATTGTAAAAATCAAAAAATTCACTTTTGGTTGTATACAAAAGCACGTGTAACTCAGGGATAGTTAAACCCTTTGACAAACAGACGCTTGGCAAATGTTACAGACAGTTCTACCAACATAGGAAAAAAATTTACCTGCCTCCCTAATGCCCGGGAGTTTTAAATGACAATTTCACCTTACTTTTTGATCCAAGTAGTATTACATAAAGTATTTTATGAACAGGGAATGGGAAAAAAAGAGCCTCAATGGATGATTGGAGAAAAGGAGGAACTTATTCACTGATCAGCACAACAATTTTTTAAAAATTAAATCGCAATGGAGCACAATTTGCAGTGGCAATTTCCCTACACACCCATCTTCCCCCTTTCCTGCACCCACCTACATATGCCCTCTACAAATTTTAACTTTAAATTCTTTCAACGTTTTTGCTAAGTTATTCATCATTTCCCCCTAGTAACTTATTCCAATCCCTGACACTCTTAACCAGAAAAGAGAATCTTCTCACATCCTTGTGCCTGAAATTGAGTGCCAGCTTCTGGTCATGGTCATCATTTCCTTTCCGTGCATTACTTTTCATACCTACACCAATATCTTTCCATGCCTCATCACCAATATACTCCCTGTACACTCCCATGACTCTCTTCACCCTCCTCCTGTCTTCCAATGAATCCCATCCCAGCTCTTTTATCATATCTGTTACTGATTTCATTCTGCAATAATTTCCAGAAACAAATCTAGCAGCCCTTTTTTGCACCCTCTCCAACTTCTGTATTTGATACTCAAGAACAGTGATATGAGAAAAGAGAAATCCGAATACATTATATGATGCAAAATGGAACTATATTATGTCAATTAATAAGCAGTGCAGAAAATTTTCCTAAATATTTTATTGTCTACACAGTTGTGTAAGGAAGATTTTAAACATGGTCAGACAGAAAAACAAATCTATACAAAAAAATATGAAAGAGTTTATAATTCATGTTTTGTTAAAGTATTTCCATTAGCACTACTTACATGTTGTATTTATAATGTGTTTCCCAATGCAGCAACTAACCAAGTAAATTTTTAACATTAAAGAGGATATTACAGGTTAAGTTAAAATATAATCTTTAAATTCAATGTGCTGTGGCAATCAAGACTTAGTCGAAGTTAGCAGCATTTTAGAATGATTACAGTAACTACATTTGTTTATCTTTATTTTGATGTATTCAGGCTGTTTATTTCATTTAAGAAAGTTTTGTATCTGTTTTTTAAAGTTTCTTTCAATAGCAGTAATTAACAGATTGTTGTGTAATATACTAACAATGTCTGGATTTTTAAGAAATTTAAGTTACGCATTCTGTAGACACATGATGCTTCCTGCACATTCCTTTGTCAATAAACATAGCTTTGGTTGGAAAACACAAAAGTAGCTGCTATGAGTTTAAGTCTTAGCACAGATTTCCATCATGTTATTGTTGTAGTAACTCGGTATGCTTGTACTTGTTTTATTTAAGATATTACCCAACTAAATTGTGTTTTTGTTTCCTTTGAATCTGAAATTTCGATACAAACAAATCTGCAAGTCAAATAAATGCCAGTTACTAAAATGTATGATTTATAACATCTAGTAATTAACTGAACATTCCTCACTTAATTGCAGCAGTATCAAGAATCAGGAAACATCAACAACTTTGGTGGAAGCATAAACCAAATGGCAAATGAATCATCAATATAAATTCAGAAAGTGAGCTGTCAATGGACTTTCATATTTTGTAGAGGCAGGCATGAAGTGAGTAAACTGTTATAATATTGGGAGTCATTCATGATAGTATTAAATTGATTTGAGTAATGTTATGAGAAATGGAAAACAATGCATAACAAATTAAATCACATCATTGTGAGAAAGATTCAGAAGATTGGAGGAGGAATTTTGATCATATTTCACATGTAAGATATCTAAGGTCACTGTGCACCTGGCATGTATTGCCAGGACAGCAATGCACTGTCAGTGGAGCAGTCTGTGCCTAACAGTCACGAGAGCATCTCCCACAAAGTTTGTTCCACAAAGTGGGTTAATTTTTTTTTTTTTTTTTTTAAATGGAGGAAAGTTGCAGAAAGTATCTTTAAAATCAGGATTGGCCACCCCAAAAGATCTTGCGGGCCACTTTGGAGATGCATCATAACTCCGCGGGCAGCATATAAAATTTTAAATCCCCATATTAGAGTTAGACCCAATATAGACTTTTTTGGAGTGAATATAATTTAATTATTCTGAGAACTCAGAAATAAAACAGGCAATATCTGTCATATATTCGCAAGATAATTATTTTAAAATCGAAGTTAATTTTTTCTCATAATTTCGACAGTTAATTTTTGAATATATGGATGCGCAAAAAATGTATTTTTTTAATACATTGGTTTTCACTACTTTGCCCATTATAAAATAAATATATTTTGTAAAAGTGTGATGAATATCAGGGCCACAGGTTGGCCACCCCTGTTTAAAATGATGGGAACATAATTTAATATAATTCAAGGTAATAGGTTGGTATGTGCACCTAATTGGAGTAAATGTATAGGATGAATCTGTGTGCTTGCAAAAACTTGTAATCTTTTGCAGGAAATCTTGATATTATCTGGTTTTGCAGTCAAATTTAACAGCTTTGAGTCGAATAGTAGTGGCTGTAGAGCATATGGGTTAAAATAACTCAGAAAATGTTAATAATGTCATTTCATGATTTAAATAATTATACAAGTGAAACATTTTCCCTCAGATGAATATCATTATTTCCTTCACAGTAAAGTGGTGACCGTGATCAGTAGATACAAACCTAGCATTCTGCATTAGAAGCAATAAACTCTCATAACTAACTGTTAACCCCCGTTAACTCCAAAGAAAGATCTAATCTTTACTGATGAGGGCAACTACAATTGAAAGCTAGCCCCAATTACCCTGCAAGACTCGTAACTCCCTACGTCAAATTGATGTTCACATGAAATATTACACAACTGATTTTGTCTGGAGTTTTGAGTGCTCATCACAGCACTCCCACCTACAACTTTGACAAGAGGTGGGTTTGATTTCCTATACTTTGATATTTATATTGGCTAAAAGCAATCTCCTTTTACTCAGCATTGTTATTGTTGCATAATCGCCTTCTCCTGCATTTGTTTCACATGTTCTTATCTCATGTTCTATTACTTTATTCTTTCACTTTTTACCTGTTTTGTCTGATTCAATGTGTGATCAACACGTTTTGCGGTGTTTTGTGTTTCCTACAGTCCACGGCGTCAGATTTATTTACAATGTGTTGTGTATTCTAGGTTTTCTGGCTAATCCTGATCAAATAAAAAAAACCATTGCTTATTTACACTGCTTAATAAGATCAGAAGTAAATGCTATAACCATAAGAAATATAATAGTATCAAAATACTTATGATCTGAAATACAATTTTTCATCATTAAAACTAAAAATTCTTGATCTTATATCTCCATCCTGATGAATGTAAGCATTGCAATATGTTATTAATAAGCAACAAAATAATTATTATAAATATTTTCTATTGCAGTATCTAACTCCGTCTTGCTGTATAGTAAGTTATCCTGAAACACAATACTCTCTATGAATTTTATTAGTAAACTATGATTATTATTTAAGGTTACACAATTACTGTTACAAGAATTTAAATTTTTAAGGTCTAATAAGCATATTCTTAACAAATATGAAGAATGTGTGTTTTCATCTTAGTTCCCTTCTGTTTGCACTTGAAAAAGGCAGCTGTATATTTAGATTCACAAATAATAAAGAATTCTTATAATTTAGGTACATAGAAGGTCTGCAGTCTTTGTACTACTCATTTAAACAAATTGAACTTTAGAATTATTAGTATTCTAGAAGCTCACATAACTGAATTTTATCTTAGTTTTTAAATAATAAATGCTGCAGAAAATGTAAGATCTAAAAGAAAGCAGAACAACAATATATTACAGAACTAAATTACAGTGTACTCTAGAAGAACATAATAAACACAAATTTAATGCAAACATTAAAATGTAGTTCACAAATAGAAAAGATTAGACAAAGATGCTAACAGTTCTTTACTATATGAATAACACATAGATTTTCTGCCACATAATTAAAAATAAATAACGAACAAGGCTCTTCCTTAACCTCCTGTTCCCATAAATCATCATCTGATCAAATATTTTAGTAAAAAGTCCTAAAGAAGGATATAATCTTAGCACATTGGAAATAAACATATTCAGTAGCTTTACTGAAAGAAACACACAGAGATTTCCAGCTAAATATGTTATTTTTGTTAGCAGAGTGAACAAGTGGCAGCAATGCAAAATGGAAATAGTATTCAGTTTTAACTGCTCATTAATGCCAGGAGAGGACAGAAGATAAGGAACTGGAATGAATTTATTCTTAAACTTTTGCATGCCTGTCCTTGAATCCAGAAACCATGGAAACTGGAAATCTGGAAGGCTGGATGGCAATTTGAACCCATGTCTTCCAAATTCGAGGCCCTAGCATTACTGCTCTCCCAAGAGGCTCATTAATGAGCTGTCTTATTATTCCCATTCAGTGATAAATGTTGAGTGAATCATAAACTTAGTATCAACTACTTTTTGAAAACACTTCAAAGTTATACTCTGCTGGTAGTTATAAGTAAGAGGTCTTACATGTTGGATGGCATTGATTTATCATTGGGAAGAATGTCAGCTCTTTCAGTAACATAAAAATCTAATTAAAGCCTATAACTGCAATGTGAAGAAACATGACATGGTTACAGTTACATCATCAAAAGGCAAATTCCTTCATCATTACAAATATTAATCTATTTTTTTAAATATTCTTTGATCTAATTACTTAAATAAAATATCATACAAAGTTTCAATTGTGACATGGCAACCATAAAAACTAAAAATCTCATGAAGACAAGTACTTACAGTTTTTGCACTTGCACTTCTTGATAAGTGTTTCATCCTTGATGTCTTCATGGCAAGCTTTGCAGTAAAACCAGGCCCTGATAAAATTATCAACACTTGAACTCCAAAGGATTGAACACGTACTCTAGTAACATATTTAGATCTGTATAATTGATAATCATTTTGATAGTTTGAACTAAATTTTAGTAGGAAATATAATCAATGAAAAAGTACAATGAAGAAAAAGAGGTAAGTGATAAGATAAAATATCTCACTAAGGAGACTCAGTAAATCAAAGACAAATTGTTACCTGAAAACTGTACAACATTTTAAATTAATCGACTCTTATGAAGAAATAATACTCCAACCCATTTCACATTAATTCCTACTGCTGACAACAGTTATGTATATTTTAAACATTTTTGGATAGGACAATAACCACCACTTACCAAAGTTGAACACTGTTGTACAATGGACACATGGAAAAAGCACTTAGACACACAGACAATGAAATTTCCAGGCTCATAACCCTTTTTCATGAATAATATGAGGTAGTTGCCTTATGGAAGGTGGTAGGTAACTAAACGTGCATAATGTAGGTTGGCAGCTCAAGATGGGGGAAAATCAACATGATGGGACGTGTGGATGTGGTTGAAAGGAGTAAACATTAAAATTATTTATTTATATGCCAATTGACTTTGTACATAAAGAAATAATTCTTAACATCAACATATAAGGTATGTATATGATTATATAATTCATAAAAGTCTTTTAATGTTGGAGATTAGTCCAGCATGAGATCCTCAAAAGAAGTTGATGTTGGTAGCATGTAAGTTATCCAGACTAACTATTCTATTATGAATCAAATCACAGGAATCAGTCTTGGAAATGCTGCAGATGCCAGCAGAAGATATTTACTTATCTTTTACATGAATAGAAAACATATATATACAAAAAAAAAAATACATTAAAAATCATAAAAAGATATTACACGCTACCAAAGGGTTAGCTCTGATGAGTGATAGTTCTATGTGAAAAGATAGAGGATATAGATGTAGGAGAAAAGCATATGCTTGGCAGTTATTGATTTAACATCAGCTTCTACTCCTAACGCAGACCATGTTGCTACTTGGGCTGGTTAAATTACTTTAGTGCTATTATTCACTTGATAAATAAGGTTTACATCCACTTAGAATGGCCGCCACCTTCAGTGAGAAGGAAAATAGTCTCAGGTTACACTAACTACAAAAATGTAAACAGAAATTATAGGAAATTTGGTTTGTATTCTTCAACTTTGTCCAACAGTTCTGATACCAGTTACAAGTAGGCTTAAATCGGCTTCGTCAGATTAGAAGGCAGCAGGTTCACTGTATGGTAACAATCTCCTAAAGCAACACTGAGTCATTTATTGGAAATCCCCATTTCAAGTTTTAAGATCACTGAAATCCCTTCATGATTAACAAAATGTTCATTAGGTACAGAGTTTTGCACTTTCAAATTACATTGCTGAAACAGTTCCTATCAGAAATCTTACGCAAAACATTCCGTGCACCCATGTGGGCTCCATACTGATCTCACAACATTATACACTCATGGTAATCCTCAGTGACAGGAGTAACCCTTGCACACTACCTCACCAGACAAAGGTCGACTTTCAATTCCCCAACTAACTAACACGCACCTCATCCTTGGCGGCTGTAGCCAGAACGAGTCCAAACATGTACCCTAATTTTACAGGCTTTTTTTTTTTTTGCTGAATGTTTAAGACTGCTAATCTTTGTTAAATTATTCTATAAATTAGTATCATCCTAAATAATCCAAATGTGTGCTAACTTAAACTTTGCTACTTTATTTTGATGCCGCTGGTGGTCTCCTGTTGCTACGGCAACCTCCGAATTTTATGGTCAAACTAATTCTTTATATGAATGGCTCTGAAAATTTGTCTATTGACAGATGTTAACTAAATAAGCATTTTCTATGCTCATGACTTTTCCAAATAAACCCTACTTTTGCCATAATTTGTCTTTGAAGTTGTCACATATTGTGAACCTTTGATCTAGCCTTTCTTAATTTCTGATCTTAGTTAGTACTTTTATTCCTATTCTGGGACTTAATTTACATTTCTTCCACTTTTACCACCAAACTAAATATTTATTCAATGTTAAATGAATCTGTTTGTTAGCAAATGAACAACTTCCTAGCTTCGCACAATTCTTATCTGAATTTTTGTTAAGATATTTTGAATAGCTTATTTTGAGCTACATATTCTGTTCTTTAGGTTCTCTATTTTAGTTGAATGTTATTTCATTTTATTCCGTGCTGTCATGAGAAAGTTATATACAGCCTAACAGTAACTGTGGAAAATAGTTTGTATCTTTTGAATTCCTTATTCTTAAATTAAAAATGCTATTAATTCTTACTGTTCCCTACTTTTCCTACCTCAATTTTGACTTTTCTGCCTTCAATCTATCCTATTCATGTTTCTTGGAACTATTTGTTTACTTCTCCTAACAGCTTTCTTTAACAATGTGATACCAATGTGAGATTTCCTGCATGCCTAGGAAACTATTCCATTATATAGGGAATGGATGGAAAAGAAGGAAGAATACTGGTGCTATTTTAAAATATGACCGGGCAGGTGTCTGGTGCCCAATTTATACTAATAAGCCAGTTCCTACCGTCTGAGTTCAGAGCAGGGCCGGCGTTAGGGGAGGTTAAGTGGGGCAAAAGTACCCGGGGCCCGGGCCACCAATGGGGGGCTCGCCGGCCTGGGTGCCTAAATAAATAGAAATCAAACACAAATTTTAAAATCTGCACCAATAATTTTAAACATTTTTGTATTAAAATTTTCTGAGTTATCAAAAAAAAAAAAAAAAAAAAAAAACAAGGTGTAAAGTAAAAATATGTTCCGGGGGGGGAGAGGGGGCCTAAGATCGCTTACCCGGGGCCAGAGAATCGTAGCGCCGGCCCTGGTTCAGAGATACTACTTTTGTCTGGCAGGACTTTGATGGTACGGACAGTGAAGGGAGCATTGAAATTGGTGGTGTCATGTGTGGGTGGTCAGGGTTCTGGGAAAATACACTTTGTCTCCGTCCATTCATTCTGATGACCAGTGAATTTATGGTATATGCATGAGGCTGGGCAATGGTTGCATGTAGGTTAATAAATAGTGGCAAGTCCTGTGATGGGGAATGTAAGGTACCTATTAGCTTGCCAAAAGCATTTCCACTAGCTATACCCAGAAGTAATATGCACTATACTTCAATTTTTAAGTTGTTTATTAAGGGGACAGAAATTTCACGTAAAGTAGTTTTCAACTTGAACAGATTTTCCTGCATTCATTTTCATGACTAAAGCTCACAATAAGAATCATTTTTTTTAGTGTATTCATTATGCCCAGAAAAATTTAGTTTGAGAGATAAGTGGTTTGTTTACATTTTAAACCACGCGGTTAGTAAAGCTAAATTCTTAAATTTGAAATAATTTTTAATCGAGTAAACTTACAGCTGAACTTTTACCACCAGCTATAGTCAGCACTGTCTAGCATATCTTGAAAGTAACGTTAACTAGTTAGGCCAAATTTAATTACCACTTTTAATTAAGAAAAAGAAATAAAGATTTTAACTAAAAGAGATAAAGTTGAGAAATTTATATAAAAAGACAGCTTAAATTTAGAGGATTAAAAATATACCTTGGTTTTGGTAAAAAGTTTAAGCATTGGTAAGACAATTACGATTTTGAAGATAGATTGTCATGAATTGTTCTGAAAGTGCAGCAAGTCACAGGAAGCCGATGATGTAAGAGACTTCAAGTTTAATCTTACAGAAACTCTTTTGAAAGTTGAATTAACCCTTTCCTACCGGCGATTGGAAATAAAGGGAAATTTATAATTTTAATTATATATTTGTATAAAGGTATTTAAAATTAAACACACATATTTTTTTCAATTTTTTTTTTGGAACTCTAAGTGCTAATTACTAAGCCGGTACTTATAAGTACCATCAGTGACTTTGTGTATCACAGGATGTACAGAAATAGCAATTGAAATCAATTATGTTCATATTGGTATGAAATGTTTGCCTCATGATATTCAAAAAACCAATTCTTTTTGCTCATTCAGACGCAAAAGACATTGCAGTGGGAACATTTGGAATGATGTTTTGACAGTATTTTCTTCATTCTACATACTTCACATCTTCATCTGATTTTTACAATTTAGAGACAGTGTATACCTCTGTTTCCCAATCTTACATCTTTCATTGTGGAATAGTATGACTTGTGTTGTTTGAATGGATGAGGGCTTGGTGAAATATATAAAGATGACCTTTTCTTCTTACTGATATCCTTCATAGTCATCATACCTTGTGCAAAGGATCTTCTAAAAATTTTACAGACTTTTTTCAAATATCGGACCATTTATATTATAGGCATTGACAAATACATCATCTAGAATTCCCAAAAACAATCTTTACCATGATTTCGGTAATCTTCTGTCAGCATTGCACAAAGCCATCAGCTGATCAGCAGTATCAACCCCACACATGAAGGTATTGTAGTCCTTGATGACTCCTGAGCATGAAATTGTCGACTTCAATCCATCTTTTTCTTTGCATATAACTAGTGGTGTAACAACAGGGTGGCAGGCTGGGCAAAATGCTACGGGACCTACTGCTGGAGGTGGCCCCTGATGACCGGCCAGAGAGGCCCTCTGGTCCAAGATCCACCAGGTCACCAATCCAACCTGAGAGAGGGCCCATCTGTTGAAGTTGCCATTGACCACAACCAGTGTAGTGGAGTTTCACTGCTGCCATGAAAATTTGATACTAAATGTATGACCTTTTTATCCTTCCATTTCCAGTAGCAAATATCTAGGTTTGTAAATTCACTGTCACAATCTCCTCTTTTTAGTTTTCCATTAGCAGATTAATAGAAAGTCCCTTGCAGTAGGGTCCGATTCTCCCACAAACAAAAGTTGTTTCAGTTTTTTAATAATGAAACTGATGAAAAATAATGATGATACTAGATAACATCGTCATTGCTCCATTTTTTTCAGTCAAGACCACTCTTTGACCTAATGAGTAATCTGAGAACGTTTGAGTCATTTCTTCATTTTTGCCTTGATAAATTATAAACTTCTAAGAGAAGAGCTTCAGTCAGAGCGTATTTGATAAAAATATCCATTTGAAAATATCTAAAACAATGATGAAACCAATTGTATACTTGCTAAATCTATTGACCAAAATCTGTATAAAACTACCCAGAACTCCCTGACGGTACTTATAAGTCCACGTTGGTTTTTCTAGATTATTTAGTAAAGAAACTAGAAAAACATATTTTATAGGTAAAAAGTATATGGTTAAATGTTCAAACTAAAAAAGTAATAACCGAAATTGACTCTTACCAAGTAAATTATCATCTAAAAATTCATTGAAATATAGCACTTGTTACTCAGGTCAGTATGCTGTCAAGCCCCAACTTAGAAAATTAATTTCTCGGCAATTTCAAGCAGAATTTAAAAATAAATGTTGTCATTGTCTGACCTAATCATACAACAATAGATCAACAGGCTTAACAATGCAGTGGACACTGGTATTGTTGAATTATATGGTGGTAAATACAGTGGTACTTATAAGTACCGTCAGGGAGGAAAGGGTTAAATAAAAAAAGAACAAGGTATCAGGAAGTTCATGTATTAATTGAAAGTTAAACCATCCAATACATTGGGAGATATTAATTTTCAAAATTCTTTGATAACATCCTAGAGGTCTGAAAGTTAATAAAAGGACCTGTAGCCATCTTGAGAATGCACAGTCTTTCAGTGATTTTCAAACAGTTAACTTCGCGTCTGCTCCACGTGGGCAGTTGTTGTGATACAGCGTAACATGCCATAATCACTAAGGTTAGGGGAACTTAGTGAGTGTTTATCTTCTCGAGTGAATGTGCTTAATGTGACAACCTTCAATCGAACTGTTGTCCAATCGTTTATTCGCAATTCTGGTACCGACAATGTAAGAGAAACTTCTTCAAGAATACAATTACTTTGTGATTCTAAAACTATGTCAAGTGAACTTATTTAATTGTGCCCTTCGCTTTTGGGGTTTATAATACAAATGCATGGAAACTAGTAAATATTAAGGTACCATAAGGCTACACCGGTCATTAAATTAATTTTTCACAGTTTAGGCAAAGTGTTGCTAGCCCCCAGCAATAGCTTTGAGCATAACAGAAAGCTTTCCCCGGTTGCCGGGTTGGTGAAGGTGGTGGAGACAGGGTTCACGTTGGGCAATTTGCAGTGGGATCTATTACAAGGAAAAGAGCCTTGGGACTGTCTAGTATGAAAGGGAGACCCATGTTTATGGACTAGGAGGTAAATGACATTCAGAGGTATGTTGGAGTAGCTATTAGGTGGGTGAATAGGTTTTTTTGGGAGGAGGGTTCTCATTTCAGGACAAGCTCGGAGCAAATCATAACCTTGTCAAACAACCAGACCAGGAAAGTACTGAGTGGCCAAAACAGTGCTGTGTTTGGTTTTAGAGAGTTCTGGATGGATGATTTGTTGAGCGGGTTAAGATGTGGCACACAAAACTTGTTTAAGAACTAAATTTGGTAATTACAGGATATCAGAGCTTGGGAGATGTTATTAGAATAAAATGTGAGGAACTGCTAGCTGGAACACAAACATCTCCCACCAATGCCCAGGCTATTGGGGAGGGTGCGTTTTATGTGATAAGGATGGAAGTTGTCATAATGAAGGTACTGCTGTGGGTTAGTCAGTATGGTATGGAAGTATGAACTGAGGTGGCCATTTGAGAGGGATAAATCCACATCCAGGAAAGTGGCATATGTGTGGCAATAAATCCATGTGAAATTCAAGATGTTAAAGGTGTCAAGACTGTTAAAAATTGAAGAGGTTGTTTTCCTCATGGGTCAAGATCATCAAGATGCTGTTTATGAATCTGAGCCACACAAAGGGTTTCTGGTGGGCTTTATTGAGAAATGACTGTACTAGGGGCTTAGGACGAAGCTGCAGACGGGGACATACAAGTGGGCATGGCAGTTCCACAAGTTTGAATGGTAAATTTTGCCCTTGAAGGAGAAAAAATTGTTGTTCATTATGAGGTAAGCCAGGGTGATGAGGAAGGATCTGTAAAGGAGGGTGGCAGGCAGGAAGATGGGTGCTGATGCATAAAATGTTCCATGGCACTGAGTACATGAAGGAGGTCACGTTGATTCTTACTAAGAAGGAGTCAAGGGTGGGGGTGTGGGGGAGGAACAAAGTAGATAGAAGGAAGAGGAAGTGTTGGGTATATTTGATGTGGGAGGGAAGCTGGCTGACAGTGGAATGTCCACCAGGGCAAAGATATGTTCAGTTGACGAGCTATAAATGGCAACTAGGGGGAATCCTCGGTTCCCAGGTTTTTGGACCATGGGAACTCGGTATGGAGTGAGCGTGGGCAGCTTCATGGAAATGAGATGTTAAAAATAGGTGGGAGGGCTTGAAGGGGTTGATGGAACTGTGTACACTCCTTTATCATTTCGTTAACCGCTAGTGTGGGGTCCTAACTGATGTGTTTGTGTCAGGTGTCTGACAGTTACACATTCATGATTCATCACCATTGTCATTGAGCCCTTATCTGCAAGAAGGATGATTAAGTTTGGTTTTGAGGAAAGCTCCTAAAGTGCCTGGGTTTCTAACACAGTCAAAGAGGTGTCCATGGGTAGGGATTTCAAAAAATTGGGGGAAGTGAAATCGGTGGAAGTGAAATTAGTGGAAACGAGATCTTGAAAGATTTGAAGAGGGTAGTTTTGTAGAAGGGTTGGTGGCTCTAGAGTGGATGGGGTTGGAATATATGAACACTGAGTTCAGGTCATCCCTAGAATCATGTTTACTGTTCTGAGAGGTGATGTGGTACCTTGGGCTGAGTGTGTGGAAGAACGCTGGGGTATCATCATGTATTAAGGTGGTCATAACAAATTTAGGAGTAGGCAATAAAGTTAGACCCTGGGAAAGAACCAAAAGTTGAGGATTGAGAGTGGTGAAGAGGATAGGTTAGTGACAGATAGTTTGGGTCTGGTAGGATGATTAAGGTTTGATGGGCTTGATGTGAGTTTTAAAGGGGATGGTAGAGGTATGTTGAGGAGCTGGGCAACAGATGGTTGTGAGGAGATGAGAGGAGGTTGCAAATGAGGGTGGTGACCTGGTAACTTACAGGGAAGAAACTGTAGACTGCTCTGAGAAGGGACTGGGTACATGTGGGTAATATTTGTACATGGTTCTGAGCATATCTATTCATGGACTCTAAGGATTGCTGCAAAATTTGTTGGGTGTGGCATATCCAAATATGGGCTATTTTATTGTAAGGCCATTATGAGTAGGGGAGTGTCCATAAACCACATAGCTCCATTTTGGCCTCCTGTGAGACCGCCCTCCACCCACACAGCCCGAAGTGGCTTTTGTTTCTACCCCCCCCCCCCACCTCCGCATAGTACATAGCTTTTATCCCTATTGATTCTAGAAGACATTATGTAGTGTTTTTCTCTTGTCAGAAGCATGGTATCTGTAGGCATGTATGTATTTATCAACAAGTGAACTATGAAGGAATGTTAGTGGAGCCATGTTAAGGGTCAGAGATGTTTATATAGAATGCAAATTGTATTCACTGTCTGCAATGAGATTGGAGCATTCCAAACCTACAGATGCCACGCTTTTCAGCTTGCCAAATTTCAATCATATATTCTTTTCCTAAAAGCGTGAGCGTGTCTGTCATTCGACATACCCCCAAATGGTCTTACAATCAAACTGCCAATATTTGGTTGTCCCCCACAAACTCACCCTGCCCTACATGCCTTTCATTACCAACAGTCTTTGGCCCTTACTCACCTTGTTCTGCAACAATACACCAGTCTGGCAAACCAACATTCTTGAGACCTCATATCCCTTCAGAGAATACTCATGTTATCATTCCCACATGTAATTCCAGTTTTACAGCAGATTTTACAGCAATCAGTTGATTCTAGCAGTATGCATGCCCAGAAGCATTTACAGAAGTTGTCCAAATTACTGAAGTCCCATCTTACATTGGGGCAGTTTGTTCCCCACCAGCCAATGGTCTACCAATCAAAATTACAGCCTGCTCTGATTTCCTCTACACCGTCCATTGTCCAGCTCCTCAACATACCTCAACCTCCCCCTTTGAAACCTACACTTCGCTCTCTGCACTCAAGCCCTATGCCAAGCCTAAACTGTCAGTTATAAACTTATCCGCTTCACCATTATCTGAATCCCAACTCTCTGTACTCTCCAAAGGACTAACCCTCTCACCTACCCCCATATTTGACCATACTAAATTAGTCCGCGACTCTCATCATTGTGCCGTACAATCGCTGGCGGTGTAACTTTGCCACTCATGGCGGTGAACAGAGGTATCAGGACCACCTGGAACCAAGTATACATAAATTCAAACCATCATCCACACTTGACGCTCCACCTCTTCCACAGAACAATCCTCTCCAACTGTTTGAGGATTTCCTGTCCACTAGTTTGGCCTCTCCCAATTTCCTTAAATCTTTAGCAAACACCAGTAATTTTAGCCCAGCTGTAACCCGCACCAGGAAACAATTCTCCAGTGATCCAGAGATCATTATCCTTCCAGCTGACTAGGGCTCAACCACTGTAGTCATGAACAGGAGTGACTATGTGGCTGAAGCTCTTCATCAGTTATCAGAAACCAGAACTTACTACCGCCTATCGGAAGATCCAACTCCTACTGTCAACAAGAAAATACAGGAATGTGTACAGTTTAGTGGGTCCCTCCATGGGCTCACCCCACAATCCATTTCGCTTCTTACTCTCCATAATCCACGTACACCTACCCTTTATCTCCTTCCCAAAATCCATAAACCTAACAATCCAAGATGCCTTATTGTTGCAACTGATGGATCACCAACTGAGCACATCTCTGCCTTGGTTGACCAGTACCTATAACCTAGTCAGCTCCCTTCTCATATAAAGGACACCCAACACTTTCTCTTCCGGCTTTCTACGATACTCACCCCTCTTCCTTCCAACTCCATACTGGTTACCGTTGACGTCACATCCTTCTACACAAATATTCCACACTGGCATTGCCTCAGGGCCATGGAAAATTTTCTGGACCAGCACCATCCCAACAGCCTAACGATGACATCCTTCCTCATCAAATTGGCGCACCTGATTCTCAATTACTACTTCTCCTTCAAAGGCAACATACAGTATATCACCAAAACTGTGGCACAGTCATGGGCACCCACATGGCCCCCTCTTATGCTAATCTGTTCAAGGGCCATCTGGAACATACATTTCAGGAGGAAGTCCTTCTCAAAACTCTCATTTGGCTTCGATTCATTGACAACTTCTTTATGATTTGGACGCATGGAGAAAACGAACACTAAATTTCCCGAACCTTCTCAATATCTATAGCATGCTGAAATTCATTTGGTGCTACTCCCACACCCAGGCCACATTCCTGGATGTGGATTTATCCAATGGATATCTCAACTCTTCAGTCCACTTCAAACCCACCAACCTTCAACAGTATCTACATTTTGACAGTTGCCACCCATACCATACCAAACGTTCCCTCCCCTAGTCTTGGCATTCGAGGTAGTCACATATGCTCCAACCAACAGTTTCTCATGGATTATTCAAACAGTATTTCTCAAGCATTGATTTCTCGCAACTATCCTCCGGCTTTGGTGAACAAACAGCTTTCACGTGCAACATAACAACCTACTCAACCCATCAATCATCCGAAGCCCGAAAAAATCAACCACAATCCAGTCTTGGTCACATAATACTACCCAGGCCTAGAAACCTTCAACAGAATCATCTGGCAGGGCTATGATTTCCTACAAACCTGCCCTGAAATGAGATCCATTGTTCCTAAAATCCTCCCTGACTCCCCTAGAACTTGTTTCAGCAGACCTCCTAACCTAAGTGAATTTCTAGTCCGCAAACACAATCTTCCTTGTCCTAACAGTCAGCCCCAAAGCTCTTTCGCTTGCAATAGACCCCACTGCAAGATGGGCAAGATACATCATGCCTCCACCACTTTCACCAACCCTGTCATGGGGAAAAGCTTCCCTATCATAGGACACGCCACCTGTGAAACCACCTATGTAATTGATCATTTAACATGCAACCACTGCCTGGCTTCATATACAGGTTTGACCACAAATCCACTTTCCATAAGAATAAATGGCCACCGACAGACGGAGTTCACACAGAACCCAAAGCACCCAGTTGCTGCCCATGCCATCAGCCATGACTCGAATTATTTCTACTCTTGTTTCATGGTCTGGGCTATCAGATTCCTCAATAATAAGAGCAGCTCATCTGAACTCAGAAGGTGGGAACTTGCCTACCAGTACAAACTGGTAGTACAAACAAGGCAACCTGGTCTCAACTTCTGGTAATACCCGATTATTATTATTATTATTGTTATTTTTAATTATGTTTCCCCTTTTTTAATCCTGTCTTTGCCTCCATCCCCTTTACCTATATTGACCACCACTAACCTAAGGTGATGTTTGGTTTAAAAATTATTATTATTGAATTATTATTTTCCATTTTTAATATATATTTTTTACTTTTTAATATTTAAATTTAATTCAATTTTGTTCTTCCCACCAACCAGAGAGCATTTTGGATATTTATCTATGATCGCGTATTAGCTCTGAATCACTGCCCCTACCTTTCCTCTGTTTGAATTCACCCCCACCATTTCCCTGGCCAACAGTCTTTCTAGGAGACAGTCTCCAACATCACTCATCTCCCATAATGTTCTCCTGTTGACAAAGGGTTTGTCCCGAAAATTTCTTTATCAGTAGTGTTTTTGTCTTTTCTGTGTGTTCGCACCCTTTCCATCCTCTAATTTAATATATATGTATATATAGTTACCAGGAAATAATAGGAGCTAATTAGCAAGTGGATTTACAAAAAAAGGGATAGCGAAATGAACCACCACTTACCTTAGATGATGGTAGCTTGGGGTGAACTCATAAATATATATAAAGGGGTAATTAGATGACTAGCGAAATTGCCACTGGAGCGTTAGCTCCATTCAATTAAATTAATAACAGTAAAATTAGTTTCACAATGGACAGGAACATTATATATTGTGACATGTGCAACAAACAATGTGTGGTAAGGTCCTTATATATGGCTTTTTCAACACAAAAAAAAAAACTTTACAATCTTGCTGAAAATTACTCAATAATGATTTCTCAGTCTAGAAATCGATCTGTGATGGTCTCATTTTGTGTCACAATTACGTTTTTATTTTCAAAAATTAAAAAGCACAAGAGATTTTCTTCCAAAAAAATTCAACCTTAGCATAGTAGGCAGTAGGTTTAACAATTTACTACCCTATTGACTGAGCAGTTCTTGTTTTAATGATTGATTAGGGGATTTATGGGATCTCATTTACAGAAAAATTAATTTTTATATATTATTATTTAAAATGAAATAGTTGCCTAAATTGTAGCAGATGTATAATGGTAAGAACCCAGAAATAAATACACACATAGAGAAAAAAAAACCTTAAAAGATGTTTATGTTTATAGGTTGGGGAAGGAATAATGTTGTTAATAGTCAAAGTATAAATATCTTCACATAACACTCAGCTGGGCAGGACACATTGGGCAGGTGGTAGGAAAAGGTTACAAAATCCTGCATTTATTTCAGGGGGAGGGGGGGGGGTGTGATAAGTATATGAACTAGAAAAAAAGAGGGAAGTGGGTTACAAAACATTTGTCAGACCTTTGTATGAATATGGTGATTAATATGGGACCCACATTTTTATATCAAATAGAGGAGTTAGAGTTGCTACAAAGGAGGACAGATATATTAGTCTTGTAAGACCTAAAGCTGCATTGGTGTGAGTGTAAAATCTTCAGTCTTAGCTATACTGTGATCGTGCCTTGGATAACTTTAGTTTGTACTTTTCTACATTAACTTGGTCACCACCTGGCTTGATTTAAACCCTAAGCTATGAAGGTTACAGATAATAAAAGTCACTGGCATATTCTGGTAGATAATCACTATATTCTTCAATTTGAAACAAAGTCACAAAACTTAAATTGGCATCGAAAATCTTCTCCAAAGAATTTTATTTGCAACTTCGATTAACACATTCGAGACAGGCCAACCTCACGACTCCTAACCGAATTTACAGTCACATGAAGTGTTTTAACATCACCACTCACTAACCTCAAAGTTCCTCGTGCATGCCCGAAGCCTACGTCCTACTATCTGCGCGCCTACTTTGTGCTACAAACAAGTGCAGTCACACTCTAACTGAATCTGGAAGACTGGGGCGAGGAAAAATCTAGGGCTATTATTTATAGAAACAACTGTGGGAATACAAAGACTTCCGGGTTCCCTCCAAAGTAGTCTGATAAACTGATCAAATGTTCAATCTAACGCTTAAAGGTTGCACCAGATTCGTGACCTTGAAAACTTAAAATATTCATATTCCTCTGAAATTATGACAGTAGCTAGGTCCTTTAGAAAGTTTATTTTATACTCTTAAAAATTTTCGTAGGTCCAACAGTTTGGTCGTAAAAAAAATTGTTTTCCTCTGATTCCTAAACTTGTTAATACCTTTTTCAATTTTGCAGCTATGAAACTAAAATAATTTCATCTGCTATCAAGAAAAACATGTTTACTATTTCCAAAAGGTTGAAATAAAATTCGTCAACCAAAAACAGAATCTAATTAATTAATATCTCCTAAGTTATCAAAGCTATCGATCTAAAAGTGGCTTTAAACAATTCTACATATTCAAAAATGCCTTTGAGCAATTTTGAAGTTGTTACCTGTTTTCCCTAATTTATGATTAATTTCTGAAATACCATTCCAAATGAATGCTTTCTAACTGACTAAGCCAATCTGGCCATTGGCGCCAAAATTTATTATCTTTTAGCTCAATCCAATAACTTCATGAATTCAAATGAAACTTTCTAGAGACTATTTGTGTTTGATTAAACTTTGTTTTCGAATAAAATTCCTCCCGTTGAATTTATGTATATTACTGAAATTATTAATTTTCTTTGAGCATATGTCTGCCTTTACCATATAATGTGTTAAAAAAAAAACAATCTTTAGACTATACTAAGCTTTCCAAAATTTTAGTATGTTGTTTCAGCAAAAATTAGGTTACTTTCTTGCTACAGGTTGACTTCCCATATCTTTTCTAACATCTGATTTTTCAAATTTTAAAGTGGGAAATTACGTGATAAATTTCTGTACCGGTATTTCACTTTCAATGTACTCAAACTTTATGGTATGATACTCTAGCTACAAGATTTACTATCTTTTGACTGTTTAATATTCTGTATATCTTTTAAACTGAGGAAAAATATTAATGTTAGAGAAATTATATCGAAACCAAATATTGCATGGGCAAATCTTAGCTTAAGTTCTTCTACGTCTGTTTAGATGGATTTATTACTTCAATTTACTGTTTAAACTTGAATTCCTGCCTACATTAACTATATCATTTGAATTATTTCCTGAATTAACTCCAAAAATAACTCTATGGCTGCAGTATCGTGTGATTCAGCTAAGCCTGCTATTCTGAAAATCAATTTTTTTATGCAAAATTACGAAATTCTAGGGCATGTTAGTGCGCTAATATTATTAAGATACTGGATTGAAATTCATTGCCAAGGTGGACATGTGCAAGGCATTTGCTGATGAGACTTAGAAAGATATTGATGGAAGAATAATTAGTAGTGGATGGAATGATAAGATGATCATGATCAAAGCTGGCACTCGGTTTCAGGCTTAAGGGAGTGGGAAAATTTTATGATGTAAGTGCCAAGGATTGGAATAAATTACCAACAGAAGTGATGGATAATTTATCAAAAATGCTGAAAGAATGTTCAGAACTATGCAAAGAGTATAGATTAGAACCTTATGTAAACCTTTTTTTAAAAAAGGATATACATATATCCTTAAAACTGTTTTTTTTTTTTCATTCAGAAAAATGTAGACACCACAATACATGTACTACAAGGGAATTTTGAAATTGTTTGTTTAATTCTATACAGAAATTAGACCAACTTACATAATAGAAAAGGATCAAATTGAATGCACAGGATTACTTTTCATGGTCCTTAGAAGGCTGATATCGAAGAGAAGAAGAAGACGAGTTGAAATGAAAATTGGGGTTACCATAGAGTAACAATATATATATATGTATAAATATCTTGAAAAAATACAAGGGACTATTTTAAATTAGAATTGAATTTTTTTATTGCCTACAACAGAAAAATGAAAATAATAAAGACGTACAGTTTACATCAATGCAAAACAAAAACTTGTTTTCTCATGTTCATGAGCACTAACAAGACATTAAACGTTCATGTCATTATTGGATTTTTGTTCAGCATATATGCACTAGGATGATGTGTTCCCAATGATAACGGATTTGTGCTCACAAGATCCAATTTTTTGTGTTCACTTGTAGTTTTTATTCTGTCTATGGCACACTATAACTGATAAGTGAAGACTCCTCACTCAATTATTATTTTTGTTTCAAGTACTAGCTGTGATGAAGTAAATGCAAAAAGTGGAATCGTATATGCAATTTTTAGTGATTAGAAAAGAACATATTTTTCCAGGTATAATAATTAAAAAATTTATTTTGAGCCCTCAGGCCAGACGGGCGACCTTTTTTTTTTGCTTCGTGTGCTGGTATAGGCCCCATGAGCTGAGGATGGGGGCCCTTGAGTTGTCCTTAGGGGCCCCCCATGAGCAGTGGTTGGGGGCCCCCCTGAGCAGCGAAGGGGTCTTCCTGTGTCTCAGGGGCCCCTTTAGACAACGGTAGAGCTAAAAATAAATAAATAATAAAAGGTCTCCAGTTTGCTGAGAGGGCTTGTGGGCCCTCTAAACTGCGCTTTGGGGCCCCTTGAGGTATGTTTGGGGGCCCCCTGAGTGTAGGGGCCCACCTAGCCCCATAGTAGCTACGCCCTGTCACGTTACAGAGCGATATGTTAACTGTCAAATCTCATCTAAGTCTATGGTACCAATAGTCGATATCCATTACAAATACTTCGTAAACTCTTTGAGAGTAGCTAGCAGTCTGTGTTTGAATATCGCTGAGAGAGGTAGCGCGCACGGCAACGTGTTGTGTTGTGTTCGCGGGAAGCAGACATGTTCTACAGAGTGTAAACGGACTCCGAATTTCGCGCATCCACGTCGGCACTAAAAGAGTGACTGTCGTTTACGACTCGATTGGACTGGCCACGTTGAAACAACGGCATCAACTTTCCGTTAATAAGTGTGTTAGAAAAAGTGCTTCATCTACAGTGATTGTTCTATTAACAGTGGAGTTGGTAGAAACTGTATTTTATGCTAAGTGAGAATACTGTTTCACTCTAGCGAACCTGTATCTTCAGATAAACATTATTTTTCAGTTGGTGGTCGGCGTATACATATTTCTAAACTTAATACTGATTGAATAAACTTGCGTCAACTTCAATACTTGGTGTACTTGTATTCAGTGATATAGTACCCTAAACTGTTCTAAATATTCAAGTTATTTACAGCGTTGATGAACTGTCTTACATTACGTCGGCTATCAGCTGTGGCGGCCGTATCAATAAAAGAATTAAATCAAAAACGAAGTCTGAAATTATCCATTTGGTTGGTCAAGATATAAACATAAGTGAACTATTAAATTAACCAGGAGTAAAACCATTCGGTTGTTTTACAGCCCCTGATTCTCACATTTCCTTTATCTTCCCTATTTTCAGAAAAATATTGTTAAATTATACAGATGCAATCCCATGGGCATGGATGCTTCTGAACTATAAAGATAATCCATACGACTGACTTTGGCTTGAAAAATGCTTAAACATCTTCTAATACCGGTATAGAAGGGATACATAAAGTGCACATTTCACTTACTATAGAGGAAGAAAGAAGGGCTGCAGTAACAAAAACCAATATACAAGCACCAAAAAACCCCCAATATTTTAGGTACAGCCATTACTCACAATTGTAGAAGATGAAGTACATAGCCATGTTTGTATGAGCACCTACGGTCAAACCAGTCACATCAATATGATTGAGTTGACTGCGAGTGGTTGAACAAACCTGACTAGGCTGACAATGCATCCACTGGTGAATCTAGACATGTTATATACCTACAGTTATGGGTGTAAGCAAAACCCAAAGAATGTTACTTTTTTTAACCACTGTCCTAATTTTTTAAACCTTGGTATGTAATTGACCCATTTTTATTCTCCCTTTGCTGGTTAATGCTGAATCGTAGCATTTTTTCTTGGTCGGTTCTTTCTAAACACAACATTTAATATAAATGAAGATTTGCTCACCGTTTTACTTCATCTGCTGACTGGGCAATAAAGAATCCTTGTGTACTTGCTTGGATTTTAACACCACGGGGATTGATTGAAATTTTGCTGTCTCGGCCATCTTCACCTTTAATTTCAATTGCTAAAAGCAGCAACTTTAATTTTGTGAAGCACAGCCTGTTTTCAAATATTAACAAACAGAGTAAATATAAACCTGGACAAGCAGTTAAACAATAAATCATAATTCATTTGAAAGTACATTAGAACTCCAAGTTTCACCTTTAATTTTAAAGTTAATAAATATAACACACAAGAAAAATATAATTATGTGAAAATATTGGCACTGTTTCTTGGTTTATATATATATAACAAATGTGTTAGTTTTCACAAATAAGTTTTCATCTAATAACAGGTGAATCTTCTTACCCAATAAAGAAATGTTTCTATTAAAAGTAATAGATATCATTTTTTATAAATCTTTAATCAAAAACTATTTGTCATATACAGCAGAAATCTAATTTGAGAATTTATATTTTTCTGTATTTCTGTTTGTTTTTAATATAGCAAACATCATTAATACAATAACATCATATAATATGCATAAATAAATCACAAATTAGGTATAGATATGAGACTTGTACTTTAGAAAAGCTTGAGATAAATTAGTAACCATATGGAAAGAGAAAGTATAAATTTCAAAATTTGAAAAAAAAGAGAGTTATCATTTTGAAAAGTTTAAAAATAAATTAAGGAAAATGTAATAATTGCAGTATGGTAGTCTTTCTCACAATCATACGATGTGCCAATTATTATTTCCCCAAAGTATCTTAAGGATACATTGAAATAAAAGTGATAAAAGTGTGTATCAATGAGTATCAATATGTTATAACAAACTAATGTGGTGATATAATGTTCATTAAAAGGTTCCAGTAAACTTGAAAATACACAGCAAGCACTGCATATATAAATCCCCATCTTTGCTAGTCAGTATAATTTAAATGCAACAACTCCTAGAGTGTGTACATTTTGTTAAAATTTGAAGGACTTTTTTTTTTTTTCTAAATAATCAATATCACTGAAAAGTTTAGAAACAAGACTTTCAGTTGAAAGCCAGTAAAATATTAATGTTATATCCTATTTAATGTGAATTTTAAGGAAAAATATTGTGTGGTATTAATTGTGATTTTTTTGTTTTTTAAATTCACAAGTATCAAATTAATGTTTCATCCTGTAAACTATTTTCTTTACACCAACAAGAAAAATGATCCACTGATTTAGTAGGCAGCAGCACACAGAAAATAACTGAATGATAACTCAAGAACTTTAGTTCTTTGTATCTGCAATAGCAAGTTACAAACAGGGGCAATACGGACACAAATAACTAAGCACATAACCTGCATAACTTAATCCCTTTCTTCAAATTTCATTAATCCGTTTGAGAAAAGAAAGAAATTTGAAGATCCAAACTGCCTAAAGAAAGCATGAATTCTATGAAACAAGAATATCATAACGATAAAAGCCTATTTTTCTAACACTTAACATATAGACTCATATGCAGAATTTTAAATGGACATTCTGTAACCTTAAGGAGACATTACATATATTATTTTTTAGTGATAGGCCAGTATAGTAATGTATTAAATCTTTTCCAATCCAACAGAATCGAATTACCAATCCTGAATGGTATAAGAGAGGAAAAATTATAGTATATTGGTAACACGACAATGTATGTCAACGACTGAAATGTTGAGACAACAATTATCATGAAGGTTGATTTGTAAAATCTAATATAGTAGACTGGGTTTGATGTAAAATAAGAAATTGATTGGCAAATATAAGTAAGCCGGAAGTGACTACCAGATGATCAGAAACAGGAAACATTTTAACAGGGAACGTTATTAAAATTTTTGTATTTTAAGCCTTCTTCTGCAGGAGGAGATGGAGTAGAATAGACTCAAATCAAATATGGAGGAAAAATGATTCACAGAATTTATTGTATATTAAAACAAATATCAATACATAAACGCCAATAATAATAAGCAGAGTCCCGGCAGCTGAATAAAAAGGAAATAGTGGATACAATAGGACAGCATAGGGGGTAAAGTCATGATAGAAGTGGAACACTATTTAGGATTGTGACTAAGTGGGTGCCAAGTTGCATAATATTTAGTATGTGTTGGTAGTACAGTTCCACCTACCAAAGTTCTAATGAATTGCTGCTAAAGGGGATTTTTGATAGAATCATTTTTAAAACAAGAATTAAAGTTAATGCTGACATGTGTGGCAGTATAAGCCACAACAGGATGACTAGGATTTTTAGTAAATAACATTTGCCTATGGCCATTTATCCTGATTGATTATATACTTGTGTGTACAAGGAAAGGCAATTGGTAAATGGTATGAGAAATTTCACTGCTGGCATCTGCATCTATACATTGAAAAAGTGGGTGGCAGATGATACCTTGCACCAACCCTAATTAACATAAGCAGCAGTACAACAACTAAGTTTCTTAATATTATCTGTCTTATCACTGTGACTCAAATACATTGATGAAAGAGGTATTTCATTGCATTCATAAATAAAAGAAGCTGTTCACATGTTACTTGATAAATTCATGTAGAAACTGTGTTGTCTGTCTACCAGAGAACCCAACTCAAATTTCTGTAGCAGTTCTGTAATACTTATGTGAGAGCTGTGGCAAGTGGACACACAGACAGACACACAAATTATGTGATGACTGTGTGCATATTGCAAGACTTAAAGCACACCTTCTGTTCTGTTGCAGTTAGAGAACACAGCAAACTGTCTAACTGAATAAGGAGACTTATCTCAGCCAACTTGATGTCCAAATACATCAAAATCCACATTCTGTTATAGAAATGGAAGATAAAATACAAACACCACTTACCAAGGTTCAACACAAGAGGACAGCAATCAGAAAAAAAACTCCCTTACTCATAAGCATAAAGGTTGACGCACATATGCAAGGAGTTGTGGTCAATCCAGCTAAGTTCATGTAGTTATGTTTTACTGCAGTTGAATGTGTTTATCTAACTACCAGCTTGAATTTCTTAACACATGAGTAAGGGAAGAAGCTATTTTTTGTTCCTGTATAGTGTTATTTGTTGCCACAGCCCACCTTCCTTCAAAATTGGCAAGTCTAGGGATGAGTTTATCTTTCCTTTTTATTACTATTACCTCATGGCATCTCTTCCAGCTGCAGAAGTTTCCGAAAATCCAAATTCAGTAAGAAAGTAAACGAGGTCCTTCCCTTCCAACAGGCAGTTCTTGGAATATTCACCCAGTCATCAACATCACTCAAGAGATGACACCACAAGTGAACCTTCTCATGTCATTTTACACCTCACTTGTAACAAATGACCTGCTTCAAACATAGCTCCGGTTAAGAATTAATTATCCATCAGAATAAATGGTCTTAGGAAAACAATAGTCACCCAAAATTCTGACCATCCTGTTGTAGCCACCGAACAAAACATCAAAAACTTTCATTACTATTTCATAGTTCATGTTATCAGAGTTGTTGCTGTGAGCAGTTGTCCATCTGAACTTACCTACCAGCACATACTGACTGGATCCACAACTTTATTTTCTTTGTACCCTGACACTTCTACTTCTTTCACTGCTTTTTACTTCACTTGAGGGAAACATTCTTACTATAATTGGAGTTCATGTTTTTATTTTAATAGATGCAAGTTTTTATTCTGCATTTACATTTTCTGCACATTTCATTTGGGTATATTCTCTTCATTTTCTTTTTTACGTCCTCCCATTCTCCAATATTATTGTCAAAATCTGACTTTCCATTACCACCTTCCAAACATTTAACAAAGGTGAGCACCAAATAACTGCACTTTGATTCAAATCCCATTCTAAATCTAAAGAAGGGTTAAAAAAATGTGAATATTATTTCAATTTTGTGTGTTTTCTGGCTCTGAGGTGCCTGCCATCAACTGTGTTAACTGATGGGTTCTTTCTCTCTTATTTACATAAACAGTTCCATATAAGGAATAATTATATCTTTTAGATAATATGAACTAGGAATTCTTGTAACAAATTATGACATCAATATAGATTGTTTTAATATTATCATGTTTAACATCATTGACATTTCTTGGACGTAGCTGAGATGTTCAATGTTACATGAAGAGAAGATGTTATAACTGTTGCTGATATTGGTATGCATCCTTATTTAAGATCATGCAGGAAATAACTATATGCAGAATGCATCTAAAGCTCTATTTGGATGCCAAACAATACAACATTCCACATATTTGTACAGTATGAATCATGAGATAGCATAATACAAGAAATCCTATTACCAATATATCCCATTTTTATGATCACCATGAGAAGAAATGATGAGGCTGATGATAGAACCATATTTGATAAAGTATTGTAGTTCAAAAAGAAAGATGAAATAAAATAATATTAAAGGTTGAGAGCAAAGAACATACAATCACTTCATGGCTTCTGGGTTTACGATTATCAACAAAGATACTGAAAATGATGGACATTTTTTTTTTTAAGTTTCATGGTCAGAATGAAATTTTGTTTTGTTTGGCTTCCCTAATTTGCATCAGGACTATTGCCTCTAAAGCTCTAAACGTGCATCTTTTTCATGTGATAAGAAAAAAGCACTAAACAAAATTATTTTTTGAGAACCTCATTTATGATCTTGATGAGATTTCCATTGGATTTTAATTGAAAGAATTAACAATATATGTGGAGGAGTGAGTAACAAAAACTTTAAGTTCTCATGTAACTTTAAACTACTTCCACACAAATACAACTTTCATATTGCACAGGGCTTCTGTTTCGTATAACAGGATATAGACTTATCACTATCTCACAATTAAGAGAAGATAAAATAATTAAAAACATGTAGTATGCTGCTTAAAACTTAAAGGAAGTACAATAATCTCTTTTTAAAAGCAATTAATCATTTAAAAAAGTTTTTATGATGAAAATGTATACATTTGCAATATATAGAATTCTTAACTAATCATTAATCTAAAATATAACTAATCTACACCAGTAAAGATTAATTTATTATTTACTAATTTTGGAGCAATGGCAGTAATCTGTGATAAAGGAAAATGAACTTATCAGAAAGCCACTAAACCATTTCATTCAAACAATGAACAAAGTTGCTTGTTTCTGTAATTTGTATATAATTAAGACCTGAATTCAAACATGGATGTATGTGTGTATGAATGAATGGAAGCTTTCAAGGTGTATCAATTTCCCACTGGGAGAGCTCATCTATTTCATATGATGTTTTGAAGTGACCGGTTCCTGGTATGACCACTCTCATTCAGCCTGCACTGGCAGTTGGACAAGACGCACATGAGGTAGAGGGGCTTGGCTGGAGTTCGAAATGTATTTTGGAATGCTCTTGATGCTGTGTCTCTGCCATCTAAATTGACTAATAACTGGATTCCTTAGGGTTTACAATGTTTTTTTGTGAGATGAATCTTATAACAAGCTATGAAGATTCATATATGTTTGCAGTAATATTTTGCGAAAATTTCTATCATTATTTGTGAAGGTTATGGTGTGCATAGTTGAGGTTAGATTAAAAAATTAACAATAAAAGATATGGCGTGAACTTCACAGTTGAAGAGAAAACACCTAAAGTTTTCAAAAAACAAAACATGTATATAGAGTTTAGAATTTTTACAAAGCCATTACTAGAAAGGGCAGTTTAAAAACTGGCTGAGCAAAGTAGGTTGTTGAGCAGTTGATGGAAACTAATGATTGGGTGGGAAAAGGAAGAAAAATATGGACAAAACAAATATTGGATACAAGTAGTTTCCTGCTTGAAAGTAGGTTATAGTATAAGAGTTTTCTTTAACAATAATAATAGTAGCAGTAATAAATATTCCATGTAATAATAAAAAAATTATGACCTACAACAAAAATAAAATCACCATAATATTTAGCCTCTAATGGATCAATAAATTCTGCTTTAAAATAAAAATATACTTGTTAAAGTATGAATAAATTGTTTCTTTATAATGGTCCTACCTTTATTAAATTTCACTCAAATATTTATGTTGCCCATGTGGCTGAGCATGAGCGCAACATCCATCTGTTTCAGGCTAAGAAACAACATAACATATTCAGTATAGAGTCATCCAATATTAAATGTAAGAAAGCATGGAGTGTGATAAACTCAGTGGCCAAAACCAAACGAAAAGAGGCTGTAGCAGTAACACCAGATGAATTTAATAACTTTTGTATACAGTCGGTGAATGACATTTGTGGCAGCATTGTTAGACCCCAGGAAACTGTATCTGATCTCATAAAATGTCACAATGTAAACTATACTTTGAAAGATAAATTTGTACTTTTGGAGGTATCACCACATGATGTTTTGGGTATTGTACATAACTTTAGGCCATCTGATAGTGTAGATATATATGACCTTTCTAGTAATATGATGAAAAAGGTAATTGGTTGTATATTATTTCCTCTCACTTATTGTATAAATAAATGTTTAACTGAAGGTGTGTTTCCAGAGGTGTTAAAATTATCTAGAGTTGTGCCCATTTATAAGAAGGGAGAGAGAGATTGCCCATCTAGTTATCGCCCTGTATCTCTGACACCAGTTTTTTCTAAGGTACTAGAATCTGTTATCTATAAACAGTTAGAGGTTTATTTGGAGCACAACAACATTCTTTCTACTGTACAGTTTGGCTTTAGGAAAGGCAAAGCTACTGCTCATGCTATTGACTCTTTGATTAAGAAGGTTCTAAGTGCTTATGAGGAGAAAAACTTTGCTCAGGCAACTTTTTGCGACCTCAGTAAGGCCTATGGCTGTGTAAACCACGATTTACTTCTTAATAAATTACTTCATTACAGAATCATTAGTGACAAAGCTGGTAATATCTTTGAATCATTTCTTAGTAATGGTAAACAAATTGTATGTATTGGAAAGGTAAGATCCCAGATGACTGAAATCAAGTGTGGTGTGCCACAAGGCTCAGTATTGGGACCAGTGTTATTCATTTTAATGATAAATGATTTGCCGTTTTATATAATGTCCCACTCCATTCTATATGCTGATGACACCACTTTTCTTACTGTAAGTTCAGAATTTGAAACTCTTCAAACCATGACTAAAGACACCCTATCCCAAGTGTCAATCTGGTTTCGAGCTAATGGGTTTTTGCTCAATGAGAGTAAAACACAACAAAAAGTATTTAGTCTAAGAGAATACCCAGTAGATGACTATGTAGGTTATGTTAAGTTTTTAGGTATTGTTATAGATAGTAAATTGTCTTGGGATCCACACATTAAATATGTTAGTGCAAGGTTGTCTAGAGTGGTGTACTTGTTAAGAAATTTAAAAAATCATGTACCTACAGCCTATGTAAGATCAGCGTATTTTGCTTTTTTTCAGAGTGTTATATCCTACGGACTTTTATTTTGGGGCAATAGCGCACATGTTCAGAATGTCTTGGTCCTTCAAAAGAATGTAATTAGGATTATGTCAATCTCTGAAAAATTTGCCCATTGTAGACCACTGTTTACTGAATTAAAAATACGGTAATAAACTTGTACATTTACACTGTTCTCCTGCACACAAAAAATAACCAAGCTGAATACCTTCTTAGACAAGATTTACACTGTCACAGTACGAGAAATAATAGGCACATTGACATACCTTACTGTAGATTATCGAAATCATTGAACAGTTATAAAGTGTTGGGTATGAAAATGTTTAACAAACTACCTCTAGAATGGGTTGAAGCCCCGTTCAATCTATTTAAGTGGACATTGTATAGCTGGTTAGTCACTAATCCTTTTTATTCAGTTAATGAATTCTATGAATGTGGAAATATGAAATAATTGTGTGTGGAGTGTGCACTTTAAATTGTTTTTAATTATGAATTTTGTCTTGTTTGTATTTTCATATTTGTATTATTGACGTTGTCAATTGCTATGACAGTTTAATGACAGTAAAAATTTTATTATTATTACATTCAAATTAAAGAGAAGTTTTCATTGAACACATGGAGAGATTTTCTAAAGAGTCCGACAATATATATACCGTAAAAGGGAAATTAAGGTTTAAATGTAATGGCTGCTACAAAGCATCATTTTGGAAACAATGGATTACAATTAAGGGAAATAGATAACGAGGAGATAATATTACCATCAGATAGAGAATCAAATTTAGCAAAGTTTGAGATATATTACACATTGGTAACACTCATATATTTGGAGATAATCAACATCAAAGTTTTTAGCTGACTTTGCACTTACAGTCAGTCAATTTTCACTATCAAATACATTTGGGATCTGGTCCAGTTAAATGTCAAAAGTTGAGGAAATTTTTATAGAATATTTTGATAACAGAATCATTTCACAGACTGATGAATTGTAGGAATGATGACAGATTAAAGCTTTTACAACTTTAACTCGAAATCCACAATTCCTAGAAGACAAACTCTCATAACTAACATTGACATTTAAAATATGCTTCACAACATATCAAAATTTCAGAATGATCAGAATAAAAATAAGGTTTCCCTTTGTCAAATCAAGCATATGCTGTCAGCTGGCCCAATATGAATATAAGGAGGCGCCACTAGTCTATGCGAGCAGCAGTAATCTGGCAGAAATTGGACAGAGAGGAGGGCATGTTGGACAGTCGTGGAGATGTAGAAAATTTCAGTAGTGATGCAGGCTCACTCATCCTTTGAGATGAACTTTTAACTTTCATCTAGGAGTTAGGAGAAAGTTGCTTACTGTGAGAGGATGGTTTAACCTGTAATCATTTATTTCGGATAGACGTCTGATGCTTTTCTATTAGGCCTACGCTGGCACCGAGTTTATGTAAGAACTTTTGTAAAATATATAATTTGGAATTAATTAGGAACTCTGATGTTGTATTTTGAGAACATACATTTATCATTTGGGGTATCCTTTTTTTATTTTATGAGGGATTGGCGACCACAGGCAAAGAACAACTAGGTACCACGACACAATCATAGTTAAGACAGCTGCTGTAACCCCACTTCAGAGTGTCATTACAAAGGATAGTGAAGAAATTGCTGCGAGTGTACAGAGTGCATGTTGGTGATGGGGCTTGAAAGGACATTGGTTGAAGAATTAGAAGTAGTGGATGGAAAGGAAAGCTGGTTGTCAATTTCATGTATAGAAGAGTAGAAAAATTTTCTTTTGTGGGTAAGGGTGTCATTAATTGCAATACATTACCTAAAAGAGTGATGAATAATATACCAAATTGATTGTGATCCACTGTTTCAGAGACATATTGAGGGGCTGAATCAGAGACTATGATGTTTCTGTGATTATTTTCACCATATGGTAGAGTCATGTAATGTTGCCTTGGATGGGTCAGGTGTGCACTACATATGTGAATTGGTAATGTGGTTAGCAGTGGGTGTGTGGAGTTCATTAGGATATTTTTTTGGCTGAAGAAGGGACTCCCCGAACATGAAATAAAATTATGGACAGTGCGAACAAGTGCAATACCACAAGATAGGTGGAGCTTAAGAGAAGCTCAATAGTAAAAAACTATCAAAGTTAATTGCAGAAGCATTTATAATGAACAACCTGAACTTGAGAACATTATTAGTAGCAAAGAAGTGGATATTGGCATCAGTAGCAAAAGCTGGTTAAAATCAGATATAGGTTACACAGAAATTTTTAAGCATAATATGATCATTTTTAGTAAGGACAAATTATATTCTAATAGAGGTGGTGCATTTATAGCGGTCCCAAGAAATGAAACAGATGTTGATATGGTCTGCGAAATCATATGGATTAAACTGAATATAGCTAGGACAAATTGTGTAATAGGCACTTTCAACCTTCTACCTGATGCTGAACCAACTCAGTGTCAAGTCGGTAATAAACTTTTTAGATCTTGTGGTTACCAATAGGCCAAAATTATTCACTGAAATTTCAATGACTGCAGAAATTAGTAATCAAAAAGCAGTAATTATAACCATCAAATCTAGAAGTGAGCATAAAAAGTCAAATAAATGTATTGTGTACAGAATTTATAAGGCCCTTAGAATTTACCTGATGAATAATTATATTACTTTCAAATTAACAAAAGACACTGCTGAAGAGATGTGGCACCAATTTATATATATTGTCAGGGAAATTATTGATATACATACACAAAAAAAGACAATAAATGAGAGAAATGATCCACTGTTGAATAGGTGTGAAGTTAAAAGATTACTCAATAAGGAAAGGAGGACACATGCATGATCAAGAAGGGCAGGGTATTGTAGTGACTTAAAAATCTTAACTGAGTGAATAGGACATGTTAAAAATGAAATGCATCAGGCTATTCTCTTTTAAGAGCCTCACAGAAAACCCAAAGCAATTTTTTCTGTATGTACTAAAAGTCAGTTGCAGTGAAAATAATATGCTAGTACCGTACTATTCACAACAGATTTGAGGTTAATAAAAGCTATAACAAGGGTAATGTACTCAACACAGAATTAAAAATTCACTGATGCAAATAATGATAACATTTCCATTTACTGACATTGTGTGGAGCTAGAGATGGATTCATTATGAATAGATACTGCACGAAATGTAAAGCAATTAGAGCTCCTGAAGTGATGGGAAAATACCACATTCCAATACCAGTACAGTATTTTCAGAGTACTCAGTGGAAATCAGACCATTTATGTCTACAGTATACAGTAAATCCTCAGAACAGAAAAACT
This sequence comes from Vandiemenella viatica, assembly GCA_031002005.1. Taxonomy (NCBI): domain Eukaryota; kingdom Metazoa; phylum Arthropoda; class Insecta; order Orthoptera; family Morabidae; genus Vandiemenella; species Vandiemenella viatica. The sequence goes on from JARYHS010013630.1 coordinate 12,142,404, forward strand.
AATGGAATATCTCTCAGGTATCTTTGATTTTCAAGATAGGAGATTGAAAAGATTTTAAGAACTACCAGTCAATGTCTATGACATATGTTTTTAATAGATTTATGGAGCATATTATATGCTCAAATAATATGAATTTTATAGAAAATGATTGATAAAATTGTCAATAAATGAGCAAGTAGAACAAAGTGAAACATTGTTAAATAAGTGCAAGGTTGAAGATCATATTAACACATCTTTCTTATGGGATGTTATGTGGATACCCTATATACTTAATTTAATTAATACAAATCAATGTAGAAGCATCAAAATTGTAACAAACACTTTTAAAAAAAAAAAAAAAAAAAAAAAAAAAAAAAAAAAAAAAAAAAAAAAAAAAAAAAAACCTTCCAGTAGAACTAAAGGTACATAAATTAAGGAGAAAGTTAAAGATGCAATATTTCTCCATTATTGTTTGATGACTATGTCAAGAATCTAAAAAGAAGCTGGAAAGATGACAAAGCTTAATGATGTATAAAACCTGGAAAGCAGAAAAAAGTGAATGCAGGACTATTTGATAATGTCAGGCAATAATTGAAGATAATGAAAACAAACTGCACATTAATAGCATTAATAGCAATCATGGAACATCTGGTACAAATGCAAGAAGAGAATGTCCGGGAAACATTGCAGATGAAATTCTACAATGTAATGGCCGTCTCCACCTGCTGGTCCTAAAGGAGGAAAGACATAAAGCAAAAATCTGAAATAAAGTTTGTCAGATCAAAGAAAGTTTAATGAAGCAGTTTCCTAAGCACTTTTAACAGCTAATATCAGTACTGCATGACTGATGAAAAGCACTAAAGAGGATCTAATAATCATGTTAACAAAATCCTTGAACCCCAAAAACAACTAAAAAGTAGGTTACTTAAAATTTTAAAATAATAACAAAGGGACTCATTCACAAGTGTAAAATTGCAAATAAAATAAGAGATGAAAATGGAGGGGATCCATTTCAATTTTGACAGAGAGGTAAAGAATTTAAAAGCTATTAACAATTTTTCACAGGAAGAAAATGACATGATATAAAAGAAACAAGCTTATCTCTCTTAATACTACAGGTAATAAAATTAAACAAAATTTAATTAAACAGGAAAGTTCAGAAAATACAATGGGTATATTGGATAATATTACAGAAATAAAGGATTTCTACAAAATTTGGACCAGAAAAGTATGGCTTAATAAAATAGTACCCTCACATGTAAGAAATCCACACCAAAATAAACTGTTAATTTGGTCATAAATCAAGCTAATGTTCATTGTGCACACACGTACCGAGCCTAATGGCCCGTTTTTTCTGCTAGTGAACAAGGCAGATGCCGAAATATTCTGTAGTTGTTTGTCAGCATAAGTGTTCCCTCTCATCACAGCCATCCACTTTGGTATGTGGTGGGTTAATTTCCCTTTCTTTTCTTATTTATAATACCAGACCTTTGCAACTCATGTTGTGAATACATATGTTTTCAAAAGACTTTTTGATTTTCATTTGGTAGCTAACAATAACCTTTAGAGACTTTAATTTTCTGTATAGAACATTTCCTTTGTAGGAAAGTGATGACCAAGAGAGTGACATTGAATGGTCTTTGCCGGTGCAACGTTATTTTTCATATGTATGGAATCTGTAACAAAACATTTCACAGACAGGTTCATAATGAATGTTATACTGTTAGAATACCCAGCACCAACTTTCCTTCTACAAAGGGTTAATGCAGCAGGTATAGAAATAATAGAACAAGTGGTGATATCTGTTAAGAACAAAATTAGATGTAAAGACTATCTTCTGCATATACGAGGTGAAAGTATTCCAAAAGTAGTCCTACACTACAGCCAAACAGAAAACAGCAGGCATGCTATTTGAATGTAGGAGGAAGAATTCTTGTTGTTTATTCTGTCCTTTGGCTACTGTTTTTTTTCCACTGAAACAGCTATAGTCAAAATACGAGGCAATTGGTGCCCGCCTTTCGTTAGTATATAAATGAATTATTTTGGCTGTCTAACATGTTAGTTCAGCAGCAATCTAGGAAGCAGCTTTTGTCAAGTAATCACTATTTTCAATGTGTAATTTAGTTAACCATGGAAAAGCATTAAAAATTTATGACTGGATAATGTTTCAAGTCAAATGAAGAGGTGATAGCAGCCATAGATTGATATTTTCCAGAGCTTCCTGAATTACACATCAGTGATGTAATCTATTCATCAGAGAAACACTGAATACATCACACACTAAAATTTATAATATAGAAAATTAAATGATTTTCTGTACTAAAAAATATACTTTGTCACTGACAGATCAAGGGTGGGGAAGCAGAAGAGAAACAAGAACAACGGATAAAGTGAGTTATTCGAAGTGAAGTTAAATACAGTACTGTTTCAGATTGAGACCAGTCGAGCTGGAAGTAGAGCATTTGCTGGTGCCAAATGAACCATTTCCTGAATCAAGGAACTTCTGCTAACACTGAAACTGAAAATTCAGCAATTACAAGATCCAAGGAAAGAAGCAGAACAATAGAAGAAGGCTTCTTTACCTTACATAAAAGGAGCCACTGACAAAAAGGAAAAGTGCTGACAAAAGTCAATATTCAACCTGTCCTCAGCAGTAGGAACAAAGAAAGAGGCATTTTAAGATCAGCAAAGGATTACAAACCACCATTACAAGCAAGTTGAATATACAAGATCCCCTGCGATTGTGGAAAGGTGTATATTGGTTACCATAAGACTAAAAGAACATCATGCAGGACTCAGGCAAACAATAAAATCAGCTGTGGCAGAACATCAGATAGAAGAAGGTCATAAAATTCAATGGGAGAAGACAGAAGTATTAGCACAACCAAAGGGTTTCCTCAAATGAGAGATAAGGGAATCGACAGAAATTTTCAAACAGCCCAAAAATTTTAATAAAGACCAAGACTTAAGTGAAATGTGGAAATGCACCATTGTGGACAATCGCAGTCCAACATCTACAATGATAACAACATCTCTGGAATATCTGACACCCACTGCTGGTAATCAAAACAATTCGCTCAGCATGAAGGTAAATGATAGAGTGGTGTGACCAGCCATAACAAGGAAAACATCTACTCTAAACAGCCCTGATGAAGACCCAGATTTGGAGCAAAAATGCTGTAAATAAAACAACTTGAAAGCAGCGCAAATCCCGCAAAAGTAAGTGGAATATTTTACTAACATAATGCCTGCTAAAAATGTAAAATATTAAATAATGTTTGGTACATCAGAACCTTGAGTGATCATCACTGCCCTATGAAAATTCTTTTATCTATCATCTTAGATAACTGTTTTGAAATAAGAGATGTTAAAGTGACTGTTATACCAGTATAAGTTGATTGATAAATGATCTGATAACAAGTGGTGGAACTGCTGAATGAGTTAGAATCAATGTGCTTCTAGTAATTCTAACAATATAATATGTTGTAAGGCAATAGAAGTATGGTGTTGCTTTGCTGCATTAACAATTCGGTATTTTCAGGATAGTGCAGAGAAAGGAATCTAATAAAATATGTTTTAGGAAAGAATAAATGTGGATAGTAGTCATCAAATATGATAGAAGAATCATAATAATTTAAACCATGTCACAGGAAACAGATAATGAAACTGAGTTTTAGGGAAAATTAACAGTGGCTGGCGTTAGAAGTATGGTGTTAGTTTTTGGCTTGTAGCAGCTACAAATTGTCAACAGTAATTTATTACGGTCGGCGTTGATGGATAACTCTGGGATAGCTCTGAGAGATTGTACTGCATAAATGAGATCAATACAAGTCACAATACAGTATAACAAACAATACAAAGTAATACAATTAAGAGTTAACAGTAAATATTAAATGGTTTGTGGCTTTACTTCTCATTGATATTGAGGTCATTAGAGGTTAAATATTATTATTACAAGCAGATATCTAATTCACAAAGGAAACATAATCCCAACATACTAATTTCAGTTGGATAATTTTGTTGCAATCTCATTTTCCCTGAAATGTGTTGGTCAATGGAAGATTTATTTCTGGATACTCCATTTATAACCATCTCCTACAGTTGTCTAATAAAACAATACAAATAATGAATAATGACTAAATATGGGCTAAATATCATCCAGTGACAGTTATTCAGATATGTAAACAAGGAACAGTGATAATAAGGTATCAAGTAAAATAATTATATAGTACAGAGTCCGAATCATGTTACTTAAAAAAATAATTATTTTATGACATTTATATTTCTCAAAAGAACAATTAATTATGTATTATCTATCTTTTTTTAAAATTTTTAGTGGTTCTTTGAAATCAGAAATTTCACAATATGTCTACATTCAAAGACATTAAATTTTATGTTTATTTTCTTTCACAATTCGAGGTAAATTGATCATTTCCTAATACAATAATTTATCCTAATTCCTGACTGCTGTACCTACAATTAAAAAAAAATAAAAAAAATGTTGCAACTTAATCACACCTGTAACAAATTTATAATTTATAGTCACATTCACTTTCACATACTACTCATAATTCTGTGCTCAGAAACCATCAAGGCTTTATGGCTTTTAAATCCATACTTCACCCATCTTCCTGAGGATTCCAACCCAGCTCCTTTACCACTGATTATGCTTAACGGTAATTTTCCACAAACAACTCTTGCTGCCATCCTTAACTTTTGTGTTTGATATCCATAACATTATTTACGGAAGAGAAAATCATTTGTTTTGAGATCACATATTATATATATGAATTGTTCAGAAAAGAGCATCATGGAAGGCACATAATGTAAAATACAAAAGGAAAAAGTTTTAGTATGTTAACAGACACTAAGGAGCATAAAGCTGTAAACTAATGCAAGAAGGTGTTCAGAACAGAAGAATTGGAGGATGGTTGATACATATTGAAGGGCATAGCCACTAAAGAAGAATATGGTTCCCATACTATCCCAGCATATTCAAATAAAGGCCAAACTAAAGATTTGTTGCCCAGTCCTCTCATCAGCCTAGCTTCTTGAGGTAGGATTTTAGACTATTTCCGTATCACTTCTCCAAAGGGCCCTGCTCTACTGATTTATGATTGTATGATATGGCATGATATTTTTATTTCATGCCTTCAATGATAAATAACCATCCACTATATAACCATATTTATATCTGTGAACATAATTAGCTTATTATTTTTCCTTGATTCAATCATGACCTATTCAACTAGGTTATTATGTTCCTCTGTACTTGTCTCATTATCTGCAAACAACCTAAAACAGAATCAGTCATTAGAATAATGAATAGCAATGGTACCAATGCACTCTCCAATGCCACTCCTCTTCTCACATCCTTCTCTTCTAATAGCACACTCTGTAAAATTTCTCCCCTAATAAGACATATTCTCATTCAGCCCAATTGTTTTTACAGTATATACCATCATTCTGTGTATCAATCAGTTAGATACATTGGAGTTCACAGACAGTTTGTTACTCTCAGTTGGGCTTCCATTTCATCTGAAATAGCTCACCCACTGTTGAGTAACCTCTCCCATGTTACTGATTTACAAACTACTTCTTTTTCTCTCAAGAGCATTCATGAAGTGGTTAAATATAAAGCTTTCCAACAACCTAGCCACTACTGAAGTCTAACTAGCTGGTCTATAGTTGTCAACCCAGTTTGTCCATACTCACTGATGAACTACTGTTACTATGCCACATTACCAGTCCTCTTGAATGTACCATGTCTTCAAACTCTATGTAAATAATATTTCTAGTTACTTCAGCATACATTTAACATATCTTTAGTAATATTGTCCATACCTACTATTTTCTAAACTTACTCATCTTAATCATAATATCACCAGGTTCAGCTACTAATGGCTGTATTTACTACTTACAAGTTACAGCTCATGCTCTGGTAGTATCACTTCAATCCCTGTATGGCAGTGCTTAACCGTCAGATCAAATCAGATACTTGAAATATATGCATTTTTGTATCGTTGGTAACTTCTACCCCTTCCTACTGAGCCCAAGGGATGAACAGTAAGGCTCAGGCCTGGCATTCAAATTCCTGTTGGGCCTTCTATATTTCTATTTTTCCACGGATTCCCGAAATCACTCCAGGCAGATACTGAGATGGTTCCTTCAAAAGACCAGTCATGGTCAAATTCCTTTCCATTCCTTTCCCCTCACCATCTCCTTGTTATAATGACCTTAAAATTGTCCAGCATAAAAAGAAAAACTTTCCATCTTTATCCATAATTGTCTTAAATCATTCTCTACACATCAGTTTCCTCAATGTGATACAGAAATTTCTAGCATCACTCACACATTTAAACATCTTTCTATATTTGTTTAAAGTATGATACAAGTACAGAAAATGGATTTTACTAGAGAGAATTTTTTTTTGTTTTATTCTCAGCCATGTCACAATGACAAATATCTGTGTTTTACTGAGTGTGTAACAATAAAATTTGCATTCTTCTCCATCAGACACACTGAAATAGTATCTACAACATTTTAGATAAAGCTTAATGCTAATTTACAAAGCAATTTTAGCAATAGCAAAACAACTAAAACTGTATGGTATAAAAGTGGAATGAGCAAAGAATATCTAATTGAATAACACTGAAACTTAAATATATAAGCCATTAATATTATACCTACAATGCTGCGAAACTCCTGGTTATCACATTTCTTACCTAATGTACACAGGAACTAATAATCACAAAATTCAAATATAGACTTTAATATTATTGATAATTTGACAAATTTTTTTTCTATGCAAAATGATCGTATAATTCCTGTAATACACTATTTTTTTAAGAAATCAGCTAAATTAATTAAATGAGTATGGCTGTAAATTGAAGTACATATTTTATGCCTTAGATAAGTGTACTGAACTACTATCACTTCAATAGAACATTCAAATAGCATATCATTTGCTCTCTCCATAAGAGAATGAGGATAGGTGGGTTGGAAGTGCTGGAATTAGGAACCGTTCAAAATAAGGAATTCCCTGTGCATTGTGAAAGATATAAAATGAATCTGAGGTATTCTATAAGAGACAAGCAGTGCTTGGCTTTGTTTATTTTTGGTGTGAAAACTTATGCACATTTCATAATTAAAGTGGTATTAATTAAAATCCAACATGCATGAGTATGAATGAAGCCATCGCCAGGTATTTTAAAATGAAATACAGCTTGGGGATTGTTACAGGCTTCAGCACACTAGTGCAAACTTACTCGCTTGCCTGTGGGAAAGTCATCCCGGTGAATGAAGGGGACAGAGTTTCTGTATACATCTCGCAGCCCGTTCCTTGCAGATAATCGTTCTGCCAGGCTTGGGTATCTGGGGACTGAAACATGAACCATGTTCTTTCAGGATATGAGACAGAATGTTATCTAGACCAAGATATCTGAATTCTTGGGATGGATCATCTGTCGAATGCTTGATTCAGAGTCCAGAGATGCCTCCAAAATCACTTTCACAAACAAAAAAATAAGATTTAAAAAAATAGACCAAGTATGTAAAAGGATAAGAGGTACATATCTCAGCTTTCAACCAATAATTGTCAGTCTGCAAAAATGAATATTTTCTGTGAGCTGCATAAATATAAACTTATTTTCCTAAATCCTATATTATTTCCAATAATTAACTTAAGATATATAGAAGTTAACAATAATGGCATATAAGGCATTAGATGTAATGTTCTCACGATTTGTGTAATGCTGAAGCACAAAAAATCAATGATATAGATGGCAATATTTTAAAAGTATTATCCCAAGGGGATGAATATTTCAACAAAACACATGAAAAGAATTCAGAAAGTTACCCAGTATGTAATTTGTGGATTTATAAAAAGTTGAGGATGGGCATTGCTGGTTAATAAACTGACTTAATCCATACATTTTTCCCTTAGGACCAAAGGAAACTTTTTTGAAACAGCTTTCCATAAATTTACAGTGGTTAACTGAATCTTTCCTTAACTTTAAAGTATTTCCTATAAATGTGTCTCCATTTTAAATGTTTATATTTACTGGAAATCAATTATAAGAAATATAGAATTTTGATAGAATTTTCAACTCGTTAAAAAAAGCACCAAAATCAAACACTATTTTACAAGAAATAAGGAAAATGAGTATACAATTATAGATGTAGGTATGATTTCTACTAAATTCACAAGTTTAATAAATAATAAATACCTTAATGCCTTATATTAATGGGAGACTGACATGTCACTATTAAACAATGTTCACATTCATATTTGGCCACTATTACAGGATTTACAACAGATACAGCTTATAAGAGAAACCTATAATTTCAATGTGTATTAATATACAATTCAGAGAAAAACTTGGTTCATTCATACTTTCATTTTGGATATTCACACTTTCTACCAAAAATTAAAAAGAAGTTTCAAATTTATGTTGATAACTTTCTGTCCATCATCTAATTGAGACTTCATTGGAACTATTATTTTCCTCTAACTTTTGAACTACAATCCTAATATTCAATGAATCAACAGTTTTTAATGTTCCAGGAGCTTTTACAGCCATCTGAATATTGCTCAAAGAACTGAAGAATCTAAATCTCATATAATGAAAATATTTCCAGTACAAGTACTCAGTTCGTTAAAGATTTGACTCAACCAACTCTTCAGTTTAAATGGAAACATATAATGTAATATATAATATAATATATAATGTAATATATTACTAGTGCAATCAAAAAAGAATTTTCTACCTAAAAAACTTTCAAAAATAGATGCAACAAACAGTTTAAGAGTACCAGTTTTGTCAAACTTGTTGCATCTTCATGTATCAAGATATTAAAATTTGTACTGGATTGACTAATAAAATTGGCATGATGTTTCTTTATATCATCTCCGAGACAATTAATAATATTTTGACATGCACAATCAGAATGAAGCATATTATCTACTGAATCATCATTTAACTTTCATGGTTCACTTTCTGAATAACAACTTCGAATTGAATACCACATAACACCATGACAGATAACTAACTTTTCCTTCTTTTTTACACTTTTTTCCTTGACATCAGTTGTTCTGTAAATTTACAAGTTATTTATATTTTTCTTCTCTGCTTGCTACCAACAATTTCCATGCATTTCATATCTGATTTGCATTTCAAATTGTGTCCAATTTAATTGATCATTTTTTAGAATTAAATCCTGATACACTAAGTAAAAAGGAACTTTTAATTAGCACACTGTCCCTTCTATATAAATTGTCTTCATGTATTTCTGGACACACCAAGCATATCAGAAAGCATTATCATTGATAGTCAAACATTGCTTCATTTTCTACCCATTCAGAATATGTGATTAAACAACACAATTTTTTTATCACAATTTCACCTTTACCGGCCACACTTGCAGCTGATTTTTCATTTATTATTCTTTGAAAATACTCTACCTTTCCTTTTTCTAGCACTGCCAATACCAATTTATAGCAAATGTTTGGCATAATTTTTTGAGTGCCACCAACACTATCTTCAAAATTTTAGAGTATTTTAGTGATTTTTTTTGTTTCTGACAGTTAATAATTCGAAAAAATCAAGGGAATTCTTTCTGGAAAAAGTGACACAGTAAAAACATTGATACTACGATTCTATTCCAAGCACCAACTTATATCTGCAACACATTGTTCTTTTCTGTTTTTAATGATCAGAAATGGCAAAAATGGGTAGAAAGGCAGAAAGATGATTCAATTTGAATGAATGTGACGGTGGCAGTGATTGTTTTTAAGAGAAAGACAATATGCATATATGTAGGTATTTCCCATATTTTTTAACTGTTTCTATAAAAACTAACACAAAATGTCACTAAACAATGACAATAAGTGACAGTTTTTATATAACAAGGGGGTATTTAAAATAACATAGGTTACAAACAATAATCCATGAATGGTATATATCATTCATAACCACAAGTTAGGATGGCTCAAGGAAGTGGGTGTGGTAATTATGATAATTTGCATTTATTTCACAGTTTGTTCTATTATCAAACAAAGTATGTTATCACCAGACAAGTTAGTCCTGGTCATTGTTGAATCAGACTCTTCATTATATCAAGATTGCAGGTCAGCATATCAAAGACAGTCTATACAGCACTCATGTTTAACATTCTGTTCAGTACAATTGCTAACATGGGCAACACATGACTGAATATTGGTACAAGGTGAACATTCTTTGCATGACCGGCCACTCCCGAGCACTTTTCCTACCGACTCCTTCACTAAACTTGGCACTTCCTGTCCATTCGTTTCTCTCACGGCCAATCACCACACTTCTTTTCCTCGCGTGATTGTCCTAGCCAACCAGCGTCTTTGTCTTTTCCTCGTCTTTCAGCGATATTCCACTTTACTTTAGATGATGCACTCCTTCTCCTCTACTTGGGGATAAAATGCTATCATTACATGTGGTAAAAATATCCGTCTTCAAATCACACCCTGTTGTAACCCAAAGCTTGCTACCAAAGGTGACAAACATAAGCATAAAGAATGCTCAAAAGAAAAGCCATGAAATAGCAACATATAGAAGAAATGCATATAGTATGAAACCCAAGAATAAAAAATAATCTTCTACTTTATTATGTGTTCAATCTTCTATTTTATGTTATTTTGTTCTCATCTCTTATGTGTATTTACCCCTTTGGCATTCTTTATTTCCTTCTGAATTCCTCATACTGCTATCCAATACCTAACTTTTCCTAGTGGAACACATCTAGGATATTTTTATGTGATATTACAGAAATCAAAGATTTTAATAACATAAGATTTTATTACATGTAAATTCTGTTCTCTTATTATAAGATATCAAATGATGCCATATAGGATTGAAAGCAAATTTTGTTGTGTGCAACTGAAGAGCCTTATTTTTATTTTTCAATACTGTAAAAAATTATAATCCACTTTTCTCAAACAGATTACTAGTTAACTAATCAATCTGAGATGATAACCTCAGTCCAAGTCCTATCCTTCCTGTTTTATAATTATTGTAACTTGAATCCAAAAATTTCTCGTATATCCCATGTACAGTATGTACACACATCAACTGTAACAAGTCTGTATGTCAGTGAGTCAGTCAATTAGATTAAAAATAATAGTAAAGGAAGGCATCAGTACCAGTAGGTAAAAATTCAACAAAATGAATAGACATCACTGCAAAAAATAAATATGTAGGAAGAAAGTCTGTGGAAAGAAAGAGAGAGATAATATCTGAAACAGTGTTTACTTGAATATAATCAAACCAAACCATATATTTGTTTGTAGTGTTCAGTTAGTCATCTGACTAAAGATTAAGTAAAGTTTAAACAAAATATTCAAGTAAACACAATAGCAAACAACTATGACCCACTACTTACTCAGTAGCTTGAGCAAAAGGCATGCCTATAAATGTGGGACTCAGTGTTTCTGTGTACATCTCCATTCCAGTTCCCCGTAAATAGTCATTCTGCCACGACTGCATATCTGGTGACTGCAGCAAGATACACACACATTCTAATAAAAAAAAAAATCTTCATCCAAATAATTTCTTTCTATTATTGATGAACGGGAAAACAGAAGCTAATGAACACTGCTATACAAAGAAACAGAAATACCACATAGTACCAAAGTTAACAGCAGGATGTCATAGAATGATGACACATGTAGATACATTGATATTTATTTATTTTTATTTTTGAATTTATTAGAAGCAAACAAAACCAACCTACATAAAAGAAACATGGATTACAGACTGAAATCATGAATGAAAGTATACGAATTTTAAATAAATAAAGTAAACAAGAAGGATTAAAATTTTGGAGCAAAGCGAGAATATAAAGATAAAATATGAGAAAGCAAAGGGCAATTATCAATGAAGATTCTTCTAATGAAAACATACCTGGTAAATGTTTTACGATGAACACAATAGAGAAAGTAATAATAACGCGTGCTTCTCTAATAGCAGGTATACCTTACAGAAAGCATGTACCTAGATTGAAAAGATTTTCCCTTGACTAGTATTGGTGAAGAATTTATTGAAGAAACAAACTTTTCTGGTTTAAGAATGATGGAATTTATCTAGAAGAAACTTTATAAGTTTATTTCAAATAAAGAAGGATTGAAATTATAACCTTGTTATACCATACATACAATGGATGAACAATAAGAAATATACAATGGTTTTATGCTGTGATAGTGTAGCGATTGTGATATATACACAGAAAATTCTTTGAAAGTCCCACTGTAGTTGGAAGCTTTTTTGTCAGGCGTATCTTTAGCAGAAGAAGAATCAACTAACCAAAAAAGATGGCACATGTGTTACAGTTATCTACACTGAAATAGCAGAAAGGTGTTGTTTGTATTTTATGCTCAAAATGATGAAATCTGACTGCCAAGACAGTCCAAAAAACACATAAAAATTAAACCTAGGAAGCTACTGTAGATATTTCAACACTGTTGTTTGTATATTTTACTTTGAGTCAATTCCATGTTTTCTACCATAGCATTAAATTTTTTTAGTATCTGCACACCTGCACTTTCTTATCCCTCCAATTCATTCTACAGTTAGTATCCTTGTAGTACACCTGTTACAATATATAATATCTAAAAATAAGGAAAGATAAGGAAAGTAAACCCAAAATTTACCTGAGATGAAGAAACAAAATGACAAATATGTGTGTAGCACAATATTTCTTGTAAGTAGACCATGAGTAGATAGATGTGATCACACCCATGTCTGCCAAACATTGATTTAGTAGGCTTCAGTGTAATCACATCTTATATCTCTCTCTTTGCAAGACTAAGGTTCAATACTGTGATACATGTGTTCAACGATGCCCAGTAGTCTCACTACTTTAACTCAATTTCCCTTTCATTGTTAATGAATAATGAATGTTATAGAGTAGATATTCTTTGTCTTCAGCAAATTTTTGAAACTACATTTCTGTTCCAAGTTACATTCCTGTTATGCTACAAATTTCAGTTTTCCTTATTAGGCTACATGTGTTATTTCTTAGTATCCTGCCATAAACGATGGTAAGTGATAGTTTTTCTTCTTCCTTATAATAAATGCTCAAGTTTCCAGAACATCTACTTGTTAAAATTGAGTTAATGGAAAACACAGTAATCAGGAATTACTGCCAAAACATTTACAGAAAATTCTGATTAAGAAATTCTGATTTGTATCTAGTACCATACAGAGAGCATGGAACTATAAAATTCAACACGAAGATAATGAAACACTATAAAATTCATGCAATCCAGATGTCATATATCTGTATCCCTATAATGACAGTATCACACATTTTTACCGTACATTAAAATGAATTATTTTATTGTAAACATCTTAGACTACAAGTTTTTCTTTAACAAAATTTAATGCAATATTTTTTAATTTATTTTTTAACATCACTGCAATAACGTTATATATTATTAACAATGCTGTATATCACATGAGAACACTATGAACTCTTAGTTAATATTGAATTTATTAAAGTTAAACTAAAAGATTAATGGTGGTTCAGACATCATACCGTTTCGTATAAAAAAAAAAATCAGAAAAGTGTCCTTTTTTTTCTTTCTTTTTCTTTTGCTGATTACCTTCTTTAAATAGATATGCAGAAAAACTGGAATGATCCAGGAAAAATTTTATGTTTTTAATATTATGATAATTAAATACCGCAAATGAAAGAAATATACATGAAACAATAGATTTGGAAACAAACTTTTCCAATGACATTCACTATCTTTATACAAAAATATATTTACCCATAGATTAAATCAGATCATCATATGGCTGGGAGATCCTGAAGGATTGTTTGGCTGCCAAATGACAGTTTTCGATTTGTTGCACAATGTGCCTCTTGTCATGGATAAGTAATATAACCTAATCATCTTATTGTGTAGAGGGAACCTAAAACTTAATATTGAATATGAACCATGGAAGCATTCTGGCATACTTCACATTACACAACAAGCTGTGCCATAAGTAAATGTCAGGTTAAGGGCATCTGAAAATCCAAGCTGAGATCAAACCAGGGAACTGTCAAAACCCCGTTGGATTCCTTAACCACTGAGCCATCAGACTACTCTTACCCACAGGGGGGAGGGGGAGAAGGCGAAAAAAAAATCACTGACAATTATCAATTTGGCTTATGTTAGCATGACAAAGGAAAGCAAGTAAATCTTTTCTGAATCTGTATGTGCAAGTCCTATCCCTTCCCTTCACTAATACTAATAAACAATCTTGCCTAACTCATAACAATTTTAAAATTTTAAGTAAGCTATTTAATTAGCAACATAACCTTCTTGGTTGGTGGGGGTTAGATATTTATTGTCATCACCTAAAAAGACCTGAAACTACAGTTCACATTCCATATAGAATTATGCAGATTTCTGTTAGTTATAACATATTTTTCTTAATATGAATTGTATACAATTTTTACACTGTCTATCTCTCTTTCTCTTTATCTTCTTTTTTTTTTTTTTTAGAAAAGACGGTTACCTTTCTTTAAAATATAAGAATTATGTAACAATGGTTATTTAGAGCAATGCAAGAAGAAATTGAACAGTTAATTTAATATAACATATTCTAATTTCAGTGCTGACATCTGATTTTTGTTTTTAAACAAATGATCTTATTTCTGCGAAATACCATTCATAAAATAAAATGGTTTTTAAATTTTGTGGCTAAAGGTGTGACTATGTCTTTATAATAAGTTCCTAAATGTTAATATAACAGTAAGAAATGTTTACATTATTTAATAAATTTAACTCCTCCTTTGTGTTTAACTTAATTTAATTGAATTGCGATGGATCAGTTGTTCCGGTGGCAATTTCCTCACACACCCATTTTCTCCCTTTCCTGTACCTGTCTACAAATATCAACTTAAAATTCTTTGAGCATTTTTGATGAAATTAAGGAAAATTGGAGCGGCTTCTAGGTGATATAAATAAGAAAAGAAAGGGAAATTAACCCACCACATATCAAAGTGGACAGCTGCGATGAGAGGCAAC
This sequence comes from Vandiemenella viatica, assembly GCA_031002005.1. NCBI lineage: Eukaryota > Metazoa > Arthropoda > Insecta > Orthoptera > Morabidae > Vandiemenella > Vandiemenella viatica. The sequence continues at coordinate 12,157,432 of JARYHS010013630.1, forward strand.
ACTTATGGTGACAAGCAACTGCACAATATTTCGGCATCTGCCTTGTTCACTAGTAGAAAAACGGGCAATTAGGCTCAGTACATGTGTACACAACGAACATTACCTAATGACTAACTGATTAGTGGGCGAATGGCTAAGGAGTAGACTATCGATATATCAGCATGCAATCTCAGACATTGCATGCCGATATATCGATAGTCTACTCCTTAGCCATTCCCCCACCCTCCCCCACTACTCGGTTAGTCATTAGGTAACGTTCGTTGTGTACACACGTACCGAGCCTATGGCTCGTTTTTCTACTAGTGAACAAGGCAGATGCCGAAATATTGTGTAATTGCTTGTCAGCGTAAGAGCTTTGGGCATTTTTGGTAATTTTTCTCTTGGTAAAGTTTTCCAATCCCCGACATACTTACACACAAAAGAAAATCTTTCCATACCCTTGTTCTTGCAAATGATTTCCAGCTTTTTCCTTCCTAGGAGACAGAACTGCATGATTTAGAGGACTGCCAGTGGGGGAAAGCGATAGTGGTATTGGTAACAGTGATGGCCCTGAAAGAACCCTGAAAATATACAGCTAATGGGTATGTGGTGAGGACGAAATAGTGATAGCAATCAGCTGTGACAGTACTGCAGGAGGATACAAACCAAGAGAGAGAGACAGAAAAAAACCTAACATGGGGATGAGATGAAGGGTGCAAAGACAACAGGTATTGCTGAAGTGAGTGTGGAAGTGGTAAGATCACCAGGAGTAATGTGACAACAATGACATGGAAGGAGAAGTCAACCCTACAAGATGGGAATAAAGGAATAATTTTGCCTACTGTCAAAAAAGGAATCAGGAAAGAGAGTAACAATAATAAAGAAATCCCACTGATGTGCCACTGTGCTAACGTTTATCAGGATATCATAAAGAAAAGAAGGTTTGAAAAAGAGCTTAGAGAAAAGTAATATGAGTGAAGATTGGGAAGATCATCAGAATACTTGAAATTTGTAATGAAACAGCACCATGAAATGCACAACTAGAAAGGGAAAGCATATGATTGCATACACAGGAGTTAGGTATGGAAGACCATGGAGACAGAGTGGTTTCAAGATGAATAATCAATAGAGCAACTTAATTATGCCAAGCAAGTGTGAGCTATTTAAAATAAGGAGACAAAGGATAAGATTTCAGTTTAATTGCAATTAAGAAAGCATTTTGGTGACAAGTTTCCTACAAACCCATTTTTCTCTTTCTTGTAGTCACCTACTGTTGCCCTCAACAAATTTTAAATTTAAATTCTTTTAGTGATTTTGGTAAATTCTTCATCATTTCCTTTGGTACTTTATTCCAATACCTGACTCCCTTAACCAAAAACAAAAATCTTCCCACACCCTTATTCCTGGAATCAAGTGCTACCTTTGGGTCACAGTCATATCTTCCCCACCATGTACTTGTCTTAATTCTTCTACCAATATCTTTCCATGACTCAACACCAATATACACCTTGTACATTTCCACCACTCTCATTACCCTCCTCCCCTCTTCCAAAGATTTCAGAATGGTTGGAAAAAAGAAATGGTTTAGGAAAAGTAAGTGCTCCCTTGCCAGTACTCTTTATCTTGGTCATGCAAGATATAATGGAGAACGAGGCAGTGTGGATTGAAAAAAAAAAAGCATGAATCTGATAGCTTTTGCAGGTAACAAAGTAATCAGGGGAAATATTAAGAAGAATTCCAGGGAGAGTGATATTAAGTAGGTTAAACATAGCGTAAAGTTTAATGTAAAGATGAGGAGGACAGAGTAACTGGTGGAATTAAGACCATTGCAGGACATCTAAGGAATAGTTTCAAATATCTTGAAGGTGTTATGGAGGAAAGTGGAAGGAACAATTGTGATACAAGTGAAAGGTTGAGGCAGACAGAAATAGTTTTAAGAAACATCAGAAACCTGATATCTAACAACAACTTGCCACAGAAAACTAAGGGAATAATTGTATCATGCATACTATTCTCACGATTGCAGCCGAAACCTGAACAGTGGAGAGATGGGATATTAGTGAGATTAAAGTGAGTGCAATGAATTAAAATTTTAGGAACACAATTAAAGAGGAAGTGCTGCAGAAAGGATAGAGAAAGTAAGAACAAGATGGCACGTTATTGGCGAGTATACATAAGGTAATTACATGAAATAAAGATAAATGGCCCAGAGAAAGACCAAGGAATAGATAGCTGAGAAGAGTTAAGGAGAGGTGGTGAAGGAGAGTTGGTTATAAGAGAGACGAAATGAAAGGCCTGTGTACAAACCAGATCTGGCCAGTGACTGGAAATTGACGATAATGATTTTACTTATATTTACTAACATATTTTTCGCACAATGTTTTAGATAGTTTAATAAAACAGAAATTTTGACGTATACCGATATGTCTGGAAAAACCAAGAGAGAAGTCGAATGAGATTGTCTTGGACTTCACCAAATTGTTATAACCTGATAAAATTAAATTTTCAATATTTTCATTTAATATAACTGAAATAGATTGTTTGACATGGTAGTAATTTACCTACAAATATATTTTCCCATTTACAGTTCTTTTTTTTAACTTAAATTCTTTAAATGTAACTACCCCACCCAGTAACATATATGCTTTACAAATTTTAATTTCAAATTCTGTTTTTTGTAGACTATTCAGTTCTTCTCTTGGTAATTTATTCCAATCCCTAACATCCTTACCTAGAAAGAAAATTATCCCACTCCCTTACACGTGAACTCAAGAGTCAGTTTGTGGTCATGGTTGCCTTTTCCCTTCTCTGTGAATTCCTCCACCAATAGCCACCAAAGGCTCATCATCGGTGAATACTACGTACAATCCCAGCACTCTCATCAATTTTTCCTGTCTTCCGATAATTCCAAATTCAGCTCCTTTACTATATCAGTTACCAACTGAATTCTTCATTGATTTCCATAAACAAATCTAACCCTCCAATTCCAATATTTGATAGCCAAAATGTGGGTCCCATACTATACCTATCATATTCAAGCAATGTTTGGACCAAACTATTGCATTCCAATTCCCTCACTTCTCAGATATATCGCCTCATTACATTCTCCAATAAATGAAGAAAGAAATTTAAATCCATTCCCTATCACTTGCAAAAACTGAGTTTCCTATCATTTTTTATGCCAACATATATTACCCTGCATCTGTTACCAGTCTTCTACTATTTTGATACTATTATATAGCGTTGACAAGTCCTTCTACTCTGTCGAAGAATTTATTTCTAAGGTATCTAAAAAATAACTGCCAGTAGCTTGTGTAAATGTAGTCTATATAATTAATTTACCATGTATGCTATGACTTTACATCTCCTGGTGTATGTATTTATTTTGTTACGAAATTGTTTACGGTACCATGTATGCTATGACTGTAAATCTTCTGGTGTATATATTATTTTGTTATGGATTTTTTTTTAATGTACCATGTATGCTATGACTGTACATCTTCTGGTTATATATTATTTTGTTATGGAATTGTTTAATGTACCATGTATGCTATGACTGTACATCTCCTGGTGTACTTATTATCTTGTTATGCAACTGTTTATTTGTAAATTGACAACTTTCCACATCCCACAGAGCCAGTCTCTTATATTTGGATCAATGGAAAATGAATGTATTGTATTGTTATGTTATCTGCAAATAACCTAACTCCTGAATCATCAATACAATCATTCATTACAATAATGAATAGCAATGGTCCCAAAACATTAACCTGTGGCACTCCCATCATCACTTCCACTTATTTTGAAACTGCTTTTCCTACCTTGACTTATTGTTTTCTACATTTTAAGAATTCTTACATCCATTAAATCACATTTACATTCACTTCAATAGGATTTATCTTATTTAGCACAATCTTATGGTTATCTGTCACAAGCATTTGAAATATCAAGCACTACACTATTTATTTGGCCTTTCTTGTCTGTTTGATCCCAAATATCTTGCATATAACCTACTAAATGAGATATACATGAATTTCCTTGTCTAAAGCCATGTTGTCAACTTGAAAACCACTTACATTCCTCACACACATTTTTGAAGTGGTTGAAAATCAATCTCTCCATTATTTATAGCTACCACTGATGTCAAACTGATTGGACTACAATAATTTCTAGCAATGGTTTGCCCAAAGATATGTGACCCAATTCCCTTCCTTCCCTCATACATCCATTCATCACTCTCCTCAAGCAGTGAAGGATTTTGAAACTTTTTTCTACTACCTGCCCATATGAGTTTTTTTATCATATGTTATGCCAAGGTATATTCATTTTTGGTCTTCAACAAGTAATTAATTCCCCTCCTTATAAAGAGCTTTATGTTTTTTATCTGTGTATCTAATAAGCCAACTCATCTTTGCATTTCTCTTCATACACTGTTGATATATCCTGTGCAGATCACCCTGCAGGTGTTCACAGGCTGCTCCCATTTTGATCCTACTATACAATATTACGTCATCTGCAAACAAATTAATTTCAGACAGTAAAACAATAACACAATCGTTCATTAGAATAATGAATAACAAAGATCCCAATATACTACCCTGTGGCACTCCAATTTTAACTTCGATGTCCTTTGATACTGCTATTCCTACCCTAACTATTTTCTTTCTACCTTTTAAAAATTCTTCTAAACAAAACATCACTTTTTCTTCCAATCTAATAGTACCACTTTATCACTCCCTTGTCCATTTCACTAAAATATATTGCATATAGCTTACTAAATGAATATCCTTGCCTACAGCCATTTCATTCATCACATACATTTCTGATGTGGTTGCTTATAAATCTCTGATGACAAATACAATGCCATCAATTTAGCCTGGACCACCTCCTGCTCACACATCACATTCCTCGATGTTGACATCATCCTCAGGCATGGTGGTTGTCATACCTCAGTGCACATCAAACCTACTAATTTACAGCAATATCAACACTTTGATAGCTGCCATCCATTCCATACCAAAGGTTCCCTCCCATACAGTCTTGCCATCCGTGGAAGTCACATTTGTTCTGATGCTCATTCCCTCCATCAATACTCACAGAACCTTTCCCAAGCCCTTATTTCCCGTTGTTACCCCAGGGATCTTGTAAATAAACAGATCTCCCACAGCGATCACCCACCTGCCACGTAACCAATTCACTTGTCTCCACACAAACCAACCATAGCCCTGCCCTTTTCACCCAGTTCTCTCCTGCACTCGGAGTCCATCAACCATATCTTGTGACAGGGGTATGACTTCCTTCGCTCCTTTCCAGATATGCGTACTCTCCTACCCAAAATTCTACCCACTGTTCCCTGTTCATGTTTTAGCACAGCACCCAATCTTAAGAACATCTTAGTCCACAAATACCCTCCGTCAGACTCTCCAAAAGCACCATATGGATCTTATCCTTGCAACAGACCTCGCTGTAAAACCTGCAGCATGCTTCCACCCACCACTACATCTTCCAATCCCACTACAGGGGAAACTTTCCCATCATCGGACATGCCACCTGTTCAACAACTCACATTATATACCAACTAACATGCCGCCATTGCACTAGTTGCTATATAGGCCTCACCACACAGCAACTCTCAGTTAGAATGAATGGCCACAGACAAACAGTCCACACCCACAACTTATACCTTCCAATACCAGAACATGCCAATAGCCACGATTCCAACAATCCCAACCACTGTTTTACTGTGAGAGCAGTCAAGAGTTTTCCCTGACGGCACCACTGCAGTAGAACTCTGGAGATGGGAACTAGCGTACCAGAATATCCTGGATACCAGACACCCACCTGGCCCTAACCACCATTAAAATCCAGCCACTTAACCCACCATTCTTTTTTCTTTTTTCTTTTTTTTTAGTTGATAGGACTTTTTGTGTCAATTTCGTACCCTTGCTACATATGTTCATTTTACCATCGCCCGCAATATATTATGTCGGACATTGCCGATATATCAATAGTCTACTCTTTGTCGATTCCCCCTCCCGTCTCCCACTACCCAGTTAGTCATTGCATGATGTTCATTGTGTACAAACGTACGGAGCCTAATGGCCCATTTATCTAGCACTAATGAAGGTAGATGCCGAAATATTGTGTATTTGTTTGTCAGCATAAGTGTTCCCTCTCACCACAGCCGTCCACATTGGTATGTAGTGGGTTAATTTCCCTTTCCTTCATTACTTATATCGCCTAGAAGCCGGTTCCATTTTCCTTAGTGTCATTAAACATTAAATAATTAATTCATGCCTATCATTTTTAAATTTTGAGAAAGGATTATTTTGCTGTAATGATATATATTTTACTTGTTTATATAGAAAAACAATTTTGTACTTATATATTGCATGATAACTAAACAAAAAGAAGACTATTTAGTATCAAATAATTGCAGTCAAAATTAATATACAAGGCATGTATTTGTGATGAGGTAAGAATTAAGAGAGATGCATGGAAGGAAAAAGATGATTATGACAACAACATTGCATTCTATTTATGGCATAAGGGTGTAGGAAAATATCCTTTTGTAGGTAAGGGGGTCAGGGATTGGAATAAATTACCCAGGTACATGTTGAATAATTTACCAGAAATTCTGAAAGAATTAAAAACAACATTCATAGAGGGCAAACTTAGGTGGGTACAAGAATGGAGAAAAATGTGTGCGTTGGTAAATTGCCACTGTAGTACAATTAAATAAATTGTATTAAAGAAATTAAGTCAAACTAAATTAGAAGTAGTGAAAAATACTAGGGAAAATTATGGCTGATCTTTCATACTGATTTGTCAAAGATTTCAATACTACATTCCTAAGTTTATTCTGAGGTGATGTAAATCAAAACAAATCATCAGTGCAGTTAAGGTTCATAAAAAAATGGTTTAATATGAGTATTCAGGAATCAAAATGGTTATGCACCATAACATTTTCTCTCACATGCAGAAAGCAGTTAATGAATTATAAGACAAACTTAAGGTATGGATCAAGTTATCAATTATGGACAAATTCATCATTCTTTTTAATAACAAAAAACACTAGTGTATCTACATGGTTAAAAACATTATTGGCAAAGAACATATCTCATATTTGGAGACATCTCTGAAATGAAAGAACAAAAGATACTTTTCAGAAATATAAAATAAGTATGAAATATTAGTGGTAAAATAACAAGTTTCCTTTTTTAAGGAAAAAAATATTTATGCAATTAAGGCAAAATAACAAAAGCATTTTTCTTTTGTTCAAGAAATTCTTTCAACAAATACTTACCAGTTGTTGAAATATCAATCAACATTGTGAATTAGAAACAAAAATGAAATCACCTTTATTAAAGTATTTAAGATATTAATACAAGCAAGCAACATTTTCACTTACAACCCTGAGGCAATAATGAAATGTAAGGTAAATAAATAAATGATATTATTTTTACTGTTATTATTAAGATAACTGACATTTTTCAAAGCATTTACTGATAACTCTGCTCTAGGTGTGCTTAAAATGAAAAATTTAGGGTGTACTAATCGAAATAATGGTTGTCATATTATAATAGCCAATTACAGTAAATAGGAATTCCTGTAATAATTTTCTTAATGAAATGAAATGCAGATCCATATTTTTTCTGAATAACATGAACAATTAAGACTTCGTTCTTATATAATTTTGATTCAGTCCTACAAAAAATGATTTGTACTAAGTAGAGTTAATTCTAAAAGTTAATAATTTGGCGAGATGATTCTACTGATCAGACTATAAGATTTTCTGATGCTGTTTGAAACATCACTTTCAGACATTAAGTTTGACCATGTAATCTTCTTTTCTAACAAAATTATTGTTAAAATATATTTTAAGATCTTTTTTTTTTTTTCTTTTTAAATTTGGTCTAATAAAAATAACACGTTAATGGAAGCAATAGAATTTTTTTTTGAAACCCATATGATAAAATCTACCCACTTCCATTCTTTATTACATCAAATGAGTTTTATTCTTATCTGAAGGATAATCACTTATAACCTCGATGAAACAATGAAACATAAAGTAAATAAATATTATTATGTTGTTATTATTATTAAGATGACACAAATTTTGCAAAGTATTTACTGATATCTATGTTCTAGTGTCACTTAGAATGAAAAACTTTTATTTGGACCATAGACTGTGTACCCATCAACATCAATCACTATCTTGATATTTCTAGTAATTTAGATAATATATATTTACACAATTCAAATTTTCAGCAGCCAAAATACATATTTTCCAGGCTCAGGGGATGGTGCTGGATTGGACGTTGCACCCTCCGAGGAGCATAAAAATAAAATATTTATTTGTATTTGCTTTACAGCTCTCCCCACCAATGAAAAATGCATTTTCTAATATATATATATTTATATATCTTGAAAAGTCATCTCCTACAAACTTACATGCAACATTAAAATTTACATAAACGTAATGTAGTATATGATGTTTTAACTTTAATAATTTCTTACCGTTTTAAAGGAACGCATGGCAAAAAGATTGGCCATCATAGTCGAGAAGCCAGGAGCCAAGCAACTTTGAGCAATAAACCCCAATTTCAGTTCAGCGAGACATATAACATCATCACCCTGCTTCCAGTCCCATGATGGGATATTTAGGAGATAGGCCTATAAAAACAAATAAGAGTGATAATTAATTATTAAAAATAAAAGAGAAGGATGTTGCAGAACAGGATTTTCAAAGCAAAGTGGTATTTCAAATTCTTGTGATGTCACTTAGCCTTATTGAGGTAATTTCAACAATGACATGTAGCCTTAAAAAAATTTAATTTTGAACTCTTTCAGTGTTTCACTAAAATTGTTCAGCATGACCCTGAATAATTTATTCCAGTCCCTGACTTCCTTAACTACAAAAAGAAAATTACCCTACCCCCTTATGATTGAATTCATGAAGTTGTTTGTGTTCATAGTCATCTCTTCGTTCCACGTACAACTCCTAATCCTTCACCAGAATCAAAAGAAAAACATAATATACAAGACGGTATCCAATAGTTGCTGGAGTACAGCTGTAAATGCTAAAACTTACTTTTAGATATCATCTTCAAAGGAATCCCCCTGTGCCCAAATGCACTAATTCTACAATTTCTGGAATGTCAGTTCTGTTACAACCTTCAATTCCACCAGTGATTCATGTCATCTCTCCTCAACCATCTCAATCTGGAAACCTATCAGTATCATCTACATATGGGAGTACAACATAAATCAGGTGAGTAAGGAGGGTGGATAATGACAGTCACAGAATTCTTTGCCAAAAACTATTTACTACAGAACAAACTATGGGACAGTACATTGTTAAGATGCAGTAGCAGATCTCTTTTTCTCCAACGGTCCTGTAATTATCTTTGAAAATCCTTGTGAATTCTTAAATCCTTAGAATTGTGAATTATCAGATGAAGGTCATCACAAATCATTTCTAGAAATTTTAGAATTATCTCAGGAGAGTTTGAGGTTAAAGGTCAACCTTCCCACTGAACTTTTGCCAGCCTTAATTTGCAAAAACCACGAAAATACTTCTGTCCATTTTAGGACTTTATCTCCAAATGACTTATTTAACAATTATGCTCTGCACTTTTTTCATGTTAACATTAAAAATCATTAGAGATGTAATTATACCATACCTTGTGCAAATGCTAGCAAGTTGAAACTAATCACTAGTGATGGGTTAAGTGGCTGGATTGTAATGGTGGTTAGGGCCAGGTGGGTGTCCTGTATCCAGGATATTCTGGTACGCTAGTTCCCATCTCCAGAGTTCTGCTGCAGTGGTGCCGGCAGGGAAAACTCTGACTGCTCTCAAAGTAAAACAGTGGTTGAGATTGTTGGAATCGTGGCTATTGGCATGTTCTGGTATTGGAAGGTATAAGTTGCAGGTGAAGACTGTTTGTCTGTGGCCATTCATTCTAACTGAGAGTTGCTGCATGGTGAGGCCTATATAGCAACTAGTGAAATGGTGGCATGTTAGTTGGTATATAACGTGAGTTGTTGAACAGGTTTCATGTCCGATGATGGGGAAAGTTTCCCCTGTGGTGGGATTGGAAGATGTAGTGGTGGGTGGAAGCATGCTGCAGGTTTTACAACGAGGTCTGTTGCAAGCATAAGATCCATATGGTGCTTTTGGAGAGTCTGACAGAGGGTATTTGTGCACTAAGACTAAGATGTTCTTAAGATTGGGTACTGTGCTAAAACATGCATGGGGGACTGGGTAGATTTTGGGTAGGAGAGTACACATATCTGGAAAGGAGTCACAAGATATGGTTGATGGACTCCGAGTCCAGAAGAGAACTGGGTGAAAATTGCAGGGCTACGGTTGGTTTGTGTAGGAGACAAGTGAAAGTGGTTACGTAGCAGGTGGGTGATCGCGTGGGAGAGCTATATATGTACAAGATCACTGGGGTAACGATGGGAAAGGTTCTGTGAGTATTGACGGAGGGAATGAGCATCAGAACAAATGTGACTTCAATGGATGGCAAGACTGTATGGGAGGGAACGTTTGGTATGGAATATTGGGGAATATTGGTATAAAGGGAAGTTACCAGGAAGGAATCTGGAGGTAGAGGTATGTGGATTGTGAATAGGCATTCAAGGAAATGTGGAGTGTCTTTCATGCAGGAGGGAAGATTTTGTACAAAGGGTTGGAAATGTTGATCCACAAAAGCTGAAATCCTTTCAGTGGGCGATCCATATGCCACAACTATAGGTCGCCCAGGATTACCAGTCTTGTGGATATTAGGAAGAAGATACAGTGTGGGAGTGCGGGGATTCTGGGGAGTCAGGCGGGAGATTAACTGAGTAGAGAGGCCTTGTAGGTCAAGAATATTTTTTATTTCCTGGCATAGAGATGTGGTAGGATCTGTAGCTTGTGGAAGGTAGGTATTAGTATCAGACAGTTGCCTTAGGGCCTCAGCCACATAGTAATGGCAGTCCATCACTACTGTGGTTGAGCCTTTGTCGGCAGGGAGGATGATGATGTTATGGCTTTTGGACAGTTCTCTCATAGCTCGAGTTTCCATGATGCTTAAGGTTTTTAGTGTGTGAGGTGTAGTTTAGGAAAGAGGGTGAGAAAAGAGTGGATGTGAGGAACTCCTGGAATATAAAAATGGGATGGTTTTGCAAGAGAGAGGGTGGATCCAGAGAAGATGAAGGTTTAAACTGTTGTAGACTGGGCTCAATTATTGTTCTGTCGGCTAGTGTGTTCTCCTGTGATGGTAAAATGGTACTGCCAGAGAAGAGAGCGGCAGAATGCCGATGAGTCCCGGACCAAAGCAGCATGGTCGAACTTGGGGGTCAGAGAAAAAGTGAGTCCTGGGATAGGACCGACATTTGAGGTTCAGTCAGGGAGGTGGAGGAGAGATTAATCACTGACTGTTTAGGTTTAACTGGAGGAGAGGCAGGAGCTTTTGGGGCAGGTGGTAGAATGTTTGGATGAGGTATATTGAGGAGGTGAGCAAAGCAATTTCTCCTCCACCCCCCTGACTGAACCTCAAATATCGGTAATATCCAAAGGACCCACTTTTTCTCTGACCCTCAAGTTCGACCATGCTGCTTTGGTCTGGGACTCATTGGCGTTCTGCTGCTCTCTTCTTCTCCTCTTCATTGTAACAGATTGCGATGCAAATAGTGTAATAATATTCATCCTGCCTCTACCACATTCACCAACACAGTAATGGGGGAAAGCTTCCCCATCACAAGACTTCCACTAATATCCCACGACCTAATATATCAACCCACCTGTAACCATTGTCCAACTTCATACACAGGTTATACCATGAATTCACTGGGCATCAGAGTGAACTGACACAAACAAATGGCATTTAAAAAGAAGCCTGACCAGCCACTATCTTATCATACCACTATGCATGACACCAACAGTTTCAATGCTTGCTTCACTGTCCATGCCTTCGGAGTCCTCTCAGACAAAGCAGCATCTCTGAACGCAGAAGGTGGGTACTGGATTATCAGTATAAATTGGGAAACAGACAGCTGCCAGTTCTTAATTTAAGACAGCACCAGTATTCGTCCTCCTTTTGCACCAATTCTCTATACCCTCTATCTTTTCCCACCACTCACCAGAGCTAATCCTTTAGTAGTGTGTAATTTTTTTTTTTTTGTTAAAGAGAAAATTGAAAATTTTTATATATATATATATATTTCACACAACAGATAAGAAAAAATATTCTGCTGATACCATTCTGTGACTGGTTCCCATGATTTGGTTCATAATTTTTGGGTTTACGTCTTTCAACTTCCATCCATACTTTCCGTCATGTTGATTTTCTCCCACCTTGAGCTGCCAGCCTATGTTCTGCATGTTTAGCTGCCACCATCTTTAAGGCAACTACATGATTCTGTTGTTGAAGATGGTTTATGAGTCTTAAAATTTCATCACTTTATCAGCTACATGTTTTCCGCGTGTCCATACCACAACAGTCTTCTACTTTGGTAAGTGGTGGTTGTCTCCTATCCAAATGTTTAATATATATAGCTACTGGTTCACTACATTTTATCCATCAAAACTGCTCCATAACAACTTAATCCATCTTTAACCTGAATCCCCACATTGTATTCATAGTTTTATTAGGAAGATATCTAACACTTTGGTGCTTTCCTCCACCAGTTGGAGGAGGTGACTAATGTTTTCTACCTTTAACATGTAAGCGATTGATTCTCACCAAAATATCATCTATATAAAAACGAAGACATTCTCAGCATTGAGAATGTATGAAATGCTCTCGGGTGACTAGCCGAGTCAAGAATGCGTTGTCACACGATATTTTGGCAACTAAATTCATTGTCGCCATCTTCTGGTGAAGTGCCGGATGCAGCGGAAAGGCTCAGTTCTTATAGCCTGCCAGGTGGCCCAGTGCGCGTGAGTGTTGAGCACGTCTGTCAACCAAGACGGCAGGTACCAACTGAGTGATGCTTGGATGCCAGTCATCGAAGCGGTGGTGCCAAGGACCACACAACGCGATGCGCCCGACTCAACTGAGCACACGCTAGGCGCTACCAGCACCACCCCCCATCCCGGCAGCCGGGCGGTGCCTACGTCAGCCAATCACGGACGCACTCAACACTCACGCGCACTGGGCCACCTGGCAGGCTATAAGAACAGCCTTTCCGCTGCATCCGGCACTTCACCAGAAGATGGCGACAATGAATTTAGTTGCCAAAATATCGTGTGACAACGCGTTCTTGACTCGGCTAGTCACCCGAGAGCATTTCATACAAAATATCATCTGTTTATAATAAAACTTAATAACATTGCTGAATCAAAAATTTTGTCAGCATCCAACATAACATCTATGGGGAAAGTTTTCTGGTTCTCTGATTAATCAGATGTCATGCCTAGTAAGTGAGCATCAAAATATAAACGTATGTGTTAAATGGAGAGTTATTTTTATCGTTTTTATATCATTTTATACATACAACCAAAATAAAGAAGGATTAAATTGTGCATACAGACAGCCAGTGAACTGGGAATAGACAAAATGATTTCACTACTATTACTTCCTTGATATGCTGAAGTTCAGAACCAGAATTACGTCAGTTCACTTTCTCTACACTGCTATAATAAAATAAACTAATTATATAAAGAACGTCAATACGATATAAAAATAATCACTTCACTACTTATAATATGCTCTTGATTATCTGGAATCTCAGAACCAATATTATGCAATTTACATTCTCTACACTAATGTAACAAAAGAATCGATTATGACAACAAAATAACGATACGAACCACATTTACATGGAATAGAGTGCTAACCTTGTTGTGATACTGCATTAACTGAATGATGACACGGATATCATCAGAATAGTTTTTGATTGAAATCACTCTCATTATGTTTGCTGCATCTTCAGCATCAGGGTCTTGGCAGTATTTATTAGCTAGCACCAAACACGCATCCGCCTCATGTACCTGATCAAATCAAAATTATATAAATGTTTCACTGCAATTTGTGAAATAATTAGTACAGTATATGAAACTTTGATGTTTTGATTTTATAAAAGAAATGCATAATTAAGGTGACTTGTTCACTAGCACAGATCATTCAAAATGAAAACTAAATCGTATACAAATAAACTGCAACCTACTCAATTTCATTAAAAGCCAAGGTAGGTATCAAAAATGATTTGGTTTTATTCACTCAAGACTTTAATTAAAATTTATATAGTATTAAAGAAAACTGAAAGACCATGTAAAATCATCAGCAAGCTAATAAATGTGCAATAAGAAAGGAACATAACAAGTTTATAAATTTGTTATCTAGAGTAATTCAAGGGCTAGCTCTAGTTTTAGAAATTGCTTATTTTAAGCAGTATATGTAATGTATGGAATGTCAATATTTGGTTTACCTTTTTGCAACAATTATGTTAATCTATCCATTTAATAAGAATTATCATTGACTATATGAAGGAAAATGTTGATAGAAATTATGAGAACAAGGACAGACAGAGCAATACACCTATCACTTACAATGATGAAGCCGGATTAATGGTGGTGACACAAAAAACATAATTCACAGAAGTGTCAGTTTAACATGTGTTGTCATTTCATTCATTTATGTTAACTGGTCCTTTTATGTTCCCTAGCCTACTTTGTTTTCTGAGTTCACATTGATATAGCTGGCTTAATTTTAGGGGGGAGAGGAAGGGAAGGATATAGTATAATGTCTATAATCTAAGCTAATTGGGAACAAAGGTGGTTCAGATTTTTTGTTATGAGAGTTTCATACAATATTGATCAAAGGATTATTTTATCTTTAATATTACATAAGCATAATTTTACATTACCCTACGCAAATAAATCAACACAACACTAAAAGTCACATCACCTAAACTTATGCCTGTCATGTCGGTAAATGGACTGCTATGGACTCCAAAAGTAGCTTGCTTTAATTGTTTTGTTTTAAAAACGTTCATTTTGAAAACTTTCAAATCAATATCAAAGACACAAGAGAAACAAAGCAGTATGCTGAACTACTGTAATTATTACACCCTTAATTTTTATTGTATTGCAGTTGCAACAAATATTCAACATCAAAGCCAATATCTGACTGATCATGAAGATACTGCAATAATAATACAATAACAAATGCCAGGTGTTAGGATTAAAGCCATTCTGCATAGTTTTTGTTTTCTTTAGGCTGTAGTTTTTTTGATGGAATTTCCAAACATAACAAGTGAAATGGTGTATTATATTGTATACAGAAACAAGTTTACATTTCTGTAAAACAGGAATATTTGGCAAAATATATCAAAAAGGGTAATTGGATAAATCATATAATTGGTGTTCCAGATAATTTACATTCAGATTATATATAATAATACCAATGAGCAGGAAAAAGCTTTAAGGCAATAAAACTAAGGAAGGATAGGGAAATATGACCCAACACTTACCACAGATGAAGGCGGCTGGGACAACGAACGAAAAACAAACACAAGAGAAGCACAATATTTCGGCCTACAGCAGCCTTAAACGTGCAGAAGGTGAAGCACCAGTAGACGGCCGACTGGTGCTTCACCTTCTGCACGTTTAAGGCTGCTGTAGGCCAAAATATTGCGCTTCTCTTGTGTTTGTTTTTTATTCGTCGTCCCAGCCGCCTTCATCTGTGGTAAGTGTTGGGTCATATTTCCCTATCTTTCCTCAGTTATATATATATATTTCATTTGGCTTTGATTCACTGACCACATCTGTATCATTTGGACGTATATAGAAAACAAACTATGAAATTTCCTAAACCATCTCAATACCTTTAGCATGCTGAAATTCACTTGGTCCTACTCCCACACCCAGGCCACATTCCTGTATGTTGATTTATCCCTCTCCAATGCCTTCCTCAACTCTTCAGTCCACATCAAACTCACCAACCTTCAACAGTATCTCCATTTTTACAGTTGCCACCCCATACCCTACCTTACAGTCTGGGCATTGAAGGTAGTCACAAATGGTCCACCTAACAGTCCCTCATGGATTATTCACACAGATTTTCACAGGCATTGATTTATCACAACTACCCTCCGGCTTTGGTGAACAAACAGTTTTCAGGGTAAACATTACAACCTACTCAGCCCATCAGTCATCAGAAAACCGCCAAAACCAACCACAATCCAGTCTTGGTCACAAAATACTACCCAGGCCTCGAATCCATCAACAGAATCATCCAGCAGGGGTTTGATTTCCTACAAAGCTGCCCTGAAATGAGATCCAATTTTCCTAAAATCCTCCCTGCCCCTCCTAGAACTTGTTTCAACAGACCTCCTAGCCTCAGCGAACTTCTAGTCCACAAACATAGACTTCCTCATCCGAACAGTCAGCCCCTAGGTTCTTTTCCATGCAATAGACCCCACTGCAAGATATGCAGCATATATCATGCCTCTACCACTTTCACCAACACTGTCACAGGGGAAAGCTTCCCTATCATACAACACACCACCTGTGAAACCTCCCATGTAATTTACCAGTTAACATGCAACCACTGCCTGGGATCCTATACAGTTTTGACCACAAATCCACTTTCCATAAGAATAAATGGCTACCGACAGCCAGTTTTCACACAGAACCCAAAGCATCCAGTTGCTGCCCATGGCATCACCCATGACTCGAATAATTTCAACACGTGTTTCACAGACTGTGCTATCAGAGTCCTCCCTAATAGCAGCTGCTCCTCTGAACTGAAGGTGGGAAATTGCCTACCAGTACAAACTGGGCACAAGGCAACCACCTGGTCTCAACTTCAGATAATACTCGATCATTATTATTATTGCTTATGTTTACCTTTTTTTAATCCTCTCTTTGCCGCCATCCCCACTACCTATATTGAACCACCACTAAACTAATGTGATGTTTACTTCATAGAGTCTTTGGTTTTTTTTTAAATTATTATTATTGTATTATCATCTTATATGTTTTTAAATTTTTAAATATATATAAATATATATATATATCTAAATGAAAGTGATGGCTTTTTTCCCTATTCTAATTTAATTCCTTTTCGCTACTTAGTGCCTTTGATTTCATTGTTTACCTTATATATATATATATATACAACAATAAAAAATCAGTGGAAAACTTGCAGCACTTTCAATAAATCCGGAAACAAGTGACGAAAATAATCAGACAAACCAAGAGAAAGTATCTGAAGGAGCAACTGATTCCACCGAAGAAAATTTCCACAACTATAATACCCGAAACTTTTATAGAACTTTCGCAGGAACAATCCGAGGATATACTCCTCAAAACTATGCTTCAGGAAATCGGATGGAAAGCTCACACTAACTAATCAGAAAAATTGTCGAGAATTGTCAAAATACTTTTTTGAACTGCTCAACTGCCCTGAACCTCCATCAAGATTCCTGAAGGAAACCCCCACCTATACCTATCCGGAATCCCCACCACCATCACAAGAGGAAATCCACAGGCATATTCTCAAACTTAAAAACAACAAAGCACCTGGAGAGGATGGTATCAATGTGGAACTATTGAAAAATCTTGGACCAAATTCTCTTAAAGAACTCACACAAATCATTATAGAGATCTGGCAGACAGAAAAATTACCTGAAGACTGGAAAAGCACCCTCATTCACCCACTACATAAGAAGGGAGATAAAACGGACATCAACAACTATCGAGGGATCTCCCTTCTTCAAGTTGCATACAAAATTCTTTCAGCATGTCTTCTCAAAAGAGTACAAGAGCAACTCGACCACAAAATTGGCGAGTACAAAGCTGGCTTCCGCACCGGTCGGAGTTGCATAGAACAAATATTCAATTTAAAAAACTACACTAAAATATAAAGAACTTAGGAACAGCACGGTCATTTGCTCCTTTGTAGATTTCTAAAAGGCATATGATTCAATCGCGTGGCAATTTCTCTTCAACATCCTTGAAGAGCAAGGGCTCGATCCAAAAACCCGAAACCTCATTAAACAAACACTCACTGGCACAACCTCCAAAGTGAAATTCATGGGAGAGATATCTGAACCGTTTCAGATCAATACCGGCGTTCGGCAAGGTGATGGTCTGTCCCCGATACTCTTCAACCTTGTTCTGGATAAAGTCATCCGAGAATGGGAGAAAGAACTTAAAAAGCAGAACTATTGGAAACCTATACAACTCGGACGACGTAAGAATGGTATTAAAATTTGCTGCCTAGCCTTTGTAGATGATTTAGCCACACTAGCAGATGATGAAACCACAGCAATCAAACAGATAGAAACTCTCAAAGAATGCGCTGAAAGAGTAGGCTTACAAATATCGTTCCAAAAAACCAAATTCAACTGTTCTAAACTCTACACTCAATATCTGGTCACAAAATATGGACAAATTGAGAGAGTCCCATATTTCAAGTATCTAGGAGAAATCATCAAACCCACAGGAGGAGAGAAAATATCACAGAAAGTTTGAATGCAAAAACTTAGGAGAGCCTACGGTAGAACCTACAACATGTATAATAAAACATGTTTGTCCATATATACAAAAGTCAGACATTACAACACAGTTATCAAACCTGAAGCCCTGTATGCCAGCGAAACTTTAACACTACTTAGAAAAAGTGACCTAGGAAACATTTTGAAATTAGAACGCAAAATTATAAGAAAGATTCTTGGCCCAGAAAAAAAACAGATGACGGATATATACTTAAATCTCGAAAGACAACAGAAACACTGTCAAACCTCGTGGCAGACATCAGGAAACGAAGATTAATATTTTATGGACATATCCACAGACTTCCAGCCACAAGACTGATTCATAAAATTGTGATGTATATAGAGCAACTAAAAACTATGCCCTGGGTCCAGGAGATCAAAAATGACATGGAAAAACCCCCATAAACTCGTCAGAAATCGTAGACAGACAAACATACACAGAAAAAATTAACAAGTGGGAAGTACCGCCACAGAATGAAGTCATTAACAGACCGGGGATGAAGTGGACTGAAGAAAGGAAGAAAATCCACGGAGAAAAAATGAAAGCTATATGGAAACTCAGAAAACTGAATTGTTAAGGCTTTGCGTGATCCGACAGGATCCAATTGCAGATAATAATAATTTATATATATATATATATATATATATATATATATATATATATATATATATTAATTTTTTATATTTAGATTTAATTATATTTTGCTCTTCCCACCAACCAGAGATCAGTTTGGATATTTATTAATGCTCAGGAATTAGCTCTGAATCACTGCCCCCAACTTTTCCTCTTTTTGAATTTAGCCCACCCCCTGGCCAACAGTCTTTCTGTGAGACAGTCTCCAACATCACCCATCACCCATCTCCCATAATGTTCTCCTGTTGACAAAGGGCTCATCAGGAAAATTTCTTTATCAGTTGTATTTTCTGTGTGTTAGCGCCCCACATCCATCATCTAAAGGTAAGTGGTGGCTCATTTCCCTATCCTAATTTAATTCCTTTTCGCTACTTAGCGCCTTTGATTTCACTGTTTAATATATATATATATATAAACTGTGTTAGCTTATCTTGAATATTTTACACATCAAAATTTAAAATGTTCAAAATGTATTTACTTCAAATAAAAAAAATAAATAAAAATTCCACTATGTTTTACAAATGGATGAAGTCCATGATAACTACAATATTAAAAAGTAATAAAGGGAAAAGGTAGGAGAAATAAATGTATCAACACCTCAGAAGAAATGATAAACAGCATACTTAAAAATGGAAGGATAATTGATGAAGATTAAGTGATACAAATAACAATAAGTTATGCGTTGGTAAATGCAATGTTTTGGGGGAAAAAGACTGAAATTATTTGTCTCTGCCACAATCTCACATACTGATCTCATGTACAGAATTCTATTAAATGAACAGTAAATATTAGTTACTCCTATTAAATATAAGATGTCATTGGACAGCAGGTTTGATAGTTTTAAATTTTTATTTGGATCCTAATAAAAATTACATAAAAAGTACACTATTTCATACAGTTAGGAAATAAGATCACATTTAGGAAGAAACTGATGAGACGTACTTGATCAATACATTAGTTTAGCAAAATTTAGAAAGTTAAATGTACAAATGTGGTGATAGTAAAATGGCATCTTGAACTGTTGTCATTTCCTTTTATTGGTTAAATGCATTTTTCATCCTTTCCACAAGGATTATTGAATAATGTAAAAAGGTGCAGAAACGAGACACACTCCTCATCACAAAAACATTCAAAACAAATCACATTTTAAAATCAACTAACAAGGTGCACCATACAAACATACACATTCACTAACTCAAATAGAATTTTACATAATCACTACAATTAACAATTACAATAAAAATAGAAAATTTACTCAATAACTACAAACTCGACATTATGACTCCAACTGTTTACTCTTTACTCAAATACACACAGGAACATGAATGAGAAAATAATCCAATACAGGCTTATACAAACTTAGAATGTTACAGTCATAAAGTACGAAACACATAATGCAAATATGCTAGCAATCAAATTGAAGAAATAAGAAATACATAAGAGACATTTAATACGATGTCAAAATTTTTTGTAGTATTTCCAGAAACACAATTAATAATTTAAGATACTGAAGTATCCAAGTATTTACAAAAAACGAATTTTATACATCAGCATTAATAGAAAATTAAATTATCCAAAACAAAAAAATACCAGTACACAGAGAAATACTGAATATGCCAATTTAATTAATCAGCTTGTGGCAGAATAGTTAGGTGTAAGTGACCCTTCTACGTCCGCTATGATGGTGATAAATATTACTATGAGGCTAGGAAATTAGAAGATTCATTATTAATTTAATAAATTCACCACATATATTCTACAGCAATTACCACTTACTCAAAATTTATTAAGTTTGATCATAAAACCAAATAATATCTAAATTTCTTCTCCACTTAGAAATAAGTAAGACTCACTCCATCTCACAAACCAACATGTTTCGCATACGGATATGTTCATACAACTAGCTATAATTTGTAAATTCAGTTTGTCTTCCAAAATACTACCAGGAACATTACTGTTATACATTGAAATGCATTAAACAGTTTTTCCCTATACTTTTAAAATACTTTTACAACTTTCCCTGCATTTTAAGTCAATTTGGTCCCATTTTTCAAATAAAATGATCATGGTGTTTGTAACAGAATAATAACTTTCCACCTGTAGAAATAGAGAGAAAGTCAGCACAATGATGCTAAGAATGGTTTAGTTTAGTCAATCTTGCACAAACATCAGAGACGTAGTGCTTGTGTGGAGCAGGGGCATATGGGCCATCTGCATTACCAGCGTTGAGTGATAACGAGTTCGTTTACCAGTGTAATTATTTGTTGTTGAGGGAATATCATAAGTGTAATGGACAGTTGAAGAGCACAAGTAGTTATGTGTGTGAATGGTGTTATTGAACCATGAACACAAACTTTCATTGACAGACCATCTTTAGGCATGTGTACTCTACGTTATTGTTTCACTTAAGAACATGATTTTTTTCGGACTGAGAAGTTCAGATAGCCAAATCCTTAATTTTAGTGGGAGCCAATCGGTTTTCTGTATATGGTAGTGTATTGTGAAATAAACTAAAAGTCTGACTGTATCATGTTTATTAAACTTGTACAAATTACCTGTGACATTCTTCCCACACTATCAGAAGCTTACTGGTAAACAAACTATTGTATTAGTGGGAGAACTAATTGTCATCAAACAACAATGAACAGTAGTTAATTAAATAATCAGCTTGAACATTGTTCATGTGACATCTTACCACAGGCTGCCATGTGTAAAAGGATGGAAATTTTATAAACGCTTTGCTGTTCTTAAGGTGATATTTTCAAATATAATGACCTTCATAGAACAATTAATATTTCCCAATCTTCACTTCCAACCATCTGAAACTTCCCAAATTATGTAGGATAAATCACTTTAATTTCCCAGGCCTACTATTCTCTTGACCAGCATTCAATACCTTACTCTTTTTTGTCAAATGACACCATTCAAACTGGCAAATCAGTGCCCATCTTCTTCATTTTGCTGTTTGCATCTGTCTCAGAACTACTTCTATCTTGAAGCTAAACTGACACCACTAAGCAATTTAAATAATTATTCAACATTTCTAATTATTCAAAATCCTTTTAAAATTTTCAGAAACTATCCCAAATGTATCAAACTTAGAGATTTTAATCAAACTAACCCTGTACTATTAAATTTAACACGAAAATGAGCATATATTCAATCCAAACTGGCTCATCACTAGCTAAAAGAAGTTTATGTCAAGAAAATTAATCTGAATTAAATACAGTCATACAAATAGCAATCAAGAATCGATAAAACAAACAAGTGATACCAACCGAAGACAAAAATCAAAACTCTCTGTTCAAAACACAGTTGTCATATACCTAGTGTATATTGTTTAAAAACTTAAATTCAATAACAATTCAGTAACTATATAAAAGTAAAAGCATTTCGTAACATTAGAGGTAATATCTTGGGCGATGCGTAAGCTGATCCAAATGTCTTGCACCAGATAAGAGATTCATTATTTTGAGCCACCTGCACACACATTAATTACCAGATAGCAGCTGCTGGAATAACATACAAGCCTTCATGTAACCTCAAAGTCTCATAGTGGCCAAACAACATGTCATTTGAATGACCCATTGAATGTGAGGAACCAAAGGGTCAGAGTCTTCTTTCAAATACCTATCCATATAAGGAAGCGTTACCGAGCATAGCAACGAACGCTACACATATCAACAAGGCGTGTCTGTTCGGGCTGATTATAAAACCCATCCGCCAATGTCAAGACTGCCACTGACACCGCTTGCAGTCACATGCACCATAGCATCGCAGTGCGGGCTGGCTCAGAAATTGTTTAGCTGTTCGCTGTTGGATCCTGACTTTGGGGAAGTAGCTTGTGTACTCTCCTACCCTTATTCCTTGTATTTAGTTACTTGATATTCCTATTGTAACACTGTACTCTGAACAGTCTAACATTAAATTCCTACTGAGTGGGACTTGTTATATTCAAGCTCTGATGTTAGTTTCTATGTATGCCTACATGCTCCATCAAAACTTTGGCTAGAGCCACTCCTTGTCCTCTAATTGAACCCATGTCCTCAATATCTCAGCCAGTACAATAATGTGTATTCCTAATTGGGATAGGACACAGTGAATCATTCACAAATAAGATTTTATGCAGCCAGAGACACACAGCTCCAGGAAACAACATAAATTAAAACAAATTCAAACACAAAAATACTTGTAATAATAACCAGTTCTTATAAAACATGCCAAATTCACCATTAAAACAGAAAAAAAAGCTGAGAATTTTGGAGCAAATGACTGTTCTATTTTACACAACTATCATTAATAAAATGTCTTCAAAAGTCATGCTGCAGAAAATATCATAAGCCATTCACACTGATGCTTGCACCAAAACCTCTGGTCTTCATCCTACATACTATCAGTGCTGAAACCCAGAGATTCCTCTCTGATTGAAGTATTGGATTTAAAAGTTTA
This sequence comes from Vandiemenella viatica, assembly GCA_031002005.1. Classification (NCBI taxonomy): domain Eukaryota; kingdom Metazoa; phylum Arthropoda; class Insecta; order Orthoptera; family Morabidae; genus Vandiemenella; species Vandiemenella viatica. The sequence continues at coordinate 12,180,989 of JARYHS010013630.1, forward strand.
TAGGTAATAAGTCTGGTAGCATGAAAATGGCTTTAATGCACTGACTTCATAGTGCCATCTTTTATCATTTCCTAGGAGTGGTCTGGCTTTTAAAACTGAGAAATTTATATGGCAATAACAGTCAGTTCAACTGTTGGTTGGATCATTCAGTCAGATTCGCTAGGTTTAGGTGAACAGATAAAGTTTGTTCTTCACTTTTTTTTTTTTTGGCATGCTGACTCATTTTTGTTTAAGCTTTGAAACACCACTCAGCTTAGAATCACATAATTTCACTTCCAACAAATATGAAACAGCAACCGAAAATGGCAGGCATACGCAAACTAAAATACGTAATACACACAGTTTCAGTGTTAAAACTATACTGATGTGAAATGTGCATCAGTCACAGCTCGCCAATGACATATTGCATACTGTCAATGTATTAATGATAGCGTATGCATGAAATCATCATTTAAAGAGTCAATATAAACTGTCAGAAGATGAAGCTGAGCTACCAATAAACAAAACGTAAACAGTCAAGATACAAATAAAAACAATGAATAATGAGTTAAAATAAAATTTAAACTATAATACCAAAAGAAAAATTAACATTGTAACACACTTAAAGAAATATAAATTGCTGATGATCCCTCAAATGAGGATGAAACATGCATCTGACCAATAAAAGGAATCAAAAATACCATTAAATCATGTCATATAAACATAATGTAATAATAAAATTAGGACCATGATCCAAATAACTTTTTTTGGATTCTCTTTTTTAGGCAAAGGTGTCAGGGATTGGAACAAGTTGTGAAGGGAAATGATGAATAATTTACCAAAAATGTTTAAAGATTTTAAAGTTAAAATTTGTAGAGGGCAAATGTAAGTGGCTGCAGGATAGGGGAAAGATGGGGGTGTAGGGAAATTGCCACTGGAGTGTGTGCTCCATTGCAATTTAATTAAATTAAAACTTATAAAACAGTTACCAAGAAGTGACAAAATTCAATTTTCAGTTTTTAAAATATTAATTACAAAATAGCAATAATATACAAATGGCATAAGTTTCCTTCAAAAAATCAAATTTTTAATATATAGGATAGCATATTGCTTGTAATATTACACAGTGGATTAAATAAGTTAGGATATGTTAAGAACATTCAAATTTAAGCCAGTTGTATTGTTAGTTGTTACCTAACAGTATAGATTATAAGAATTTTGTGTTACACAACTCTACAACAGTACTTTTAAGTAAGTAGGTATACATTGTTAATCATTTTATTATGGAAAGAAAAGGTAAAGTATATCCATCACTTACCAACATTGATGGAAGGAGGCCCGTAGCAACAAATAACCCTACACAGACCCAAAAAAAAAAACAACATATTCTACACTATACCCGAACTCATGAAAAGAGAAACATATGGCTAAGCTCGTACAAGTATCTGTGATTAACCCAGCCACATGTATGATAGTTTTTGAAATTACGATCAGAGTAAAGATCGTGGGTGCTACAAAATACCAGTTGCCATGTTGCTCATGGGAAACAAACTAATCATAAGATGATAATAATCAAAATATATTAATGCTGAAAATTATTTAAAAGTGTAAAAGATTAAGAAGTAAATGAAAATAATAATAAATAAACAAATAAAAATTATAATAAAATGATGATTAGAACTGATGCAACAATAATTAATCCAACATCAAACAATTCCTATTTCCATTACAATTAGATCCACCTCCCCTCCCACAAAATCATCCCCTTCTCCCATTCAAATGGTTTATCATTTCTACTCTCTATTCATCTTCCTTTCTGTATTCAATCAGACATTCCAGCATCCCGATCAAACTGGAATGCAGGTTGTGCAAGATTTTTTTTAAAAAATCACGGTATCATAATCATCCCAATCGACTATTGTTGACATGGATCTGAGTGTGATAAAAAAAACTGATATATCTATTAATTCCTCAACTTTCAATATTCCTTGCAGAGGTTCAACGCCACTCCATTTACCTCTTGACTCCTAAGAGCCCCCATGCCCATATGCTGAACGTACATAAGGTGGGAAACCCTGGAAGCTCCAGAGTCTCTGCCTTTATGGACCAACACTTAAAATCATTCGACTGTGGCCACCCGTCCTTTGTTAGAGATACTTTCCATTTATCATGCATCAGATTACTTCCTGTTCACCAAAGACATACATCTTTCTACATCAATATCCCCAACTACCGAAGGTTAAGTGCCCTCAAATTCTCTCTGGATATGTACAATTCACATTATCTTCCTCATATCAGTCCTACTTTATTCTCAGTCTAGTCAAAACATGGAGCATTCATCCACACATCACATCCTACCTTACCACTGGTGAAACATAGGCCACCATAGGTCATGTAACCTATGACCCAGGCCTCCACCGCCTGAGTTCTTATATTGGCCTCACCATGGACCAGATATCCATAAGGATGAATGGTCACAGACACACTCTCCCACATCTGGACAAGCATGCAGCTGCCGATGACAGCTTCTAAAATTCTTGTGATCTACTCCAACCACACTTTCCCTCTGAACTTGGTAGGTAAGAGTCAACCTACCAATGCAGTCAGGGTATCAGACAATGCATGGATCACAATCTGAGGTAATACTCACCTCCACACACTGGTAAACACTTCACTCGCAGGTAAAGTTTTTTATATAATTTATTATTATTATCATTATTAGTATAGCAGTTCCTCCTGCTCCATTGTTGCTGATATTGTTATTCATGTTACTATTTGTGAAATATTTGTTATTATTGTTTATTAATGTCTTTACACACTTTTTGACTATTTTTTGTCACTAATGTGTTTCCAGTATTATCATCTAATGACTAATTTCTTTCCACTAATTTTGTTTATGTCATACCACCAGAATCACTCTGTAACAAAAAACAAAAACTACCGCTCATGTGGCTGGGTTGACTGTGGGTGCTTATGCAGTATAAGTCAAATGTTCCTATTTTCATGAGTAAGAGCATAGCCCAAAATATTGTTTTTTATGTCTGTGCACTGTTTTTGTATTGTTATTTTTTTCACTGTTTTTTGTGTTTTTTACTGTTTTTGGTCACTTCCGCTTGTATTCCATCAATTTTTGTAAGCGATTGATCTATTTTATCTTTTCTTTTCATATTAATATCACCTTATAACATTTTCTCATGCTCCATTGTTGCTGATATTGTTATTGACTTTATTATGTGTGAAATATTTGTAATTATTTATTACTAAGAAGTAACTTAATATTATCAGATTAAAGTGCCACAGTGTATTATTAAACTGAATATGACACAGCAGTGTTTAAATGTGGAAAACCATTCTAGTTATGGCATTATGGCATGGGTGATACACAGCGATCAAAAAATCACCGCCCAAGAACACAAGAGATAATTCAGAGCCTTGGATGAATCTAAAGCTCATTTATGAGTCTAGGATCAAGGAATGTTTCTCATACCAAGTTAAATCATCTCACACCCTTTATTTCTGTTTGACTAATTCATAGTTTCAACTACTCTGAAAATCATGATGTGTCACACATGACAAAAATAATACTCATAAGACTGAAGACTGCTGATATCAAAGCCTATTCTGTTCTTACACTTTTTACTGCTTTCTGACGTACATTGTTGTTATAAAACCACAGAACTAAAATTTTTTGAAATTCTGCAGAAGCAAATGAGTTTTATAAAACAAAAGCTGAATTTACAATAAAAATCCACTGTACTTATTTTCTTATTGTTATAATGTTTAATACATGAAAATTCTGTCAATTTTATAGAATTTCTAAATTTTAATGATTAAAAAAGAAGGAAATAACTAACTGAAACAATTTCATAATCCTACTGCAATTGTAAAATAATTTTTATCAGAAAGAAAATGTAAAACTAAGTTATTATGTGTGTTTTCGATTAACTATTTACGAAGGAAGTAAAGAATGAAATAAATAATAAAACTGATGGAATTACTTGTTATAAAGGATCTTTATAACCATTTTTATTGGATAAAATGTTATTTCACATTTTTTTTTAGAGTGTCTAGTGAAAGGAATGTTTCAAAGCAAGTATACAACTTAATTTTTATTTTTTATCACTTCTGTGTTATGTCACCACTGAAGGAGAAGTATGAGAACACATTACACAGTTCATACACCTGGAAAGTTTCTTCTTTAATCATTTTTACCATTTACATATATGTAAAAAGCAAAAATTAAACCTTTTCTAGTATTGTAGTGTTATAATCAGGTAGTGTAGGGTCACCATAAAACTGCTCTTTGGTTGTATACAAATAACAATATACATGGTAACCATGAAAAAATAGATGCTAAGTAGCAAACAGGAATTACAAATTGAGAGCATATTCATTTCAGTATCCCAATTTGTAATTACAAAAAATATATACACAATTGTTACGTCTTATGGATATCACTGAATTCTTTCCAATTTTCAGGTAAATATCAATAAGTGCACAAGAGTATCTATGATATTCCTTGTAAAATTAATAACTATAGCTATTGTGCACAATTTTTGTTAACACAATTACTAATTAAACCATTCATTACATCTCTGTTGCATGAGATATGAATATCTACTAATGATTTAATGATTGATTGTGGTTAAATTTTATGCTCAGTTCTTCATAATTCAACCATTCAGCATTAAATCTGACTAATCATGCCTACATGCCTACAGACCCCTCTTTCCCAGCAGCAGAGAAATGGCAGCATGCATATTCACTCCAGACTTATTCATGCAACACCATCTACTGGAAAACCAAAGGACAGGTAGTAGAGTTTTTATATCACTTACCATTTATATTCAGTTACTGTATTTGAAGCCTAGATTTTGAGGAGAAACTTACTACTTTTAGTTATCATTGACTATAATGAAACAATCAAGAACATGTACTTACTAACAGTGTTACCAAACAGTGTTCAGATATTGTCATTTCTGATACCACATCAAATATTTAGGAATATCTTAATAACATTCTCTCAGTGTTGAAAATATAACTAAACGATTATATAGGTAACTGTATTGTATTTCTTTTCAGTTAAAAGGAGTAAAATTCCATCGATAAGACATATATCATTCAAAATATTCCCTGATATACATAATATGATAAGTTACGCAAAGGATCATCTACATGAATTTCAATAATAAGCAAGATCCTACATTAAACTGCTAAGTACATGTTCTGATTATTTACTGCAGAACATTTTAAATGATCAAGACTGGTGGAGCACTGTTTGTTTTTCATTCTTAACAATTAACAGCAAGATATTAGGAGTGGAAAGCATATGCCAAGTCTATCAGGTATGTCTTTTCCATTAGAGTTGCGATTTCATTTTCTTTGATGTTATAGAAGTTTTTTGTTTAAGAGAAGAGAATAAATAACTTGTTGAATCTTTAATGTAGAGAAAGCTCAGTACATTTGTGAAAATTGTAAAACCTGAGATCCTTGATAGTAAAAATAATTGCATGCCACCCCGTTAACTTCAAATGCTGTATGTAAAAAAATAAAAAGATCACACATACATACACACAGACACACATTTAAACCAACAAATTATTTTTATTCTTCTTTTAAGAAAATTGAAACTAAATTTCAGGAAGGAAGGAAGCAAACTAAATCTGTCCAAACATGAGAGAAGACAGGTAATGAAAATGTTATTAATGCAATAATGAATTTTCAAAACGAGCACTTGGTTTATAATGTGAGCTTCATACAGCTTACTTACATATGCTTCAATAAGAACATTGGTGTGTCACTGAGAGAGAGGGAGAAGGTGGTAAATGAGGCAAACAGTGATGGGGAAAGAGGGCACTAAGTGCTGATATGGCCTGCACAGTCCAAGAAGTTAGTGTTTTCAGCTCATCACCATAATTGGCTGCACTGTTGCATATGAGCAGGAATTGCGTAATCCAACATTTTAGAAATGACTCTCTCCTTTTGGGGATACTTTGGTACCCACACATGAGAAGCTTGCTGTAACACTCAAACTATTGCCAGTCCTAGACGAAGAACTCTGTGGCGTAGAGTTTGGGCTAATGTGTATAGAGCAGACACAAGGTGGAAGAACAGACTTTATTCACTTTTCACTCCCTGTTTGTTGGTCAATAATAAAACCCTACAGGCTCCTAGGTATATCCTTCTGCCCAATTTTGATTCAGATTAAAAGTGGTTATCACCAGATTGGTTGATTAGAACATGACTACATGGCTGGTAACTCATATTTGGTATCTTGACTTTGTTGCCACATCACAATCCCATTCTTCACTTCCTGCACCACCAACTGCACTCCCTTCCTCTAACAGCTCTATCGGCTCACTGTAGGACTCGCTCTATATTTTTTTTACATTCTTTGGTTATACAATCAATTAAAAAATAATCTACCAGATCTCAGCAGTAGAGCATGATCATTATCATCTTCAGATGTTTCCACTTTTGCGGGTCATCTTGTACATCCTCTTCTAAGCCTGGTGGTCATCCCAAGACGTTTCCTCCACCAGTTTTCTCCATACGACTCCCTTAGCCTCTGCGTCTTTCTTCACTTGGTCCATCCATCTTTCCCGAGGTCTTCCAACTGGTCTCCTATCCTTCCCGCTGTTCAGCAGTGCTACCTTCAGCATCCTCCCCTCCTTCATCCTCAAATATGCCCCAACCACTGCAGTCTTTTCCTTGTTAACATCTCTTCTAATGCTTCCACTTGTAGTCTCTCCCTGATGTTTTTATTTCTAATTTTATCTTTCCTCGTGACATTCTTTATCCCTCTCAGCCCTGTTGGCCATCATTTTTCAGGGTTAATGTAGGGCCTTCACAGCTACTGTATCAGTTACAGGGCACACTGGTTCCCCACTGTACATCGCCCCCACTGGCAGTCCCCTACTTCACGCCGTTGCCTGTCTCCCACCACATAGATAATTCCTCAAAATCTTCCTTCTTTTCTCTTCACCCCTGCTATCCCTTCACAATATGAACCACCACTTGCCAGAACTATTGTTTAAATTAGTGTGTAATATCTATGAATTTCCGTTCATTTATTTCAAGTTTTTTATTTTTTACTTTTTTATATTTTTGTACAAAAATGCTACAGTACAATACGTGCTGCCAGCTGCTTCAGCTTTCCCATGATGTTTTTCTACAACATAGTTTCCATTTTTACAATACTCAGGTTTATGCTCTTCAACCCTCATACCTCTTTTCCATCTTGAATGGCACTGGCCAATGGTCTCTGAGCCATCACCTAGCTGCCAGCCTCCCACTTGAGGCTACTTATTAAGTTGTTGATTATGGTCCATAGACCCTAAAATTTCTAAGCTTAATTTGTGTGTCTGTCCATGTTTGGATACTTGATTGCTTTCAAGTCTAGTTATGTTGGCAGGGCAGCATTAACACACAAACTGCATACGAACACAAGAAACATCCCAATTATCTGCCATGTTTCATTGCTGACACAGGGCTAGACCCAACAATTGCAATGTTTCCTGTGTTCCTATACACTTAGTGGATCAAAACTGTACTGCCATCATCTGAGGTAGGCAATCGTTCATTTTCATGTGCTACATTACAGTTTTATCTCACTATGCAGCATCTATTGTTTCCTTATAATTATATATATGTGTGAACTTGAAAATGCTTTGAGTCCATGAAAGTAAAGAAGGATAAACAAATAACACCATAGATGATGAAAGCCATGAAGGACCAACACAAAAAAGTCAGACACAAGTAAAACAATATTTTGGCGGTTAACCTTATTCTTCCAAATAGGTGAAACACTTGGTGGAGTCAGATGAGCACATAACGATGTCTGCCTGGTGCATGGAGAGCTCAGGAAGCATGGCATGGATTGTCACAGATTGTGGTGAAGTGGGCGGGGGAGTGGGAGGGGGAGGGGGGTATGTGGTGGTTAATCTCATATTCAAATGTTTACTTAAAGGAAAAATAACTACCACTTACCAAACTAAAAGACTGTTATGGCATGGACACATGGAAAAAACACGTAGACACTTAAATTGAAGATATTTTTGGGCTCATATCCCTTCTTCAACAATAGAATCAGGTAGTTGCCTGATGGAAGCTGGAACTAAACATACAGAACATAGATCGGTGGCTCATGAAGGGGAAATCAACATGGCAGGAAGTGTGAATGGGAGATGAAAGGTGTAAACTCAAAAATTATTCACAAAATCATAGGAACCTATTGTGTAAATGTGACAGAGGTCAGCAGAAAATATTTTCTTAAAATAAGGGCCAGACCATGTCACTGACCATGGCGCATTCACTTTAGTGCCTACAGTCAGGAAATAGAAATGCAGAGCTCTACCTCCACGAATGCTATGGGAATACAACTTGATAGCTGTGAAAACCCACTGTCTTTACCTTTACATAACTCTGGTGAGCATTGGTTCTGAGGAAAAAGACAGGCTATGGATAAATGGTGGAAAAGAAGGAAGAACACTGGTGCTATCAAAATTAAGACCTGTCAGTGTCTGGTGCCTAATTTATGCTGCTAAGCCAGTTCCCGCCTTCTGAGTTTGGATATGGTATTTTTGTATGAGAGGACTCTAATGGCACGGGCAATGTGCAAGCACTCAAATTTCATACATGGTGGCATGATAAGATACTGGTTGGTCAGGGTTCTGTGTAAATACCATTTGCCTGTTCAGCTTTGTTCTGATGGCCAGTGAATTTGTAGTATAACCTATGCATGAGACTCAGCAATGGTTGCAGGTGAGTTGATATATTAGGTGGTAGAATACACAAATGGCATGATCTGTGATGTGGAGGATTTCTCCAGTTACTGGGTTGGGGAATGTGGTGGAGGCACAATTTGCAGCAGGATCTGTTAAGCGCCCCACACACTTACAGTTTATCTCAAGGCACTGAACTGTCAGTTTATCGTAGTTGGACACACACCTACAGTCGATATTAAGATCGTAGACTGCAGGCATTGCGTAACTGTCAGTGTGTGGACTGTTGAGATCGGGGCCTGAACTGCCAGCAGTCCACAGTTAACAATCTTTGAAGTTTACGATCTCAAGGCTAAAACGGACACACACTCGCAGTTGGACTGCAGTCACCGCGCCTCACAGATACGTTTTTCTCTGCCTGCCGACAGGCCACAGATCTTTCGCACTGTTTAATCTGTTTTGGACTGTCAAGAAAAATGACAACAAACCTCAATTCATTTCCACGTTTATTGAATTATATCGGCAATTTCCATGTTTGTGGAAGGAAGTCGTATGCAAATAAAAAGAAGACCCTGACGCTTCAAAACTGTCACAGTTTTTGATGTTTAAAAAATGCAATAACTAACTGTACATGGAATTGAACGTATTCTGTCTATATTTTGATTATAAGTTACATTTTCTATATATTTCTATCGTTTTCGTGGTTTATTATAATATAAAAAGTTTCTGAACAATAAACAAAATTATTCTTACCTGTATGTAAAAATCCTTAAATAAATTTGGCAGTTTCTGTTATTATCATACCAACTGCTAGTGGTGAAATTCTCGAAGGAAACTTTAAATCTTCAAATCTCTGATCCGTAGCCAAAAATCTCAACGTGACTGTCTTTCCTCTAAGTTCTTGGCGCGTTCGGGTGTCTGCCTTTGTGATGAATGGACACACTAAACTTAACAGTTAATTGAAATTTTCGTCACTCATTCTTAAGTAATTAATTAAGTTCTCAGTATGTGATTGTCGTAGTTCACGCAACAATGTCATGTGGGAACGATTACTCCTTTCTTGCAACCACTGTTTCAATCAAAACCTCTTTTTGCGTCCCGGCATTGAAAGTAATAACATATTATTCAAGATCGCAATCGCACAACGCTTTCTTTGTAATAAAATGCGACCCATTATGAACGTGAATTATGTTAATGAAACAGTGAATTTAAAACGAACAACTACACTGCATCCGCACGAGTTCGAACGACAGTCCGCTGGACTGAAGTTAAAAATCTTCAGTCCACTGGCCTGAAGTTCACGAACTCTAGTGAGTGGGCAGCACACAGTCCATGGCCTGTACAGACCACCGCCTACAGGCAGTTGTCGTTTATGTGTGTGGTGCTTTGAGATTTCAGCCTACAGTTCTTCGTCACAGGCATCGGCCTGCAGTTCGCCTGTAAGTGTGTGGGGCGCTTTACAAAGAAAAGAGCCTTGGGGCTGTCTTGTAAGATGGGATGGCCCATGTTTATGGACTAGGGGTTGACTGAGGTTAGAGGTCGATGGAAACAGGTTCTAGGCAGGTGAAGGAGGATTTTTGGGAAGAAGGTTTTCATTTCAAGACAGGCTTGAAGAAAATTGTCCTTGTTGAAGGATTGGGTTGATTGATTCTAGCTCTGGAAAGCACCAGGTGACCAAATTGGAGCAGTGGTGTAGATATTAGAGGATGGTTAATAGGTTTAACAGCTCATGATGTTGTAAGATCCCGATTGATAAGCGTGAAAGAAAAAGTTTATCTGGTCCAGGTAACTGCCGGCCAGAGAGAATAATAATAATAATTGATAAAATAGCAATGGAGCGCATGCTCTGGTGGCAACATCCCTCACACCCATTCTTCTCATTTCCTCCTCCAGCCTACTTTTGCCATCAACCAATTTTTACAAATTCTTTCAGTGTTTTCAGTAAATTATTCATCACTTCTCTTGGCAAGTTATTTCAAACCCTTACACCCTTTCCTATAAAAGAAAAATTTTCCTTACCCTTATGCCTGAAATCAAGTGCCAGCTTTTGTTAATGATGATCTTTATCCTTCCAAGCATCTCCCTTAATACTCCCACCAATATCTTTCCACACTTCATCACCAATATAGGCCTTGTATATTCCAATTACTCTCTTCACCCTCCTTCTATTCTCCAATGAATCCAACTTCAGCTCCTTTATCATATTGGTTACCGATTGTGTTCTGCGGCAATTTCCAAAGACAAATCTGGCAGCCCTTCTCTGCACTCCCTCCAACTCCTGTATTTGATACCCAAAATTTGGGTCCTATACTAAACCACCATATTCAAGCAGTGGTCTGACCAGAGTTTTATACCCCATTTCCCTTACTTCCCTAGTGCATCCCCTCATCACTCTTTCCAGCAGGTGAAGTATTTTGAATCCTTTCCCTAGTACCTGAAGGTTTCAAGCAGAGAATGCAAGTTGGAAGAGTAAAATAAAAGTTGAAAGGAGTGTTATGATTAGTAAGGTGGAAAATCTCTGATGTACTAATGAGGAAGAAACACGTGACAGCAAAGAACAATTATAATTGACCAAAAAGACCAGAGTAGTGGTTGGCCATGATTAATAGGACAGTATTAATCTGGGTTGAAAATGGTCGGTCAAGATCAGAAGTATGCCATTCGGTCAATTTGTGCATTATGAATCAGCGAATATTGGGTGAACGCGTGGTTGATCTGAGTCAAGTGTCCTCTTAAACATTGAATGACATCAAAAGAATGTTTGTTGGTAAAAGCAGGAGCCATCAAATGCTGTTTCTGGTTGTATTGACCTGCAGATAATTTCGGATCAAGTGTCCTTCGTTGAAATGTTAAGTGAACATGTGTCTGGTATTGATCAATAACTTTAAGACGTGAATAAATTGTTTATAACTGTATCAACAGCATTTCGTGTACTTTATTTCAAACTTCCACATTCCTCTTAAATCAACAATTTGAAAGAAAAAACTGTGTTTCTCACATCACGGGTGGTGGTCAAATTGAAATTGTATTGAACCTGTAAGACTTTATCACGTCAGTCAATTACCAAACATTTTGAAGCAGTGAGCAGTCAAAATTTTTCTAAGTGTGAATGGATTAAGTAAAGCAGATAACATCTATTTATGAACAAGACTATTAGTGGGAGTCTAACAACTCCTCCATGCTGCAGTGGCGACTCGCTGTGAGCATGAAAATAATAATACAAATTTAATCGAACAGCGAGCCAACAACAAGTTGTTACAACGAGGTACATGAAAATTGTTTAAGCACTAAATTTGGTGGGTAATTAAGTAATATCAGGACTTGGGAGATATTCTTTGAACAAAGTGTGAGGGTCTGCTGGCTGGAACTTATTCTTCTCCTCTTAATTCCAAGGCGATAGTGGATAAAGTGTAAGGATGGCAGCTATCATAATGAAGGTAGTGTTGCAGGTTGGTTGGTTTGGTATGGATAGATGAGCTGAGATGGCCATTGGAGAGATAAATCCCCATTCAGGAAAGTGGTATGTGTGTGGAAATAATTCTACATGAAATTCAGGGATGTTAAAGGTGTTGAGACTGTTAAGTAAGATGAGAACATTATTTTCCACATGGATCGAGACCATGAAGATGTCATCCATAAATCTGAGCCACAAGAGGGGAATCTGGTGAACTTTATCATTTATCCAGGAATGACTGTTCCAGGAGACCTAGGAAGATGTTTACAATTGAGGGGACATTACCACAAATTTGATGGTAAATCTTGCCCTTGAAGGAGAAAAACTTGTTGTTCAGCACCAGTTGGGCCATGGTGGTTGTAACACAAGTGTTAAGAGTGTAAACTTGGCAAGCTATTTTGGTGTGAGGTCAACAAAGCAAAGACTATGCTAACCGGCAAGACAGGACAGTGAATTTCAGTACTATGCAAAGAAAAATAGTAGATTGAGCAAGCTATGCCTAGAAACAATCTAGGTGATAAATAAACACATGATTGATTGAATAGACCATGTGATGATTAAAAAGAATTACGATTGGCTGCAAGATAAACAAGCAGCAGAACAGCCATGTTGTTAGTTAGTATTCTACAAGTGGCTATGGTGATTTGATGTGCCTATCGTTCGGTGGTTGGTCCGCGTGGGAGCCATGTGGAGTGTTTGCCAGGCAGTGGGTGCTTTCCACTAATCTGCGTCTCCGTACTGTGAGATGTAAAGACTGCCAAAATCATTTGATAGCCCAATCTGACAAGCGTGTGCAATTTAGGGCATCGTTTTCTAATTACAGACCTGCTTTCTTTAAGGTGGAGTGCAATGTCTGAAACTGTCACTGTAATACAGTACTGGTACCAGCCTGAGTATTTGTGTTTTAAAATAAACTGTTTAAGTGTGATCTTTTGAACTCTGGTGAATGTTCTTTTGAAGTAACCTTTAGAGACAGACATTTAAATTAATAACCCTAATGAATTTCTCAATTCCAAGGTGGCGGCCATATTGACTTTCGAATCTGCAGAAAACCTTACTCAGGCCCTTCCAGTATAACCAGCTAGTTCCATCCATGGTCTAAACTATTCCTACCATCTCTGTTATATCTTCAAGTAATTATAAGCGACAGAAGAGTGTTTTCTGAAGACTATGCAAAGCAATGAGGATTGCTCAAAGAGCTGGAAGCACACCAGCTAATAAGCATATACCTCCCCCAAGCCAAACATAATCGTTATATGGTGAGGAAAGATCTGATGGAGTGTCTGTTGGAGAGGAAGGGGGGGAGAAGGGAGTTTGGGCTGGGAGCTTGTCTAGAAAATGTTCCATGTCAGTTGGGAATATTGGTTTACAGTTAGGTGAAGTCAATTGTTACTAAGAAGGAGTTGTTGGAAAGAGGTGTGGTGAAATTAGATAAATGGAAGAGGAAGTGTTGGGGGTCTTTGATGTGGGAAGGAAGCTGGCTGACAATGGGCTGCAAGTGTTGGTCCACCAGAGTAGAGATACGTCCAATTAGTAAACCATAAATAGCAACTAAGGGGTATCCTGGGTTGCCAGGTTTAAGTAGGTATCGAGTAGGAGTACGCAAATTCATGGAAGTGAGGAGTGAGACAGACAGAGGGGTGATGCCTTGAAGAGATTCCTTTATCCTTTTGTTGACTGCTGGTGTAGGTTCATAGCTGAGAGCGTGGTAGGTGTTCACTTTCGGCAACTGATAAAGTGCCTCATTTTTGTAGTCACAATGATTTGTCTGTGTACCTACTAAGCTGACACTTCTTGGCATTCATCTTCATTCCATGCATGCCTACCCATTTAGATATTCTATCCGGGTCACCCTGCAGCTGTTCACAGTCTTCTCTCGTCTTGAACCAACTATATACCAATATATCATCTGCAAGCAACCTAAATTCTGACTGAAAAACATCACCATAATCACTCATTAGAATTATGAATTGCAATTGTCCCAATACATTACCCTATGGCATTCCTATATTCACTTCCAACTCTTTTGATACTGCATTTCCTACTCTAACACTTTGTGTTCCACCTTTTTAAGAATTCCTCTATCTAGCAAATCACTTTTTTGTCCATTCAAATAGTTGTCCACTTGTTTAAAATCATATTATGGCTCATTCTGTCAAATGACTTAGAAAGAACCTAGTGTTATACTAATCCTTTTCTAATCTAACCAAAATATCTTGCAATATAGCAAACAATCTGAGATTTACATCCTTGCATAAGGGCATGTTGTTGATTTACAAACCAGTTTCCTTCTTCACAGACATTTTTGATATAGTTGCATATTATTCTTTCCACCATTTTGTCTGTCACTAATATCAAACTGATCAGTCTGTATGTTCAGCCCAATTTGTCACTCCTCCTTTTTGAAATGGTATTAATATTCCTCTTTTCCAGTCATCTGGTAAGCAGAAAAACTCCAGCCCCATACTAAATAATACATCAACAGAAGGTACAATATCAAATCCCACAATCTTTAATATATCTGCAGTAATGTTAGCTACACCAGCCCTTTGCACTTTTTTAGCTTCCTTAGTGCCTTCATAAATTCCTGGGTATCTATTCCAAATTTTGTAGTTCCCTCATTTCTACTATGGAGAGGCTTCTCTGATTTATTCCCCTCCCAACCCAGTGACAATTCAGTCACTCAACCAGTCACTCAATATCTCTGCCATTTTCAAATCCTTAGTTACTTTTTCTCCATTCTCATCTACAATTGTCTGAATACCTTCCAGTCTCTTCAGTTTTATGCATCATTCAGTGGTTTCCCTGCACCAATAATATTCCTGATAACCCATCTTTAGCTCACATTTTGCTGTTATTAACTACTTGTTTCATTGTTTTTGGTATTCCCTATTGACTTGCTGTCCCTCAACTCCTCTCACTAACCTCTTTTACATCCATCCTGTAGCATATAGGTGTTGTACTTTTCTTTATTTTATGTTTTGGAATAAATATTTCCTCACTCTTTGAATTATTACTACTTTGCCTCAGCTGTACTTGTGTCATCCCTCCATTGCTGAAACTTCCCCTGAAATATCTCCTCAAATATGAAATTTGGAACTTTTGTATCTGTTTCTGTCTTCAGTTTCAGCCACTGGTTTACTGAATCCCCTAATATACCGTATCGTGATCATCTATTTCTTAAGGTACTTGAGACCCCACTAGATTTCCATCAACATTTATTTAGAAGATATCCCACATGTTTGGTTCCCTTGAGTTCTGCTCTACCATTTGTGTAAAGCCTATTCCCTGTTGACTTGCTGTCCCTCAACTCCTCTCACTAACCTCTTTTACATCCATCCTGTAGCATATAGGTGTTGTACTTTTCTTTATTTTATGTTTTGGAATAAATATTTCCTCACTCTTTGAATTATTACTACTTTGCCTCAGCTGTACTTGTGTCATCCCTCCATTGCTGAAACTTCCCCTGAAATATCTCCTCAAATATGAAATTTGGAACTTTTGTATCTGTTTCTGTCTTCAGTTTCAGCCACTGGTTTACTGAATCCCCTAATATACCGTATTGTGATCATCTATTTCTTAAGGTACTTGAGACCCCACTAGATTTCCATCAACATTTATTTAGAAGATATCCCACATGTTTGGTTCCCTTGAGTTCTGCTCTACCATTTGTGTAAAGCCTCCTTCCTTACTAAGGTAATTCCAAATCTCTGTTTTGTTGTGATTTTAATCTTATTTCCTGATCAGTTGACATCTGATAAATTTAAATCTACATCAACAATGACCCTTCTACATTCACTGTTGTACTGTGAATATGAATTTAGTTTCTTTCCAAGAGTCTCATTTTCATCATTCATTCTTCCTGATTTTGTCTTTTTTATCACCCCAGAAATCTACCCTAAGTAACTAATAGTCAAGATCATTGAACAGCAGAAAACTGTAGTAATCTTTGATAACAAATGTGAATACCCCTCCAGCAATAGCTCCTCTATCTTTGCAGTACTCTCTGTAACCATTGGAGAAAAAATTATTGTCTAGTACTTTTCTTTTAACCAAGACTCAACCCCTATAGTTACTTTTGGTTTGTGTATTTCTAATTAGTTTTCAAATTATATTACTTTATTCATTATACTTTTACGATTCTACAGTAATACAATTATTATTGGCCTTGTGATATTTTCAACCTTAACCTTCGTCTTCCTACTTGTAGCCTCATCTGTAATTATTTCAACAGCTTCATCTATTTCTTTAGAATTAATGATTATTCCCATCAAGAATCCACATTTATTGTCTCTTTGATCAATTATTTCTATCCCCACACTTGCACCCCCTATACTAAAATAGGCACAGTCCTAACCCCATCATTACTGGAAGTTGGCTTCCTTACAGTACTAGCTAACAAATCAGAAAGTACCCCCTTCTATTTAGGTTTACGTCATGATTAGAGACACCCCACCTATGAATGGTGTCCACAGGCACAAACCCCCAAATAGAACTAATGTCTTTCCCAAACAGCACTTTGGGTTCCATTTTTACCCATTTGGCAGTGTGAATCAGCTGTGGCCAAATATGGTTACTCAACAAATGCAAGAGTTCCGCCTTGCTATAATGTGTTTCCTTCACCATCTTTCTCAGGTCACTCTCTATACTATAACTAATGTTCCTATTAATACTACCACCTACTATTACTGCACTATCCTCCTAAGTGAAATCCCACAAAGTTATCCTTTATATCCTCTTTAACCTGCAATAATGTTTCACTAGGTTTGAAAAAGCTTGTGACCTGGTAAACTGTGTCTAACTGCCTCTGCAGAAGAGGGCCTACACCTCTCCTATGGCTACTACCTACCTTCTCATTTTTTCCTTGGTTGAACGTCATGCCTAAAGTCCTGCTGCTTCTTACCTACTCCTGCATCTAGATGAGACTCTTCGCATGTGTCTCTGGTAATAGGTCATATCTATTTCTGCCCACAAAATCTGAAATATCTGGTACCTTCTTCTTGGTATTTCTCCTATGATCTGTCGTCAGATCCCAACCAACTGTTTTACCCACCCCATTAATCCCATCATCCATTCTTTTCACCTCTGTAGACTGAGCCTGAAGGGCTCTGATTGTTTTACTTATGTTCCTAGTCATTACACCCATCTCCGTGATCCTTTTGTCCTGCTCTGAAAGCTCCCCATCCTGTTTTGAAAGTTTCATATCCCTAAAACAGAGAAGACAATACCATGGGAGAGCCATATATTGTTCCCTTCTTCCCTCTGCCCTACATTCCAAGTGAAACTCACTGCAATCCAAACCATTCACCACTTGCATGCTACGATAAATGATAGCAGTTGTGTGTGCAAACTTCTGATAGAAACTATATCCCAATTCACCATATGTTTTCATTTTGTCCATTACATCAAGGAGAGATAGTTGGTCATTCTTCACAATGACAAACTGTTTGGTGAAGGTGAAGGTAGTTGAGGAATGTTGGAAATTCCTTGAGCCCTTGGTCCATAAATCAAGGACATTATGAAAGAAGCCCAGCTTCAAATTTACGGATTACATGCATTCTTTTTTAAGTATACCATAAAGACTATGGCCAACAGAAAATGTGTTGAGATCAGAACATGTATGAATAAGTGTGTACACAATCCAATGATACACCAATGAAGACTAAATTGGGAAAGTCTCAGTTCTTATCACTAATTAATTGCAATTAGAAACACATCAAATCTAAGTATTAAGTTGTAATCATTGAGTGACATGACCTGAATATAATGTTCCATATCTTTAATGTAGTGCACACAATTGCACACACTCAGTGAATCTGAATTAATAGTTAATTTCAACAAACTGTAACTTAAAGGAGTTATCACAGTAAATTAGTGAGAACTTTGAACTGGATTCATGAAGATGTGATTTCAACATATTTTCTGCTTAGCAGTCAGTAATAAAAACAGTCTAATAGTGCTGCATAGTATTCTATTACCTATTGAGGCTAAATTCTTCAAGGAACACTTTTAAAGGAAGAAATACTTAACACTTGAAATAGAAAACTAATATCCTAAACTTCAGATGAAGGCTTAAAAAGCTTTATATATTATGATTCCAATGAAGATGTGGGAAAGGGATGCTTGAATATCTATCACAGTAAGTGACCATTTGCCAGTAGGTGAAATACATGAAAAATGCACCTACATAAATAAAAGATTCTTTTGCATTCTCTCTTTCTATCAGCAATGTAGTTATGCATCTTTAACTTTATGTATCATGAAGCAAGTATTTTACACACTCCACTAATCATTCAGATAGTTCGTAACTTACTTGTCAATTCCATGTGGCCAAAACTTTTCTGATTTTCAGAGTTATTAATAGCTGTAGGTATTAGAAATATTTATGTATCCTTGCAAGTACCATTGTGACAGTTGTCACACTGGACAAAACAAACCAGGAAAAACCATTATTGTACAATAAGTGATGCTAACTTCTTACAAATTGTTTTTTGAATTTTTTTGTCCCTGTCACTCTTTTTTTTCCATTTTTACTCTCAACAAGCTATCAGAAAAGTTATTAACTGTGAGTTTATTAACATAGTACTAGCACAACCAGCATAGTCAGACTCCCTTCTTTGGAAGATGAGGGAGGGGAGGGAGGGAGAGATAATACTTTCTCAAAATTTCGAAGAGGTATTTCTGATTCTATAACTAAAGCAATTGTGGTACATAATTCTTCGAGGAAGTAATGAACTATTTACTGATGGGGAATTTTTGTAGGCAATGAATAATGAAATGTGTACATATGAAAAGCTACAACTGGATATCCTCTTTATGTATGAAGAAATGTTTTGGTGACATGCCAGCACAATTTAATCTCTCTTGAATTTCCTTCTTACATGTTCTTCATATACCGGCTGATAATAGTTTGTATTTAATAATGTATTTTCCCTAGATCTCTATGATAATGTTTGAAATAGTTTGATGTAAGGAAGCTTAACACTTTTAGCAGTATTATACTTGTATTTCCTAAACATTTAAATAAACAAAGAGGAGACAGCCACATAAAATACATGCCCATGAAATCTTTATTCAACATAAAATAAACAAATGCATGCTGTGATTTATTTTACTGAAATTTTTGAGGACATAGATATGAGAAGAAGTAAAACAAAAACATAAAAACAAAAACAAAACAACATAAATCTATATAAGCACAGGTGTTAATCTCGCAAGCAAATGGTTATTCATCAAAAACATTAAGGGATGTTTGTTAATAACTGTATCAAAAAATATATATTTGGAGTTAAATATAACCTTCACCACAAAGGTGGTGCACTGTGGAATCTTCATAACAGAAAAGTGAAGAGAAGGAAATACAGGGGAAAAAGCAAAACTGGAGAAATAAAATTTATCAAAAACCAAACAATGTTATTTTTATATCTTTTGAATAATACACACATTTCTTTGAAAAATTAAATAACTTACCACTGCAGGTTTATGCAAATGATAAAGCATGGCAGACATCCAGGCAGTTATGCAAGCCTGCAAGCTATAGATGTATTTAAACCGAATGATGTTCTTAAAATGAGAATGAATTAGGTAGCAACAGAAATTAATTTATTCTGCATTCTAAGGGTCAAACTTAATCAGTAATGTTGGTGATATTATTCTGCATGCCAAATGGTAATGTATGGATTATAAATCTGACAAAAAGCAAGAAAACATGAAAAAGTAAATGGAGATAGACAGTGGATGTTTTGATGACGTGTACTTCACTAATATCATTTACATCAGGCAGAGCAACACATAGGTCACAGATGTAAGCATTTTTAAGAAGATACAAGACTGAGATTGAGGAAAAAGAATCTTAGTGATTGCATTGAATTCAAACTAATAGTTTTTGACCGCAGTTACTGTCACTGAAGTATTTTCTGTTCCAGATCATGCAATCTGAACAGTTTTGGTATTTGTAGCTTCAGATGTCACATAGCAATAATCTGCAGGCTAATATCACTCTCAACTACCAAATTATCACACAATACAGAACACATACATACATATGACCTTCAACACTCAGAATATGCAAAACAGCATGTGTCACATAGTAAAACCAAAACACCCTCATTTCTAATTTCCCCCATGAAGTTTTACTCTTTTAGTATGTTTTAACATGCATGAAGTAAATTATCTACTCTTAGTGTCAGTAATGACTGATGTACTTCACCAGTGGGATAACATGAAGTTATATGCATTGCTCCGCCATTCTTGTCTCACCTTAACCCGCTGCAGATCAATAGGATTCATTATTGAGCCCTGGAAGAATTCAACTGTAGTAAAATGCCTCTTGAATAGGCCTTCCAGTTCTAGGTCTGGTGGTTTTCTGCCCAGTCCAACATCAACGTCCACAGGAACAATATCGCCCAACCAGATAAATGTTGAAGAAGAACAATATAAATGATTAATACAAACTACATTACTATCACCCTAGAACAAATGAGGAAATAAAAGTGAGTCATACAACTAAGCTTATGCTTGAAAGAAAAAACTCCAAATACAAGATCAGTAGTTTGGTGAACATATTTTCCAGAATTAGATAAAATATATGTTTAAAAATAAGAAAACTTTTATCAGTTGATCAAGAACTACTCTGGCTCCAGACTTAATGACCTTGTATTCAGATATTCATGCAAAATACGAAGCAAACTGAAATCGTTTTATAGCTGCATTTGAAAAACCAGGCTAAATGAAAAAATTATATCATTATTCAGTGCTGTTGTAGTGATTTGCAGCAAAACATTGCTCTGTTACAATGTGCCATTACGATTTTGAAAAGGATTTCTGTATGTACCAAATTTATGCGAGGAGATAGTTGCACAAAATGAAAAGCCTTGCTTACAGTATTTTCATGAAACGTATGTTACAATCTGTCTACTCACTATTTCTACCAATCATTACACTACAACTAATTGTTTACATTCTACATTTTATATGAAAAAAAGACATGCATTTACATAAAGTGAATTGTACAAATGCAGCAATGAAAAGATTTCAGTTTGCACAAAGTGCCGCTTAAAGAGAAGAAAAAAGTAAAAGCAAACTGGGTCGAGACTAGCTGATGCACCACAGCATTCCAGAGCCAGGCCATCAATGTTTTACCTTTACTCTCTCTAGATCTACAGCATTCATCATAGTTCCCTGAAAAAACTCGACAGTCGTGTAGTGCCGTTTGAGCAGTCCTTCCAGCTCGAGATCTGGCTCTTTCCTGCAATATAAGTGACTGCTAGGTTCACGCTAGGCTTGTTCGGGCTCTATTGGAAGCATATCCGAAATGTAACTAGGAAACTGAAGATGCTGGTAGATTCATTTTGTAAAAAAATGAGCAAGCACAAAAATAAGAATGTGATAATTGTCTCATAAATAAATGCTTAATAATGGATAAAAGCAGAGTCTGCATATTTTCTACCGCTATAAAGACAAGGGTAGGGAAGAAAATCAATGGCGTACTAAAGTTGGAGGCAGGGGGGTGGTTTTATTGTGGGTGCACTCGATATATGCCGTTAGACGCTTTCCCTGATCCTCATTTGACTATACAAAATATAGTGAAATTTAATTCATCTTCTTTTCGTGAGTGTGTTTTGCCCTCCTACCTCCAACTTTGTCAGTAGCAGGTTGACTTCCCCATTATGGTTTCTATGAATTCATTGAAGTGTGCATATACAAAGACTCAAATCATAAAAAATGAATTAATTAGCTCTTTCTTCAGTATTTTTGTCTTACTGAAACAGAAATTAGTTCAAAATGCAATATTCTGATAATATTGGGTCATTAAGATTCTTATAAATAAGTGAAAATTATTTCTGAGCTCATGAGTTTTCGTGGTTAATAAATTGAAAAATCTAAGAAACTATGCTACTAGTGGAAAAACACAGTGACTATTATATTGGTAACTGCTGCTATACATTTTAAATTGTTGATAAAACAGACTTTTAAAAATACAAAAATTTCCATCCATAAAAAAAAGTACATAACACAAAGGGACAAGTAAGTGTACAGTCACATAAATGTATACAAAAAGGAACAACCAGCATTATAAAATAAGTTATGGTCCTTTAGTTGATAAACCTGTAATATCACTGTAATTAAAATTTTTGGATGTACATACAAACAGGCATATTTGGGGCCAATACAATACACAAGTTGAAGCAGTTTATTGACACTCAAAATCAACACATACAGTCCCAACGTGCGCACAGAGAAGAGAGCTGCAAAATGTCTTTAGGTCAATGGTGAGATTTTCAAACATTTAATTTAAACTCTTGTAAAATGTTTTTGTGTTTCTGCATGAATAAAATACTTCAATAAGTGATTTGCATGCTCTTCATCATTTTCTGGGTTTATTTTATGTATCTTCGAAATGAATGGAAATTGGAAACATGTTTATATGAACTTTTTTATTCAATATTGTCCATGCTATCACCTCCTTCAATATTTAATGTTCTTAAAGAATCACCCTGTATAACAGATAGTCCAGATTTACACTTTGACCTCTCCATAAACCAGATGCTCAAAGGAATAAACAGCCAAAAACAGTTTCTCTCAAAGCCTAAACTGCTCTCTAGCTACCCAAGCCACCTCCCATAACTCTTGAGCCATTACCATTTATTGTCTGACCTTGACACAGGGAACTTCCTTTTTTTTTTTTTTTTTTTTTTGCTAATCTGGTGCTAAATATAATGGAATTAATGCTAAATGTAATTGTATATTGTCCCATATTGTTGCACAATATATTCTGAGTTACTGTTATTCTTGAAGACTGCGATGATTTATTTAATTGTTTGAGATACATTATTTGATACCTTCTTCAGTAAGTTACTTCATTCCTTCACTCCCCTAACTACAAATGAAAACTTACAATTCCCTCATTCCTGAAATCAAGTGCAAATTAAGAATAATAGTTTTTTCTACTATCCCACAACCAACTCCTAGTTCTTACCACAGTATGCAATAAGGAACAGGAATAATAAAAATAATAAAAAATCAGATTACTTAGTGAATGATACCGACAGTTATATATGAATAGTAAATATAATTAAAAATCTTCTGAATCCAAATAACCAACACTTGTATGTTGGGTGAAGAAACCACTTTCTTATATATCAAACTCAAAGCACTTAAGTAATTAGTTGAAACTGTAAGCTGATAACTAAAAGTTAATAAAGATGGAGAGGAAAAATAAATGAGACCCATCACTTGTCAAAGCTGAGGGAAGGAGAGCTGAACAGTCATAAAACACTATATGAATGCAAAGCATTTCAGGCTCCACCCTTCCCCATGAAATTATGGTATGAACCACATCTAGGTTCACCCAAGTGCCCTTTGTCAACCTAGTGACATAAATGACTGTTTTTCACTACTAGGTTCAGAGCAGGTAGATGAGGTGATGATGATCATTTCTAATGACCATAATCAGTTTCCAGCTATTGGTTGGATCTGCTTTGTGCACAAGCCTCTCTATATTCTTATTTCTTGCCATTATATTGGTTCAGTCCTCTCCTCTTTTCTGTGCACACTCCACTAAGCTACTCATGCCCGGGCCTTCCTCTAGGTCATTTCATGGATATTTGTTCAGATTCTCTGCTCCTCCATTTTCTTTACATGACCATATCATCTTAGTCTAACATTCTCTATCGTTTCCTGTATGGATTTCTCTTTTACAGTGTGTCTAATCACTTATTTCATTACTTATTCTATCCATTCTTGTAACACGCAATCTACCTCTTAAAAATTCAATTTCACTTGATTGTATCCTGCAAATATCCTATGTCTTCACTGCCCACGTTTCAGCTCCAGAATGTAGCATGTGTGATAGATTACTCCCTTATTTCTTTGTGACATATCCCTGTTTCATCTCTGCCTGCCTCTCTCTTTTGCTCATCTCACCACTGTCCTACTTTTCTCTGTATCACTTTCCAGATGTTTGAAAATCCTTATCTTCACTTGCCATCACAACCCCCTTGCGTATCCTGTCTTCTTTCTGATTGTTACTGTATACTCACTTTTCTCCACATTAAGTTTCTTAATATATTCACCTAAACTGTTGCCCATACATCAAACTGTTACTGGACTTCCTCTTCACCACTTCCTCAGATCACAAGGCCATCTCCAAAAGTGATCGGCTACATTTTTTTCTCTCGCATCCTCACTGGCACCTTTTCCATTATATCATCCACGATTATGATGAAAAGTAGTGGTGAAAAGGGACTTCCTTGCTTTAGCCAGTTTCTTTGTTTTAGTCAGTCTGTTATTTCTACCAACTTCCCTCCATTTTTCATACCTCAAATTCACCTGGTATAAATCTGTCACTTTACTTATGATTCATTTTGAGACTCTTCTGTTCTGGGAGGCCTTCCATACCATACTACTGTGTACTGGGGTTGGTTTTTGTAGTATTTGAAAATGATTTAATTAATTTAATTATGATGGAGTGTAAGCTCCAATGGCAATTTCCCTACACATCAATTTCCCCCCTTTCCTATACCCACTTACTTTTGCCCTGTACAAATTTCGACTTTAAATTGTTTCACCATTTTTGGTAATGATGGATTTTCTTGGTAACTTATTCCAATCTCTGACCCCCTTTCCTAAAAAAGAAAATCTTCCCACACCCTTGTGTCTGAAATTGAGTGTCAACTTTTACCTTACATGCAGTACTTTTAATTCTTGCAATAATATCTTTCCACACCTCATCACCACTATACGCCATGTACATCCCCATGACTCTCTTAATCCTCCTTCAGTCTTCCTTTTAATCCCATTCCAGCTCTTTTATCATATAAGCATAAAATAAATTAATCATAATTTGATTAATAAAGAAATATATAAGTCTGTGTAAAAACACGTATGCCATAACCATTCACTGAATTACTGAATTGGTTCACATATTGGGCTGGGATTGTCTGCTAGATAGATGACGTAGGTAGGTTTCTTTTGAACTTGTTGATAACCATTCTCACACCCACTTTCATTCACGAGTGTGATGAAATATTTCATCCAACAACCTGTTTTAGCCACAATTACAAGAAAGATAAGATTAGAGAAAAAGGTGCCGCACTGATGCTTATATGAATTCTTTCTTCCCTTGTGCCATTTGGGATTGGAATGCAAAGAGTAGAAATTAGTTTTAGTGCCACCCACAAATATGTGTTGCAGAGTACATATGTAGATGTAGAACAAATAAAATATAAATGCAAGTGATGGGTTTACCAGGCTGGGATTATGAAGGAGAAGGTGGTTATTATTTGAGACGGAGACTCCAGAGCTATCTTGATAGGTCCATTTCCAGTTTGGATGGTTTCGAAAAGTCCTTGAATGGTTTCATAAAGTTCTTGAATGGTTTTAACTGTGAAACAGTTATTGAACTCATAAAAGATCTGTGGGCTGGTATTGGCACAACTGTGTAGCCTAAATTTTTGGAGTAAACTGTTTGTCTGAGGCCATTCACCCTGATGGATAACTGGTTCATAGTGAGAACACCATAAGACTTTTGGTAATGGAGTCAGGTGAGTGAGATTGGGTTGTAGTACAGGTGACTTGTCCTATGATGGGACAAGGTTCATCAGTGACAGGGTGGGAGTAGGTTCAGTGTGAATGCATATAGCATGTTTATCAATGAGACCTATAGTAATGAGCTGTTGGATGGTTTAAGAGCCTTTTATTCATTGTTGTTATTAAAAAACAAGATGGTCAGGAAAACAGTGGATGTACATGAAAACCATTGAGTTTCAGGTGACTGGATGTTATGGGTACAGTGCAAGGGTGGCCAACCCCAGGCTCGCGGACCACAAAGTGGTCTGCCACCGCATATGAATTAGCCCACCAACAGTAGCGGTCTAAAATATGATAGCTCAAAAACCTCTTCAAATGTTTTATTGATATTTTTTACTTTTTTATTATAATTAAAAAAACTTCTGCATGGGTCTTATTGATATTTTTTTACATTTTGATTATAATAAAAAAATCTGCAAAGGTCTAATCTATGATTTTTACTTTTAGATTGTAATTAAACTGTGTTGCTTATATATTTGTTACATTTAAGGGTCTATTGTAACTATAGGCAAGTATTTTGTGACCCACAGTCTAACTTAGAATCGAAATAGTGGCCCTCTCCAAAAATGGTTGTGCAACATTGGCATAGTGTAAGTCAGATGAGGAAGAACAGTTGGCTGCATAGAAGGAAGTGTGATCCTACAGAAATCTGTTCTCTGAATGAAAAGTTTGAA
The DNA here is from genome assembly GCA_031002005.1 of Vandiemenella viatica. Taxonomy (NCBI): domain Eukaryota; kingdom Metazoa; phylum Arthropoda; class Insecta; order Orthoptera; family Morabidae; genus Vandiemenella; species Vandiemenella viatica. The sequence continues at coordinate 12,207,409 of JARYHS010013630.1, forward strand.
ATGGTAACTACAACTTTGAGGGAGGGTATGGACAATCCGGATGTAAAACGCAGAAGTGAGAAACTGAAGGTTATATAAGAGTTCATGTATTTGGGAAGTATGATACACGAGAATGAGAGAAACAGAAAAGAAATAAATGAAAGATGCAAAAGAGCACAAGAATTCTACAGGAATATCAGAGGCTCGAACACATTCGAGCAACAGAAGGGTCGAAGGATCATTTACATAATTTACTTTATGCCAATACTGATGTTTGAAGCTTGTCTGATGAAAGAAATGGACATCCAAGATACGTGGATTAAGGGAATATAATGAAGTTTGCACACTAGATGAACAAAGTGGACAGTAGTGAAGGAGGAGAAACAGTAGGCATATAGAAGGTGCTGACAAGCCTCTGTTCCCAACATACGCCGTCAGGACCTGTAAATGTCCAGGATGATAACAGAGAGGTAAGATTCATATCTGTGGACAAGCATATTTTTAAGTTGGGTAAACTGCTGAAGGCAGTGTGTTGTGGGTGGATTGTGTGGAGAATGCAACTTGTGGGAAAGCCAAGGAAAAGGCTTTAATTCAGGGATTCGAGCATTAGAAAGACATGACTATGGTTGGTTTTGAATGCATAGTAGATGTTATGGCATGCTGGATATGTTACAGCCTGGAATATCTATTTACAGACCATTTTTAGAGGATAATTACCAAATATATAGGCTTATGTCAGACTGTTGGGAGTATCAGGAAAGAGTTTCTTGATTGTAGTAGATAAACATGCTTCAACAGTTAGTGTTTAGGTAATGGGTCATTTCATGAGGCAGTTATCGAAGTGTACGTATTGAGGTAGGTTCATAGATTTCATGCAGACAGAGGTATCATGATGTGGGAGTAATAGTAACACCATGTGAAGTTTAGGGAGTATATAATTTAATGGACTTTAGGGAGCAAGGCAGAACGTTTTCTTGGCAAACTGAGATCATAAAAATGTCACCTATGTTCCCCAACCACAGCCATCTAAGGCTGCCTCATTTGCTTCAATAAAGAATACCTTACCAGATGCTCTAGCAACTCAACAAAAATGCTAATATTCAACAATTGTCCACCAGAATTGGTCTGGAGATCAAACATACAAAAACACTCATGATGCACCTAAACCAACTGTAAAGAAATCTTTCTCATCTAGTTCTGAAATCCTTCAACCTAAACTTTGCATGATACTATTCTCACACCCATATCACCTACCTTGTCAAAAACATTTATATTCATAATGGTCACTAATACACCTCGGTTCACAACAAACATACAACATTATCTACAGTTTGATAACTGCCAGCTGAGTGACTGAAATTCTCTCTCCCCAGAATCTACTTACCCAAGCCAGCTGCTCGATAATTGCACACCTGATACTCCAACACATGTCACAAGCTCTGATATAACACAATTATCCTCTGTAATTGGTTTAATAACAGAAATTCCAGGCCATCAGCTGTACGACATACCTAAACTCTTACCATGCTTTCAAATTCAACCATGATCTGTCTTTCAAACCCATTTCTCTGATGGTCTGGAATCCCTGTACCAAATCCTCTCCCACTGCTACAACTTATTCAAATCTTTCCCAGACATACATCACTGTCTTCACACTATCCTGCCACAACATCCAACATCACATTCAGGAGAACACCAAGCTTTAAATATAGAATTATCCACAAACACTCTAATGCTCTTAAATCACTATACTGCTCCTTCCCTAGTAAAAGGCTTTATTGCAAAACATGCATTATACTGCCATAATTTGTAACCCTACCACTGATGAACCCTACCCAATTACCTCTACTGCAGTCCACACAGTTGCGTAGCTAGGTCAACAAGGGCCCTGGTGCAAAAAATTTATTTTGGGCCCTCAGGCCAGACGGGCGACCTTTATTTGCTTTGTGTGCTGGTAGGGGCCCCGACCTGAGGGGCTCAGTGCGCTTAGGGGCCTTGAGATATGCTTGGGGGCCCCCTGAGCGTGATGGCCCCGGTGCACTGCACCGCCTAGCCCCATAGTAGCTACGCCCCTGAGTCCACATCACATATCAACTTAGCTCCATCCATTGCCAGAGTTATCATCAGAATGAACGGTCCCAGACAAACAGTTTACTCCCAAAATCTGCACCACCAAGTTGCTGCCAATGACAGTTTTTACATCAATATTAGTTTCACAATCAGAGCCATCAGAGTACTACCAGAAACAGCATCCAATCTCCCAATCTGAAATCTGTAGAAGGGACACCAGAAATTCTCCAGATTGGCTTCATTATCACAGAATACTTCTCCTTTCGCCATCCCACCCTGATGAACCCATTAATTACATGTATAGTTTACTGATTTATAGTGTAAACTTTTTTATAGTTTTTAGCTACTTATAGATTTCTTTAATTATTACCTGAGTTTTCTCCAAATATTATTTCCAATGGTAATGTAATAATCATCTATAATCAACTGCTCTCAACCTAATGGTCAAAAGCAACTATTCATATTGCTGGGCTGAATGCAGGAATTCATGTGACCCTAGTTATGTCCTTATCTTACGCTTTCATGAGTAAGGGCAAAATCCAAAATATTTGTTATAGTGTTTTTTGTTGGCACTGCCCAGCTTTGATAAATGATCATTCTAATTTATCTTCCCCATTCACTTTAATATTGCATCATGATATTTCTTTCTGTTCTGTTGTTTGTGAGATAGCTGAGAAAGATCATACATGTATTTCACAAGATATGGCCTGCTATAATTAAAATGTGTTCATGATTCCATAAGAATTGCAAAGAACACACGAGAAGAAAAATACCTATAACTTATGTTCCAGAACTCAAATCTGTCATTTCCTCCATATGTCTATACTGACTATATATATTTTGTTGCCATGTGATACCCATATTTAACACCGTAGGAGTGGAATAACACTTATCATTCTACTTTTAATTGAATTGTTGATTCTTACAGGAAGTCAGCTGTTCTAAGACTCTAATATTACTTACTGCTGAAATATAAAGGGAACTGTGTAATAAAAGCCTGCATCTCACACTAACATGCCCTGAAATTAAATACACCTACACACACAACCCATACACAAACCCATAAACATATGTTTCTGGTATATCGTATTTGTACATCTGAACATATGTAATTAATTAAATTGCACAGATAAAATTCTCTCAGGTATCTAGCCAGGTGAGTATGTTGGTAAAACATGACATTTTGACCCATATTGTCAAATGTCTTTTAAATAAGTCACATGTTTTGATGATAAACATTATGCTTAATGGTAGGGTATTCAGTTTCTAACACCTATTGTTCTTCATAGGAGAAGTTCTTAAACAGAAAATATTATTGGACTGGACACCTTATTGTAATTCAAGATATGTCAGGTGCATTCAAAAACAAAGCCATGTTCAGTCCTTGAACTGATAGTCTGTCGTAAGTAGTACATCTACACTTTGGTAAATGTGATTTTCTCTAATTTTAAGGTAAACATGCTGTCTACTGCACTACTACATATAATATTTTATTTTAGAAAAAGAGATATAAGAAAATTTTGTCTTAAGGAAGACTTTAGCAGAGATTACATTATCAGTTGCATAATTAATTAAAGTTTCCAAACTGCTGATGTTGATACGTGTTTTAAAACAACCTGTTTATTTACAAGAAAAAGAAGTTTAAAGCAAAATGTGAATGAAAAAAAAAGTGAAAAATTATCTTGAAAGAAAGACATTACCTGTGCAAAAATACTACTTCAACATCCACATCTTCTCTGTCTTCATGGAGGAAGTCTTTAAGAAAGTGTGAGACTGATTCGTATGTTATGTGTCCACACACAACAATATGCCTGTTAATCATACAATGTAATACAATACCAATAATCAAAATAAACATTTAAAAAAAAAATTAAAAATATCCACAAAATATTCCTTTAATTCTATGTGATACAATTCCTGCATCTGAAGTTTACGTACATTCTTAATGTAAATTTTTAGATTTTTTTTTTTCACTTCTAAAATTATGCTAAACAATCATTTTCCTAAAATTTCTGTCTGCTGCCCTCTCTCTTCTTAGCAAGTTTGTTTAAACCAATGTTAATGCTCTTTTGAATCGATCATAACTGGAATATGACTTTTATATAAAAAAATTAACGGAGTGATACTATAAAAATATTTGTAGTACTATGAGCACTGTGGGGCAAATAAACAATAACAGTAACTACTGCCAACAAAAGACATACGGGTAACAAAGAATTAATATGATTTCTTTCTGTGCATACATAAAACAAAATGATTAAATTTGTTATTAACGTATACTGCTGCTCTCTAAGGACAATGCCATAACTCCAATGCAATGTTCGATAAGCAAGAGTATTCACTAACTATTAATTGATGTGTGTATAATTTATTTTCTTATATCACAAAAGTGTTAAAAAATTTAAGGTAATTTTGGGGTGTTGCTGTTTAGTTTTTGCCATTACAATCCACCTGCCTTCATTTTTGGTAACTGAGAGGTTTCTTTCTGTAATCTGTTTCATATTCATTTTGCCTTATAACATGTGTTGCACTATGGCCATCAGAACAGTAGGTAGGTTAGAGGAAGAATTTCATCAACATGACAACTTAGAAATTAGCAATTTTAATTATTTTTCTTGATTAGACGGAATGCAATTGTTGCACAGAATTCTAAGAGTGGTAGGTAAGAATAGGAAACACACACAACCTACAGAAGTGGAAATGTCAAATGATGATACATTTTTTCTTCTTAATTACTTGTACTATATAATAGTTTATGATAACACACAAGAATTAATTACTTCCATTCTCATACCAGTATGTTATATATCAGTTATTAATATAAAATGTGAGATTGACTGAGCTGAAAATTTGAAAACCAGTGCTGCTAAGGAGACACATTAGGATTCTAATTGGAAAAGATGCCAAAGGTGATCTAGTTGAGAAGTTAAAGATAAGAATTGGGGAGTAAAGGGAGAGAAAAAATGGAGGAAGGGAGAAGGCAGAGTGAAGGAGAAAATAGCTTATATTGAAGAAATGAATTTTAATGTCAAGAAGTTTTTAAGGGCTAATTCATAAAGAGTTCAGGTATTTAAGGTATTGTCAAGGTCTTTGCCCTAAATAATCTTTCCTCAAAATCATTTTCCAATAATCCGACTAAAAGAATCCTCTTACACATTGACCCTCAATCTCTCACCTCCTCCCAGGTTTCTCATAGCAGACTCCATTCATTCTCCAACAACTAAAGTGTCTGTACATGTAATTTGAATAGTTTCTGCAATAGGTTTGAAATAATAGTAAGATAATACATCAAGAGTCTAATTGGAAGATATTAAGTGAAATTTGATTTAAATTGTTTGTCATAATTCAGTATTTTTTGCAATGCTGTTTTTGTTCATAGTATGAACAAAGTAAGTTGGCTTTAACACAATTCATCCTAAATCAATAAATTACTTTCAGAAATCAGCATTTTAAATCACTCATATCCCACTGCAAGATTCTTGTAAAGAAACAAACATTTAGAGTCATATGAAATGCAAATAATTTGTTAAAATGAACAGGTAATAAGCAACAACAGTTTTCAGCAAATAAGCATTCATGGTTGGATATAAGGATGGTAAAAGTGTAGTGGAGGCGAAGTGAGAAAAGTTCAAGGAGATAATAAACAAGGATGAGGAAATATTTATTCCAAAACAGAAAGTAAAGAACCTACATACTACAACAAAGAGGTGAGGAAGTTAAAGAGGTTAATGAGAAGAGCACACAACACAGTAAAGAGACAGCAAGGCATTAGAGAATACTTAAAACATCTAAACAAGCCATTAGTAAGAGAAAAGAGGGAAGCTAAAGATAGGCAATTGTAAATAAGAATGGAAGAGAATCTATTGGGGATTTGTAAATGGCAGAGATATTGAGTGACTGGTTTAATGAGACTGTTAGGGACTATCACCTCAGGATGGGAGAGAATAAATCAGAAGAGTGTCTCAGTATAAGCAGAAATGAGCAAACATCAAAGTTTGAGATAGATCCTCAGGAAATTGTGAAGGACCACAGAAAGCTAAAAAAAACCTCTACGGGGCTCATGCACATAATATTACTACAGATGTATGATAAATAGTACAAAGGGTGATCAAATGAAAAGGTACGAAACAATGTAAAAACGTAACAGTTAAATATTTGCATATTCCGCCATGGGAGAACGTAACGAGACATCTCGGGATGCGATTGGCATCTCTGACTGGGATTGGAGCATGTGCGGGCACCCGCATGCGCAGTAGAGAGCAGAGGCTCTTATCAAAAGCGGCGTCCAAATGATGCGGCAGTCCTTATGAGGACAGGATGGCGTACAGGTGGGGGATATGTACTGTGAGACACTCCAACGCCTACGCAGGTCCATCAAGAACAAAAGACCAGGGCTGCTCATGGAGGGTGTGATTCTGCTCCATGATAACATGCGTCCACATGTCTCCGGAGTCACACATATGGAACTGGCCAAGCTCAAGTGGGAGACATACTCAAGGACGCTGTGAAGGACTGAGTCTCGTCATGGCCACAGGAATTCTGGGAACAAGGAATCCTGTGGCTTGTTCATCAGTGGGATCATTGTGCTCAGGCCTATGGTGTATATTTTGAATAAAGTCTACATTTGTACCCACCGCGTCATTTCGTACCTTTTCATTTGATCACCCCTCGTAGAATACGATATTGTAGCTAACCTCAAAATTTTATTTAAAATGAGTCTGTAGTCTTGCTGCTTACCAGTGTACTGGAAAAGAGTGATTGTAGTACCGGCTCAAAAAGGAGAGGCGAAAAATAGGTTGAGAACTACAGGCCGATTAGTTTGACATCAGTGATAGTCAAAATGATGGAGAATATGACATGCAACTACATAGGAAATGTCCGCAAAGAAATTGGTTTGCAAATCGACCACATGGCTTAAGGCAAAGATATTTCTGTGAATCTCAGATGATGGGCTACAAGCAACATATTTCGGATGAATTGGAAAAGGGAAGTCAAATTGATAGTTTAGCTCTAGATCTTTCCAGGACATTTGACAGAGTGAGCCGTAAAATGATAATCAATAAATTAAAAACTATTGGAGTGACTGAAAAAGTTACTTTCTGGGTAGAAGAATTTACAAAAGGTAGAAAGCAAAGCGTTAGCATAGGAAATGCAATTTTAAAAAAGGTGGAAGTGAATATGGGAGTGCCACAGGGTAGCTATTTTGACCACTGCTATTCATCATTCTAATTAATTATTGTGTTTATGGCTTACAGTCAGAATTTAGGTTGTTTTCAAATGATATAATTGTATATAATAGGTTCAAAACAGGAGAAAACTGAAAAGGGTGATCTGGATAGAATATCTAACTAGGTAGGTAGCATGGAATGACGATAAATGCCAAGAAGAGTCAGCTTATTAGTATCAGATATAAAAAAAATTAAAGGTTGTTTATGATTATAGGATTGAGACAGAATTGCTTGCTCAAGGATTGGAGTGTAAATATCTTGGCATAACATTCGATAACAAACTCAACTGGGCACAACAGGAGTAGGAGCAGTGCATGGAAGGAAAAGATAATCATGTGCACCAGCCAGCACTCAATTTTATGCATGAGGGAGTGGGGAGATTTTCTTTTGTGGGTAAGGGTGTTAGGGAGTGGAATAAGTTACCATGGGAAGTGATAAATAATTTACAAAAAATGCTGAAGTAATTTTAAATTAAAATTCCTAAATCACAGAAGTAGATGGGGAGGGAATTTAAAACTGATAGCACATAAGATAACTATCATAACAAAAAATACTGAGAAATGTGCAATTACATGATTAGGGAAATTGCCACTGGAGCATGTGCTCCATCACAATTTAATTCATTTGAGCTTAGTAATTTATAATGGAAAGTCATTGGTCATCAGTTAAAGTGCATGTATTGTTGGCCAGCTGGTGGACAGTGGCTGGGCTCTGTGTGTATGAGTTTAATAAGTCACTACAAACAAATTATCGTGACTTTGGTAATTGCAAACTGTGAGAATATTCATCTTTGTAGAATTATGTGATCTATGTTTCATGAGTAATAAACAAAGATTTTATTGGACTAAGCAAGCATAAAATGTAAGTATTAACACATTTCAATGTCTTATCACCTCTACTAAAAAAAAAAACTGTAATCTTTCAGATGTGAAGTTTCAGTAACAATGGAGCAGGAAGAACTGCCGATGGGTGATATTTATATCGAAGAGAAAGATAAATTACACCCAATACACACCAAAGATGAAGGGAGAAGGGTAGCAGCTACAGGAAATAACACACAACACAATATTTTGGGCAAAACACTTAGGCAAGTACCTGTGGTCAACCCGAAATATTGTGTGTATTATTTTTTCTTGCTGCTATCCTCCTCCCTTCAGCTTTGGTGAGTGTTGAATGTAATTTATCTTTCTCTTCCATAGAGGGGTGAAGCCTCAACATATGTATTTTTGGTTGAAGCCAATTGAAGTATCTATGTGTGAGAAATAAATGAACTTTTGAACAGTGTTTCTAATTTTAGAATGGAATGACTTTTATTTGCTATAGAATAGTGAAATTACCTTTTCTCACAATATCAGAAACCAATATGTTAACCTAACCAGACGACTGGATGCAAATGAACAAAGAATTATTCAATGAAAGACTAATTATTTAAACCTAATAAACTCATCATATTCCGTCAATCAGCATATGTGTTTAATTACCATTCTCTCATCTTCAGATATGATAACCAATATTTAATATATCCTGCAGGATTCCATAAAATCATCTAAGGAAACTGAACATTCTTTATAAATCTACTCCACAAATAGTCTGACCATACCATTAATTACCTTCTTCACACCATATAATTTATTCTTACTACAGCTTCCTCTTATTTGTTATAAAACCTGCATTGCACACATCCTTAACATTATCCAACCAATCCATTTACAACCAACTCTCCTCTCCCCTGTCCATGGTTCAAACAATGCCACCCCAGAACAAACAGTCAGTATTGAGCATGTCTTCTAAACCTTTCACCAAAACCCAATTCATTGCTCTTTCTAAAAGTTCCATTTTTGGTCCAACACCTACATTACACAATACAATTCAATACAAACCTAGTCTCCATAAATATAAACCTAATTCCTATCTTAACTGACCAACCCTTCCCAATCTCCAATCCATTCCAGATTTTCTAACTCCCACTCTTGCCTCAGCAAGCTTTTTAAAATTCCTACCCCATACTAAGATACTAAACCCATAAAAATGGCTTGTCATCCAAGACATTGTCAACAATGATAATATCATCATCTTACCTGGAGACAGCAATCTAACATACAACTCATGGAAAGGAACAAACCGAGCGTGGCGGTGTAACGGTTAGCGTTCTCGCCTCGCATTCTGGAGGACAGCGGTTCGAATCCCCGTCCAGGCATCCAGATTTGGGTTTTCCATGGTTTCCCCAAATCACTCCAGGCAAATGCCGGGATGCTTCCTTCAAAAGGCCATGGCCGAATTCCTTCCCATTCCTTGCCCCCATCCTTGCCCGCCATCCTTTCCCGTCTCTAAAGACCTCGATGTTAAAAAGAGACGTAAAGCAGTTACAAAAAAAAAAAAAAAAAAAAAAAAGAAAGGAACAACTATGTGGCTGAAGAATTTCAGCCACTATCAAATGTCAGCACTTATGAACCACTTACCCATCATCCCAAATATTTCATACTAGCTGATACTCACGACTTTGTATGCGTGGACTAAGAATTTCTTTGCCAGAATTGAATATAGAAAATTGTTGGTAGCAAAGGATTGGTCCCAAACAACACTGAGTTGGCATAATATGACCGGAAAGCCATCATTAATCATTCTACCATCGAACCTGTCTCTTGAAGAGAATCAATTTCCAACATACTTAAGAACAGAAAAACAAATGAAGGTGAGGGGATGTGGGGGGGGGGGGGGGAATAACTAAGGGCAGCTTTGTTTCAGCTTGGTATTTTCTTCTTTCTTCAGCATGAGCATCCGATTCTTGCGTTCTAATAACTTTAGCAGCTCGTGCTCTGCTAGAGCTACAACTTAGTCCATTTTACGCCCGCAAGGCAATGTCAAAAAAGAAGGCAAAATAAACTGTTGCTAAAAACATTTAAGCAGACACAAAGTAATAGCACAGAGAAAATCTACATCTATTCTAAATAATACGTTTTTTCTCTAAACGAAATTTACTAACAAATTATACACTAACATAATGCGTGAGAAGCACACCTTGAGCAACCGAGGTAACAATACAGACTAACACACACATCCGTCTCTCTGTCACCATTCGATAACTACTTAAAATTTCGTGGCTACAACTGTTAATAATACCAAAAAAAAAAATGTCCTGTGCCCTCCCTACACATTTTCTTGTCAAATTCTGTCAATATCGGTATAGGCATTTAGTTGTCAAAATGTAACAAAAGACAGAGACTTACTTCCGCATTTATAGTATTATTACTGCAGATCACACACTGCGAATCATCCCTGAGGGATCAATATAACATAAAAGAGTGTACACCTACAGTATTGCAAGACTACCTACGATTTGTCTCACATTGCACCCTTAACTTTGTGCAAGTTCAATCCGAATAACTGACGACCCAGGCATGACTCTTACGATCAATAACAATTTTCAAAAATCTTGGTCTCCATGGAGATTTGAACCGGAGACCCCGTCCCAAACATTAGTAAGCAAGCACTTTAACCACTGAGCTGCCTGACCGCTACACAGAAAAACAGTACAGAGACGTCCATATCCAACGGGTCTGTCTATCGCCATTCAGTAATATTTCGAAATTATAAGACAACATGTAGTATTTATACAGATAATTTTTCAACCAAATGTAGACAGTATTTTTCTCCTTGTTTCAAAGGATAAGTGTGCAAAGTTTCACTGAGATCAGATGAAAACTGTGGATTTGTATGAAGAACAAACATACATACATTCATCTTTATATATATAGATGTGAGGGGAATCTGTAGCTTCATCTGATGCTGGCCTCACTCAAGATCCCATACCCCAATCCACTTCATTCCTAACCTCCAAAAGTTTCTCACACCCACACATTACCTGTTCCCAAAAATTAACAAACCTGATTACAAGGGTTGCCCCATAGTTACTGTATATGATTTCCATACTGAACGCACACTTCATAAACCAACACCCCTAACCAATAGCTAGTCATATGCATCTGTACAAAAGACTCTTCATTTCCAGGAATGTTTAACTACGGTCCCCACACTACTTGAAACTATTCTTGCCACAACTGATGTAAATTCTTTATATACGAACATCCCGCACCATCTCAGCCTTAGCAGTATGGAATATTTTCTTGACTGGTGCCCACCTAACAGGGCTGCTAATACTAATTCCCTGGCTCCCCTTCCTCTCAATAATAATTTCTTTTCCTTTGACTAAAAAAATATCAATACCTCTGTGGCATTTCTATGGATGCATGGACTCATGGACTCCAAGATTTCACTACTGATATGGAGATGGAACACTAGAAAATTTAGTTTGGAGAAAAGGCATGGATGACTGTTGTATTGTAAGACATGGATGGTTGCTTATGATGAAAAAGTATTTATTACTTCTTGTGAAATTCAGAACATCTTGGAAATGATAATTACATTTAACAATACTTTGTTAAGAACTAAAAGTTTGTATTTCAAACTCTCTTCAGAATGTATAAAATATTATTCTGCCTCCCACTGTGGGAGTGTGACATTTTGGTGCAACATTTCAAAGTCTCTCTCCAAATTCACCTTCTGGTGATTCAGATTGCTTAATTCCTTGCAAATTTGAGACAAACTATAAGTTGAAAGCAACTGGCAACAACTTTGGATATCAGAAACTAGCATTAGCTACTCCACTGTCAAACATACTGTTTATGATGCAATAACATCAATATGAACTTACTTGTCGAAAAATGAGAATGCAAAATAATTCATTTAATGAATAAGTAAAGCCAGTTTTAATTATTATATTAGTTTCTACTTTTTCCAGAGGAATAGAACTTTTGCACATATGGCATATTCCCCAACTAAACAGATGAAGTTATATAATACATATATAGATGAAATGTTTTTAGGAAGCTAGCTGAGTGAGAAAGTTTGTATAGCAGGTGGTCACATTCTCTGTCAACACTGTCAAGTGACTGCTGCATGTGGGCAATGCGGTTGCTTATATATCGCGCGGAACTGTTAAATACAGGTGGGATTGTTGACATTTATTGTTGGCCTTCGCTCTAATATATAATAGATATAGTTTACAAAATTTAGGTCTATGAGGAGGTTTTCACTGTGGCTCGAGGTCATAAGTATATTATATTTGTATGTGAAACATGGGCAGTTTGGGCAGGATGTGTTCATGAAATGGCTTTGTAATAGATTGGTGTAGTTTGGTACCATGTGGTATCCCACAGCAATGTCATGATATACATGGGATATGATAGAGAAACCCTTTGGGAGAGAATTAAAAGATCCAAAGATTAAGAAAGGAAGTAGGGGGAACATTTTTAGGAAGTTGGAATCACTGTATTTTGTACACTGTTGTTACTGTTTTACCGATGACTTTGCCATGTCCTTCATACACTCTCTCACACAAACAATTTTAATTTTAATACCTTTAATATTGACAAAATATGGGTGCATTTCCGTTATCCATGAATGTATTCAGTTTGCCTTAAGTAATTTCCATTTTCATCCTTAAGCTTATGTTATTCTTTTACATATTTTACCGTTGTTTCTGACATGAAATGCAAGTTTGTGCTTAAATAAAACACTGTTGTTTATTTAACATCAAAACACATTTTGATACAAAAGCTCCTTTGCTTGTCAATACTGTCTTCCTTATATATCTTTAGGTATTCAAATAAAGGAATCCTCCATCACAATTTTATTTATTATTATTATTATAAAAGAATGTTTTCAAAATGAAAGCTTACTTCAATTAACATTTGTAGCTGAGTTCTGTCCGAATAATGGGAAACTGGGAAGGATCAACCAAACTGATTGCGCACATTTTATGGAGAAAATTGGAAGATTTAAAGTCTTCTCGTGAACATCAATATGAAGGCTCTTTTGGAGTAAAAATGTAATTCATATTGTCAAACAAGATTGGTGCCTCCATCAGGAGTACAGTATTATGCTGAAGACAGCAGTCAAGAAGAACATTGACCAGTTATCAGCAAACATGAGATCGGACCCAACAAATGAATATTACCAGCACATTACGAAATTGTTTTGTCCGTCAGCAGCAGCAACCATGACAGCATCATCTATGAACACAAATTCAACAGTTCTTCAATGGCACACTGCAGGATGATCTCATTGGTAGGTATGCTTATTTTCACAGGCAATTACTACAAGTTTTTACGTAAAAGGCACCTGTTGATAGTTACAGATTTTAGCAGTGGAAAAATGTGGCTACCCAATATTTGTGACTACAGCTATGCAAAGCATCCACAGCTGAATCAACAGTATAGATGCACAAAGATGTTTCAGTCTCGATGATGTTGTCATAAATGACCAAAGGCAAAAACGCAAAGAAAATGTAGAAACAACTAGTTTTTATGTAATGTATTTTAAAATAATTTTAGTTTTTGTGAATACATGTGAAATTTTAGATTTTGAGGTTTTATATATGAAGTTTCAATTTTTTATTTGCGAACATAAACCTAATTATAATTCAATGGCAGCAAAAGTAGGAGGGTACAAGAAAGTGGAAAAATAAGTGTGTTTCTTGTCATTCCTCACAATGATGTTGCTCTAACAATGATGATATTTCACTACAATGACTGAAACCATGCACGGTAACTGGAATCTCATTTCTGTTAGTTTTGAGTTATTAATTGTGATGTACCTAACACTCCGGTGGCAACTGGACTATTTATGACCACATTTGTTTAAATTTTTAGCTTAGATCTTTGGCCAGTACTGCTGCATCTTCTCCAGGAGTAAGTAACTACTGTCTTTCTTTGTCCAGTTGGTGCCTTTCATCAGAGAATTTTCCTGAAATCCACAAATATATCTCTCAGCCTGTCTTTCTCAGTTTCTATCAGCTAAGTGGTACAAATTGTCTTGTTTCACCAATATCTGGACAGATGATTGGTCAGTCTATTTGGAGTCAATCTAGCCACATGACAAAAGAAAGCAACTCCATGTTTCCTAGCTCAGTCTGGAACACTATCTATGCATGGGTAGTGCTCCGAGTTGTGAAGCCTCTGGAATTTTTCACCTTCCCATAATGGGCCCAGGATTTTCTTCAAACAATTTTTTCTCTCTGATTTCCAGTTTCTCAATTATGCATCTTTTATTCAGAGATAGACACTCATTTGTGTACAGGACCTTCTGGTCATGTGACTGTTGTGTAGTGTTTTAGGTTGTGCAAGAGGCATTTCTTATTATAGGTGTTCTTGCTCAATTGATTGGTCAGTTCTAGCTTATTATCTATTATGAAGTGCACTTTTTTCTCTGAAAAGTGGGTTCATTCCACTCTCCGAAGTATTTAAATTTCTCAATTCTACTGATTTTACACTGTTCTACTGACATCTCTCCATTAGCCTCTTTGATGTTGGTAACAGATCTTGTTTTATATTTTTTCTACAGTTATTTTTAGGATTTCTGTTACTCTTTGCAACACTTGTGTTGTTGGAGTTTACAATTAATCCAAATCCTTCTCTATATATTTTGTTGATAATTTCTTGAAATATTTACTCTGAATTTCAAATGGAACGATGTCAAATGCAAATTGTTGCATACTGATTGTTCCTTCTTCATTCCTTGTTTCACATTCAAATTATTCTTTGACATACCTAACTGCATCATTTCTGTATAAATTTTATGTTAGAAAGCTCAGACCACAGTCTTGCATGAGACCTTACACTTGTCTCTAGTTATAGTATACCCACTGCACTTTTACGCAGGTTATAAATCATTATTCTACCTCAACATTTTAGATTTGACACCATGTTATACCCAATATCGTTAATCGTGATTGTGTAGACTTCCACAGTTGCTGTCCATATTATCTTGGTTGTCCACGTGGAACCACATCATTTTATGAAATCTGATGATAGATGAAACGTAAGGTGCCAAAAAATTTACCAGGATAACATGGATTTTTCTAAGTCCACAGACATTATTAAAGTATACTTGTTTTTAATATTTAATATGATTTGTTCCTCCAATTTCAATCATAATACCAGAATTGGTCCTTGTGAATCTTAGTTTTTCCTAAATCCAAACTGATCCTTCTTTCCTTCTTATACTACCATACTACCATAGTTGGTAATTTAAAGCATTTAATATCAAACTTAATGTACAATATGGAACAATTACGATAACAGAGAGATGGAAAATGCTTGTAGTCAATGTGAAAATAAAGGATAGTGAAAGTAAATCTAGCACATACCAAAGATGAAGGGAAATGGAGCACCAACAACACAAAAAAAGCAAGATGAAGATAATTCACAATATTTCAAATTAATCATTAGTCATGTAGAAATGGAACAAGACACATGGCAATGAGGAGTGTATTGTGTAATTTAATTCAGCTCTGGGAATGGAAACATTTTATTTTGTAGTTCAGGGAGTTGTAGATTGGAATAAATTACCAAAGGTAAAATGATGAATATTGTAAAACAAATTAAAATTAAACTTCGTAAAAGGCAAAAGTAGATTGTTGCAGAAATTTACACTCAAATGGATTTAAGATAATAAAAAATAACAATAATAGTAAGAGTTCCAGAGTCTGTGTTGTTATTTTTTTCCCCTTCAGCTACTATTGCATTGAAGGCCTGCTGTAGTTTCTACATGGAAACAGATGTGTTGCCATCAGTCTGTGATACGTGTAAGTTGCGTGTGATTAGTGAATTTTCATTTGCAAATGTGTATTTTATAAAGTAGATACTTACAGGGGTCGGATAAAACAATATGAACTCTGGAAATTTGCATACTAGTGATTTATTAATATTGTGTTGGGCCACTTTTTGCTTGTAGAACAGCAGCAATTCTTCATGGAATGGATTTGTAGAGTGTCTGAATAGTTTCCAATGGAATGTTGTCCCATTCTTGTACCAAAACTTCCACCAATTGCTTCAATAATGTTGTAAATCTGCTCCTTGTTCTCTGCTCAAAAATTTCCCACCATGGTTCAATTATATTGAGGTCAGGCAATTGTGTTGGCCAGGCAAGATGTTTGATGATATTCTGATACTCCTCGAACCGGAACCTCTTTGACTGTGTGTATTGGTTCATAATCTTCTTGGAAGATAGCAGTGTTTGGCAGCAGTATGCTAGTCAAATTAAGAACTTCATCATTGAGGATGTTTTGCAATAGTAGCCCTTCCATGAATGTTAGCTTTAAGAAGCTTCTGCAGTACTTATTTTTGTCAAAACAGTATTATTTCCGGTGTGTGTTGAGTTCTGCTGTCACTTTTGCTGTGGTAATTTTATGTTGTCTGGCCACAATCCTTTTTAATGTTTGTCTGTCTCTGTCGGTTAAGTTTGTTTTTCATCCACTATTCCTCTTCACCGACAATGTTTGTGTATTCTGTCATTACCGTGGATACTGTCGCTCGTGAGACGTTAAACAGTTCAGCTGTTTCCATCACAGACACTCCCGCTAACTGATATCCAACAATTTGCACTCTTTCAAAGTCTGAGAGATCACGCCTTTCACTGATCGCTTGGTACAACCATCACAGAACGAAGTGGATACTACACTGACACATAACCTATGAGACCTGCCACGTCATCTACACTGTAAATGTGTGTTGCAGTATTCACGTGGAAGTAGTGGTGCCAACTAGCAACAACTTGTACTCTATCGGATGGTGTTCATATTATTTTGTCCAACCTTTGAAGGTACTGTCCCAGCATTCACTTCTGTGATTGCAAAATCTGTCTAACTGGTATGTCAGGCCCTGGATTTGAACCAACAGCCATTGTGCCTACCCAAAACATAGTGTTGGCATTTAAATACACAGCTGTACTGGTGGAATCATATACGGTTATTTGCGATTAATTGAAAGACGTAAATGCCTTAAGAATGTAAATGTAAAATCTGTAAAGAAGACACTTTTAAACAATAGGATTTTCTACACTGTTATTGCCTCAATTCATTACTTTTCCACATACAAGCAGTATCTGTTATAACTTTATCAGGGATTAAACTAGGAAAGTATGCATAAATTAAACAATCGGCAAATGAAAACCATTTTGGAATACAGCATCTACGCAATGTGTACAGCAATCAATGGTTGAATCAGCCCTTACATGAACTGTAGAACAACCTGACAGATAGGGCAAGATCTGCAAAGTTGAGATTTTTTATTTCGTATTTGGAACTAATACAAATGGAAACCACAGAAAACCAGCAGAAGAATTACACTAGAGAAAGTAGAGCAGATTACAATACAAATTATAATAGCTTTAAGATCATTAAAGGCAAAATCTAAAATACAGTGGGAAAGGGGTGGCTGTGCACACAAATATGACAAGTACACAGAGAGTGCTGTCAGTAGCGACAGAAAATCACATGTAGATGTTGGGAGAACAATATCTGTTAAATTTAAATGGTTATGATAATGTACTAGATCATCAGTTTATGGAATCAAACAGCACTGAAAACACAGTTAGTGAGTTTGTGTCCCATGATGTACCTGTTAGTGGCAAGTCCAAAAGTGGAAAAGATTTTCATAGTAACGTGCAATGTAGATGGATACAAAAGATTTCTATGCATCATCTTTTATGAGAGGGGGTGGGGGTTGTTTTCATAAAATTATGGCTTTAACTTTACTACTATAATGGCTTTCCTAAAATTATACTCTGCCCAATCAGCACCTGTGGTAAGTGATGGTTCCTTTCTCTTTCGTATGAAGGAAAGTGCAAGACAATGAAATATTGTAGCCAGTAACACCTTTGTCTGAATATAATTTTGATATGACAATGGCTCAAAGGAACATATTTGAAAAGCAACTCTCAAACAAACCTTATAGGACATATCCAACAATTAGACCATAAAAAAGTACACATAGCTTAGGGTACACAGTATAAGAACACTGTCAAAATTACAAAATATCAGTAACCACCAAGATATATTCCGAAACAAAAACCCAACTCATGAGGAAGGAATCTGGAACATATATTTTATATTAGAAGATAAGTCAGTTTAGAGTATAAGAATACTGTGTGGCAGGACAAACTGGAAGCCTGCCACCGAGTTACGAAATGGCTTTATGGAATGATAGCTGTGATTGCATTATGGAAAGACAAAGTGTTCATTGCTTGAAAATTCAATCTGAATTTATTAATAAATCACATAACGGTCCTTTAGTTAATCAATTTAACAGTGCAAATAATAACATCAGAGTTTCTTTTCCAAAGATTGCAAGTTCTCATCACACTTCACCTAGCTGACACCTCAAAAAACAATCATTCCAACTAAAACCAATTAATTTCGATACAGACTCAAAAATTCCCAAGAGAATTTAGTCTGAAATATCTTAATACTATGATTAACTATTCCAAATTCCCTGCACTACACCTCTGAATAACTTTTACTAGATTTAAAACATATTTTTACAATTTTGAGGCTAAAAGTAGTGCAGGTGTGTGACCACTCCAAACTATGCCACGGTACAGAGATTCTGAACTACTGAGCTGCTTTACTGAAAATTGAGGACAACAGTCAAGAAAAAAGGTCTTCCTAGGGCACCGTGGCACATGGCAGTGTTTCTTGAAAGCTCGAGATTTCCTAAATAATTAATATTATTGAAAAAATTCTTTAAACCATAGGTGTGCATCACCATCATTTCTTAAAAATACATGTATCATTAAAAATTTATATTCATATCTTTAGTGCTATAAAATTTAATCTGTCATACCATGAACATGCTTCTCAACAATACTGAATCATGAAATATGAAAATACTTTACCCTAACTCCGAATAATTCCTAAACATCTTAAACCTAATAATAATTATTAACCTAAGGAAAATGGGTGTGGCTTCTAGGCAATATAAATAATGAAAGAAAAGGAAACTAAGTCTCCATATACCAAAGTTGACGGCTGCAATGAGAGAAAACACTTAGGTGAACAAACAAATACACAATATTTCGGCAACTGCCTTCTTCAGTAGTAAATAAACGGGCCATTAGGCTCCATACATATGCCACACAGACTATCACCCAGTGACTAGCTAGGTAGTGGGGGTAAGGGTGGGGGAATGGCTAAGGAGTAGAGTATCGATATTTCGGCAATGTCTGAGATAATATATTGCATGCGATAGTAAAATGAACATATGTAGCAAGGGTACCTAGTACTGATGTGAAAAGTTATATCTAGTTAAATAAATATGATGGGTTAAGTGGTTGGATTTTAACAGTGGTTAAGGCCAGGTGGGTGTTTGGTATCCAGGATATTCTGGTACGCTAGTTCCCATATCCGGAGTTCTGCTGCAGTGGTATTATCGGGGAAAACTCTGACTGCTCTCACATTAAAACAGTCGTTGAGATTGTTGGAATCATAGCTATTGGCATGTTCTGGTATTGGAAGGTACAAGTTGCAGGTGTGGATTGTTTGTCTATGTCCATTCATTTTAACTGAGAGTTGCTGTGTGGTGAGGTCTATTTAGGAACTAGTGCAATGGCAGCAAGTTAGTTGGTATATGATGTGACTAGTTGAACACGTGGCATGTCCAATAATCGGGAAAGTTTACCCTATGGTGGGATTGGAATATATAGTGGTGGGTGGAAGCATGATGCAGGCTTTACAGCGAAGTCTATTGTAAGGAAAAGATCCATATGGTGCTTTTGGAGAGTCTGAGGGAACGTATTTGATCACACAGGAGATCTGTTTATGTACTGTTTGTACATAAATCGAGCTACCGTGCAATCACTCTCCCTCCACGTAACTACTGTCGCTTGTCTCCTACAAAAAACAACCATAGCACTGCCTTTGTTACCCAGTTTTCTCCTGGCCTCGAGTCCATCAACCACAACTTGTGACAGGGGTATGACTTTCTTCACTCCTTTCCAGAAATGCGTACTCTCCTACCCAAAATTCTACCCAGTGACCCCTGTGCACGTTTTAGCAAACTACCCAATCTTAAGAAAATTTTAGTCCACAAATACCCTCCGTCAGACTCTCCAAAAGCACCATATGGATCTTTTCCTTGCAATAGGCCTCGCTGTAAAACCTGCAACATGCTACCACCCACCACTACATCTTCCAATCCCACCACAGGGGAAACTTTCCCCATCATCGGACATGCCACCTGTTCAACAACTCACGTTACATACCAACTAACTTGCCGCCATTGCACCAGTTTCTACATAGGCCTCACCACACAGCATATCTCTTTTACAATGAATGGCCACAGACAAACAGTCCACACCTGTAACTTGTGCCTTCCAATACCAGAACATGCCAATTCATGTGGCGGGTTAGGATGTGACCACATCTTCCCTCCTGCCATGTCTCGCCTCCTACATGATTAAGACCAATGTCGAAATATTGTGCAATTTGTTTGTTTTTGTGTTACGTGTCCGTCTCTCACTCCTGCCTTCATCTGTGGTAAGTGACGGGTATCTGTTTATTTTTTCCCTATTACATCTAATTATCATCAATAATGATACTACCACAAAAAAAATCCATATCATCATAAAGGAAAGTGGAATGTATATTTTAATTAGAAGAGTAGTAGTTGCAACCATTTATTACATGAAAATCAATTTTAGCCAAATAACTGCTCAATTTAAATTGAAATTAGAGAAAAAAGAAAGGAATTTAATTAATTTTTCTTTCATTTAAGAAGAAACAAGTACCTATTTGCTGTAAATGAAGAAATATTCACTAATTTACTCCATATGTAAGCAAATAAGCAGTTTATTAAATAAGGGTTGAGAAATGAACTTTTGCTTATCACATTTGAGTGGTACTGCATCACCTGTGATAAATGATAGTTATTTTCTCCACCTTATTTTGTTTTGCTAATCAGCAACTTTTGTTTGCCATCAAACCTACAACAAAAACATTTTTTGCACAATCCCATAAATTACATAGCAGTGTAGCAGTACAAATCAATTATAGGTACATACACATGCACGTAATGCTGTTTTCTTTCAATGATTAGTAAACTGAATTTATACGAAGTTACTATATGAAAACTTGTTGAGCTGTAATTTACTATTACTTTTGAAACTTTCTCTGAGTTTCAGTTTGTTTAAAATTAATAGCCTACAAATATATGTGTGTATTGCTATTCATAATATACATTGTATATTATGATTTACACTATTATAATTATTGTGAATTTATTTCACAGCTATAATCCGTGATAGAACATTAGAACAATTGAGCAGGGAGGAAAATGCTATGAGGCAATATACACATGAAAAGGAAAAATAAAGCAAACACATCATCTCACAGTTATAGGAACTAGGGTTGCAGCTGCAATATATATATTTCGGGCATAGCCCTTACATATTGTTGTAGAAGATGAAGCACATGGCTAGGTTTGAATGAGGGCTCACAGTCATTTCAATCTCGTGAAGTGCTAGCTCAGAGTGGAGAAGCTTGGGGGGAAGGAGGATGCTTGATGAAAACAAACTTGCTGGAAATTTTAAGCTACTTAATAATAGGAAATATTTACTGATCACTTTCCAGCAGTGTTTATTGATTTATTACCATATTTATTCACTTGTCTTACACATATTTTTATAAAATGAAAGAAGGATATGGAAAATAACCAAACACTTACCACAGGTGAAAGCAGGATTACTACCACACTGGTAAGTGAAGGGTTATATTCCCTAAGCTTTCATTGTCGATCAGCAGTTTCACTGTCACTATCAAGACACATTTTTATAACAATTATCCACTACTTATACATTTCTCATTATTATGTATTGAATAAGGGTTAGAATGAAATTGTCATTAAGAATTATTATTTTTATATACTGTTAATTTTCTTGCCACACTCAAAATTTCAGATAACATTCTAGTTGTCATCCCTTACCACATTTGATATGACAACTCATGTGGTTGAGTTAACCACGGGTACTTGGTGAACTATCCATGTTTGTTATCTTCTGCAATCTTGAAAAGGGGCTATGCACAAAATATTGTTGTTTTTTTTTAATTTTTTTTATTGCAACCCTTCTTCCTTCAACTTTTGTATATGATGGATCCGCTGTATCTTTCCTTTCCCTATTACAAGAATAAATAAGCTGCTGATAATGCCTCACCTTGATTTGAAAGTGACATAGTGTTTCCCTCATTTTACTATGAGCAACAAAAAATATTTGATTTTTAAGCATGAAAAGGACTATGTTAGCATTGATGCATAACAGAATAATATTGTTTCCTGGTAGCAGCTGTGCAAGGTATTATTTGCTACTTCTTTTTAAGCCAATATCTCATATTTGTGAACATATTATGATGTTCTATTCTCTTCAATCATCATTTCAAAAGCTTCTCAAAGCATGCATACATTTACAGTTCCAGTAAAGCAATGTATAATAATTTACAGTAATGAATAGTAATTTCCTTGGAAATTAGTTTCAACTAGACCCAATAATTCCCTTCTGCAAATCAGATAAAAAGTAGCACTGATTACTCAAAATATTTATCTTACCATGCTGCAATACACAAACAAGGGCCTGGTAAATGTTTCATAGCCCAGTTGCCTATGTCATTGGTGCATCATGTCTCTATTCTATCCAATAGATGCAATAATTTAAACCCTTTCACTGCAATCCCCAGAATGCATTACCCAAACCAGCTTATTTTCAACTGTTATTTCCAGATATACACTTCACACCGTCCATAATCAGTTCTATCTCTACCATAAAATCATATACAAAATACTGCCATTTTCTGTACATCTAATTGACTCATTTTAAGATTTAGCTCCATTCCATGCTTACCAATGACATTAGATATGTGCCAACATTACTCCACAACTGCTTACTTTCCTCTTTAGATACGATGTTATATTAAAACATGATTTCATCTGCAACAAACCTTAGAAGCGACAACAAACCAACAGAATATTCCATTAAATATTGAATGAAATTTGTCTCAACATATTACAATGAGGTACTTCAGTTCTTACTTCCAACTACCTGTTCACTGTATTTAATACTCTTAAGAATTCTTCCCACAGCAATACACATCTTGATTCACCCAAAACATTTTAGTCTTATATTCTATTAAAAACTTATTTTCAAATGCCATACTATCTACTACCCTACCTAAATTTGTTTCATATAAAATACCTTCAGTTAGCCCACCAATTGAAACTCACGTGAACAATATCTCATAAAAGTATACCACTTATTTAAAAACCATCGCAGGTACATCTCAAGTGGCTGGCTATTAAGCTCCCCATGGTGGTCAAAATAATAAGTCTGTAGTTCTCAACAGTACTGATCTCCTTCATATATGGTCCAGTATTACCAGCACACATTTCAAGACCTTTGGAACATATCAAGTGCCCAAATTCAAAACAAAATATTTGTTCTAGATATGGTGGAATTACCCTCACCTACATTATTCATTTCATTTAATTCCAATGAAGCAAATGTCACAATGTAAAGTTCATCTTTGGCCCACATTAACATACGACGAATACCTTAAATTTATTAAGTTAACTTATCCCTGCTTATCTATTTTTTCCTTTCCATAATTGTTGTTTTAAATTTTATCATTGTTTCAGGAAAATTCTTTACCACTTTCCATCACAATTCCTTACAACCACTAAATCCATTACCATCAAAAGAACCTTTCCCACCTGCTTACACTTGAAATCTAGAGCTAGTTTGTGATCATAAAAACCTGTTCCCTTCCACATACCACTACTAAATCTTTTGCCAATCCAACAAGGCCTCTTCACCAACATGTGCAGTACTCCCAGAACACTCTTCACTTACTTCCTGATTTTTCTTCCCCCCCCCCCTCTCCCCCTTTTCTGTATCAGCTACAAACTCTACTGTGTGGAAATATCCACAACTGTTGTATTTGATACCATGATGCAGGTCCTACACTACACAAACACACTCAAGCGATCATCTGACAATGGTTTAGAATTTCAATTCCCTCAATTTAATTGCAATGGAACGCTTACTCTGGTTGCAAGTTCCCTACAAATCCATTTTCTTCCTATACTTTCCCCACCTACTTTTTCCCTTTACCAGTTTCAGCTTCAAATTCTTTTAGTGTTTTGGGTAGATAAATCATCAGTTTGTGATCATGGTCATATTTTCTCTTCCATGCATCTCTCCTAATTCTTCCAATATCTTTCTATGCCTCATTACCGATATGATTCCATTAGAAAACTGAGAGAGGGATAACATCCAGACTGTTACAGACCAGGCTGGGTAAAACATTGCTGAGGATATGATAACAGTGATAACGGCAAAGATATTAAGTAGGTGTTTATATAGTATCTTCAGGGATTACGATTTAGTGAGGGGTGAGTTGGGATCAGAACAGGAGCTTTTCCACATAAGTTGAAATGAGTGGACAATATTAGAAATTATGAGAATTAGGCAACTTAATAAGTAATAAAGCTGCAGGTACCGATCATATTATTACAGATATATTACATACAGGGTTTGAGCTACTGGGTCTATTTAGACTGAGACTAGACACTTGCTGCTTACCAGAGCGCAGCTAGAGTTATTTGTAAAAAAATTTAAAAAAAGAAATAAGTAATCATAATAATGAGCAGAAAAATGTTTTACGGCAATGAATTTAAGGAGGATACGGAAATTTGACCCAACTTTTACCATAGATAGTGGCAGATGGAATTGATGAACACAAAAAAGATAAACAAGTGGAAGACATATTCCAGTGTTGAATCTTATTTTTTGGCGTGATCTCGTTAAGTGTGTCAGTACTTACAAGAATAAAGTTCAACACCAAAATATTGTATCACATTCCAAGCTGCCATCGTCTTTGGTAGGTGTTGGATTGAATTTTCTTATCGCTCTTTACAATCAATAACTTACATGATAAAGGACTTAGGTTGTGGTTCATTGATATCCAGGAGGCAGATAAAAGAATGCTGGGTATGTAAAAAACGTATACTGGAAATTGGTAAAAGAATTATGAAGAGGTGAGAAGAAGCAAAGGTGAGATATGATCATGACCACAAATCAATATTTGATTTCATGTATAAAGGAGTGGGAAAATTTTACTTTGTAGGTAAGGAAATGAGGATCTGGATAGGAAATTGCTGAACAATTTAAAATTTAAATTCATAAAGGAAAAATGGGTATATAGGGAAAGTTCATTCATATAAAAGTAGAAGAAGACAAATATCAAAACTACCACTGGGGCAAACGCTTCAGTGAAATTAAAGTAAGTAAATTTGTTTTGACAAACTCAAACAAATAAAGATAAAAAGCTTTGTAGCACAGTACCATTGTCTCCTTGGTATCCCGTAATTAGCCCCTATACCCACCAGTGTGGCTGTGCACTCTGAAGTATCACCACACAACCAGGGCCGGCACTAGGAATTTCGGGCCCGGGGTAGAATGGGTGACCTTTTTTTTTTTTTTAAGCTCTACAAAATCTACAAACTAGGGGGCCGACAATGGGCGGATTCTTGGCTTCGAGGCCTGGGGGCCCTTGCAGCCAGTAATCGGGGCCCCCCATCAGCCGGTGGGCCCGGGTACATTTGACCCGCATACACCCCCCCCCCCCCCCCTAACGGCGGCCCTGCACACAACAGGCCCTGGTTAAATTCTTGGGCTGTCCTGACCACGGTATCTAGGCAGTTTCTTCTAATCAACTAGGCAAGTGCTACCTCAAGAAACTAAATGTAATGCAAACAAAAACAAATAAGCACATTTGATAAACAGATTGCAATGTTTCTTTTCCCCAAGTAGGATAGAGCACATGACAGAGGTGTAAGGAGTGGGGGTGAGGGGGGGGGGGAACTCTTCCACCAGGCAGCAGAACAACTCCCATGGGGGGCTCCTGACTAAGTAAGCTATACTTTTTAATAAATAACTAAACCTTCATAACCTTTTCAAGCTGCTTTTAAATAATGTGCTCAATTGCATATATTATCAAATGACGTTATAAAATACTTGCTTATTTTGCATTCAACTAGAAATCCATGAATGAATATAAAATCTTTATTTTTCCATCTTTGCATCTTATATGCTGATTCATTTTTGGATCATCTTCATCACGTGGTGAACTAGATATTCTGTTCTCGATATCCCATTCAGATCATTCTGGAACTATTGACAATGATCTTTGTTTCAAACATATTACACAACATCACATCATCTGCATACAACAAACTTCCCAACTGTAAAATAACAAATGAAATGTTCATTTAGAATAATTTGTGAAAATTGTCCCAACACACTACAGTGTTCTCACTTCCAGTTATTTGGATACCGTTTCTGCTTCACTGACTCTTTAGTACCTACCCCCTGTGAATTTTTCTCATCGCAAGACATATTCTGATTAAACCAATGATTTTTAATTTAATGGCAACAATATTCGTGTGAATCACTGTAACGGGGATACATGCAAGATATTTTGGATGAAACGGACAGGAAAAGACTTGTTGATAGTGTAACACTGGATCTCTCAAAGGAACTCAATAGAGTGTGTCATAAACTAGAGAGAATAAAAACTGCCACAGGGTAATTTACTAGGACTACTGTTGCTTAATACCCTAAAAAATGATTTTACTGGTGTTTTACTGTTAGGTTGTTCATTGATGACATAATGTTACACAATATGATTACAATGGAAGAGGAAAGTGAACAGTGACAGAGTGACCTGTTAGGATATCTAATTGGGTAACTCAATATGTGATTAAGATTATTGCCATGAAGAGTCACCTCAATAGGTACAGATGCAAAATAAAATGAAAGATTTTTTTATGATTATAAGGTGGCAGAGGACTTAAGTCTACTAGCATCAACTAGCATTTACCAAAAATGCTAAAAGAATTTAAAATTAAAATTTGTAAATGACAAAAGTAGATGAGGAAGAAATTTAATACTGAAATTATATGAGATAATTTTTAAAAATGGGGGGGGGGGGATAATTAGATGAGAGGAAATTGCCACCGGAGTGTGTGCTCCATCACAATGAAATTAATAATTCTAAAAAAATAAGATTTGATAATAAACTCATCTGGCTAGGTACAGATTTGAAAAACCTTTATTTTTGGAAGGGGTGATGATGAGATGTGCCAGAGAATTGAGAAAACTAGTTTATAAAACTCTGGTAAAACCATTGCTTGAGGGCAACAATATTTGCTTTTTGGAAATTACCACATTAAACAATCATCATACAAGAGCTAGGTTGAGAGTAATTGGAAGATGGGACAAGTAAAGAGAGTGCTGGCATCTATAAGGTGTACATTGGCATTGAAGCTTGGGTGGATATTAGTTGAGGAATTAAGAGTAGTATATGGAAGGGAAGAGGTAACCAGGACTACAAACTAGTAATTGATTTCAGGAATAGGTGAATAGGCAGACATTCATATGTATGTAAGGGAATTTTGTATTTGATTACCAAGGAAAGTGATTAATTATTTACCAAAAATGTTAAAGGAATTTAAGATGACCATAAGCACAAGTGAGCACTCGATTGCATGTATGAGGGAGTGGTAATATTTTTGTAGATAAGGAAGTGAGGGATTGGAATAAATTACCAGAAGTGATGAATAATTTACTAACAATGCTGAAGGAAATTAAGGTAAGCATTTGTAAATGGCAAAATTAGATGGGTGGATGAATTTAATGCTCAGAGTATACAAGATAATAATACAAAAATAAGAAAGGAGTAATTAGATGACTAGGGAAGTTGCCACTGGAGCATGCATTCCATCACAATTAAATCAATTCAGTTCAAATTACAAAGAAAAATGATGAACAATATAGCAGAAACATTGAACAAATTTAAATTAAAGACTTGTAAAGGGCAAAAGAAGGTAGGTGATGATATTGTGCTAGAACATGTGATTTTAAAAAATCCAGGAGATGGGAAAGTAGGCATAAACTTCATTGCAGTTACATTATATTATTCATTGACATTCTATACCCATTTTATCAAATGGCTTACAGATTCCAGTCAGCTTAATCTCACTTGTCCATTTCATCTAAAATTTGCAAGCAATCCACTTCTATTCAAATGAATAACATATCCAAAACCAACATTTATGATGTGCAATTTACCTTGTTTTCCTCACAGGCACATCTGATGTAGTTGGATATCAAGCTCTCCACCATCACCCCAACTACCATTTAAGTTTGAACAAGGTCTCCTTTCCTTTTCAATCCAGACTTGTATAGCATATTTCCAGTCTTCTGATACCCAGCAAGTTTCATGATCCACTATAAATAATTTCTAGAAAGGATTTCTTGTCTTAACCAGCTTTCTTTAATACATCTGTGGTAGTTTTATACAAATCAACTTCTTTACATTGTTGTAATCTAACTAGTTCCCTAATATCTACTAATTTCCTCGTCTGCATATTTGTACTTAAAAGCGCACACTAAGTCACTTACATTTCTACTACTATCCTGCATTACACTGGTCTCACAAAATCAGTGGCATAATATTTTTATATATCTTTGGTAACCAGAATAATCCAAACCTAACCATTATGTATCGTTATGTACTACTTCAAAATGGGTGCACATAAAACAGTGATTGTAGTGGAACACTGGCAGAAAGAAAGGAATTTTCCATATACAATAAGGTCAAACATGGCAACTACTTTGTAGGTTTTGTAGGCCATACATACTCTCAATAAAATTATAGCTAACAGGGCTCTTGTAAAGGTATAACAGACATTATTGAACAATTATTTACTCTGAAGAATAAAAGTATTACAGTAAGGACTTGCTTCTATTTAAAACAACCAAAATGAGGCAAAGTTATGATCTGGAATTGTAAACTGTTACAGCTTGAACAAATTAGATTTCATTTTGGAAACAGTTGTCTATTGAAGAAGTGGGAATATTCATACTAGGATAAAGTGGACAGTGAAACCAAGCAAAGGTTCAAATTATCATAAGAGTCTACTGCACAACGTGGATTGAGAAAAGAAAGGCAAGAAGAATCATGGAAGTTAGTCTGAAAATTGTACAGCAATATATGCTAAAATGTTCTTGATGAAAAGGTGAAAAAGTTTAATTAAATTGCAATGGTTCATATGCCCCTGTGGTTATTTACCTAACCATATACTTTAACGAATTTTCATCTCAACTTGTTGAAAGCTATTTCCTTTTCACTTCCTTTCACCTTTTACAAATTTTAATTTTTAATTATTTCAGTATCCAAGGTAAATTGCTCAGTATTTTCTCTGTTAGTTATTCCAGTCCTTGATTCTCTAATCATCAAAAGAATATATCCCCCTCAATTAACATTCCTATGGCACTTATAACACAACCATTAAGGTAAAGCTATGCAACACCCACGCGACAGCTTGTGACTCCATTTCAGATATCCTGCTAACATAGAATATCTCTTGCTTGGTTATTTTTCCTATGATCCCTGTATGACAACACTTATCACTAAACCTCAACCTTTTTTATATTGTCTGTAATATTTTCCCAAGTGTTTTCCATAACCGTATAGAAGCCATTCCTCTGCCAATATAGCCCTAAAATTTTCTGGTTGAATAAATCAGTGTTCCTTCTCAAGCTATAGTATTCTTCACAATTGCAGCCTTAGCACCCATTTTTGCTGCAATAAATGTTGTGCTCGTTTGTTTCATATATACCCTACTGGGAAAGTGAGAGGGAAGGTTTACCCTGTGTGGGGTTGAAATATGTAGCAGTGTGGGATTTGCAATGAACAAGAAAGTAGGGTAATGGATGAGTTATTATGAAGAATGCAGTGACAGGATTATTTTTATGATATTTGAATCCAAGCCATTTCCAACCCCATCAGTACAAGAGCAAAAGTCAACATCACAGGAAGATAATAAATAAATAGTGAAAATATATGAAGAAACTTAAGAATTAATCCAATATGTGAGGCGGGAGGAATATCTACTGATTGAAATGCTGTAGTGGGGGAAGAATACAGAGCAGAACAGTGTTGGAAGTTTTGGTCTAGGAGAAAGAAGTGAGCAAGGAAACAGGTTTTAGAATTTTGTGAAAATATAAACTCATTGCTGCAAACACACTATTTAAGAGTCAAGCATGAAGGATATATACCTAGAAATGTCCAGGGAATAAAGGTAGATATCTGCAAGATTATATCATGTAAAGAACATCCAGGATCTGACTGTAGCATCTGACCACAATTATGGAGTGGAGGCTGGAAATCAAGAAAATGAAGCAACCCGGGCAGAACAGAATGGAAGTGAACAAATCTAAACAATCTAAGATGAGATAAAATTTTGCAGAGTAGATAGATGAGGATATAAGAAATAACTCTGTACTGGATAAAGATTGATATTGATAACTAAGGCGATTCTGTTTTGACAGAATACGACAGAGCTTTCAAAAATTTAAAATCAAATATAAGGCAGTTGCAATTGATGAGATTCCTGCACATTTTCTGATATCCTTAGGAAAAGAAGTAATACAAAGATGGTTGAAACTGATAACAAACAGTTAGAAAACAGAAGAGATACCAACCAATTTTGGTAAAAGTATCGTCGTCAGTCTTCCAAATAAAGCACATGCAGACAAATGTAAGTATTATTGCACCATAACACTACATGCTTAAAAGTTACTGACCAGGATAATACACAGAAGACTAGAAAGGATAGTAGAAGAGAGAGTAGGTGAAGATCAGTTTGGATTTAGGAAAAACTGCAGTACCTGAGCAGCAATTCTACCTTTAAGATTATCACTTGAAATGCAGATCAAAAGAAACAACGATACTTTTAAGGTATTCGTTTATTTATAAAAAATCTTCTGATAAAAAGAAATCAGGTCTAAAATTTGGAGGCAGAAGAATACTTTATAAGCTACATACTATAAGAATCAATTGGCTATAATGAAAGTTGTGATATACATCAATTTAAAAGGTGTGAGACAAGGTGGTAACTTATTTCCACTAATGTTCAACTGATATGTAGAGGAAGCAATAAAAAAGATATAAGAAAAATTTGAATGTGGCATAAGTGTTAAGGGAGAAAAAAATCAGTATGCAATTAATTTTCTGATCATATTGTCCTGTTAACAGGATTGAGCATCTTGATAATTTACTGAAAATACTGAAGGAAGATTTTAGACTAAACACAAACCAAAGTGAGACAAAACTGATGACATATAGCAGAAATGATAGCATTAACAACAGAGTGAATATAAAAATAAGAACCAGAAGCAATAGGAGATGTAAGTGATTTCTGTTAGTTAGGAAGAAATATTACAACTGTTTACTGAAGCAGGAATGATGTTAAAAGCAGAACAGCAATAGCAAAAACAACCTTATTCAAAAAGAGAAATATTCATCTAGGACTAAGAAAGAAGTTTTTAAAACTGTATGTGTGAAGCACAGCAATTTATGGTAGCAAAGTCATAGTCTCTAGGAATACTAGAAGCAAGGAAAAATTAAAGCTTTTAAATATGGTGTTATAGAAGGACGCTAAAAATTAAGTAGATGGATAAAGTAGGAATGAACATGTTTTGGAAATGATGGAAGAGTCTTACAGAAAGAAGAGACAGAATAATGGGTGATATTTTAAGAAATACATGGTTGATTAAATTGTTAGTAGAGGAACAGTCAAAGGTAAGAACTGTAGACATGTGTCAAGGAGACTAAAAGGCATGAAAGTTAGTCAAATGCAATCAGAAAGCCTTTGATTTTATTTGATTCACCCGTGTTGGGAGAGTGGGTTAAGGAAGAATTTTTGTTTTACTATACAATGCCACGGAAGCCTTCAATTGTAAGGGAATTAGATGTTTCTACACTGACACTTACCATGAGTCTACGCATACACGCATCTGATCCCACATGAAAATGTGATTAAGGTTTACACAAAAATATTGCAAAGTGTGTTTATTTTTATATGTTAATTACAGCTACTCTGCCTTCATCTTTAGTGACTGATGAGTTTACTTTTCCAGTCATTCCTTTATTCCACTGCCTAAGAATTATTAGGAAACAAATAATCCTTTCTCTCTTTACTTCTTTCTTTTCTTTTTGTTATTTTATAAAGCTAGTATCTCAAGTTTATTGTGAGTAGCCTGTATTTTATATAGAGCATTCTTGGGCCTCTAAAGTACAAAGGATGCAATATTTTGAAGCTGATCTCTAACCCTCAAACGGATTAGTTTTGAGGTCAAAAAATGTTTTATACGTTGGTAAAAATTTCTTTTAATTTACATTTTATTTTCTAAAAAGTATCTATTCAAAGAAAAATTTTCAGTTCTCCTTATTTGTTTAATGAGCGTTCTGGTAGCTCAGTGCCTAAGCGCTTGCTTTCAAAACGTTTGCTACTCCTGCCCCGGGCACGAATCCCGGCAGGCGCAGGAATTTTGAGAGTTGTGTTTAATCATATGAGCTATGCCAGGACGCTCCGTGGTTCGGATTCCACGTTAAACTGTAGGTCCCAGAGGAAAGGAACTGGCCGTCCTACCTCTGACACAATGGCTTAGTATGCCTCCTTCTGGAGGATCCAACCAACCTTCGGGTTGTGGACTAAGTTAAGTTATTTGTTTAATAAACTCTATTATTACGTTTTGCAATAACAAGTTAATATTTTATTTCATATACATTAAGCTTATAAATGTTTCTGAAATTCTAGAAAATTTATTTCAGTGTAGTCATAAGAATGAAGAGGAATGGTTTTAGTATTACACAAAGTATTTAAATCCTGAGGATGCTAAACTATAAATATAGTTTTTTACTCCCCAAATCCAATTTTAAATGTTGAGTAATGATTTGTTATACTAAAAAACTGAAAAATTAAGGAAACTAGATTGCCTTCAGAGCTCACATAATAATAACAGTCCTTAACATTTAAAGAAACAAACATAGCATGTACTACAATTCAAGCAACTGAGTGTTCAGTAGCATACTTTCAATATGTCATTTTATAAGGATTTTTTTTAATGATTATGTGGGAAAAAATTTATGCAAGTTCCATCAGCAAAATACTGCACCCCAATATTTAAAAGAGGTATTGGAGTAATGTAAAATATTGTAATTAAGCACAAATATCTGAAGATGTGAATGTATAATGGAATTTCCATAAGTATGATTTTTAAAATAAAATTTTCAATGAGCCATGACTAGAAAAATTATTAAAAGTAAATTAGATAAGTCATTAGAATTGTTTCAAAAGCTATAGAAGGACATGTGGCATATAAGTGCACAATTAAGATATTATATGAACAAGATAAATGATTTGGTTCTAATAATTTAGGTATTGGATATATGTTCAGTTTCTTGGAAAATGGTGTTTCAGAGAGCAGCAGCACGATAAATAAATCGAAGGCATTTAGGGATTTAACTGAAACTTCACTGAATGTGATATAGCATCTGGCACATTTATGTTTCTATATGTTTAAAAAGCCATTTTGGAAACAAATGAAAAGTCTATGCTATTTTTTCCTAAACTGAAAGATGAAATATTTATGAAATAGTTCAGTTATATAAATAGTACTCATCTATATTCCAGAATATGTGGCATATTGGTATTCAAACTAATGATAATAGCTGGAAATATTTAACGTTAAAAAAGAATTTGCAATTTCTTATTCATTTTTTATCTAATTAGATGTTACAAGCAATATGACATATAAAAATAATATAAAATGGCTTACAGAACTCTGCACTCCAGTTTTCAGAAAATTTAATAGTTATGTTAAAAATAACAAAAAAATTAACTTACATCAACCAACTTCTCATGATAATTTGGTAGGAAATATTGCTACACAGAGACACATAGCCTTTCTGCTTCTATCATCCAAAAATTAAAATAAGTTCTATTAACAAAATATTACATGAAATGAAACATAGTACACTGTCAATCAGGATCACAAGACTATATCAAAAATAATATTTGTTTCTCAACATCTAACATTTAAGGGGCAGCTATATAAGCATTTCATCCTCTTGAAATAAAAGTCATTTTTTTATATAAAAATACAAAGACATGAATCAAAGAAACTGCAGCTGCAAAGTATTTTTGAAACAGTGTCCTATGCATTATGAATAATAAATCTGTTTTGTAAAATTTTCAAATATTGAACAGAATCATTTGAATAACTTCAACATATTGCCTTAGAGTGAGAAACAATCATATTAAAGTGAAACATCACAAAACATAACTTAACCAATAATAGATTAAAACAATAAAAATTCTATGCTTTAGCCAAAGGTGTGCTGCAAAGCTGCAGTTTCTGCATGCTGCGCTGTTAATAATAGATCAAAATCTTAAAAGATACGTTATAGCTGCTTCTATCTATCATTCAAGCAAATTAAATCCATGCAGTATTGCTCCTACCACTAGTAACCTGCATTTGTTGTAGAAAGGCTTGGATTGCTAAGTACTAGTTAATTCAATTAGTGTTTACTTTAAATTATTCTTTACATGCTACTGCTATTGATCAGCCTGTCATTCTTGAACTAGCTATCTATAATGCCAGAAAAATATGAGGTCCATCAAATGATGATCCTTATAACAGTCTGGAATAGGAATATAACCTAACCTAGCAGCAGAACAACTATGTACTAAATTTCATGTCTATGCAACTTAAGTACATAAATATTATATGTGATAATATAGCTATGCACACTTCCGAGATAATGTTGTAACCCTTTTGATTTAAACTGTATTTCTAGCATTTTCTTTTTGAAGTCTTTTAAACAGCAAATTAATCTAAGACTCTCAGCATTTCCATAAATACACTAAACCAAATTTTCAGCTAGAGCATAAAAAATATATCCACATAAAAAGCTAAAAACCTGGTATATCTGCCTGATGAGAAACTAACAGATACTATTAACATAAAAAAGAGAAAATAAGGTTCACTAAAAATAAAAATAAAATACTTAAAACATTAATAATTCTCTGACAAATGAGATATGTGATAAATGAGGAATGAATATATCATACCACATTTATAAGTTTCAAAATATCTTGCTGAATCTACAAAATTAAAAACATTAGATTTTAAAACACATTTTTTTCCACCTTTTTGTGGTAAACATAAGTAAATAAAATATTTTAAGATCAAATCTGAGAACTTCAAAAATGTGCTTAGCAATATAGAGCCACAAAATACGGACAATCTTCCATACTGAATTTAAGGTATTTTAATTCTTTCAAGAATAAATACTCTCCCACTGAAACTTTTATAAATATGAATAGTGATTTTGAAAGTTCCTGTACAATAAACAATAGAAAAATATATAGAGTTATAGGTGAATAAACTAGTCTCCAAAAGAAACAAACCAAAATAACTGAATTACCAATGTTGACTTTATTAATGACAGTAAGAAGAAAGTTGTATCTGTTTGTATTCCCTTCAGGTCAGAAGTGAAAAACATCTATGTTAAATAGTTTCAGACTTAGTTAAAGAATCTCCACATATGATTATATTTTAATGAAAATTCAGTAAGTGTTAAAAGATAAAAAAAAAGAGTGCCGAGTAGAAATTTCATACAATAAACAAGAAATGAACCATGACTTCACATAACTGAAGCTACATAGTCCATGTTATTAATGTTTCTTTGCGAAAATTTCAGGTTCGTGTTTTCCAAAGCAACCTTCGATGACCTATTGTAACAGTTGCATTATCTGCAAACTTTTAAAGTGATACAAGCAAACCTATGACCCCACCATTTGAGTTATCAAGAGAATAGAGAAAATCAGATTGTAAAAGTAATTTTGTAGTTAAAAAAAAAGGGGGGAAAATGGAAAAAATTATACTATGAAAAAGAATGGTGAACAATGAAACTTTTAGCAAGCAAAGGAAACTTAATTCAAAGATCTCAATATCAGCTAAAATAAAATTACTGATGCAGATTAAAGATCTTCAGGAAAAGAAAACATGAAACTTTAACAAAAAGTTCAAAAATAAATGACTGAAACATCAACTTTATAATCTGTTTTCTTGCCCTCAATAACAAACAAAACTGTGAAACTTTAGCTAAATACTTCAAAGCATTTCTAAATTTTGGTGGGGGCGGGGGGATATCAAAATTTAATGAAAGGGAAGCTCAAAATATTTTTTTTCAAATTATAAGACAAAACTGATATCCAGGTTATACTTAAAGTACTCAAAACCAATAAGGCAAATTGGCGAGGACCAAACTGTGACAGAAATATCAAAATGTATTACCCAACTCCAAAACCTTTTGATAAATATTTGAGAAACCAACAATATTCCAGCAGAATGAAAATCTACTCTCATACAGCCATTACACAAAAAAAAGTAGATAGCACAGATTCAATGAAAGTTTCACGGGTGTCCAGCCAGATGCTGTCATAAAACGACGACGTTTCGACAACCTGCTCGGTTGTCTTCATCAGGTCTATTTAGATGTTTCTTCTCGAAATCACAAACAGTCTGTTTGTGACACCATCCGGCTGGACACCCGTGAAACTTTCATTGAATCAATACACCGGGAAAGTCTCCATTTGCATATCAGATAGCACAGATGTTCACAACTGAAAATTTTTCATTTACCAATAATACATAAACCCTATGCACAACATTACTGAATCATTTGGAATAAAAGATAAAAGATTGACTATCAACTTGGCAAATATCAATCAAATAAAAAAGCCTATTGTTTGCTAACAGAGACAAACTCTTCAAAATACTCAAATTATCAAACACAATATCAAAAATAAAGTTCCATAGAGAAATTTCAGAATCCCTTGAAATCAAAACTACCGGAAGATGAGGCAAATTTCAACATTGAAAAGATGGGACAATAAAATATCAAGTTCCAATACAAACAAATACTAGAGATTAAATCATCAGACTGAAATTACCTATAAGTTAATTAAAGATCATTACAACAGAAAACCAGAATCAATAAATGGCGCAAACATCAATAATGTTCCCACCAAGTACAACATTTGAATGTCTGATACTTAGATGACATATACGAAACAAGGACCATCTCCTTCCAGCAGAATGATTGGTTTTGTCTAAACGAAAGGATGAAAAACTACAGTTTTATTTTATTTTTTTATTTATTTATTTTTTTATTTTTTAATTGAAGAGGAAAAAGAAACACAGTTAAAGAGTGAAGAAATATTGGGAGAAAAGAAAATATGGAATTGAAATATTTGTTGTGGCTAACAGCTGACCAAAATCAAAAAGAAGAGGAATATTTGAAGATTAACTAAGATTATTCAATTCTATCAGAATCAAACCAGGACTGTCTCTCGAGCCACTAATATGTCATACAAATAATTCAAGTCAAACATGTCAGTAACAAATTAAGACTGATATTAGAATGCTTGCAAAATGGTTTGCAAATGATTTGCAAAATTTAGAAATAATCTAAGTTAATTATTTCCATTTAAAATGTGGCTTGTTAAATATGAAAAACAATTGATTGACTTATAGAAGAATGAACTACACTATCAAGGGAAGACCAAACAAAATGCCTAATCTTTTAAGAACCGTAAATATATTTTAGACACATAAATTTAAGTATGGAAGAAAAGTCACAACTGTGTTCTGTATGTTCATGACAAATAAACTTTTACATAAGATCAGAAAGTTTTAAATTCAGGGGATTACAAATCAAAATTCCTCTCCCTGCAAGCTACTGAATAGGTTATAAAAAGGACAATGAGAAATAAATTCTCTGAATTTCTAACAGCAAAATTATGATAAACAGAAGTAAAAAGTGAATCATGTCAATGCTAAACAAATGATTATACAGAAGGAAATCTTTATCAATTCCCTGTTATATTACAAAATTTAAAGTATCCTAACTTTAGGAATAACATCAATATTTTTTTCAGTAGTTAATAAATAAATTTATACTCAAATATAATCGTTCTCTCTATGATTAATACATTAGAGAAAATAAGTAAATGAATTACTTTGATTATTCAAAAATCCAATTATTTGTATGGAATCGTACTTTTTTTTTTTTTGTAAAACCAAGCTTACATGTGTCTGACAGAAAGAGACAATTATAGACACCTTTTTAGATTTAGATAGCATTACACATGTGTCCAAAAGTTAAGCACAATCAGTGTTTATTTCATAATCTCAGAGTTGGTACAACACATAGTCAATATCACAAGAGGATTGTGTACATAGAACGGAATCTGAATGAAAGTAGGACACAGATAGAACATAGACACCAGGATTAATAAGAAGAATATACAGTGCAAGTCTGCAATTGTTGTTGATGGAGACTATTTATATGTGATAATAGTCTCTAATACATACAACAAATGATATTTTGACAAGAATTTAGACTTCTCATTTGCACTGTTAAGCATTGGATTGTTTCTGACAAAGGAAAATCATTGTTTGTCATTCCACAATATGCATAGTGGTTTTCTTTTTCCTTTAGATCATTTCCCTTTGAATATAACTGAAACTATTATCGATATACAGGGGGAGGACAAAATAATACGAACACCTGTGAAATAATGGAAAATCTTTATTAATAGGGGGTTGGACCACCCTTTGACTGAAGTACAGATTTAATGTGATGTGGGATAGATGCATAAAGGTCATGGAATATATTTAAAGGTATATTAATCCATTGCTCCTCCACCCCCATGCTTCAATGTCAGCAAGAGGCATTCAGGATTAAACGCTTCTCTGGGCGTTCTCCAGACATAAACGCGTCCGGTCGTCTGAAAAAGCATTAATGACGATTCATCTGACCATATTACCTGTTGCCACTGCTGTGGGGACCAGCCTTTGTGTTCTCTGCACCACTGGCATCACTTGAAAGCATTAGTTGCTGTCACCAAGGGTTTACGAATTGCCACTCTGCCATAAATGTTCACTGCATAATGTTCCCTTTTGACAGTTTTTGTTCAAACGGGGTCCTGGAGATGACTGTTCATTTCGGATGTTATCTTGGATAACGATTCCTTGTGCTTTCGGGATACTATGCGCTTCAAGCGCCATCTATCCGTATCAGTAAGCTTTGACTTTCGGTCACTGTTGTGCTTTGAAGATGCTGTCTTACCCTCCTTCGTATACCGTACTCCTTGCAAACCCCAAAAGGTTTGATGTTTCCGTAACTGATGCTCAATTTAGTGGTATTCAATGCTCGTTCTGCTTAAAGATATGTTCATACTGAAGACATGGTATTGGTCGCATGAACATCTGATGCAAAGCCACCACTGAAATTTGTTTTCTACAGTTCTGCTTTCATTTATTGTAAAATCATCGTCTTAATATATCATTGATGAACAATATCAAGGCTTTCATTCTGAAAGGATCTTGCATTCATTTACGAAAAAAACTTTTTTATGTCATTAGTTCACAATCACAACATTCTTAACTCTGTTTCAGTACTATTAATAGTGGCAATATATTTATTAACTTTTATCACAATGTTTCATAGTTTTCTTTTACGCCGATCTTCATTTTCGCGAAAATGTTACTCAAAGAAACCGAATACTGTGAGACACACCATAATCAATATACTTCTTGATGATCAGAGGGGGAAGCAGGCAATACTTTAGAGAATGCTGATCATTGGTATTAGCAGTATGTGAAATCAATTGAATTAGAATCACCTACAGCTTGATCATGCAGGAGACAAAGCCTTGCATACAAGGAAATATCCTTGAGATAGATGGTATATTTTCTTATAAGTGTGACTGTGAACGAGCACAAGAAAAGAAAATTCCATGAATCAGGGAATGAGATGTTCAAAGAAGAAATTTGGTAAGAGAATCTAAAGAATGAGATGGACCGAATTATTCTAACTCTTGTTTGAGTTGAGGTTAAATGAAAAAGGTTTAATATTTGTTATCAATTGGTTATGGAATAATCAAAACAAAAGGAACAAACTGAGTTATAGAAGCTGAAGGGGATGTTGTAAGGACTTATGACTTATAACCATATAAAACTTAAGAACCAAGAGAAGTACACACATGATGTAAACTGACATGTTAAACAGACTATATTATCATTGAATTCATGTTCAGAGTCTACATTTTGGAATGCAGAAGTATATCTGGACCAATTAATAACTAATAACGTAAGAATGTGAAGTGTATTGTATTAATTTCAATCATAACTGAACCTATTAACAGGTAGCAAATTCCTGCATATTTTTGTTTTCAATTGATTAACTGTTTCACCACCTATTTTCCAACTAATTCCAATTCCCTTACTCTCTAACCAAAAAGTGAAAATTTTGTCATTCGTTGCAAAAACCAGGTGCTGGTTTTTAATTATGGAGGTATTTCCCCTTCTACATATACTTCTAATTCTTCGCCAAAAATCCATTCAAGTCTTATCCTTACACACACCCAGTTTTGCAAACTCTTCAATTTGTATAGTTGGTACCAATTACGTGGCTCACATGTCACAAAGTACTTAAAATAAATGACCAACCAAAGATTTCAGAGCCAGATTCCCTTACTTGTTGGGTACATATAATTTCCATATGTTACCCAGCAAGTTATACCACATTTTATGCAATTTCTTATCCAATTTATTACTCTATTAAAACCTTTTTCCACCAACTGAATACCTGATATGCTGGTTTATTGATATTCTTCATTCCATTCTGATGTAACAAACAATACACCACTTAAACACCCATCTGCAGTCATACACAATCTTCACTCAGTGTAATCCTTTTAAACCACATTATACTATTTGTCACTTAATAAATTTAAACCAACTTTTATATCAATCATTAGATTATTGAATACAACACATCCTGTGGCACTCCAATTACCACTTTTATTTCCTCTTTCTATCATGATTTCTTTGCTTCATACATCTGAATACTATTTTATGATTAGGTAGATATCACATGATTCCAGATTTATTAATTAGGATAATATAAAGCAGGCTATCAGTGATGCAAATGAGAAGTTAAAGAAACACAAATTTGAAAAATATGTTGTACAAGGGAAGCAATCGCAATAGAAGGATAGATGCAGCATTATAAGTTACATTCACAACAGTGTGACAAGTATTTGATACTTTATTTTGATAATAGCAATGAAATTTCAAAGAATTTAGGAATAAAAATTGAGATAAATAATTATTTTTACCCTGTACAACACTTTTAAGAGTCCAAGTTTTAGTATATAACCCCTTCTTTCCAGTGTGTTTGTAAACACTCAGTGAATTTCAAGAAAAAAAATCTGTAAGGTATGAAGACATGAAAAAGGTAGAATAAACATGCTATGATTGATTGTTACCAAACTAGCTCACAGACAAAAATAACAGACTAATACAGAAAGTGGAATGGATGTAGTAGGGAAAGTAGAAGATAATTTAATTTCTACTTCTCTCTCTCTCTTTTTATCTTAAATCCTTCAAGTGTAAGTATCCATCTCTCCCACGCCCAATATATTTTTGTCAGTTATGAATCTTAATTTTAAATTTTTTATATACAGGTGTGTAGGAATCAAAATGGGAACCAAGGAAGCAAGGATGATATCAAAAGCAATTAACATTATCAGAGAAAAAAATGGATTAGCAATCAGAAAGAATTTTTTACACTTATGTATTTATCACAGGAGTTTCAACAAAATAAGATTGAAGATGTGAGTTGTAAGGGGTATGTCGAGATATGTTAGTTCAAGATAGGAAGGGATGGATGACTACATCAAACCAGTCAAGAGAAAATAATAATAATAATAATTCTTGAAAAAGAAATTGGTAAAAAGAGGTCTGATCTAATATAAAGCTGTTCTCAGTACATGTTATAAACAGCTATGGGATCACATTGGCAAATGTAGACTTGCATTTTCCGTTCAAGCTAATATCACTTGAATGGAGATGGTTTGGTGAGCACGGTACTATTTTGATGGTACATCTTAAAATGCCTCCTCAATTTCCATTTGGAGTTGAAATGTGCATCAAAAAAATCATAGTAATATTCACAGGTGTTAAAGGAATTTGGATGTTGATAAATAAGGTACAGTAGAACTCCAATTATCCGAATCAATTGGCACCGGACCCAATTCGGATAATCAGAAATTTGGATAGTTGGATTTTTCCGAAAAAGGGTCTATTTTAATTAATAATTGGATGTATATTGAAAATGGGAGAAAAACAGCTTTTATTTAATTAAATGAAAAGGCAACACTTCTACATGTTAAGCGTACTTAAAAGTGCTGTAGATTAGTACAGTATGTACGTACTGCACTGTAAATAAGTCATTGCTTGCTGAACATCTCGGTCAAAGTAAGCTGATTGACTGTACTCATCCGTTTTCGGCAGCCTAGTCGCGCAAACACTTGACAGTGAGAAGTTGCATGTGGTCACACTCAGACTGATGCTCCATTCACGTCAACGATGATGGTCCCGTGTCTGCTTCAACTTCGATATTAAGGTTAATTTCTTCCTCGACACTTTCTTCTTTCACACTTTCAATAAGTTCATCATTGTTTAGAATTTCATACCCACGGTCCGATGTATCTATATCTTCAGCACTAACTTCTGAGCATCCAGGAATTTTTAAAAGAATGTTTCTGAATTTATCAATTGACACGTCATCCACATATTCTCCTGTCTCTTCCCTTTCTTTTTCTTGAGCTTCTTTTTCCTCTTTTCCTTCTCTTCTTCAGTTGGTATGCCTTTCAACTTGTTCCACGCACGTCTTAATGCAACTGCCTAAACCAAGCTTCCACTACCATCTAAGTGCAATATTTCAATTTTCTTTTAGTTAGCCAACACTCCTTTGTCTTCGCTCTCCACGAAAAGTTTTCATAAAATTGGCTTCTGTAATGGTGTTACGTGGCTTTGATAACAGACTGGTCCATTGGTTGCAACAAGCTTGTGACGTTTGGCGTAAAAAGGTTGTTTTAAACTGGCCATTTCCTCTTTCCAAAACTTCTTCGGTCTCATGAGTTGTTGCCTTATCAACAACCAAAAGCACTTTACTTCCTCCTTTTCCAAGAGATTTGTGGTGCCTTTTCACTTCAGGGATGAAAATTTCGCTGTACCACTCTGTAAACTATGCTGCAGTCATCCAAGCTTTTGTGTTGGTTTTTGTAAAAGAGGGGAAGCTTTTTAGCAGTACGTTTCCATCTTAATAAAAAACGATCCGGATAATAAGCGATTCAGATAATCGGAGTTTGGATAATTGGAGTTCTACTGTAAAACAATTGGAGTGGGTGAAAAAATGACTTTCTGGTTCAAGAATTCTTAAAAGGTAGGAAGCAAACAATTAGGGCAGGAAAAGCAGTGTCAAAAGAGGAGGAACTGAAAATTGGATTGCTGCAGGGTAGTGTATTGGCACCACTGCTATTCTATTATTTTAATGAATGCTTGTATAATAAATTAAAATCAGAAGTAAGGTTGACTGCAGATGACATAATGTTACTTAATATTAAATGGGAGAGGTGGGGAGAGGAATAGCTTGTTGAATATGAAATGTAATATCCTAGCATATCATTTGACAAATAAACTTAACAGGGCAGGACACATTGAGTAAGTGGCAGCAAAAGGTTTCAAAATCCTTCATTTCTTGGATAAGGTGATGAAGGGATGTACCAGAGAACTGAGGGAATTTAATTAAAAACCTCTGGTCAGACCAATGCTTCAACATGGTGGTGTCATATGGAGCCCACATTTTGGATATCAAATACAGGACTTAGAAGGTGTATAAAGGAAGAAATCTAGATTTGTTTGTGGAAATTACAACAGAATACAATCAATAATTGATTGATAAAGGAGCTGAATTTTGATTCATTGGAAGATAAAAGGAGGGTGATGAAAGTGCTGGAAGAGAGCTCGATGTATGCTTGTGATGAGACTTGGAAGGATGCTGGTAGAAGTATTAATAATTGTGGATAGAAGGGAAAACATGTCCATGACCACAAGCTGGCACAGGATTTCAGGCATCAGGAAGTGGTAAAATTTTGTTTTGCAAATAAGGGAGTCAGGAATTCAAATATACATCAAGGGAAGTGGTGAATAATTTACCAAAACTGCTGAATAAATTTAAAGATAAAATTCATACAGGTCAAGAAATTTAAGATTAAAAAAATGAAAAAAGTAAAAATTGATGTGTACGGTAATTGAAATAGACGAAATATTTTTTTTCATCAGTACATTAGTGAGAAATATGAAGCCCACTTCCTTTGCAAAGCAGTTATGCATATTTAAGCATAGATTCTAATGGAAGCTACCAGAAGGGTATATGCTCAGAAGCTGGGATTCACAATAAACCAAAATCTAAAAACCACTTTTTTTTTCATACCCCAATTGTTTGTTGTATCTTAATGAAGCTGAAAAGGGCAGGTATAATGTCACTCAGTCATTTCAATAACAACCAGTTTCTGAAAGCTTATGAAACTTAATATTCTGTCATAACCTACAAATATGGTATTCTGAGGGCTGACATAATACCTGCAGTAAAATTTTTCCACTTGGTAGTAGATAAGTTGAATATAATTTTTAGGGTGATGAGGATGAGGATTATTTTTGATTTTTAAAAGCATTGGATGGTTGCTGATATCAGCTTGAGGAAAAAAATTATTTTGAACTGAAACACCAATATGGCTTCTAACTTGGTGTAAGCCTGTGACCATTTTTTGCACATAGTCATAGATCTAGAATAGTTCCCATTTTTAAGACAAACTATATTTTGGATATAGTCTCATGTCTAGAACAGTTCCTGTTTTTTTTCACATCAAAAACATTGTAATAAAAAAATCACCCACATTATTTTTTATTTTCAATAGTCTGACATCAAATGTAAATACCTAAAGATGACCAAGCAGCTTGACAGTAGTGATTATTATT
Organism: Vandiemenella viatica; assembly: GCA_031002005.1. Lineage (NCBI taxonomy): Eukaryota > Metazoa > Arthropoda > Insecta > Orthoptera > Morabidae > Vandiemenella > Vandiemenella viatica. The sequence continues at coordinate 12,252,375 of JARYHS010013630.1, forward strand.
CTCAAATCATAAACATCAAATACAAATTTAAAACATTGTGCGAATTAACAACTTGAAACACATTTCATTCAGTATTTCAGATCCTCAAGTCCATTCAATGTAGCTTGAAACAGATCATCTTTGTTGCAGGATGATGGGCACATAGGGCACTCGAGCATATGGTTCATTGTTTGGTCCTCACTACATTCGCACTTAATACTGGTAGCATCAGTATAACCCCATTTCATTAGGTTCTCCTTGGACCTACCCACTCCTGTTCGCAATTGATTTAAGGACTGCCAGACGTTCCAGTCCTCTGCGTGACCAGGTGGTAAGCGCTTTGCAACTGACAGCGGTTTCGTGATGTTAGGGACCTTCATTTTCCACGACTGTACTTTTTTCTTTTCAATTAATTCCCGTAATGTTCTCAAGAAGCTTATCTGGATTTGAGTCTCTGGGTTGGTGGTGTATGACCATGCAGTGGATGAGCACTTTCCCATTCTACCAGCAGCGTGATTGAAAAATGGCAACAACTACTCGTACTTCATTGAATTGTAAAGTACAATTTTATTGCACGATTTTTTTCTTCCCAGCCGTAAAGTTGTGCCATATGTTTTTAATTAATGGAGGTATTTAATTTAAAACAAAATGCTACAAAAAGTAAACTTAATAAAAGTATACTGGCAATTTATTTATTCATAACCTGAATCGTGTTGTAACATCTCTGGTGGCTAGGGACATGATGTTAGCCTTTGATAATGTACAATAATGTAGGTATAGGAAGGATCATATGTCTTAATCCCTTGATCAGATCTGGCTGATTTATAAACTTGATATGTATTTTACCCATAGGAATCACTTTGCAAAATTTGAAGACCATCTGTTTGGTTAAAAGGGGATTATTGTGCCTAATGACAGACACCACTATCATTATATAAGAGACATCAACTTCATCACAATAGTTGGCTCAAGAAAGTAATGTGGTTATGTACAATTAGAAAAACCATAACATATGAAAATAGGGCAGAATCCTCTCCAGATCACAGTTGTTTACAACCCGTTCCTATTTTAATGATATTATATAACATTATGTCACCTGTAAATAGTCTAACTCCTTGCTGTAAAAGACTGTCACCATAATGGATATGAATATTGAAGAACAAAGGTATCAAAACACTACTCTCCAGCACACCAGCTTTTACTTCCACCTCTTTTGGTACACAATTTCTGTTTTAACACAGCATTCTCCTTATAAGAATTGGGCCACCTAGAAAGTAACTTTCCCATCCAAATTCATCTTATTTAGCACCATTTTGTGTTTTAAAGAAATCCACTGCTACATTACCATATTTACTTGAACACATGAAGTACAAGAACTTCCTCTAAGTAATTACAGGGAATAAATCCATTAATACACAAATTCAGTTGGAGGAGAGCAGGAACAACACATAATACAAGGCAAATCCAAAAACAAACTTTTCAGTTGATCATTAATCATATAAAAATTGAACATGTGCTACATCGCATATGTGTAACCGTGGATGGCAACATCCTTCATAAGAATTGATGATCAATCGATTCCTGCCCTGTGTGTGCCTTGTTGTTTTGCCAATTAAGGTATTAAAATAATAATAATAAATGTTTCTCCTAGTGATTTTTTTTCTGCCAATATCATATGGCCACCAATGTGAATTCTATATCCTCATATTTGTTTTTATACACACATGAAAATTTCCCAGTGGCTCAATTAATTATTAACAATCATTTACTTTACATTATTATTTTTGATGAAAGAATGTAGGCTTATTATTTTTTTATGACATTACTGTTTTTGTTTCATTTTTATTTTCACATTTTAAATGCTGCCACTTCTCATGGATGTCTGTTTCCAGCCACCCAATATCATTATTTATAAAATATGATCTTGATATGCTATCCACTACATGTGTGGTTCATCACATATTTCATTCTCTAACATGATTAAGGGTTCATCTGATGTACTGTGTGTTTGGTTTGAATTGTTTCAATACAGTATTCCTGCCTGTAACTTTGGCATGTGAGAGATTCACATTTCATATCACAATTCTCCGTTATTTCAATTTTTTTTTTTCATTTTTGTTTTGTTTTAAAGGTAACTGAAAATCTGCTCCAAGAAGAATTTAAAGATTTCCTTGTACATGTAACAATGCTGTAAACTGGTGTAATTCATCAGTTTATATACTATTCATTTTTTTTTTTTTTTTTTGGGTATAGTATTTTCCACAGATACAGCACCAGAAAAGGAACTATAAGAATATGAATGGAAATCATTGTGTAAATAGCCATTGTTTAGAGACTTTTTTTGCTATGCCAATGCAAAGTACAGAATAAAGTATAATTTCCAAATATAGAATTACATCAAATAATTTACTTTTTAAGTTGTAACAACACATCCTCCGTGATTGAATAAATAGTCTAATTGTCGTTGAATGAATATTGTAATAATTTTTTGTTTTTAAAACATTAAATATTGCACAATATAATAAAACTGGTTGATGTGAACATTAATACACATTCTGAACTGTGAAAATAAGTGAATGCTCTTGCTTCCAGGTGTCACACATGGTACTTTTAAGTAGACAATCAACTATTACCTTTGTACTCAATTACAGAACAAGAACCAAAAACATTGTATTTTTACTCAGGATAGAAGCATGAGACATCCCAATGCAAATATATTTTGAAACTCTGATACACTTGACACATGTAGAGAACAATCTGAGATCACTCTTAAATCATGGTAAACAAATACGCTACACCAGAGGGAGGCCCGAACATTTTTTATAGCGCTCATAAACTATGAAAGCCTCAATTCTTCATTTCAGCACTTTTTCCAGTTGTCTTCTTGCACTAATTAGGCTTACCTTCAGGACACAAATGTGTTTGTATCACAGTCTCATATTCCAAGACCTTTGGCAAATTAGTGTTTGATAAGTGTTCTTAAAAATTGATTATTCATGTTTAGAATTGACTTAATGCACGAAAAACCTTGAGTACATCAGAGAAACAGAAATGAATAAAATCAATATAATTGCTGCATATACAATTTATATAACATTATGTGTAATGATAACTTCGTATAACCCAACAAAGAAATAATAATTTCTGTTGCGATTAATGCCTTGCTGTCCTGAACAAAAAAAAATTCTGTGAAGAACTGACACAGTATGTTTAATTCACTATGACAACAGTTAATGAAGAAATTAAGAGTAAAGTATCTAACTTTTAATTACGTTCTACGTAAGGGTATAGAGAAAGCAGTGTGTGTGTGTAAAAGTGAGAGAGATAAAATTTACATGACAGAATTTTTTTAACTCAGTTACTATATATATATATTTTGTACTGGCAAGTACCTGACCAGGTAATGCAAACAGGCATAGGCAAGCAAACTAATTATTCCTGAATTTCTATAATATATCTTCATTTTTTTAAATGCAGCTGTCAAAATTGAGTCTTTGTCGAAATTATACTCCAGCTGACTTGGGACATAATAGGTTTAGCTGCAGCAATGTTTCTGTTTAGGGGCTGTAGACAAGAGTGCTATTTGTTATGGCATGTCCTGAGAGAGAGCATTTAAGTGATTGTTTTTTTAAAGTTTTGATGTAATAATTAAATATCAAAATTTAAAATTAATGGCAGATTGAAATGAATAGCATTGAACTTCATGATAAGATCTTTCTGAAATGAAACGGAAAAATAATCATTTACAATGCATAATACAGTTACCATCAATTTTTTCTTTATTTTAATCCAAAGGAATTTTTAGTATAGACTGTAGAAAGTAAGTTATTTAATATTTCTTTAAAAAAATATTATTGACATACAAAGAAAGTAAATATGCATCGCAAAAAAAATAAAAATAAAATAAATTAAAAATGAAAACATGAAAGCGAGCAGTTACATTAACGATTTGTTTCCTAATTAGCCTCTCCATCAGGTCAACTGATGTACACTATACTACGCGACTTAAGATTCAACTCACAGTATATCAGCTAGCAACAGGTGATATTTCAAAACTGTTGTATTATTCAATACAAATGCACAATATCTAAATGATGAGACAATAAACTTTTATGTCTTATTTGACTAAAAAAGGAGCTGTTGAGAGCCATACTAATTTACAAGTAGTGGTCACAAGGACAGTCATACTATCAGAGTCCAATACCAAAACGATAACTTCTCAAAGTGAAATTCGAATAATTCAACAGTACTCCAACAGACTTGTTAAACAGCAAAATATTTATTTTTAAATGACAAATCAATGACACACTTAATATTGTTTATTACACTCCTGGTATTCTATAAAATATGTCACAAGCTTAATCTGTGTTAATAAATGAAGAATATATAATAATTATACAGAATTATATGGATGATAAATTTTCTTATCAGTTGTTTCTCGAGTGACTTGTTAGGTTAATTGTCTCACCTTCTGCCACGTTCGTTCTTCAAGGTGCCGCCGTACTTGGGTCTAGTCCCGATCAGATCAATAATCTCGGGGATACAACTTGCGAAAATGGCCTATACACAGGGGTCGTCATGGCATGAAGGGATAAAACAGAACAAGACACAAAAACACTCCAATGAATAATGAAAATTGAATGAATGGTTACAACAGAGTGAAAAAACTACTAATTTTTTACTGAGGAATAGGCAAGTTAATGTGAGGGTGTCTTTAGGGATACAGCTACTAAATCTGACAATCAGGTACACACCCATCAAACATCTTGCTTTTAGTTTTGTTAAGCTTTTTATGGCTGTTATAAAAATTATACAGGCACACACAGAAACCATGGCTTGTTAGCTCCTGCCACATGGTTATATTCTTTTGTTTCTGCTGCTACATTCCAAATTTCAGTTTGCGCATACTGTTACCATATTACCCAAAAACAATTTTGTGCCTGCTGATGTAATCTTTATATTTTTAAACAAGTTAATATTGCTTACATTAGCTTTCACAGCAGACAGATCCAATCAGCAAACACACAGAATGTTTCAGGTAAATAAGGTAGTGAAATCACATCCACCAACGAGCCAATGTTTCTTGGTGTACAGCCGTGGTGACACCTGGCTCATTATAATTATTTGGATTATTTAAATAGGCTTTCAAATAATAAGTTAAAAGAACAATTCAAGCTATTCTTAGTGCATATAAATGTATCCAGGATTGCTAATAAAAACAATCCCAAAATTAGGGACACCATATGTCTCGGAAGAGTGTCGGCGCAGCACTGCTAGTGCATAAAATACAAGTAAAATAGTACAATAAGTGAGGGAGGATTTTGAGAATCTAAAGCAGTCAGTAAGGCAGTGAGTGCATTCTACAGGAGAATTAAATCAGCCACAGTGGACTAGCATGTATATCAATTCTACTCTATGTAGCGTAAGGTCTTCAGAACCCAGAGAAAGCCTAGAATGAAAACATTCTGATATCAATCAAGGCATGCCACCAAGAAACCATTACATTCTATTATGTACGTGGCATTGGCTACAGTGGTAGATGGACATTCATTAATATCTGTATTAAAGTCCAAACCTAATTTTAAAACCAACTCATTCACAAAAACCCTTCTATCAAAGGTATTTAGTTTTATAAAAGTATATTTAAACTCATACTGAAAACTGGGAATGCTGCAAGTAATTGTGTAACGAATGTCTATGACATTACGCGAGTACCTCCGTCCGCGTTCCCGCTTGTAATGCCCTCCGTATTTGCAGCGGTTGCCAGCCAACTCGGTGATCTCTGGGATCCAGCTAGCAAACACCGCCTACATAGAACCACCAGCAGTTCCATAACTCAAGAAAAGTAGTTGACAAAAGGAAGCAAGAAGAAACTCATCTTGATTGATAAAAAATGAGATGCTGCTTTGATACTGGAAATTCAAGTGTCCACATCTTCCAGATACAAAATAAGGAGAAGAAATATACTAATATGTTTTTCTTAAAAGGCTAATATAATAAAATGTTTTACTACTCAATATAAAAATAAAACAGGTAAATCTTCAAAAAAAAGTTAACTAAAAATTTGGGACTGTTGGTTGTGTCAGAACCAACAAAGAAAAGAACATGCAATAAATAACAGTTAATAGATTAATTAATTTGAGGAAAAAGCAATTACTAAAGATGTACTTATTTTCCATATTGATATTTGTGGTAATTCAGGGTATAACATTTACATAGAAATAAATTAGCATAACTCTCCATTTAATCAGAAAAAATATTAACTGTAGGTTAATGAACTACACTTCTGTGGTTAATCTGTATAATTTAAGATCATTTGAAAGCATCCTAATTTTTGTATTTTGATTATTATAATGTACTCATATGGTGTAATTATAGATAATGAGTGTAAATTACAATTGTCCTAATATTGTTATACAGCGGAAAGTGTAGGGAATGTTTAGATATTATTGCTCTTATAATTCAAAAGACTGACTGGTTGATTCATTTCTGGAGATTTTAATAATACAGCTGAATTTAAAACACAAAATAATAAAAATAAATCTTTCAGTCAAAAATATAACCACATAAGAAAAACCAAGAAGTTTTTGGAAGTTATAAAACAATATAGTGCTGTGGAATTCCATTTTCAATGATGGTGGGGGTAAAATTATCTGAAAAAAATGCAACTTATGAATAAATTGCATTCTGAGAAAATAAAAAATCTGCTGCTTTAAAGATTCAGTTTTAATCCAAATTACATCTCACCAAGAATACATAAGTTGTAAAGTTAATTTTTGGAGAAATTTCATTAAAAAATATATTTAGCTGAATTATGAGTATTTCTTTTTACAAAGATGGACTGTTTGATTACAAATATTCCCTCATAAAAGCTATGCAGGTTCGGCCTCAGAAAAATCATTAAGAGCTTCTGCTTGCAACTATCACTGCCTAAGTTAGTAATTAAAAGAATTTGTTACTGTTAAAGTTAATTAAGAGTGTGATCTTTAAAAAAATCTAAAAAAACTGGTTATATTTAGGAGAAGATTTTACAGCTAATAAAACTCCAGCATAGAGAACAAACCAAACTATATTGTAATCTGCAAAGCATAATGTTTAAATAAGAAACTGAATTAATAGCCTATTGATGTTTTACCAATTATGCAACACATTTCATAAATAATTAGAAATACACTGAGATTTCGTAAATGCAGTGTTGTTGTTAGTAAACAATGCCAATGCAATTGTTTTTAATTTGTGTAATGCCATATGCATTTCACCTCTCATCAAGGCATCATCAGTGACAAATAATTACATCATTTATTAAGATTTGTAGCTGCAAACCTCTGATTTACTCCCAAAGTATGTTTGCAATATCTTGACATGCTATGGGTAAAAAACACAGATTTACAGCTACAAACATTAACAAATCAATGGAATTGCTTCATCTCTGATGAAGTCTCGATGAGAGGGTGAAACCCAATAGCTATAAACAAATAAGTTACACTGGCATTATTTACTAACAATTAATTAACTAACAATTATCTTTAATGTTCACTTTGTAGACATGGCACTTTTTTTTGGATGTTCCTTATATTTAAATTATAGTTACCAAAAAAATAGTTATGGAATATATGCAACAATTTTTTTAAACGAACTAGTTGCAAAATATTTATTGAATGCAATTATGTGATGGTAAATTGAATTAACCTTTTTACTTCAAATTTTTGATGCTAGATTGTTAAAGCTATTGAACTGTGTTGATATAATTATATAAAATATTAATTGGAAAAAATAATTCTATCACCCACCAAAATCTAATAAACACCATTAGTATATAATAGAAATTATGTAAAAATTAACAAACATTAATAAACATTTTTGTGTGATCAATATTCCTTTATAGCAGGGTGCACTTAGACTCTATACAATTTTCACAGTACCACATGTATCAACTGAGACAGTAAGACAGATGACAGTTGTTAGGAACTGTTAAGAAACCTGATTGAGATTGTAGAGAAATTGAAAATAAACATTATTCCACATGTTATAAAATCCTCTGATGTATGTTTTTTAATGGTATAACCACCCATAAAAAGGTGTTACCTGTATTCCACAATGAGGATCATTAACACATTCCAGTTGCCCATATATTTAACAACATGTTTGTTTTAATACTTTCATTTCTGTTATAATTAAAATGTACAAGGAATTAGTTTGTGTTCTGTACAATTACCAATCACAATAGCACAAGTGCCCATGGTTATGGTTGCAATAATCCATTACATAATAAAATGTTCACACAAGATACTTTGTACATTCTATTTGTTTTATTGAACAATTCATTTGCCCCTAACTTTAGGATCACCAAATAAGGAAGTTGTTTAAAATCATTTTCTTTTCGTTTGGAGGGAATGTAAGTACATGATTATTAGTGCACAGATAATCATGAAAATAAATGGATGGAATAAGACAATACCAATATAAAATAAATTGAAGTATAATAAATAAATTTAACAAAGAAGTGCTCTTCACATGGGAGGGAATCAATAGGTTTTAAGGATCTGTACATATTTGGAATCTATGATATTTCACTGTATGTTTCGCAACATGAACAACATGTGTATGGTCTATATTTTGTGTGCAAAGTATCTGCTGTGAACATTCATTCTGATGCACATTTAACAGGTAATGAGCCTAATAATCAGTGAATTTGATAATAGAGTAAGAACATAAAAGTGAATAGCATGCATAATGTGAAGCTCTTGTATCCAGTGATTGAATCAGAAGAGAGTCTCGTGACCGAGTACAAACAGAATGTATGTAACAAGCAATGGGACAGTTACAGGAGGTGAGACTTTAGTACCTGTGCACTACGGTCACCAGTCAGGCTTGAGAAAGAATGTGCTAGTGATATAGAAGAGAGAAGGAGTCGTGTAAGAAAGAAGCATTATAAACAATACAATCAAGATGAGCACAGAACCGGGGACTTTGGGATTCTAGTGTTACTGGAAAACAGTTTATGGATTTGTGCCAACAATATTTACTGTAGTATCAAAATGCTTTCTACAATCATAAAATTATTTGTAAAAATAATTCTTCAACGAAATTCATTAATCAATTATAATAATGATACAAAACACTAGAGATTCATGATGTTAGAATATATAGAGAAGCAGAATGTAGTACTGATTTTTGACAACTAAACATAAGAGTTTTTTTTACCTGGATACCATGGAATTAATCATAGGTATTTGGGAGGTGAAGTTTTAACTATTCATACTCAGGATGATAATATGTTTGAAATTGAATAATGTGGAATGGAGAAAGAGAAAAACATGTGGCATAACGGATTACTTAGAGAAGATATAAAAGAACAATAATTACTCTGGGAGAAATCGGTAGCTATAGAGAAGAGATAGTAACAAGATAGCAATAAGATCGGGTGAGCGAGAGGGAAGGTTCAGTTCGCATTTTGAGTTGATGATGTAAAGTTACTAAAAGCAAAGGACCGTTGTATTCTTTGCTAATGAAGTTAAAAGTGAATAAATGTTAATTAAATATATATTAAAGTTTATTATTATTTGAACAGAAAGTTAAATTAATAAGCGTGAAAGTTAAAGCACCGAACGAGGTAAGAACGGGACATTATTCCCTGGCGACCTGAATCAAGACTGCAAAAAAAGAAACAATACAAAGTCTGAGACCAACAGAAGGAAGAAGAATCATTTTAAAATATAACAAACAGACACATCATTTACATAAGTTTATGGCAGTAGCGTTACAATGACCAAAAAAAAATACATGACACAATCACACACACACAAAAAAAAAAATTTTTCAGGAACCTCACTTGATCATTCAGACAGAAGTTGTACATGGCTAGGCTGGTATATGTGCCTACACTAAACAATGGGTTACAATGCCATCACATCATGTCATGTGATATTATGTAATATTATGTGCAATAGATCAATGGATTACCTGAATGAATCTATGTGACAAGTAGCATGAGAGGAAATGGAAAGAAATTAAATATACCATATAATTATAATTCCTTTAATTCTTTGTGGTATTCAACTGTTAGAATACTTCTAACACAAGTACCATGAATTTTGGCATTTAGAAGGTAACAGAACAGTAACTGAAAAACACAAAATAAACCAAAGATTTTAAATGTTATACTTCTTTCTCATTTTCAAAACACAACAGGCAATTACAGCCTTTCTCATTTGTAATAACTCTTGCTATTGAGTACAATGTTTCTTTATATCATTTCTACTAACCACATGCAAGAAATCAAGTTCTTCCTTGTTCATCTGGTAATACATATGAAAACATCTCGAATCTTTTTATAACTGTAGTAATAATTGACAAAATTCCTCCTACTGTATTCTCTTTTAATTGTTCTCATACATTCAAAAATGACAAAAACAAGCAACAGTTTCAAATTCTTCTTCCCATTTGGAAGAGGTAGTTTAGCTAATGTTTCCCACCTTTCAAAATGTATCCAAAACTGCAAACAATAAAACAATAAAAGGAGTTCCCATGAGATAATGTGACCTGAAGAGACAGAGTGCAGTTATAAGAATGATAATATTGAAAATAAGATAGGATAGGGAAAATAAACAGTTACCCGTCACTTACCACAGATGAAGGCAGGAGGGCGAGACACGTAAAAACACAGAAACACACGAATTGCACAATATTTCGACCTTAGTCTTACTCATGTGGGAGGCGAGACATATGGCAGGGGGAAAGATGTGGTCACATCCCAACCCGCCACATGAATGAAGCACAGGCGGAAAATGCGTGGTAGTGGTAGAATTGCCGGGAAGGGGGGAGGGGGGGAAATAGGCTTGACCAGCGATAAAAGTGAAACAAAACAATATAATCTTGTGTAGCTTAATTCGAAAAGTTGAAAATAAATAATAAAGATGTAAATAAATAATAATAAAAAATAGTAAAAAATAATATAATAATATATATAAAAATAAAAAATAAAAAAAAATAACCGACTGTAAAATGAAATGAGAGATGGCAAGTGACAGGTTTAAGGTAGGTTTAGGCCAGGGGTGTGTCTGGTGTCAAGGATATGTTGATAGGCTAGTTCCCATCTGCGGAGTTCTGAAGGGGTGGTGGTATTCGGAAAAACTCTAATTGCTCTGACTGTGAAACAGGTGTTGAGGTTGTTTGAATTATGGAAGTTCGCATGAATTGCCACGGGATGGTCTGGGTTGGAAGTATAAACTGTTTGCCTGTGGCCATTCATTCTGTAGGAAAGTTGTTGAGTGGTGAGACCAATGTAAGAGGCAGTGCAGTGGATGCAGGTGAGTTGGTAAATAAGGTGAGTGGTAGCACATGTAGCATGTCCAATTACAGGGAAAGATTCGCCTGTGACAGGATTAGAGTAAGTAGTGGTGGCAGGGTGCATGCTGCAAGTTTTACAGCGGGGTCTTTAACATGGGAAAGATCCCTGTGGAGGTCTAGGGAAGTCGGCAGGTAAATACTTGTGGACCAAGATGTTGTACAGATTGGGCGGTCTGCTGAAGCAAGTGCGGGGAGCAGTGGGTAGGATTTTGGGAAGGCGGAGACGCATTTCAGGGAAGGAACGTAAGAAATCATGCCCACGGCGGAGTATCTGGTTGACAGATTCCAGGCCAGGAAAGAACTGGGTGACAAGTGTTGGTCCACGGTCAGCTTTAAGAGGTGCAGAACGAGGGTTGTGGGTGATGGCATGGGAAATTTGTTTTTCCACAAGATCATGGGGGTATCGGCGGGAAACAAGGGCTTGGGATAGTTTTTGAGAGTAACTGAAGATTGATTCATGATCAGAACAGATGCGTCTACCATGGATTGCAAGGCTGTATGGAAGGGAACGTTTAATGTGGAAGGGGTGACAACTATCAAAGTGTAGGTATTGTTGTAAATTGGTCGGTTTAGTCACTTGCCATCTCTCATTTCATTTTACAGTCGGTTATTTATTTATTTTTTATTATTTTTATATATATTATTATATTATTTTTTACTATTTTTTAATTATTTATTTACAACTTTATTATTTATTTTCAACTTTTTTAATTAAGCTACACAAAGATTATATTGTTTTGTTTCACTTTTATCGCTGGTCAAGCCTATTTCCCCCCCTCCCCCTTTCCCGGCAATTCTACCACTACCACGCATTTTCCGCCTGTGCTTCATTCATGTGGCGGGTTGGGATGTGACCACATCTTTCCCCCTGCCATATGTCTCGCCTCCCACATGAGTAAGACTAAGGTCGAAATATTGTGCAATTCGTGTGTTTCTGTGTTTTTACGTGTCTCGCCCTCCTGCCTTCATCTGTGGTAAGTGACGGGTAACTGTTTATTTTCCCTATCCTATCTTAATTTCAGTGCCTCGCGGCAGTTTCTTTGTTTCCTTTATCCGAATGATAATATTGTTAAAATATGATATCATGATGGCACATGAGTTCATATGATGTCATGGCAGTGTAGCACTACCTTAAGCCAGCCTCATCAATGGTTTATTGTGGAACATTTGCTTCAGAGGAGAGGTGGTGACAGGAGTCAAAAATGATACTACTTGAAGCTATGTGTGAAAGAAAATGTTAATTGAAAAGGCTATAAAAAAAAACAAACAAATATATGCATAAAAATGATGGTAAGAGAGAGAGAGGAAAATATTATCTGAGACTGAAGAATGATCTACAACAGGAGAAAGAGCCATGGAGTTTGGAAAAGTATATTTTTCAGGTTGGGTTGTCTGCTGAAGCTAATGTGGTCTGTTTTTGGAAGTACAGTGATGAGAAAGTAACAAATTTCCAGGAATGATCTTAGAAGGACCGTCTCTTCGAATTTACCCTGGAAAAAGTTAGCATAGGAACCCTCCTATGCATGACAGTCCATCATAGTGTGTTTGTGTGTGTGTGTGTGTGTGTGTGTGTGTGTGTGTGTGTGTGTGTGTGTATACCTTCCTTGCCAAATGGTCCATCTTTCTCTGCATGAATAAGGTTTTAAAACAAAATATTGTAGAACTGTACAGCCCTCATATCTCAACTATGTTGAGTGATAGGTTTACATCACTAAGTACTTTAAATAAGAAGATAGGAATATGTAGATCACAAGCTAATCAATGTTGTTTATAGAATCTGCTGGAGTATGTCCTGAAAGTGACAAGGAGAATTTTTGGGGGGAGGAATACTCCTTTCATTACAAGAATGGATGAAATCATTATAACAGTACATGACTGATGTATAAAGACCTGAGAAATAGATTGTGATACAAACTGTATTGTGTATGGTCGGTGACAGAGCGGTTGTAGGCTACATTCTCTGTTGTGCAGCACAGTAATGATCTCCTACCAGCTGAGAAAAGCAATTGTGATATATTAAATTTTGAGATGAGTTACTGCTGTCTTTAGTGAAAGAATACAAATTTTAAGTAGGATAATTTTTGTATGAAATTTATGGCAGTTGTCAAAGTGTAAGCACTATTTGGTTTAGTTAATTTAATATGGACAGAAGTATCCATACATCCAGTGAAAAAAAAGTAATCAACATCTATGGAGATGGTATTATTGTGGGAATAAGACTGAGTGAAGAACAGAGAGTTCTTGAATTTAAAATTCTCAAGGAAACTCATTTCTTCTAACACTTATTTCAGATAATGAATACTGAAATTTTGAATTCAAGTTAACAATCTTTTGTGTTTCTATAACTCAATGTGTTGAAAAATCCATCATGTAAACATAGTAAAAAACTTACATCCACAAGTTGCAAGAATTAGACCAAAACAGACCAATAATGTAATGCTCTTTATCCATAGCACACAGTATAAATACATATTTCTTATTCTGATTTTAGCGCATATTCTTCTTCTTCATTGCACTTTTTAGGATGCAACGTGTTGAGACAGCTTGTCACCGAACCTGAAGTCTCTTGGGGAGGAAAGTTGAGTTGCCATCTATCTGCAAAATGTGTAGCTGTGTTCTGTGTGGGTTAAGTCTATTTTTGTTTGTGTAACATGTAGTTTATGAGGAGGAGATTGGGGACCATTCCGGCATTCACCTTGGTGGAAAACCTCATTCAGGATGGTGACTATGCAAGGACCAGGACTCGATCCAGCCCCGCAGTGTGTGGCACCTCAATGCTCTGAGCCACACTGACAGGATATTTTAACACATATTACTTGATGGTTTGAGTGGATTGCTGAGTTGTGGTGTGGTGAGTTGATAAGATGTAACCCTGATGAAGTAGCTATCCAAAAACTCCATAAAACAACCTCTCAGCATAGACACAGTGAGAAAAATCTGTATGTCACTGAACTACATGAGAACTGAAACATGGTAGATGTAACTTTTGATGCACAAATCAGAAATAATTAAAAAATTCAAGTGATGTGGGAATTAATGAAAAACAATCTATCACATCACTACAGAATATCCTCTTAAGAGACACAGAGGCACTACCCAGTAGCTTTATGGGCAACTTAAAAACTCTGCAACTTGTAGTGACACTATTTTCATCTTATTTCATATGTATAATGAGTAATACATATATCTACACTTAACAGAGTTTTTAATTTTATTAAATTGGTTTCATTAAAAATTATCCCTTTGGCATATTAAATAAAAAATTAATGAAAGTTATTCATTTCACAAATTCAGAGATAGATTGCATAGTTTTACAATTAACCAATTCTGTGGGAAACAATTTATTGTTCCTTTGCAACAAAAAAATTGTATTTTTTACAAGAATATACCAATTTCTGTTAAACATTTCTCACTCTCCAACATCATACCATATTATGAAAAAAAAAAAACAAGAAATAAAATGCTGCAACCAGTTGTCTAGGAATGCAATACCAAATGACTACTGTAGGTCACAAAAGCTCATCAATAAATCAGATGACTTAAGAAAATGTGTAAAAAGCTTCTTTCTTTCCATATATTTTTAAAAAGACAAGTGTTATGTCAACCTGAACTTCATTTTTAACTCATTTGAAAATAAAACTGCTGTGAACTATATAAGTACGGAGTTTTTCAGATCCATATCGAATACACTACGATTTCCAAATAGAACAGCTATTATTTCTTTCAGTCCTGTCAAAAATTAATTTCTTCATTCCCTGGTTACGTCTTTCCACTCCCAGAAGCTGCTTTAGAAGAGTCTCCTAACCAAAAGCAAACTTGTTGTCCCAGAGCTCATAACAGGGTACCAGCTACCAACAACTTCTTCAATCTGACCACTGGTGACAACTTTCTAACTGTAGGGTGTACAAAGCTATGAAACTTCTGAGCCAATTTTCCAACTTACAGGCAAATCTTTCCTACTTCACACATAAGTTTGGCTATTGATCAATTATCCATCAGGATGAATGCTAACATGCAAATGCTATTCAACCAAAATCATTACCTCTGACATAGCCACTTTACTGGACAGCAATAACTTTAATTGCTTCTTCATGTGTGCTTTCATAGGTCTCCCTGTCAATTGCAGTTTCTCCGAACTTTCATTGTGAGAGCTGACCTACTGATTCATAATGTGTTCCTGGCACCCTTCAGGTCTAAATCCGAGCTTCACTCCTTTATTCTCTGCCCCTTTGTCCCAAAAATTGGTCCTGTTCAACCCATTTTCTCCAACGTTGCTTTTCATACAATGAACTGCCATTGAGCAATGAGCAATGAGCTTGAAGTTAGTTTTATATCTACAACACCTTCTTTTGCATCAAACCCAACACACACACTCACATTATACATATGTCCATCCTCTTAAGCACTGTGCGGATACTTACATTTCTTTTGCCTCTCCTTGTCCTCTCTTTCTACCTTCTCCCATACAACCCACTATCTTACATCCACAACCTACCTATTCTCCAATCACCTTTCTTCCACGAAGCCCTCTCATTTTTTCTGAAATTCACCCCTCTCACCATCATAAACAAAGAGACACATTACCTATTACACTTTACCAACATTACTTGATATTTAAAAAAAAAAAAAAAAATCTATGACAATAATGACTGAACACCTTTTTTTTAAGCAGTGAAAAAAAAGGACTGGAAAAGTAGACTCAACATTTACCATAGATGAAGGTAGGGGGGCAGTGATCAATACACGAATAAATAAAAACATATTAGAATATATCAGTAATAAACTTATTCATACGGGAATGTGAGACATATCATGAGAGAATTCGATTGCACACACTGACACTCACCACATGAATGACATTCAAGAGGCTGCAGTAAACAGCTCATCAGAGTAATGGGAGTGAGATGTGATTAGATAAGTGATAATTATGGGGAGATTTTATCGGTTAAAATGTGGGAATATAGCAAAGAAATGAAAACAAGACTAAAAATAAATATATAATGAAAACATGCAGGTAATAATATTAAATTTAAATGTAACTCATAACTAATAATATGTAATGGGTCTACTGGTAGGGTTTTTCGAAGGTTGAGGACAGGTGGAAACCAATAGTTGGTAAGCGGATTTTGGAAGGACCTGTTTCTGGGAATACTTTGACAGATCCCACTATATAACTGTTACTGAGGTAATACAAGATTGTGTGGTTCACCCAGCTATCATAATGTCAATATATTTGAGAGATTTACACTATGTTGAATCAATCCTCAATGCCCCAACATTTCAACCAATGCCTAATGTCTTCCTCAGAGTTTCAACAATCAGTCTCTAGAATACTCAGTTGTTAACTGGACTTCTGAGGAGAACTGTAGGCATTAGTTGAAATGTCAGAAGAAAGGAGGATTGATTGGATGCAGAATAAATTTCGTAAAGTTATTGATAACATGTTACTAAAGTTGTGAGCTTGGGCCTGTGGGTGAGTGATAGTGCTGAGGCCTGGCATTCAATAGGACATGTCTTCAAATCCCTGTACAGTCATTTAGATTTTATTATTATATATATGTATATATTTTTTTACGATTTCCCAAATTCACTCCAGATCAATATCAGGTTGATTCCACCAGAATTCCATGGCCGAATTCCCTCTGATGGATGGTTTAGGTAACTTGCGTAGATTTTTTATATGTGGCCAATCATTCCCATGGACAGTTGGTTATTGGTAAGGTGTATATACACTGAAGAGCCAAAGAAACTGGTACACCTGCCTAATATCGTGTAGGGCCCCCACAAGCACGCAGAAGTGCCGTAACACGATGTGGCATGGACTCGACTAATGTCTGAAGTAGTGTTGGAGGGATTTGACACCATGCATCCTGCAGAGCTGTCCATAAATTCTGTAAGAGTACAAGGGGTTCTGGACGTGTGGGGTGTCGCACTGTCCTGCTTGAATCGCCCAAGTCCGTCGGAATGCATAATGGACATGAATCGATGCAGGTGATCAGCCAGAATGCGTACATATGTGTCACCTGTCAGAGTCGTATCAGGGGTCCCATGTCACTCCGGCTGCACAGACTCCACACCATTACAGTCTCCCCCAGCTTCAACAGTACTCTGCTGACATGCAGGGTCCATGAATTCATGAGGTTGTCTCCATGTCCATCCACTCGATATAATTGTAAACAGACTCATCAGACCAGGAAACATGTTTACAATCATCAACAGTCCAATGTCAGTGTTGATGGGTCCAGGCATTCACTTAGCAGGGGTATACGAGTGGGCCTTCGGCTCCAAAAGTCCATATTGATGATGTTTTATAGAATGGTTCGCACGCTGACACTTGATGGCCCAGCATTGAAATCCGCAGCAATTTGTGGAAGGGTTGTACTTCTGTCATATTGAACGATTCTTTCAGTCATCGTTGGTCCCGTTCTTGCAGGATCTTTTTTCAGCCATGGCGATGTCAGAGATTTTATGTTTTACCGGATTGCCGATATTCACAGTGCACTTGTCAAATGGTCATACAGGAAAATCCCCACCTTACCCCTACCTTGGGGATGCTGTGTTCCATCTCTCGTGTGCTGACTATAACACCACGTTCAAACTCACTTAAATCGTGATAACCTGCCATTGTAGCAGCAGTAATCGATCTAACACCTGCACCAGACACCTGTTGTCTTATTTAGGTGTTGCCGACCACAGCACCTCTAGGTGTTTATATATCTCTGTGTTTTCATATGCAAGTCTATACCAGTTTCTTTTGCTTTTCAGTGTAATAACGGATACAGTGGAGACAGGTGAGTTGGTATATACTGCAGTGCATGTGGCATGTCAAATGATGGCAAACTTACAGCATGCACCCGGCCACCCACCATACCTGCCTCAATCTGACCACAGGGGATACTTTTTCCATAACTGGGCATGCCACATGCACTACAACATACTTCATACACTATCTTTTACATGATATTAAAAATTTAGAAGGAAAACAAATGTGTGTTTACTTTATAAACTTCTTGTAGCCACTATGGGCATTTTTTATTATTATTATTATTTAATCTGTGCATGCTTTTGCCATCTACTATTATTTTTCAGGATTGAATGTATATTAAATAAAACTGTAAGTTACTTTATAATTACATCACAAAGAATAAAGATTATATGGGTTTCTTTATGTGTGAATATATTCACACTCAGGACTTTTCCTCTGTAATCTTCAAAATTCTAATGATGGAAAAGTTTCTTATAAATATTTACATACATATAGAATTGAGGAATTCTGTTAAACAGCAGTTAGAATTTTGTAAAATTAGCAATTAGGCCCAGAATTTGATGTGCGTAAACTCATACCTTAATAATTGCACTTTTATTCTCTTTTGTAACTCATGAATCATTAGTACGGAACTTGTGGAGTACATAAATCTGTATTAACAGTTCTATATATATTTTGGTAAAATTTTATGCTGCCATTTACATTGTTATCAGTGGCATTATTATTTGGGTTCAGTTTTTGATGGAAATTAATTAAGCTGACATTCGTTATATTGATGTTTGTATTTAGTACAGGATATGCTATGTTATTTACTTAATAAAAATTTCATTTTCTAGAATTATATTTATTTGGTATAGTGAACAACCTGCCCTCTCCTACCAAAACAAAATACAAAAAAATACATACAAAAACACACTGGCTTTAAGCTCAAATTTATTTCAGTTCACTAAATTTATTTCAGTTCACTCGGACAGAGTTTTTATATCCAGCAACAATGGTGTAAGAAGAAATGCCATGAGGAAATATTTATATGGAAGGGAAAGGTAAAACATACCCACTACCCACCAAAGTTGAAAGGATAAGGACAGCAGCTTTTTTTTTTCTTTTTTTTTTTAATACAGCAGGTGTGTAAATATGAAAATAGAATTTACCAATAGATGGATCTAATTATCAAAGCAGTTACCGTCAGATCACGTCATTGTCACTATTTTATTTTTTTGACAGCTGACAGAGATTTTCAATTCACAACAATACATGTTTCATAGGATAATGTAGTTTTCAATAATGTTGAACATGTCGAGTTTTGAGCCTAAAAACTACTATTTGCAGGTACCATTGATTTTCTGAGAAAACTGCTGCAGAATTGCTTGTTGAAGCTTAAGGTGAGCATGCTCTTGGTAAATCACAGTGTTTTAAGTGGTTTAAAAAATTCAAAAGTGGTAGTTTGACGTGAGAAATGAAGAACGGGGAAGATAACTGAAGAAGTTTGAAGGTAGCGAGTTGCAAGCATTGTTGGATGAGGATGATGCTCAAAAACAACAACTTGCAGATCAATTAAATATAACATGGGAAGCTGTCTCCATAAGTTTAAAAGAGATGGGAATGATCCAGAAGATGGGAAAATGAGTTCCACGTAAATTGAATGAAAGAAAGCAAGAAAAATGAAAAACCATTTGTGAAATGCTGCTCGCCAGGTATAAAAGAAAGTCATTTCTCCATTGAATTGTGACAGGTGATGAAAAGTCAATATGTTTCGAGAACCATGAGTGTAAAAGATCATGGGCAACTCCAGGTGAACAATCAACATCAACTTTAAGGCCAAATCGCTATGGAAAGAAGACAATGCTCTGTGTTTGGTGGGCTCAAAATGGTGTGATCTATTACAAGCTACTAAAACCTGGTGAAACTGTTAATACTGAACATTATTGACAGTAAATGATCAATCTGAATAAAGCATTGCAGGAAAAATAACCAGAATACCAGAAAAGGCAACACACAGTGATTTTGTATCATGACAACGAACCACAGCAAAACTGGTCAAGGAAATGATTGAGGCGCTTAGTTGGGAGATACTGATGGATGCGGCTTACTCACCTGACTTAGCTGCATCCAATTAATATCTCTTTATATCGATGGGACACACACTCGCTCAGCAGCGCTTCACTATATATATATATATATAGTTACCAGGAAATAATAGGAGCTAATTAGTGAATGGATTTACAAAAAAAGGAATAGCGAAATGAACCACCACTTACCTTAGGTGATGATATCATGGGGTGAACACATAAATAAGCATAAAATGCAGGAAAAACAATGAATATTTCCAGACTTGGCCCTTTGTCAACAGGAGAAAATCAAGGAGGGAGGGTGGTGTAGGAGACCGTTTCACAGAAAGAAACATCTAAGGTAAGTGGTGGTTCATTTTGCTATCCTTTTTTTGTAAATATATATAGGGAGAAAAGAAGAACAAAAAAAAAAAGCACACAACATTTTGGGCTACGGTTTCCTTCATAAGTAGAAGAAAGTGACTGAGGAAATGCCACCATATGAATTCATGTGACAATGTTATCTGTGGGTGCTCACCTGTGTCACATGGTTCTATTTTCTTGAAAAAGGGCATATCCTGAAATATTGAAATTTTTGTGGACTTTTTTTTTTTTCTGCTGCCGTTCTCCCTTCAACGGTATTGAGTGGTAAGTATATTTTATCATTCCTTTCCATATAATTACTTTCCCAAAATTAAACTAAAAAATTAGAGGCATTAGAAAGTTAAGCAAAGAAAGGGTGTGGTCACTGATAACGGATATAATGCTTTGGTGTATATTAGCATAATGCAGCTGAATTTCAGACTTCTGAACTATCCGCAATTATGCATTATGATACTATTCTTATAAAAATAGTCAATTTCCTGGTACATCAGATGACTTTCACAGGTGTTAAATTCTGTTTTATCTTAGAATCTTAGATTTCGCTGAAATTCTACTACCCCCAAGAAATAACTATTGCAATTAGACAGTTATTTTGTTCATGTATGGTTAGCTGAATGTGAGTACATTGACACATGTAGACAAGGAGTGATACACAAGGCCTGGGTAGTTTTTACAAACTGTCCATGGCTTAAATTCATGCTAAAGCTTTACCTGGGCTGATTTGTACTGGTCTGTTTCATGATTTGGGGAAAAATTTGATTGAATATTCTGAGACTTATTGGGGGAATAACTGAATTTACTCATTTTACCTAGTTCAGTGAGGAGAAATATGAGCTTCCTATGATCATTTGTTTGTTATAAATCTGAATATGTTTCTAAGAAGTTGTAATCCTTGTAGAAGAGATCTTAATGTGGTATGAACTTCTGGCTTAAAATTATTCTAGTAAATGGTGGGGCTAAAGAAAATACATGGTGAACTTATTAAATCTAACAATGAACTGAAAACATCATTCTTTTCATTTGGTAGCTTCGTTACTCAAGTGAACCTCTTTATTATTTTCTTCAGTGCGAAGGAGGATATTTGAATTAGGAACCTATCATTTCACAGTAGAAATAAAGACATTATTATTCAGAATATTGCACTCTGCACAAATTACACTTAGAGCTATAAGAGTTGTAAACAGAATATGAAGTTAAAACAAGAAATTTAATAGATTTATTGGAAATAAATATTTTTATACTAGTAGCTGTGAATGTTAGTTTATAATTGTGGATAAAATTCTGAAGTAGAGAATATGTAATATTAAATGTTCATAAACATAACTAAAGAAAAATTAAAAAGTAGCTAATTGTACATAAGAATTTGGCTTATGATAATAAGTAGATTTTCATTGCTAATTTTTTTAGTTCTGTAATAAATATTCAATTACATTCATATTTAGGGAGCTGATGTGAACTGAGAACAGAGAGATAAGTGTATTACCTCAAAGTGGATTATCACAAGCACAGCACAAACAAAGTTTGAATAAGTACTTAGTTATACAAGTAAAAGCATTTTAAAAGTAAAAAAATCCTTTAATTCACATTAGGAACAGCACTTTTTTAAATGTAAATGTGTAACGTAGAGGTTGAAACTCCAGCTGTATAAGCTTCGGAACGCAAAGAGTTTTGGTCCAGGTGCGGTCAGAATGAAAGATTACAGAACCAAAAAATAAAGTAGCAATAAGAGTGGTAAAGCAAATAAATTTAAGAAAGTTCTGGAATGTGGCATGGCTGGTGTGGCAAGATAATCTTTGAAGAGTCAAGACTTAGGATAGAACAAAAGAGGTCACTTGAGAGAAAGGACGATTGTGATTGGCAGGTTTTGATCGGTTAAAAGCCATTCATATTTGTTTCCTCGATTTTGAAAGAATATCCAAGATGTCAGTGTAGAAAAGTGGTTCGTTCTCGTACAGATTGGGTGTAGGTGGGATTAGTGGTGATGAAGTTGAAGATAGGCTTTACTTTGAAGATTTGAAGTGATGTGATGATGATTCGTGAACCAGAATGTCCAACAGCGGGCAAAGTCTTGTGCAAAGGAATGAATGTTGTTTCCAAGCATGAGTGAAGGTGCCACACTGTTTCATTGTGTTCAAATCTGCAAATCTTGCACAAAGTCTAACTGTCTTACATATTTGGTGAGTAAATACAGTTTTTGTACTACAATCTATGAATTAATTGCAATAAACTTCATGGTTCAAAGAGTACACTTCTGGGTTATCATTTAGTAGTGTACCTCTCACTTGTTTGTTAACATCATGAATCTTTTTCTCGAAGCATAGGGATGGCAACCTTCTAAGTTTCTTTTAAAAAAATTGAACAGTGTCTGAATTACAAAGTGTTTAGTAATGAGAAATTGAACTTCCACATGGTAAACAATAGAGATTTTATTAGAGTACAGAACAACCATGAAGATTTAAAGTTTGGAAATGTTCTTCAAAACCCTTCACTCCCTATATTATAACGCCAAACTAGGAACTATTTCACAACAACGGATAGGTGTCTATGCTGCCAAACCATGCAATATCAACTTATTTCTGTAAGAATGGGTTCTATGAGGAATAAGTGATAGTAATCAAATACAAAGGCAACAAACTCTTTAATTTACTAATTGAAACATCATGTTTGATAGGTCACGGTTTTGATTAATCTTACTGTATACAATTTCTCATGATAAAATCTGTAGCTGTCCTCAATTAAACATATAATATGCTCAAAAGTTTAATAAATAAAGACAGAGAAACAACTGTGATAACCAGCCTCATGCACACCACGCTATTCTATTGAGTGTGTCTGTATATCTTTTGTGTGTCAGCGCTGCCCTCCATCATCTGTGATAAGTGGTGATTTATTTCCCCATTCTTAATTTTACATATTGAAATATATATAAGATGGGGGCAAGGGGCTGATTAGCAAATATAGAATACTTGTAACAGTCTCAAAAGAGTCTCCTCCTTAATCAAAACTGATGACAATGAAATACACCTATCTATAATAACAGAAAAAAGTGATAATAAATTAGTTTGATTACACTTAACAAATAACCCCAAGTCTATTCTTTCTAAGATGTTCTAAGTAAAAATAAAAACCTGAGAATATTATTAACATACAGCTTTTTTTTTTTTTTTTTTTCGTTGAAAAATCCCTTTCATGATGCTAATCTTTTGAACCATTTTTCACAACATTGAATTTGTGGCTGCAGTATCTTTGCACAAAATACATTTATGTTTTTCTCCAGCCCATTATTGTTACTAGTTCCATTATGTTTTCGTATTCAACTGAAATATAACACCATGTTTTAGACGAAAAGTTTAAGTCATAGAAGATTTAGATATCATGAAATCTTAATTTCAGTAATCTTTAGGTTTACACAAAAGAATGTTTAGTTGTAGTATGAAAATGGTATATAAATATTGTATTTAATTATGCCAAAACTGAAGATAAGAAATTGTTTAGGTAAATTTTTATGGTACAATAAATTTCTATTTGATCTGCAATAGCAGTAATAGTAGTGGCAGAAATTCCATGGTTATTGAATTCAGAGTGAAAGTATGAGCATTACCCACAATATAAAAATGTTGCTTTTTTAAAATAATAATAATAATAAATTCTTAACAAGTTTCAATTACTCACAGAAAACCATTGTTTTCTTCTATCAACAACACAGCAACTCAATAATTTCATGATTTATTCCTACATTTACACAACTGAATTGTGAGCATCATGATACGCAAGTTGTATCCACATCACTTATGTTAATATTAAGATACGAGGTGCGGCTAGAAAAAAAATGGGATTTTTAGTGTAACTCTTTTCATTTTGTTTCCTTTACAACTTTTACCTTATCACCTTCAATATACTCCCCTCCACTATCCCTACACTTTTCCATTCGAATTTTCCACTATTCAAAACAGTGTTTGAAGTCATTTTCTGTTAGCATGTTCATAGTCTCCGTCGCTTTTTGCTTCACAGCTTTCACAGTCTCGAATCTGGTCCCCTTCAACACTTCCTCCACTTTTGGGAACATAAAAAAATCACATGGAGCTAGGTCTGGTAAGTAGGGTGGATGATCCAACACAGGGATCCCATGCTTGGCCAAAAATGTCTTAACCACCAGTGCAGTGTGGGCTGGGGCATTGTCCTGATGAAGAAGCCACGACTTGTTCTTCCATAACTCTGGTCGCTTTCTTCGCACTCGCTCACGGAGGGTGGCCAAAACCCCAAGGTAGTATTCTTTATTCACGGTTTGACCTTCAGGAACCCAATTTACATACAGAATTCCATGGATGACAAAAAAAAAAAAAAAAAAAACAATCTTCATGGCCTTGAATTTTGATTTGGACATTCGAGCTTTCTTCTTTCGTGGTGAATTCGGACTCTTTCAGTGCATTGATTGTCACTTAGTTTCTGGGTCATAGGTAAAAAACCATGATTCGTCACACGTAATAACTCTTTCCAACAGTTCAGGATCTTCCCTAATGTTTTTTAACATGTCAAAACAGATTCCCATCCGTAACTCCTTTTGTTCCGGCGTGAGGATTCTTGGCACCATTTTGGAAAACACTTTTCTCATATTAAAATTTTCATGTAATATTTGCCGAACCGATTCTTTGTCAATTCCCACAATCTCGGCAACTGCACGGATACTCAATCAGTGATCTTGACGGATTACTTTGCCTATTTCCTCGATTTTTTCATCCGTCTACGAGTTTGAAGGGCGTCCAGGGTGCGGATCATCTTTAATCTCTTCTCTCCCTTCTTTGAAACGCTTACACCATTCAAAAACGCATGTACGTTACAAGCATTCTTCCCTATACACTTGTTGTAAGAGAGAATAAATCTCTGTTGTGGATTTACTCAGCTTCACTAAAAATTTAACGTTGACACATTGCTCAATTAAGACGCCTACCATTTTTCCGACGAGCGGCATACACACGGTCCAACATGAACGAAGGCTGAGACTCGACTGAGCAAGCTAAGCTTGTCCAACTGGCAGGAATGTGGAGGGGGGATGTCAGGCGACTCGGCAATATGGCGTTTGACCTTGAGGCTCGCACGGTTTATCTCACAGAAAACCAGTCCCGTTTTTTTTCTAGCCAAACCTCGTATTTCACTGTGCAATGTAGTCTTCACGGGTATGCCACTGCATTGCACAGTAAAAAACATGATATTTCGACAGCGAGCTCCGCTGTATTTCTCATGTGTGAAATTATGTGTACTGGTCAGCTGAGTGACAGTTAATGAGCAAGCTAAGGCACTGTATCCCTCTCTTAAGGTGCTTATTTCTCTCCCCAGTCTTCGCTTAGAAGTCAAAAGGCTGGTTGCCAGTGGACATGCACGTTAGGTGTTCATTACAGCATGTAGACCCTGATATGTATCCATCTTAAGGCTGCAACTGGACAGAGATGCGACACTCTCCACAGAATCTTTCCAAGGCCAGTTTCCACAGTTCACTATGACAAATCCACTGTCTCTATTTAACATATCGGCTAGTCAAATTTCAAAAGCTTCCTTGAATATAGTCCCAAAAATATGATTTGCTTGCAAGTATCTTCACATTTTTTGGATTCTGTAATCAAGTAAACTGTTGAAATTCAAAAAGGTGATACTTTTAATGTGTTACTTCTTAGTGAGGTCTGAGAACAGAATTGGCAAAACTGAAGAAACTGTTTTACATTTGTCCAGTTGCAGCCATAAAACAGCTCCAAATTATAGTACACAGAGAGCAATGAACACCTAACATACGTGCCCACTGGCAACCAGCCTTTTGACTTCCCGTTGTAGGCAGCAGACTGAACCGTGTATTCTCAGCGAGGAGTATGGCACCTGAGCTGACTCATTACCCCTTGGTCACACCACAGAAGACAGAGGAGCTAGCCATCAAAACACTGTGTTTTTACAATACATTCTGCAGTATATTTGTGAAGACTTCATTGCAATCAAATGCTAGAAAAATCTCCATTTTAACAAATTTCAATAAAATTTCAGAAAAATAATGAGGAAAAGGAATACTGTAATGAAATGTTTTCTTATTTTTGATGGACAATTAGTTTTATGAATTCTGAAAAGTATTTTCTCTTGAAATGAAAAGAATGATAGTTTATCATTTCAAAGGTTTTACTTAAAAATGTGGAAAAAGTGGCTATGTATTAAACAAAATTATTGCTAAATATGAGAAATCTGAATTAGCCAAAAGTTCTTACAATTTGCTTCAGTTAAGTGGTGATATATCTGTTCTAATATTAGTCAAAGAATTAAACATTAAGTTCCAACCAGATGTCCGAGAATTATAACAGGTCCAAGGCACGACAAAAATTCAAATTCTCACAAAAGATGAAAACAGTGACCTCTATGTTTCATGTTATTTCTAATTTAAATTTTTGGGGTGCCACAATATCCCTTGAATAGAAATTATATTAAGTATCTGTAGGAATTTGTGTACTACTGAGGAAGAAGGACAACCTCAAATTCATAACATTATTTGAACATTAGCGAATAATATTTTCAAGAAATATCAAGCATTCCAGTGCTGTGTAGAAGTTAAGCAAATCACTATTATGCAAAAAATCATATGAAAACTTAATGAGTGAAATAATAAGCAAATATTTATGATATTACATTCAAATATTTCAGAGAGCAGAGCAGCTGACAGTTTCATGACTTCAAAATTACAAACACAGAGTCTAGATAAACAGAAGTATTAGTTTCTAAGATCCATAAAGCATAATCTGAATATGTGGAAATACTGAAGCCAAACATCCGCACAATCTTTATTTTTTAAACCCTTGAGACAAACAAGATTTGTATTCTTTAGTTGAAATGTTATGGTACTTAGATCAGAATGCAAATAAGACTAAGCTTCTAATAACAAATTAATACCCAGGAAACAGAAGAGCGATGAACTTATACGAAAAGTGATATGTTTGAAAACTTTTCATTATGTGTACTTAAAGTCACCAAACATACACAAAATGAACCACTGAAAAAGGGGATTAGGGAATTTTTGTAATACAGCAGTTGATTTCAGTACTTCCCAGCATCATTCAGAAAAAAAGGAAATAAAACAAGACAACAACAATGGGTGTACCTCTTTCCATGCTCCCGCTTGTACTCGCCACCATACTTGGATCTAGTGCCTACCAGCTCTATAATCTCTGGAATGCTACTGGCAAATATTGCCTAAAAGGGAAAAATGTCATGGACTAAAATTAAGCTCATTTATCAAGAGGTATTCAATACAATTACTGTGCTTATACTATTTGTCTTTATCTTTAATCCATTTCTAAGAATTTATTTTTATTTCCATTTCTTTTACTTGGACACGTTACAATTTATATGAGAACAGATTCTGTTAAGAAGCCATAACACAAGAAGTCACATAAATAAATATTTTGATATTACTTTCCCAATAAATTCATATCCTACATATCCATATAAATGAGACAATTGCAAGTTAATTAATTAATTATTAATCCTAAGCATTGTTATATTATCTACAAATTTAGCTGCAACACATCTTGTTTGGAATAACGACTATAAGCACAGTATCTTGAATATCCCTTGATAGTTGTTAAAAAGTAATAAATTGGTGCATAAAGCTATTGGGTAAGTTACTAAGGTCAAAATGATTGGTGCACAGGCTGTTGTGAGTCCATTCAAAACACTATGCTAAAACTATTAAATTATTTCTACTTAAATCTCTATATTCTACTCTACTTGCATAAGAAGTTTTATTTCACTCTTAACCATGCATGTAAAAGCAAACAAATTATGATGAAGGAAATCACAAAAGATATGACAAGGAAATAGTTTTAATTCTAAACCAAACTTATGGAGAAAATACTACTGTTTAAAATATTAAATAGTTTATGTCTCAGAAAAATGTAGGAATAAAGCTCTGATAATGTTTGTCAGTGTATTTAGGCATCATTGTCCATAAACAAGTAACATTTTAAATATGTCATCCATAAACCTTGAATTTGATAAAAATATTTATAATTAATTATATAACCACAACCAATGAAATTTTAGAGAAGAGCCAGAACAAACATCAAAAACAGAATTCTTAGCATCGTAGAAATTTTCCCACAATAAAACAAAACTGCACCACAGTATTTTTGCACCGTGTTAAATTAATACTAGCCTTTCAGATTTATTAATTTAGAAGTTTATAAGAATTGTTAAAAATAATAAATAATGTTAAATTATGATAGGTTGATCAGAACATTAAAAATTATTCTAAGCAAAAAGATAACATCGTGGAAAATAAATATTGTACTCTGTCACCCACACCCCTGCAACAACCTTCATAACTCAATTTCAGTATAATTCTCGACAGATAAAACATTTTGCTAAAGCGCTTCAGCTATATAAATTAATTGAGAAATCTAGAATGTAGCACATTATTCACATTACATACAAAAAATTTCTAAATAAACTTTGTTTTCCTGGTGGTTTGTATCAGTATGCCAAGGAATCTATGCTTGTATAAGAAATGTGGAAGCTCAGTAATGAAGCATAATTAAACAATTACATAAACTACTGAAATCTTTTGCTTACATCAATCAGTCAGTCATCTCAAGCATGCATCAAGCCATTCAAATATGATGATTTCATATGTTAACGAACAACATATACTTAAAACAAGCTGTCTAGAGAAATTTGCAATGGGAAAAAATGTATTAATTTTCATGCATTTCACTATTATTTAATGTTTATATGTATTTTTATATTTTCATCATATAACACAAAATAATGTGAGGAATATCAGTTTAGAAGCAACGAAAGGAAATTATTGTTAAAAAGCAGTGATATTTTAAGCAAAGAGAAAATGTAAAAAATTGGGTTTGTATATACACACAAGTCGTTTTCTGATGACAATGGGAAATGGTTCCAGGCTTAGCACTTATGTTAGAGATGGTTAAAACAGGAGTATCATATTTCTGCAGCTGCTCATGATACGTATGTCAAACAAAACTCATCCAGCTTTCACAAACCCTTTAAATAATAAGATTTAAACTAAATAATGGGTGGGGTATGTAGTTTGGCCAGTAAAGTGATTGACTCTGAAATAGGTTGCTAAGACTCAAACCTCAATGAAAAAATACAATTTCTGAAGCATGTACCAGCCTGTCAAATGAGTATCACAGCACCTCTGCTCTATTGATAAAAAATGTCAACCAATACTACAGTAGGGTGCACAATAGATAGAACATTAATTAATTTTATCTAAATTCTCAATCAGGAGAAAATGTAGCCATCAAACATTTTGAAAATACAGTTCTATAGTTTTTGCTTGAAACTTGGTTATAAAATTGATTGCCAAGTAGTTTATGAAACAAAAGTTACAAATGAAGTTGTTATGTATATACGTATTTGACAAAACAAACAAAATGTTTATAGTAAGTAAACTAAACAACTGGTTTTTTAATTTATTTTTTAATATTAAGCTGACTTGTGGAAAGCAATAATTATAAAATTAATGACAGCTGTAATTTAAATTCAAACTATTTGCTGCATCCTTGTGATTAATAATGTCCAACATACATAAACAAGACCAGAGAAAACCAAAACAACTAATTTACTTATTGAATGATGGTACTCAATTTCAGACACATTCAAGAAGCAAAGAGAAATAAAATATTCATTTGCAAACATTTTCTCATTAAAATCTAAAACAATAGCAGTGATCCTACCCAATAATATTCTCACTCTTCTGATTGGTAAAAGGTTCTACTCAATACTTTTATCTTCCATCATAAATTATGTCAAAGAAAGAAAACAACAAATCTAGTATGTGTCCTCAATACAAACAATGGGTGGAAGAAACATAATATATTTGAGCTATGGTGAAAGATAAGCAGAATTCCTAAAAAAAATATGTGTCATATCACTTCTTTTCAAAGATTTCATACGTATATGCAAACAATTTAGTGAGTGAAATGAAGTCTTCACGGGTGTACCGTCGGATCCGACGGTCAGCCGACCTGTGCAGACATCCCCACACCTGATGAAGACGACGGAGCTAGTCGTCGAAATATCGTGTTTTCGATACAACCGCGAAGACTTCATTTCAAGCATACACTGGGAAAGTCTTCGTTCTTACAATTTAGTGAGTAATACACTTTTATCAATTGAGTAGTATAATTCCAGTATAGTAACCTTTTTTTATTGCACCTCCCTTTGCCTTGACTATTGAAACAGCCATTACTGAAACTAACATTGCTTTTCATCTACAAAAATTCAAACAGGAAAAGCAAAACAATACTACCCCTTATTAAAACACAACACACTGGCAACAATCAAAGTAACTACCCGAAATAACAATAAAATTTTAAGATTATTGTTTATTCTAAACAGACTCTAAAATATACAGCCAAATGACCATCAAGTCTCTTTAATATTTGATTTTGGAGAATGGGTGATATAATAAAATAATATACAAATTCTTGAGACAAAATATCAGTATGAATTGAATAGATATTGAGTATTAAACACAGTATTATTAACTATAGTGAATAAGACTATGAAATTATTCACTCACAGGTCCAGAAAAATAATGGAATAGCAGTAAGAGAGAGCAAAATGATATACTGGTAGTGTGCTGGGAAGAGGGAGGAGTGAGGAGCAACTGATAGTATAACGATAAAATAGGCTACAGTATTGTTGCTGGAAAACATGAAAAGTACTGGCCTAATTTTCATACAGAGATAACTGCAAGTAACTGTAACACATCCATTCTGGGCTGGCAGGAATAGTCACCAGATCGTGTGTTCCATTGCAATTAAATTAAATTATAGGCCCTGGTAGGTATTCAGACAAAGGTGGTGTCCCCCTGAAAATGTTATTTTGTTATCTTATCTAAAATGAAATATAATCTAATAATAATAATCATGCAAACAAATTCTTTAAAGAAATTCATGGTGGTAAAAGCTACAAAATAAAATTCATAAACCTATCATATAATTTATTCAGTAACATGTTACAGCTGTGTAATATTAGTATTTAAATTTATTATTGCTCAGTAACTATTGCACTATGCAAAAACTGTACTGCTACCCACAG
The DNA here is from genome assembly GCA_031002005.1 of Vandiemenella viatica. NCBI lineage: Eukaryota > Metazoa > Arthropoda > Insecta > Orthoptera > Morabidae > Vandiemenella > Vandiemenella viatica. The sequence continues at coordinate 12,284,004 of JARYHS010013630.1, forward strand.
TACCCATGTTAGTCCTGCATCCGTAACCTTATCACCCTAAGAAATCGCATAAAATTGTTATTTTCAGAGTAACACTAGATTTCACCACGCAAATGGCATGTTCTCCACTCCAGTGAAATTTCTTTCATCTTATTTTTACACTGAACTTCTGGTAACTAATTTCCAAGGTTTTCTTAACAGTTTTCTTCATACCTGTCCACATAATTTGCATTGATTTGTGAAGACAAAATCTACAAAGAAAATGGTAAGTCGTAGATCAAAATTCATCAATGTATCATTTAATTACATTATGGTGCTACTGTCATTGTTTGCACAACAGTTTGAATTTAGGAAAGGAAAAGAAACAAGAGATGCTACCGGCCTGTTAAGAATCATAGTGGAAAGATATATTGAGAAAGGTAGAGAGAGATATTTATTCCGTCTTTATTGACTCGGAAAAAGCTTTTGATAGGGTGCAATGGAAGAAGCTGATGGATATCTTGAAGAGGAAAGGTGTAGGTTGGAAGGCTGATACAGAACCTATATTTACAAAGAAAGTACGAACAAAGATCGGAAACAAGATATAAGGGAGAAAGCAGCATTGGGAAAAGCGTAAGACAAGGTTGTTGCCTTTCCCCAATTTATACCTAGAAGAAATTATTGGAAAATGCTTAAATGGAAAAAGAGGTGGCAAGAGAATAGAGTGCATACAATTTGCTGATGATATGGTCTTGCTGGCAGAAAGCAAAAAAACTCTAAACTGAATGCCGAAAGATCTAGACGTAGCTTGTGAGGAGTTTGGAATGAAAATCAGTGCAGCAAAAACTAAGAGTGTGGTGATTGGAAAAAGGAAGGAAAATCATAAATATTAAGTTAGGAAGAGCTGATATCAGTCAAGTAAGTTCATTCAAATTTCTTGGGAGTACGATCACCGAAGATTTGAGATGCCACTAAGAGGTAAAAACTCGCATTGCCATACCGAAGGAAGCTTTTAACAGGAAAAGGCAGAAACTAACTGAAAAAATAGACAAAACACTCAGGAAAAGACTTCGCCAATGTTTTGTATGGAGGCTCTTTATGGGGTGGAGACATGGACACTGAGACGATAAAATGAAAAACGGTTAGAAGCATTTGAGATGTGGAGGAGAATGGAGAGAATAATCTGGGTGGACAAAATAAGTAATGTTGAAGTGCTGGATAGGGTTAGTGAAAGGAGAAGTCTTAAAAAACAGAAAGAAGAACTGGATGGGACACTTGCTGAGAGGGGAGAGCCTGATAAAGGACACCTTGGAAGGTCTAGTTTGTGGGAGGAGAATAAGAGGAAGAAGGAGGTGCAAAATTACAGACAATATCAAGGAAAATGGTAAATACATGGACCTTAAGAGAAAGGCAGAAGACAGAAGAGCATGGAGAGCATTCAAGTGAAAACCTGCCCTAGGGCAGAAAACTGATGATGATGCAATGGTTTAAAAGTTATAAATGAATTAATATTGTGACAGAGTATATGTCTGCCAAAATATTGTATCAAAACACAGTACCAGTACCTAGCTAGTTACCCGAGACCTACATAATAATGTTATAAAAGTATTTCTACAGTACTGACCTAAATTATTATTCTACATTCAGCTTTTAATAAACATTCCAGTTTCCTGTTATTAAGTATACTATACATTTCAGTTATCCCAATGATATTAAAATCACAATTGTAATAGATAATCATTCTAGCAAAACATACGCCACACTGGTAATATGAATTTTCTTAAAATATGGTAAAGAATAGAATAAAATTAAAAATTAAAAAAAAAAACAGGAAGCAAACTTTAATTTAACTGCAATGGAACACACCCAATGTGCCAATTGCACTACACTCCCATTTTTCCCCATTTTTTCCCATTTTTTGCACCCGCCTAATTTTGCATACTATGGATTTTAATTTTAAAGTCTTTCAGTATTTTTGGTATATTATTCATTGCTACCCTTGATAATTTATTCCAATCCCTGACTTTGTTCAAAAGAAAGTTTTCCCACGCCCTTATGCCTGAAATTGAGTAAAAGTAAATAAATAAGAAATAAAATTGAAATTTCAGAAAGTCTACTGATTAAAATTGAGATAACACTTTCAGGAGAAACAACAGTAAGCATGTTACCATAATAGAATATTCATATGATCTCTTTGATTTCATGTAATACCAGTTTCACGGAGGCAGATTTGCACATAAAGCATTGGGTTACATCTTCTTGAATGTCTTCTTGCATCACACATACCACATCAATGCCTTTCCCAAAAAACTTCATCATAAAATAACTTAATAATAATACAAATCGAGAGAACTGTTCAAGGTATGCATGGACTTCCACCATTTCATGTTCCCTAAATATTACCGAACCTATGATGTTGTCTGGGCCTAAGAATTTATCCCCATAATTGTTCTGTAATCTGCATTCCCTGACAATACCAGTTACAAGTGGATTTTTTTTCCCACACTCAGCATCTACCTCTGTTTCAATCAAAACAAATGATTTTTCTGTTTTATTATTAACAACCATTTATACTGAAACTCACTGGAAACTCGAACCACTATAAAATATCAGTTCTCAACAATTTATATTACAGTCTAAATGTCATTTACGTATTTTTTGCTTATAATTACCATTATTTCGACAGTTGAACACCGATATTAACCATGATCTAGATCGAATGTGCACCTGCATTGAGATATATTTATATCTTATACACATAGATCTGTTCCCATATTCCAGAACAACCACCCTAAATTAATACACTAACATCTGTTATACCGCAGCTATGGAATGACTTAAAATCACAAAAATCCAATCACATTTAAAGTAAAGAAAGTTATGTAAAATAATAAAGCCAGAATCAAATAAAAATTAATTCCAAAATTTATAAATGTTTCTAGGGAAACAAACAGAGTTATATTATTATTGATGCACCATATTTTGGCAACATAAATCTCCTTACACCCTTGCCAACAAAACAAAATTTTCCCACTCCCTTATGCAAGAAATAAAGTGCCACGTTATGGTCATGGTCGCCTTTCCCCTTCCATGCATTGTTCCTAGTTCTTTTACCAATATCCCTCCAAGCACCATCACTGTACATTCCCAGCACTCTCTTCACCCCCCTCCTTTCCTCCAATGATTCACAATCCAGTTCCTTATCATATAATTTACTGATTGGGTCCTGCAATAATCTGCACAAACAAATCTAGCTGCTCTTCTTTGCACACCCTCCAACTCCTGTATTTGATAGCCAAAATGTGGATCCCAAACTACACCACCATATTCAACCAATGGTCTGACCAAAGTTTTGTAACCCAATTTCCTAACTTCTCTGGTACATCCTCTCATCAGCCTCTCCAGCAAATGAAGGATTTTCCTTGAAAGCACACACTGAAGACACATCTAAAGTAAAGAAGAATAAACCTCTCACAATCAGCAGAATGCTCGATTTTTAATTTTTAGGTAATAACATTATTTCTTCTCCACTGTTAAAGAAAGAAAGTACCATTTTATATTTGTGAATCCTTCCCAACTTCTTTCTGTGTTGGCATAACAACAGCACAACCTCCTATCATCCAGTGACTCCCAACACAGCTACTAAGAGTGCATAAACTAAGATGTGGACAGTGAATCTCTAAACTTTTCCAGTAAGAGACAGAACACCCCGCAAGAGTAAACTACCACATGTCAATGAGTGAATTTTAGGTATTCAACATTGGTAAATAATAGGTTAGCTATCCCCATCCCCTTTTATTTTCACACTGGCTTAAAATATTTAACTTTTCACTAGTCATCAATTATTAAGTGTGTTCTAAAGTAATTTGCATATAAACCTAGCTATCCTCCTACTTAAAAATCCAATATATATAATGTGACTTCTACACTATTACATTCAGTCAATCTAGGGCCTGATGTAAAATTTATACCCCAATTCCCTGACACCTTGTCGCATATATATGTGTGGTGACGGTCTCGTTATTTGAAATAAATATTATTTGTAGACTGTATTTCAATTATAATCTTTTGCAGTTTATTTATATTGTTTGTTTGATTAAAAGTCCTCTAATACCAATAACGACCGTGTTTGATACAATCGTAACATCCCAAGATTTGCAGGTTTGTTTTCTACTCAAGATCTATCAATTTTTTCTCCGCAACTATTATTTTCAAGGTTCTCTACTCAATTATCCTAATTTTCTCTCCGCCTCTACCAACAATTCTCCTAACTAGAGACAATACAAGCTCCTCACTTCTACTTTTTTCCAGAGATCATATATCCTTTCAAGCATCTCTGAGCAAACAATATTTATTAAATTTGCTATTCTTTTTTATAAATTCTTTTAACTATTAATTTGCCAATATTATGGCCTTTATGAGTATGAATATATAATTTTACTTGTTTTTAAAGAGTTGCTATCTTACAACCTCATTTCTTTACCTTCTATTATATGTGCAGGATTTTCAACAACAAAAAAATGTGTTTTCAGGTGGAAAGCCTTCATCAGCTGAAGATGGTGCACATGAGATGGGAATCCAGGACAAACTGCCACAGCTTGTGCCAGTTTAAACATAGAGATGGGTCCAAACTCTGAGGAAGAAAAGGAAGAGTATGGGACTAAAAACTGAAGGGAACTTATAAAAAAATTTCAAGATGAAAAAGTAAAATCAATATAGGGAGGGAATATTACTATAATAAAGCTAAAAATAATAAATAAACTGCAATGCTGAAATTCATTAGTTTCACTAGCATCATCTCAGTTAACACTTGTTTCAGAGGTGTCAAACGAATATTTGTGGAAGGGAACATGGTTTTCATGACAGGATGGAAGGTGAGGATAGAGGAGAGAAAGCGGTGTTGGAGGGATCACTGGACATTATATCAGGATGAGACCATGTGGCTGCATGAAGCCAGTTTGTAATGGTAAGCCAGTTCCCTAAGATGAGCTGTTGCTGCTGGAGGGAACTCTATTTTGTGAATGGTAAATTAGAATCACTTCTGCAAAATCTCATAAAACCATACTGATTATCCAAAAATGCACTTTTATCTCTCACATTCTTAATACAACCGAGATATCCACCAAACTGCTTTTCAATAAGGTCAACCTAATCAATCCACTTCTTAAAACTATCAGTAATTTTCTGGTACTTTTCCAGCCCTCTGATGTACTTCAAGTCTTCAGTCTCAATATAACTGATGTTTTTAGGCACAGTACGATGTTGCAACCAAGTGGACTGTAACACAGTTTTATAATATTATTTACATCACCTTCATTTCCCTTTTTTAGTTTATCAAGCACTTTAATAATATCTTTGGAATTCAGATACATTCTATCAGCTACCTAGTGGAGTGAATCCATTTATGAAACATGACATTTTGGTGATCATAATCTCTGCCATCATTGTCAAGTGACTGCTGCTAGTGGGTGATGGAACTTTTATTTACTGTGCAGGTCCATGGTACATCACTCTTAGGCAAATGACTACTGGCAGGAACCTTCGGATATTGGCGGAATACATTAACTACGGTGCGAATCACTGATTGCTGGAAAGACCGATAGAGAGACACGTACTTGACAGGCTGTTCACAAATTCCACTCTCATCTCATACTCTGATCAATGGGCTCAAGGCTTTGCTTAGTTGAAATCCAGCATCTCTTTTAACTAGATCATCTGAGATACAGATTTCAACAGCTTCAGAAAAAATGCTATCCCAATAACCTCTTGCATGAGCGAGAAGTTTTGTAGCTTTAGAAACAACACTATGTCCCATATCAATGTTATGCTCACTTGTTAGTCTGATCAAGGTGGGCATAGCGTGTAAGTTGATTTATGCATCGGATGGTTTTCCTGATGTATCATTTTCTCTACTGGCAATGAATGACCAAGCATGGTAGGTGAATGCTCACTCTGGCCATGCATTTGGGATGACAAGATTCTCAAATCCCTATCTAGCTATCCTGGTTTGGGTTTTCTTCGATTTCCCCAAATCACTCAAGGTGAATGCTGGGATGGTTCCTTCAAAAGGTGATGACTGAATTCCTACCTGTTCCTTGACCCCCATTCTTATCTGCCTCTAATGACATCAACGTTAAAGAGGCGTAAAGCCAAAATAATAATAGAAAAGGCAAGTAATGCAATATACACTGGGTTTTTGTAACACTAGGTGAGTGCATTTTGTTTTTTGTATGGCTAGTGATTAGAAAATAGTTTTAATGATACATTTTTGTAAAATCTTGCAAATCTTTGTTGTATCCACTCAACACAAAGAAGAAAGAAAAAAGGCACTTGATAATGGCAGCAGAGACTGTGACCACTAATAGTCATGTTACCCAAATGGACTCACTTGTCTAGTAACCTGAGAGAATTTTATGTATATACATCATCAAGAAAACCTCCAGTCTTACATCTTTGGAATTTATTTATAATTCCCTGGTCAGTTGATTCCAAAATATACTACTCTCACTTTTTACCTACTGTACCTGAATGATTTTTGTTATGGCACTAACAACCTCATTGTTGATGATCCCTCAAAATATATACATACATGCACATATACCAGAATGACAGTTGCTAATTATATAACAGTGGAGGCTTTTATCTTCCCTTCAAAGCAGTTGCTTAATATTTCTGACTAATGTACAGCCTCAGCAACTTCTTTTTTATCTTTAATTTCCTCTCACGATTTAATTTCATAATTCTGTGAGATTTGGAATCATTAGGTAAGAAAATAGACATAAACAATAAGATATTCACTGTTATAGAACAATATGTAAATAAATTATACCAACTGCATTTTTATAAGATACTGGTAACTACTTTGTTGATAGTGTTAAAAGAAATTCTTCTATGGAGTATTATAATGTGCTGGGGTGTTACATAAAAATTCTATTATTTTTCCATGACTAATCTTGCCAGACATTTAAGATATTTTGGGAGCTCTCCAGCCATGGCATATTCTATGGAAACATCCTTAGATTGCTTTCTGGCTGCTTTAATTCTATGTTTAATTGTTTCACATGATCCGCATTGCACCATTTATTCATTACTGTGTACTATTCTGCCCAGCATTTTCTTTGCCCTCCTCACATCAATACTTCCTGTTATTCTTTAACATTGTTATTATCTCTAGATCTGTAAACACTTCTTCATCTGAGTTTGAGCAAATTCCACAGTTCCTGAGGCTGTGCCTTCTGATACCTATATGCATCATGTTTCTTGGCCACTAAGTTTTTTATACCTGTTCCAGCTGCCCCATGATCATTTGTTTCAAGTGTCACCTAGATCACAACTGATTATTATTAGGTTTTATTTGGAGGACATTCAATATGGTTGCACTTTTGTGCTACATTCTACAAGATTTATAACTCTTCCCTTAATTTCTCTGTTCCCTTGTATTATGAATCCTATTCACTTTGTTGCCAATACCTTGTATTCTTAATTTTCAAAAATTTTTGTGACCATTTTGTTCAGTTCTCTTAAGTTCGAGCATGTATAGTTCTCTACAACAGCTTCATGTTATTGAGTCATGCAACCCCTTTTATTAGGAGTCTAAACTCTTAACATTTTCCTTTACATCTTTATGGAATCATCCCAACAATAATAATATTTAATTAAATTGCAATGGAGCCCTGCACCGGGGGCAATTTCTCTAAACACCCATCTTCCCCCTTTCCTGCACCCACCTACATTTGCCCTCTACAAATTTTAACTTTAAATTCTTTCAACATTTTTATCAAATTATTAATCATTTCTCTTGGTAACTTATTTCAGTCCCTGACACCCTTACCGAAACAGAGAATATTCCTACACCCTTGTGCGTGAAATCGAGTGCCAGCTTGTGATCATGGTCATCTTTTCCATTCCATGTATTACTTTTAATTCTTACACCAATATCTTTCCATGCCTCATCACGCTTTCTACACACTCATGTCCCTTTTCACCCTGCTCCTGTCTTCCAATGAATCCAATTCCAGATCTTTTATCATATCTGTTACTGATTGTGCTCTGCGATATATACCAGAAACAAATCTAGTAGCCTTTTTTGCACCCTCTACAACTCCTGTATTTGATACTCAAAATGTGGGTCCCATACTACACTACCATATTCAATAAATGGTCTCATTAAAGTTTTGTAACCCAATTCCCTTACTTCTCTCGTACGTCCCCTCATCACTCTCTCCAACAAGTACAGAATTTTGAAGCCTTTTCCAATGTGGCCTGCCCAATTAAGCAGTTAACAAATGTAATACCAAGATATTTACATTTCAAGTCTCCAACATGTAATTCTTTCCCCACCTTACAATAATAATCAACATTAAGTTTTTTATTTGTGTATCTAATAAGCTGAATCTTCTTTGCATTTATCTTGATCCCATGTTTACCAACCCAACTACGTATCTTGTCCAGATCACCCTGCAACTGATTACAGTCCTCTACCATTTTGATCCTTTTATTTAGCATTATGGCATCTGTAAACAAGCTTATCATCTTTTCCTTCATTTTACTCCTACATTTTAGTAGTCATCGTAACCCCCTTTTCCACTGCCACTACCCCCGCTGAGGCACATGTGCAAATTTTAGTTGTGGCATGTTATTTATGCCAAATGTCTTGCCACAGGAATCTGTAGCTGGTCACAAAGATGATTATCGTATGAGTTATGTCCTGCGTGTCAAGCATTTTGAGTGTTAAAATCTTTTGTGCTTTTTTGCAGCAATCAGAGTGTTATTAAAATTCGTTCTCATTATATCAACCATTTAAGTATCCCTATATTTCCCAGAATGATAAGCCCCAGGAGATGTAGCGCAATGCAGAGAGGTAACCTGCAAAGCAATTTTGAATATATTTTATGTGTTTTTTTTTGTTTTTGAAATATGTACTTGCTAAGACAGATATCTTGGACCATCCCAACACTTATCTAGAGGAGTATGGTAAAAAAAAAAAGAATAAAAACAAAATTTGGATATTGGTTTTTGTTACTCCCCTCTGTCTCTTATGGAGGTGTTGTCGCAGTTATGCTGGTGGTTAGGTTACCAAACTTATTGTGAACCTGTTAATCTTTCCGTGCACTCCACTAAGTTCTGATTCTTTCTATGACAGCCGCCAACCAACGTTAAATTGATAAATGAAATGAAAATGCACCTTCTTATTTGAAACACATATAATAGTTAATCAGATAATCTCCCAACCTTTATGAAAGTTCACTATCGGTACTTCGATCCTTTAAGATTACAGGTAATGTCTCCGATAACTTTAGACTGAATAACATGCAATCTTCTCATTCATATATCAACACCCTTACTAGTTCACAGACCATAACTATGGCTCACCACGAAAACAATTCATATAAAATCTGCAAATACTTTCTTCATTACTAAAGTTCCTTCATATAACCAAAGAAATCACCTCCTATGAAATTAATGCTTCATCGTGATTACTGAGCACGAACACGCGATCTCGTCGACTGACTGTTCACCTTCACGACGGACTTACCTACTACATGGCCAATGGCAGACTCACTGCCCAGAAGCCCAGAAGGTTAGGTGCGTCTTTCTCCCAAGCGCACCATGCTGCCGAATTTGGGGTTTACACCCCCGAGCTCACGGACCCAGCAGATGCTGACGTCACTAGACAACAACCACTTTCAACCCATGCTTTAAAACCTCTACCTCCTTAAACCCAAGGACTTGGCGGATGCTGAAGCCACCACACAACCACGCAAACTGCCACTATTTAAAGCTCTTCCAAAGTATTGGGGAAATGCCTTTAACCCATTACAGTGTTTTATTATGCTCTGCCAAATCTATGGGTTTGGTTCATTAGTGGTAGTCTAAAATCTGAACCTGGTATATTATGTTTCTTACCTTTATCCTATTTCATACCAACAACCTCCACTCCAACTTTTTATCACTGCTTACAGCTTACATAGCAACTCAGTTAGTTTCTAGATATATACAGTGCCACTGAAATCCCTCCTTCTTATTAGACCTGCTCTAATTCCATCCTGATATACTGCACCATTTTCAACACCCTCTTCAGGTCACTTTCTGTACCGTAATGTAAATACTTATACACACCATTTTCTGCAGTGCTACTTTAACTATCCTGCCCTCCTTGATGAAACCAATGTAGAATGATCCTTTATCCTCTATACCAGTAAAGGCACCAAAAGGGGTTTAAATAGATTTGTATCTTTCTGGCAAGTTTATTCTGGAGATACATACTCCAAGAGTGATTTAATTATTCAGTTCTACAGAAAACAACTAAATGAAAATATAATTTACAATGCAGTTCCTGCCCCTCCCCCACACTGTACCCCCAACTTTTAACTTCCATTGTTATAACCAACAGCAATCTCACAATGGCTTATATCACTGCACTGTCATTCTCAGATAAAGCCAACTTTCATTCAAATGACAAGAAATCAGATTTACAGAAACATCTTAAGTCAATGTGCATACATCATCAATAGAGATGTAACAAATACATGTATGTGGTTTACAATTACTCTATTGTATTGTATTATATCATACAACACTTGCATTTCTTATAGAACCTATACATACCTTTACCTACTTCTAAACATCCTTAAAAGGAAAATGTTATTTGCCATAACTGTCTTAAAGGTGGTAAAATGTGTTTTAACAATGAAACAAGCTACAAATTCTAAACACTACGGTATTTCACTGCGGCAATGAAAGTTACAGCACATTTTGAGCTATATTTTCAGTGAGATGTAATTATTAGGTGCAAATATAATACCTATCTCAGTAAGCACTATATCAAATACATGCATACAGCATTGGATTATGCCAATACTTTCTTTTTGTAATAAGCTAGAGAGGATGATTTGAAAATAATTGATTTAGAATAACAGGTTATAGCTACGAGAGATGGTATCATTTCAAATTAAATTTTATCAAACTCTTGTTTAAAAAAATAGGTGAAATAAAGGTTTCTATTTTAACTTGGTCTCATATTAATCAAATCCAGATATGACCAACAGTCACAGTCAACCATTACTTGAATGGTTATTATTAACAAGCATTCTACTAATATTGGAGGGTAGGGGCCAAAACTGTCGCTCCTACTGTGTAATAAATTTTCTGTCATTAAAGTCAATAAAGATAGCAGTGTCTTGTTGATTTCTTTAAAAAAATCGTGTCATCTTAAGGTTAAACAAATTTTGTGAAAAAGGTGAAAATGTTATAGTCAGTTAGCCTGTAATAATTTTATAAAAAGAGCAGCTTCAGTCACAAAGACAAAGATCAATTCAGTTAATAGAAGTACAACTGGGACATAATACATTTGTTCCTATACAGTTTAACTGTTTTAAGGTGACTTGAAAGTTTGCACGTTCAGGATTATAACCACTATCCATCATAGCCACGAAGATTTACCAATCATTTAGCTGCTTTTCCGTAAAATTTTATTAATTTTTTCAAGAGTCAATAATTCCTTTGATATTCACAATTGAGCATGAGTTTCTTCAGGATCTTTTAAATGAATCAACTTTATAGATACAAAAAAACAATATGGATACTGGAACACAATCTTATGCTGTTTGAAATTGAAATTTCACATGTCCTTAATAAAAAGTTTGATTTAAAAATAAAATATTCTAATGCTTTAATATATATGTTAGATAAATACAGGTTTCTGTCAATATTACCCATAATCTTATAAAATCAAACCTGATCATTTTGCCCTTGTGTGAAAAAAGTATTTCTGAATTTGTAAATATTTAAAAGATGTTTCACTTCCAAAATCTGCTATATATTCAGGAAAGGAAAAAACATCTAGCAACTGAAATTAATTATAGCCAGAAAACAAAATGTTAAAACCTAGAAATACTTTTGTTTATTAGGAACATATTTTTTTCTCACAACAGTGTTAAATTTTATTGTGCATCATCTTACTTATCATCATGCTCAACATGCATCTATTCAGCTGATTTAAGAATGGAAGTAATATCAATGTATTTATGTTGCTAGAGAACACTGATGTATATGTAATGTATATTATGCATTTACTAAATTGTCTTGAGCTGTTACTGCTAGTAGCTATAAGGAAGAACGTCACGATGAGATAAATATCGCACAGTAAAAAGCAAGATAACAAAGAAATGCTGCTTACAGGCTGTCTTACAAGCGGTAACACAGAGGGAGGCAAACACAGTGTTTGTCTCTCAAGTTACAGACTTAAATAAAGATGTTAAACAGAGACATAAGAAGAAATTGTTGAGTAAAAATGATTTAGCTTGTCAGCAATGTTAGTAAAAATGCAATACAACTTATTCAACAAGCATAGATAAAGTATGCATCCAAGCTAGTACCATTATCTGTTACACAATATTTCAAATTTTATAGAAATACTTCTGAAGTCCTAATGTGGTGGCAGTTATGCTAAGAGCATGATTAGTAAATAGATTGAACACAGAGCAAAAGTCATTACCATACTCCTGAAACAAATATTAGAAATGGCATATACTTAAATTGACCCAAATCACCAAATTCTATTTTATAACAATTTTCATTTAAAAAAAGTGCACCTTAATATAAAGCTTACTAAACAATAAATTTCAAAGTCTTCAATAAATTCAGTTTCATATGACAAATAACAAGTAAATGACATGGAAAAACAGGAAATTACAAATAAATTATAGAACCAGAATCAATGACAGATGTGGAAGAATGGCAGTCTCAAAATTCATATTATTATTTTCTAATATTAGTAACATACTTGTCAGTACAATTAAGAAAAGATTATAACATTTAGATGTTTATTAACAGTGCAAGATATACAAGACATAGGGATTTCATCAGACAATTCGCATTACTTTAGTTATGCCAATATGGTTAGTAGCAGCATATTATTTGATTTAATCAATTATGAACAAAACTAAGATATATAAAGCTACATTAAAATGCATTTAAAAAGAGTCTTTTCAATACCAAAAGTAAAAATCATGTATCGGTACAGAAGAAGTTAATGGAAGCAGTACATCTTTTTTCCCTTTTCATTTACAAAAGATTAAAAAGAAACCTGAGATAAAAAATGCAGGAAAATCATAGTAACTTTATTGATCTTTGTCGGTAAACGAAATGTATTTATGATAGATAAAAATGGATTGCTGTAAATTTGCACAGAGTGTGGTTTTCAGAGTAACGTTTGAGGAAGGAGTAGTGTCTTAAAACATAAAAAATTTCAGCAACTGTTACACTTTACAGATAATCAAGAAACTAGTTAGTAATATCAGTGTTTCTGGCTGTTATCTGATAATTGGAGAGCATTCCCATAGACTAACCAGTACTACAGTCCCCACCCTCCTTAAAGTTTTTTCATTGTGTGTGTGTGTGTGTGTGTGTGTGTGTGGAGTCTCCTGCTGTTATTTCGTTTTTTACTGATTCATGCCAACTTAAATGCTGTACATTTTGTGGTAAATTTCCAACAGTTCATGGGACAGATACCATGGTAAGCTATAGTGTGTGCACACCTCCCTTGTCAAATGGCTCAACCCTCCCTATGTGAATAAGGTTTTAAACTGAAATTCTGTACATTTGAGTTCATCCCATGCGTAGGATACTTTTCACAGCCTTCAACTTCAATGACTGATGGGTTATCTTCCTATCATTTGTAATTTACATTGCCAAAAAAAAAATTCCTTTTCTTTAGTATCATTATAAGAAAATATTATGATTAAAGAAGCTGTGAAAAACAGAGCACATCAGGTCTATACATGTATCATATGACAGCCATGTGCAAAAGAAGGATTTGATGTTGGTAGTTTGCAGGACCTGAAGCAAGAATTGAAGGGAAAGAGTTGAAGCAAAGTGTTTCATAGCCTAATAGAAAATGACAAGTAGAAAAATGTTGAAGAAGATTAACAAAAGAAGACACCCAAAAAACTTTTTCCTTTATTCAGAACTTTTTCCATTAAAAGCACCAGCTTAGTACTTTCATAATCCCAGAGTAAAGTTTTATCACTATTTTGTAAGCCTCAGAATTTTTTGACAAATTGCCTGTTTACATCATAGCTGCATTGTTTAGAATGATTAATGTTATAACATTGGACGTACATAGACATTGAAACATGGAATGAGATTTTCATTGTTAAGGCTTCAGTAACTGTTGATCTGGACCATTAATCAGGAGTTTTTGACACTGGTCATACATTCATGTGACAGTTGTTTGGTGGTTAAGCTGTATAAGAAAGATGGACAATGGGTACATAAAGTATGGAATGACACGTATTCATAAATAGCAGTGAGACCCAAGTGGAGACTTGTGGCAGAGTACATCCCACAAGATTCATAGTACAGACCCTCAGAGGGAACCGAACCCTTGGATGGCTTCAGGGAGTTTGTAGATTATCATTTTTTATCAATTTTGAAAGAAAGTGAGGAGAAGTTTGGTAAGACTACCACTTCAGGAGAGGGTTGTAATCATAATCATGGAATAGTAGAAGGCAAATAAATTCAAAAAGTTGTATTGACAGGAAAAGAAAAGTGTTCTCTGATCTGCAGTAGATAGACTAATGTTGGGGGAGATTTGTGAATGGAATGAGTAAGCAGGTCACAGTATATTTTTAAAGGATTATAGACTATATAGGTCCAAATGTGAAGGCTGTGTGGAAGGGTAACAGCACTCAAACTGGCACAGGCTACTACTCTTGATTACAAATATCTGAACTTATAGGTTAAATAAAAATGAAGATTACAATTTATTTCATATATATATATTGTATTATTTAAAATTGGCTGTGATTAAACTGAGCATTGGAGACTGTCTAGTTACTACGAGGGCTGAGATAGGAAATTATATCACACTCGATTAAAAGGAATTACTGACTTAACACTTCAGATTTTCTATTAATAAAGAAGATAGAAAGGAATTAGACATAACTTCTGAAATGTGTTGTCAAAACATTATCTTTATTTGAATTTTTTTAAGCTGCTGTTTTAATGTGAGTTTTCGTTCTTCTAATCTTTCTAGCAATTACAAGCATAAACCCTTCGAGCCAATTATAAAGCCATCCAATTTTTCCCCCACACCTGCAAACTATTTAATATAAACTATCCCAACATAGTGAAGCAAGCTATTTATTCCCTGTTACTGAAGAATGTTGCCTTTCTTGTATGCAAAACATCAGTTTTTCTTTAAGATCTTAAGAATCTTGCTTTCTGTCTTACTACATCAACAATAGTTATCACACTTTTAGTTTGACAGCTTGCATAATAAATGGCATTTCAGTTTCATAGAGGTCTATGAATGTTGCCATTCCTCTAAAAATTGTTAAAAGTATGTAGATTTTTACATTTTTTTATTTTTTACACCAGTGAAATGTGTATTATTGAGATAGAAATAGATGATAATTGCACTGTTTTCCTATAATGCTCCAATTACTGCACTTATTGTAACAAGTCCACTGTGACTATATAAGACATTGCATTCCTCCAAATCATAAATATAGACTATTACAATTATTCTGACACAATGTAACACAATGAAGTAATTTAATAAGAACAAAGATTTTAATCAAATAATCATACAAACATTCAATTCACAAGTACATCAAATTTTTGAAAGGTCTGGGAAAAATTATTTGAAACGGACTTTTAAATGTTCCAGAGATTTGCTCAAGTTATTTCTGACATTCTGAGCAAGTGTGAAAAGACTCTTTGCCGCATAAGCTTTTTTATAACAGTATTTAACAGAGTACCAAAGAAATGTTACACAATTTGAAATACTGCCACTTTCATCTACGAAATTTACTTAGCTTCTATTCAGTTATTGAAGTTCACTTATTACATCACATTAGCTACTTAATTAATGAATTTTTGTATAAAACTGTACTGACCAAGTATGCACAAAATCAATTAAAAATTTGGGCAAGCATAAAAAATGAACACATGCATAACTTACTGACACTTCTTCACTAAGCAGTGTATATACAGTGAGGCCTACAAAGTTTAAAATTAAGTAAATCCCACCAATTAAAGAACTAGGCATTTTGTAAAAAGGAGTCTTTTTGTATCGTATGGAGTCGTCGTGTATTTCACACGGATTTTCAGTATTCGGCAAATAACACAAATGATTTAATAGATAAAGCATAGAACAGAAACTTAAGTCTTTTTAAAAATAAAATGTAATAACTAATCACAAAATGAAAAGAAAGATAGGGATAGTAAATCAATCACCTATCATAGTTTAAGACAAGAGGACTATTATGACACAAAATACAAGAAAAGCAGAATATTTCAGGCGATCTCCTCACGTGGAGTGAACGACATCTGTGATGAACAGTACTCGGCCATCTGTCTCTAATAAGGCTGGTTGGGGCCTCCTGAAGTTTATTGTGGAATCCAAACCACACAAGTGTTCTGTCATACTCCAAATTAAGCAACAAGCTGTGCCACTGGTGACGATCAGGTTAAGGGTCTATGAAATCCCCACCGAGATAGGGATTCGAACTGGAGACCTTTAAATTTCCAGTCAGAATCTTTATCCACTGAGCCACCAGACCGCTCTTATCACCAATACTGCTGCATAAATAAATGTGGGTGTTGGTTGTCATTGGAGGAGTAATGAAACTGGTGTGGGTGAGAAATGCAATTTATCATAACCAGTATAGTGGATGCAAGAAACAAAGAATCCTTCAGTGGAGACAGGTACAGGACAGGTACCAATAGGCAACTGGTTAGAGGCTGTTGGTGAGGAAATATAAACAAGTGACCAAAGAGATGCTGAATGGAGAGGAAAGATGAGGAAAAATCTTAGGTAATAAAGAAATAATTGTATCTAATGAAATAGTAAAAGAAGAGGACACAAATATGAAGGTGAAGTATAATGCTGACTGTTATTAGTGAACTGTAAGAGTATAATGAAGAAGCAAGAGATTACTAAATTAATAATCGATAATGCTGAAGTGGAGGAACATCATCAACATAATTAAAACGTGAGGATATAATATTAGAAAGAAAGATACAATATACAATCTATAAACTGTGAACAATAGCAATAACAAGTGCTAGATCTATTTTAGATTGAGGCCAGGAGGAAATCTGGTGTCAAGGATATTTTGATATGCTAGTTCCCATCTGTGGATTTCAGTGAAGATTGTGCTGGTAGCCCTCACTGTAAAACAGTTGTTGAAATTGTTCAGCTTGTATGTGCTGGCATGTCTTGCCACCAGATGTGTAACATTGCTGGTATACACTCTTTGCCTGTGGTCATTCATTTTGATGGCAAATGGGTTATTTGTGAGGCCTACATATGAACTTGTACAGTGCAGGTATGTGAGTTGACATATGAGATATGTTATCTTGCAAATAGCACATTAAATAATGAGGAAGGTTTACCCTGTGTTTTAATTGGAGAATGTGGTTGTAGCTCGGTGCATACTGCACATTTTGCAGCAGGGTCTGTTGCATAGGAATGATCCACGTGGTGATTTGGGAGAATTGCAAGGTGAGTAATTATGAACCAAGATATTCTTGAGACTGATGGTCTGCTGAAACGTGTGCATGAGACAGTAGGTAAGATTTTGTGGAGATTGGAGTACATCCTGGGCAAGGAATGTAGGAAGCTATGCCCACGATAGGATTAAGTTAAAGGACCGGGTGATGAAAGTGGGGCTGCGGTTAGTTCTAAGAGCTATGGCATTGGAGTAGATATGCAGAAGATTGGTAGTGGCATGAGAGGTTTGTTTGTGTACTACGGCAACAGCTGTGGGAGATGAGAGTTTGGGATTTATTTTGGGTGTATTTGGAGAGATAATCTTAATCGGAACAGAAGCATCTGCTGCGGATGGCCAGACTATAAAAGGAAGGTAATGTTTAGTGTGGGAGGGATAGCAACTGTTAAAGTGAGGGTATTGTAGGTTTTATGTGAACAGAGGAATGTCAGTCCAAATTCTGTAAGGAAATGTTAACATCAAGGAAGGTGGCATAAGAGTGAGAGTATCTCCAAGTAAAGTTGATGAAATGACTGTTATTTAGGGTGTTGAGGAAGTCTAGTAGCTGAATTTCATTGTAGGTCCAGATAATAAATAATATTTTTGGAAAAATCATGGGAAGTTGTACTTTCTGGAAAAGGCCATACAAAGTAATAATGAAACAAAATAAAAATAATAATCTGAAACAGATAAAAATATGTATAAATAAATAATATATACATATATAATAAAAATAAGTGACAGGTTTATTGGTGGTGCATTACCAGAGGGTGTTTATGTGTTTGTCGTGGTTCTCCTGCCTTCATCTGTGGTGAGTGATGGGTTTCGTTTCCCTGTCCTTCCTAATTTTAATTGCCTAATGGCATTTTCAATGTCACTATTATCATAGCAGATATTACGTGTGTAATTTCTGTAAAGAAATCTGACTTCCTCATTTATACCACACCTCTTTCCCACTAAAACACATATGTGTTTGATACTCATAATGTAGCTATTTCATAAACAACCTTAACTTGCTAAAGAAATGGTCTGACCAAAGTGAATATCCCAATTAGTTCAAATTTACAACAAATACCATCATCACTGGACAATAAAATATTTCTCTGCCACCTACCCAATGTCCTGCTCAAGTGACTTTCATGTCAAATGGTATGACAAGATATTTTTTATTTTATACCAGCAACAAGTAATTCTGTTCCTACAATATTACAAATCAAAACTTTCATTTCTTCATATGTGTAGCTGAATCTTTTTGGAATTTATTTTCATTTCACATTGTCTTAATCACCTAGATATCCTGTCTAGATCCCTACGTAGATATTGCTAATCCTCTCTCATTTCAATCCTGTTATACAACATAATGCCATCCAGAAACAATCAAATTTCTGATATAAGCAACAGAACATTTCGCTAAAACAATAAACCACAAAGGTTTCCATACACTACATTGTGGCAGTTATATTCTCAGTTCCACCTAATTTATACCAGATTGTAAATGAAGGGCAAAATTAAAATTTAATTTGAAAAAATAAGTGGTAGAAAAGAATAAAATTTCAAAGAAAATCCACCACATCCTTTGTAGTCATCATCTGCCTAAGAAAACCTTCCCACATTTATAAGAGGCACTGTAAACACCAGGAGTCTTTAGGCTCATATCACCTTTTTCCAAAAGGATACAGTCTCTTATCTTGTTGGTCATTTGGTTGTAAATGCTCCAAGTATCCTGTCACTCCAGAATCATGCCTATTTTTCCTAATGTTTTAACTGAATCCCAAGGGAATGCAAATGTCTAAGACCTCTGTCATTGCACTGCATGTGGCTTTACTGGCACAGAGTTAACTGGTTTTTGTATTTGACTTTCTCAGTGCACTATCTGGCATTATTAAATCTAATTATATAGCTAACAAGGAAAAGTACAGGAAAATGGCTCTCTGTCAGTACATGTCTAACAGAGCCATGCTACATAATTTGAATCAATAGATTAGAATCAGCAACTTCTAGTAATCTGCACAACAATGTACTGTGTTAATAATATATATATAGCGCAAAATCATCTCAGTTGAAGTCAGGCTGTCAACAGATATTAAAGGTCTTAAAGGTATATTCTGACAAAAACAATATGGATAATGGAAACAAAGAAACTGCCGTTAGGCCCTAAAAATAAGATAGAATAGGGAAAAATAACCTCTCACTTACCCCAGATGAAGGAAGGAGGGCGAGATGAACATGTAAAAAACACAAAAACAAACAAATTGTATTATATTTCAGCGAGAAACCTTAGTCGTGTGAGATTCGAGAAAATGGCAGGTGGAAAGATGTGATCACACCTAGACCCGCCACATGAATGACTCAAAGGTGGAACACACGGCATGGTGGTGGAAGTGCCAGAGGTGGAGGGGGGGACACCCCCGGCACTTCCACCACCACGACCCCATGTGTTCCGTCTAGGTGTGATAGCATCTTTCCCCCTACCATATGTCTCGCCCCTCACACGACTAAGGATTCTCACCAAAATAATGTGCAATTTGATTGTTTTTTACATGTTCATCTCACCCTCCTGCCTTCATCTGTGATAAGTGATGGGTTATTTTCCCTATTCTATCTTATTTTTAGTAAAAAAGATAGATAGAAAGAGTTTTGGAACAGGAATTCAACCACAGGCCTATGAACCTACATGCAGTGCAAGAAGACATTTGCTCTCATCGCTTTTGCAGGTAAGAATCTGTGAAGAAAAGAAAAGAAAAATAGGCAGGATTCTGACTTAAACAGTTCATTTAGAGCAAGTACTGCCCAATGCCCAAGACAAGGGACAGGATGCATTCTGTAAAAGATAATCTGTGTCTAAGAACACCTTGTTTTTACAGCATCATTTGTGATTGCTGGGCTCTCTACAATGGACAGACACTTCTGACAATCAAAGAATAGTGTGCTGCACCTACATATATAAAAGTTTCAAAAGTCAATGATTGATGAGTATGTGTTTGGTAGTCTTCACAATAGTTTTTTTCAAAAAATGTTAAGATATTTGGAAAAGGATCCCTTTTTGGGACTATACAATTAGGAAGATTCCAGAGATACATGTGCACATCAATACAGGCTTAGTCAAAAAGGACTTTACAACTTTGGAATGATACAGAAATTTGTTGAGATAACTTACGGAATCAGTAGATATGTCATTTTGTAGCAAACAACCTCAAGTTCAGTACAACATTCTGCCACCAGGAGCGCTAGCACAGTGCACAATTAAAATGGCTACTTTCACTGGTGCGGAGCATGCTCAAGGGGTTTCATGAAACAAACACTGTAACATCTGTTCATACATGACTGAGATGGGATGATTTACTACCAGCAAGACAGTGCACCACCTCATTTCCTAGCAGAAGTTCGAGGTTTCCTCGATAATCGCTTCTAAGGTCGGTGGATTGGCCGTGAAGGGCCAATCACATGGCCACTTCACTCCCCAGACTTGACACCACTGGATATCTTTCTCTTGGGTTTCATTAAAGATGGTGTGTATGTTCCTCCCCTATCATACAATTTGGCCGACCTGAAAAATCGAATCTACACTGCCATTTCACAAGTTACACCCGATTTGCTGTAACGAGTGTGGGAAGAAATTGATTACCGGTAGCATGACTGCTGCATGACATCGAACCAAAATTACACTTGACACTTTTATGGGAAACTTGAGTTGTTTGCTACAAAATGACACTTCTACTGATTTTGTAAGTTATCTCAATAAATTTCTATATCACTCCAAACTTGTAAAGCCATATTTGACTCACCCTGTGTAATAAACAGGAACATGTACTGCTCCTTAGTGATGCCCAGAAACTGACCCTTGTCAAGTAGTAGAAGGAATCAAACAATGGCTCTGACCAAGAAACAACAGCGTCACAGCTGCACTGGGCACCGAGAATGCTTTAGAGCTCCAGACCACACAGATTGGTCCAGGTAGAGTATGTGCGAAGAAGCCTCACGCACGAGATGTAACATTAGCTGCTGTGACCACACAGGAAACAGTCAAAATGTTGTGCTCCAAAAGCACTGTTAGACAGTATACATTAACTTCTGTGAAACTAAGTCCTGAAATGATCTCTGTTCTATAAGAAAAGAAATTACTGGACTCCAGAAGTATGTCTCAAGTCTATGGTGTGTTGCTAAATCAGTTAAGTTAAATTAGAATTTAGAACTGAGTGGTAATTTCAGGAAAGATTCTAATTACCCTAATTGGGAATAAGTTACTGAGACTGGAGTTGTTTCAACTGGTTGGGGGCAGCAATTGAATTGTCAGTGATTCTAGTGAACAATATTTGTCTGCCTCTGAACTTCCCAGATGGACTACTGGTTAGTGTTGAGACCAGTATAAGAACTAAGACACAGAGGAATGTGGGGCATTGGTCATGTGGTGTTCCCAGTGATTTTGGATGTTTCCTGATTAATAGGAGTAGAATAGCTGGTAGTTACTTGAAATATGGTCGTACATATGGTCATGAAATGGTTTAGTATAGTTGAAAGGAGGGTATTTGTGGACTAGCTTGTACTGCTGCATTTGCAAAGGGGTTCATGGAAAGGATGTTAGGAAGGAAAGATGAAAGAAAATATGAAGTAACTACCCTGACAAAGGAATTGGAATATCTATTCAAGGTTAGGGGAGAACTGGGAGAGCAACTTGGGCTTCAGTTAGTTTCAGGTAGTACACGGCAAGAGTTGCTGTGTTGGGTAGGCCATGGTATTTACAATTTATTTCTTGGTCAGATTTGGGGAATAGTTTCATGGCAGGAGACTTTTTGCGAGTGAAGAGTTCTAAGTTAGAACAGATCTATCTGCCGTTCATCATAGGAAGTGCTGACAGCTGACAGATTGACACTGTTGAAGTAAGTGTGACTCTGATGTGGGCACAGAGGTATCTGCGGCTATTCTGCAAAATGTCAATATTCAGGCTTATTAGACTGATGTGGGAGTGAATACAGGTAAGCCACTGGACGACTGTAAAAATAATGTTACAAATTCAGTCTCCAACTTCATCTTATGGTGTAGTATCAGATTATTGGTGAAAATTTCCCTATATGTTTACACCCACACCAGTTCTCAATACTGAGCATGGTGGGTGAGTGGTAATGCTCTGGCCTCAACGAAGCCAAGTGTTGGGATCACCATCCGGATTTGGGTTTACCATGGATTCCTCAAATCACTTAAGATGAATGCCAGGATGATTCCTTTAGAAGGTCATGACCAAATTCCTTTCCAGTCATTTCCCAACTCTAATTACCTCATCATCAATTAGGCATAAAGCCATAAGAGGTTCGGATGGGGGAACGTTCTGAAGGACAAAAAGACATTTACAATGGAGAGGCTTTTAGGGTGGAAAAGGTGACACTGGAAGCACAGGGGAATACGTTGCTTGGTGGGCTAGGCAAATAAATGGGAGTAGATGCAGAGAAGAGGGCTGGTTGTTGGGTGTGGTACATACACAATCTGTTATAACATCTCTTCATGTTCCTCTTAACAGTTTCAGCCACTGGAACAGTGATGGGTATCCCATCTCATTGTTTAAAATAATTACCTAGAAAAAGAAGTATGTTCTTTCACCAATTTTCCTGCAATTTTCAATATATATTAAAAAAAAAAAACAGAAAAGTTGCATGTGTAAAGAACGGTGAAGGGGGTGAGCAGGTGGAGTTTTGTAAATGAAAACTAAACATTACTGTGCACTGTTCCTTCAAGATCGGATAAAAACGGTAGATTTGTGTGTAACCTCACAAACTTTAAAACAATTTTTAAATTTCAAGTTCAAATTTCTTGATTACTAACTGCCTGACCATTACCAGTCCAACACCAATAAATAGAAAATTGTATGGGTTTTCAGAATATCACCATATACTTTTGTTATTTTCCTTTTTGGGTGTGAAGGGGGAGAAGAGATGGGATTTGGAAATGAAGTGTACACAGTATTTGTCTCTTTTTTTTTTTTTTTTTTCAAAATATACATGTGCAAAGTTCCATTGAAATCAGATAAAAGCTGTTGGTTTATACTGAACATTTCCAAAAATCTGAATAGTTTTAGTTGTAATTTTACTTAAGGGGGGAAACAGGGAAGGGTGAAGAGGGGTTAGGTTTTTGTAAATCAAATACAGACAGTATTTTTCTCTTGGCTTTAAAATATATGTGCGCAAAAATTCATCGAGATCATATAAAAACTGTAAGTGTATGTGTTGCCACGCCTACTTTAAAACTTTTCTTTTTTAATTTCTAAGTTCAAATTTCTGTCACTAATTATCCTTCTGTAACTGGGCTTTCAGAACATCACCATCCACGTTGGCTGATTTCCCTACCATTTTTCAGATATTCACAAAAAACTGAACCATTTGATGTGTAATTTTTTCTTAAAAGGGGTGCTGGAAGAGAGAGAATGTTTATACATTATTTTTTCCTATATTAAGGTATATGTGTGCAAATTTTCATCAAGATCGAATAAAAACTGTGGAACATCCAAATATATATACACACATCCATTTTTAAATAACGAGTTATTCCCTGTGGGTCTGGGCAACAGTATATTGCACAGATGGTATGCTACACTTTTCAGCGTGAAATGAAGCTTTGGAGAGATATTCATCTGAGCCAAGTGACAACATCAGTGGTTGCAATGCTCTACATACAGAAATGACACAGTTTTGATTATGAGGCAACCCGAATGCTAACACAGGAAAGATAATAATGGAATTGTGTGATCAGAAAGTTGTGAAGATTTGTCTTATGGAATGGAAACACAAGGTATCATTTCAGCGTGGCTTGGAATCCAGTCATTGTTTAGTTATGAGGAAGATGTCAGAGCCATTACAGAGATCCAGGGCACAGCAGCAGATCCTCACAACCAACTCTGCCCTCATCACTACCCTCCTCACCTTATAAATCATCCCACCATGCTTCTGACCTCATCGTCCAAAAGCTATCTCATTTGCCAAAGACTTTTACATCATCAAGAAGCCATGACCCAGTTAATATGTATAAAGACAACTGTACCAGGAACTCAATACCCTGCCAGAACTGGCTAATAAACATCACTTCTACTTGACATGCTTCTATAGTAAGGGGTTAAATACAGTGGAAGCCTATGTTCTTACATCAGATCCTGATAAAGTTGAAGGAGCTGCTGTTTTAAAGGAAATGGATAGGTTAAGGAGGCTTTTTTGTGCAAAGGTATCATAAACACACTGTCTACTTTTTATGAACCATACAAGCAAATTGTGAAGAATTTTGACATTGAATGCCTTTTTCAAGAAGCCCATGAAGGAAATGGGAAATGAAGAATCAAGCAGGTGCTGTTTTTCTGATGGTATATTTGGGAGTGAAAGAAAATGATTTTTTAAAAAAAGCATGAGCTTGTAAATGATGGATTTACTTCCCTATCCCTATTAATTTCAGCAGAAATTAGTACTGAGCACACATCTTTTTTTTTTCCAGATACACTCTCTTGCTTGTGATTTTAATGCTTATAAGATTTGCTTTTATGTACGAATTAATGCTCAGAACCTAGAAAGAAATAAAAACAATGTAATAGTCTGAACAGTGCTACAACACAATTGTAGAAACTGTGTCTTGACTTAACCTGGTTCAAAGTTTTCACCACAAAATTATTCCACTCTAATTTTTATTAAAAAATTGTACTCTGACATTTATTGATTATAATAATTTTAAAACTTGGCAATGACAGATAAGAAGAAGAGTGTAAGAAGAAACAGTAAGTTTATATGTTGTCACTGACATGATTTAACTAATAAGTTTAATTGATAAATTTAAACTAGTCAGAACTTAAATATTAGTTCGAGATAATTGATAAACCAGTAGCTATGTGGACTATGTGATGAAGGAAAAAATTATGAGTAAATTAAATGGATAGTGGGAACAGAATAAACAACATATTCTATGGAGAAAAATTATGGTAGTACAAAATTTACTCTAAATAACACTGAACATTTCTAAATTAGATATGTTTGAAGTATTGAGCAAGTTAAGCTACCAAATAAAGAAGAGAAAAAGAAGTAAAAAAATGGCTTATTCTCACATCTCCTTCTTTTAGCTACAGTATCATATTGTTAATATTCAGTAATTTC
This sequence comes from Vandiemenella viatica, assembly GCA_031002005.1. Lineage (NCBI taxonomy): Eukaryota > Metazoa > Arthropoda > Insecta > Orthoptera > Morabidae > Vandiemenella > Vandiemenella viatica. Next base: position 12,309,577 of record JARYHS010013630.1, read on the forward strand.
TGTTAATCCTTGATTTTGACTTTCTCATACTACATTTAGCTCACAAAACAAAGTGGTTGATTTATAAAAGAATTATCTGTTTGATCCAACTCAAGAATAGTAAAAAGTCGTAATATTAAAAGTGTGGAATTTTCACAGCAAGCAATAACTTTAAATTGAAGTAGGAACCTCCACTGTACTCTCAAGCTAGAGAAACAAATTTTAACATTTACTTAAAGTGTAATCACAGTGAAAACCAAGAATATGTGTAAAATAAGGTAAACATATCTTAACAGTTGTTTCAGTGTTATCTAAAATTAATTTCTGTATTAATACTCCCAAAAACCCAACCCTAAGTTGCTATGTATGATTGTATTAAATTATACTTACCAAGCCCACTAGTAAAAAGAATACAAGGAATGTTCTTCCCAGAACTGTCTGGCAGTAGACGTCTCCATAGCCAACAGTTGACATTGTAACTATGAGAAAGTAAACACAAGTCCAATATGACAAGTGGTTTGGATTTTTGAAATCGAGGGGATCACCGGAATTCTCCAGCTGTGAAAATTGGAAAAAAAGAATGCTGTTCCAGGCACACATAAAAATTGTAAGAAAGATTTGTGGTGAAACATTATATTTATACTTACTACAAAGATTTGGAAGTTGAATTATAGATGAATTACCTGAATGAACCAAAGGCACAAAAATTACTTACAAGATGAATGATGCCAGCAGCCGTAAGCCACACTGAGATAAATATAGAAACGAGTTGGGCAAGGCGAATGGAGCTTGAAGTCTTCAATATGTTGAGGTACTGTAGAATGTCTGGCACCGTCATCAGGCGTAAAGCTCTCAGAAATCTTAAACCTATAAACAGTGAAAAAAGGGTGGCACACTTATCGTAATCATGATAACATAAATCTTAACAATTGGATTTTGTGGGAATGCCACATTATTTATTTGACAGTCTAAGTTTTCTCCTGCAAATATGCAGCTATCATCAGAGATACTATTTATATTTACATAACAGCCAGTGCCAAGTATTGAGTAATAGGCCACTGTCATTGTTTTTGGTATGTTAACATATATAACATCTCTGACAAAGGCTGCCAAACGGCAGTCAAACGCTTAGACTGTCAAATAATGCAGCATTCCCACAAAATCCAGTTGGCCACAGACGCTTGAGAATACATAAATCTTATTGTGAGATAAGTAGATCCAGTTAGTATAACCACAAATATTGACGCGGTCCTCTTTCGAGACACATCATGTTTATTAGTAAAACATGACTAAATGTCACGCACACAATTTTATTTCACCCTGCATACTGGACACTGTTAGGTGCCGTCTTTGTGTCAGGTATATGTCTGTGAAGAATCCCCGAGGCCCGCTACCCTCCTGGTTGCCCACAGGTGTACATGGAACAAAGAAAGAATTAGCGGTACCTGACTGAGAGCTACTGTATGAGTGCATGCATGAAAGAGTTAATGATAATGCACTAATAATTGATTATAAGCTGAGACAAGTTTTGTTGTTTGTTTCCATGTGAAAACCCTCGTTTTGAAGAGATGGTTGGAGCTGGAAACTGATACACCATTCAGAATGGGTAACCATTTGTCCATCAGATGTTTGCTAAAACAAGTGTTCGTTCAGTGTTAACACAATGTGACAATTCATTTTGTTTTGTGTGTCTTAAGTAAAGAAGCTCTTGCAGAGGACTGGACGGCACTGACTTCCCACAGTAGACGTCAACCGTATGGTAATTACATATAACTTTCATCCGCAACAGCAAACTGAACCAGACAGTGGTGCATTGAACCCGTAAGCGAAAACCCGTAAAGACTTGTGTTCTCTGGCCTTTTTTTGAGCTAGTCGGAATTTGTATATGATCTTCCATGTCATTTTTCAGTTCATCAATTTTATGTACTATATATTATGTACATAACGATTTTCTTGTTATATCTTATATGGTTAAATTTATTAATTTAAATGTAGAAACTAAGGTCCAATCTTTAATTACACTGAATTTGGTTGATTTCAGACTACATCAGCCAGGATGCTAGTAAATATGTGAAAAAAATCTCATACAATAATTAAAAATATGATTGCAACAAAACAAACAGAATTCTTCCTTAACCTAATACTGTCATCTGGGGGGAAAAATGAAGGGTACAAAGCTGTCTGCAGATACACCCGTGATTAACCTTCATGTGATGCACCCCATTTTCATGGAATAAGCTATGGCAACTGACTGATTTCCAGTATAAGGTGGCACCCCTTGCTTACATCCACTGCTTTCAGAAGGTCAGATGAGTATGGAGTGATCCAGGGCACTGTCTTACCATTGGGGTTGGAAACTGCCCGTAACCGAGAATGAAACAGAAATGATCAAAGTATATATATGCAAAAGGCAATGGTCAGTTACTGCATTGAAGACTCAAAGGGTATAGCGAGGCCATGAAATCTTTTCAAATTATGTTTAGAATGATGGCTTCTACCTGGATAAAATATTCTGGAGGTAAAATACTCCCCCAACCAGATCTCTGGGTGGGGACTGCTCATTAAGGAGTCATCAGAATGGATAGAAACATTCTTTGAGTTTGAGTGTGGATTGTTAAAAGTCTGAATAGGACAAGTAGATTTAAAAAATTAAAAATGGAAATAGAATGATTTAAGTTCGGTGTAATTGTGATTAGTGAGATTAAGTTAAAGGACACACAGGATTTCTTTTCTGTGGAACACAGAATAACTAGCACACAAGCTTTCATTGGAGTAACTGGTAGGGGATTTATCCAAACAAGAGAATAGAAAACAGGTGAGTTATTATGAACAGTTTACTGATAAGATTATTTTGATGAGAGTTGAAACTAAGCATGCTCCAACAACATTAGAACGAGTATATGTCAACAGCACACAAAGATATGGAAGAAATACAGAAAGTATATGATGAACTAGAACAATTAATCCAATGTATGAAGGAAGAGGAAAATCTAATAATCATGGGTGATTGGGATGTGAGAGAAAGAAAAGAGGGGAGCTATATAGGAAGTTTTGGTCAAGGAGAAAGAAATTAGCGAAGACGCAGGTTGTTAGAATTTTGTGAAAAATACAAGCTCTTTGTGGTGAAAATACTATTTAAGAATCATATACCTGGAAACGTCCAGCAAACACAGGTAGGTATAAGCTAGATTACATATTGGTCAAACAGAGATTCAGGAATCAAGTTCTAGACTATAAAACATATTGTGTAGCTCACACAGACTTGATCATAATCTGATAGTTATGATCATAATCTGATAGTTATAAAGTATAGGCTGATATTTAGGAGAACAAACAAGCAACACAGGCAGAACAAACTGGAAGTAAACAAACTGAAACAATCTGACATGTTGGAAAAATTTGTAAAGATGATATAGTGAGGGTATATGAAATAATTATAAAATGAGCTCTACTGAGGATTACTGGAATGCATTGAAGAGCAAAATATTCAAAGCTGGTAGAGAAACATCTGGCCTTAGGAAAAATGCTACTGAAAAACATTGATTCACAAAAAAAAATTAGATGTTGATTGATCAGAGGAAAAGGTACAACAATACACCGGATGTAGCAGGAAGAGCGCTATACAAACATATTTTTAAATCGAACAAATACGAAATTCAAGAAAATCAAACAAAAAGTGGCTGCAAGAAAAGTGTGAAGAAGTAGAAAAGGAAATGATGATAGGTAAAGTATTTGACAGAGCTTTGTAAAATTTGAAAACAAATAAGGCAGTTAGAATTGATGAGATTCCTACAAAACTTCTAAAATTCATGGGAGAAGAAGGAATACAAAGATAACTAATGAAACAAGGGAGACACCAACAGATTTTATTAAAAGTATCATGTTCACACTTCCGAAGAAAGCACAAGCTGACAAATGTGAGAAATATTGAACCGTAAGACTAACAGTACATGCTTCAAAATTACTGACCACCATAGTATACAGGAGAATAGAAAGGATAGTAGGTGAACATTAGTTTGGGTTTAGGAAAACCATGGTGCAAGAGAAGCGATTCTAGTTTGATGGGTGGATCAAGTAAAACAAAGATAGTTTTATGGCGTTTATGGCGATAGTTTTAGGGCATGGTTTTCAAAATTTAAAAATAGTCAGATCTAAAATATCAAAAATTGGGTAGGGAAAAACAACCTGTCACTCACCACAGATAAAGGCCTTCCTCCACCTGTAGTTAGTGACAGGATGGTTTTCCACATCTCATCTTAATTTCAGTGCTTAGCAGCAGTTTCATAGCCACCATTATGCAGAACTAAAATATTGAGATAGAATAATACTTTACAATCTATATACGAATCAAGTGACTACAATAAAAGTAGAGAATTAACTCCGCCTGCAGCAGCTACTAGCTGGATTGAGTAACTTAGTAGCTGCTGTTGCCAGTCAGAAGCCTGGATAAAACAGGAGGGATGGATAAGAACCATAAAAGATTAGGTTGGAAAACAGCTTGAGCCAACCTCATTACCATAGTTGTAACACTGAGATCAACAGAAAATGATCTCCCCATACTTTCAACTTAAAGTATGATGGTAACGTCTACTACCAAATCAATTACCCCAGCTCCTAGCAAATATACTAGCTTTTCTCGGTCACCAGATTCTGGGGGACCGAGAACATCATGCGGGAATGTATTGGAGATTCCCAAATCTCTTCGCAAATATTTTCTTGGCACTTTGAACATCAATACACTTCTCAAAATTCTCAAACTTAAGGAACTAACACAAACATTAGACAACATCCATGTGCTAGCCCATCAAGAAACAAGGAACACATATGAAAATCACTTTGAATCAGGATATTACAAACTCTACAAAGACAAATAAGCAATCTCAATCGCTAACAAGCCAACACAATTTGGTAACAGGTTTGTAGTTAGAAGGATTATTACAAACTCAATATTAAACTTCACATCTCCATATGAAAGAATCCCAATAGTGTCAATTAAATCATGAAAAAGGGCCTATTCAATAGCAAATTCACATGCACCTACAAACAACTATAATCATAAAGTAGAGGACTTTTGGGAATTATTAGAGGAAACAACGAAATTCCAATCCATCATATCAAAATTCTGATGGGAGACTTCAATGCGCAGATTGGCAGAGAAAAGAAATTCAGAGCCACTGTAGGACTCTATCCTGCTCATAAAAGAACCACAGGGTAGCGTATTGGGACCATTGCTATTCATTATTCTAATGAATAATTGTGTTGATTGTTTACTATCTGAAATTAGATTGTTTGCAGATGACATAATGCTGTATAAAAGAATCAAAACGATAGAGGATTGTAAACAGTTGCAGGGTGATCTGGACAGGATATCTAATTGGGTTGGTAAACATGGAATGAAGATAAATGCAAAGAAGAGTCAGCTTAATAGATACACAAATAAAAAACAAAAGGTTAATTATGAATATAAGGTGGGGAAAGAATTGCTTGCTGAAGACTTGAAATGTAAATATCTTGGCATTACTTTTGATAACAAACTTAACTGGGCAGGACACATAGAACAGGTGGTAGGAAAAGGTTTCAAAGTTTTGCACTTGTTGGAGAGAGTGATGAGGGGATGTACGAGAGAAGTCAAGGAATTGGGTTACAAAACTTTGGTCAGACCATTGCTTGAATATGGTAGTGTAGTATGGTACCCTCATTTTACGTATCAAATACAGGAGTTGGAGAGGGTGCAAAAAAGGGCTGCTAGATTTGTGTCTGGAAATTATCGCAGAATGCAATCAGTGACGGATATGATAAAGGAGCTGGAATGGGATTCATTGCAAGACAGGAGGGGGATGAGGAGGGTCATGGGAGTGTACAGGGAATATACTGGCGATGAGGCATGGAAAGATATTGCAATAGGTATGAAAAGTAGTGCATGGAAGGGAAAAGATGACCATGACCACAAGCTGGCACTCGATTTCAGGCACAAGGGTGTGGGAAGATTCTCTTTTTTAGGTAAGGATGTCAGGGATTGTAATGAGTTACCAAGAGAAATGATGAATAATTTACCGAAAACTTTGAAAGAATTTAAAGATAAAATTTGTAGAGGGCAAATGTAGGTAGGTGCAGGATAGGGGGAAGATGGGTGTGTATGGAAATTGCCACCGGAGCCTGTGCTCCATTGCAATTAAATTAAATTAAATTAAATTAAAATGGAGAGTGACTAATTACCCTCTGTGACAATTTGAGTTTAAAATTAATGTGAACCCATTTCCTGGCACTTTCACACAAGAAAAAACTAATTTAGGAGAATTTCAATTAAACCATGTAGCCATCTCCAAGAAAACCAAAAAGAAATTATGAATGTTAAGGTCAAAATAGACCTAACTGACTCTGATCTCTAATTCTAGTAAAGTTTCAAGAAAATAGATTCAAACACAGAATGCATTAAAATGTGTGGATCAGCCTTGATTTTTTTAAACAAAACTCTGAAGACCAAATGGTGAAGCAAAAAAGGAGAATAACTAAATTACAAAAAGCACATAGCATCACCTGGGACAGATACAACAAAAAGTCAATATCCCAAAATACCAAGTTAAAACATCATAACACTATAATGACACCGGAGGCAATATATGCATCGGAAACTTTGATTATTGTGGGTGGATCATTTATTAAACATATTTAAAAGCAAGACAAGTATACTTTTAAGTAAAATCTTTAGCCCAGTTTGTACTGGAGGAATTTGGACAAAAAGAGAATCACATGAAGTACGAGGGTGGTCTGAAAAGTTTCCAGCCTAACAAAGATACAAGACATTTTTTCTGATTTTTTATTTTTCAACGTAGTCTCCTTGTAACTCTAAACACTTCTCCCAGTGATGCTCCCATATCTGTAACCCGTCCAAATAGTACTCGGCGTTTTTATGTGCAAAATAATTGTTCATGAAGGTGATTGCCTCTTCATTTGACGAAAATCTCTGTCCTCTGAGTGCAATTTTTAGATGAGGGGACAAAAAGAAGTCACTTGGGGCTAGATTTGGTGAGTAAGGCGGTTGGTCAAACAGTTCAAACCGTAATTTGTGAATTTTCGCCATGGCAACCGCTGAGGTGTGAAATGGTGCGTTGCCATAGTGAAACAGGATTTTCTTTTTCTGCAAATGTGGCCGTTTTCTGCAATTTCTGCCTCCAGCTTGTCAAGTAATGATGCGTAGTATGTTCCTGTAATGTTTTTTCCTTTTTGAAGGTAATTGATTAAAATAACTCCACAACTATCCCAAAAAACAGTCGCCAGCACTTTCCCAGCTGAAGAAACAGTTTTTGCTTTTTTTGGAGCCAGTTCGCCCTTTGCAGTCCACTCTTTGGACTGTATTTTTGTTTCGGGCGTATAATGGTGTATCCAAGTTTCATCTACAGTAATTGATTGGTGCCAAAACTCAGATTTATTGTGCCTAAACTATGCTAACAGAGCATTGGAAATGTTCATTCAAACAAGTTTCTGGTCTAATGTGAGCAAACGCGGCACCGCATGCGCGGACAGCTTTCTCATACCTAAATGTTGATTTAATATGTAACACGTTCTTTTGAAATGTTCATAAGCTCTGCTATCTCTCTCACTTTAATTCAGCGGTCATCTAGCACCAATTGGTGAACTTTGGTGATGTTTTCGTCGGTAGTTGCAGTTTTTTTGACGTCCCGAACGTTCATCGTCTCCCAAGCTATTACTGCCCAAAATTTCACTGTGGCAAGTGATGGTGCAGATTCCCCATACACAGAATTCAACTAATCTTTGATTTGCGTAGGCGTATTGCCTTTCAAAAACTAATATTTAATGACAGCTCGAGTTTGTCAATTTTCACAAAAACGCTCACATCAACTCACTCAAAATGACTGTTACATAACAACTGCGCGTCCAACATGGCTGAAACTTTGGTGAGTAACTGTCAACAGATAAACAACGAAATGCACTAGCTGTTATTTACGAGTCCTGCCATCTTCACGTTGAGATCGGAAACTTTTCAGACCACCCTCGTATGTCAGCAATCAGAAAAAATTTCAGACACATTCAAGAAAAGACAAATGAAATTCTATGGTCATATTATCAGAATGAATAACAACAAACTAACAAAAAGAATTCACAACCTGGTCATTCAAATGAAATTGAAAAAAAAAAAATTGACTAATCGCAATCAAAAAAGATCTCCAGGAAATCGGAATCACAGATGATATCATACAGGATAGATGCAGATTGAATAGCATGGCCAATAAGCACTAAATTGCCAGCAAACAGTATATTAGAATAAGGACCACCTGTATGGAAAGAGCTCAGCGAGAAGATGGACAGATTTTTGGAAAAGAAGAAAAACACATCTGCTAAATAAATTCATTCCCATGCCTCATTTGAGCATAATGATGAAATAAAAAGAAGAAAAGAGGAGAATTATGAGAGACATACATCAGTTTAAAATGGTATGGGACAAGGATGTAGACTATCCTATTAGTATCCAACTTGTAGGTAGAGGAAACAAAAAAGGTAGTAAAAGAAAAATTTGAATGAGGCTTAAATGTTCAGGGAGACAAAATCAGTATGCTAAGATTTGTTGATGACATTGCCTTGAAACCAGAACTGACTGAGGATATTGAGAAGTTACTAAATGACATGAACAAAATACTGTAGGAAATTTTTGGAGTAAATATAAACCAAAGCAAGACTAAAGTAATTAAATATGGCAGAAATGATAGCGATGATAGTATATTAACTATAAAATTGGATCGGAAGCAATAGGAGAAGTAAGTGATTTCTATTACTTCAGAAGTAAAATTACAACAGATGGCAGAAGCTGGAATTATGTTATAAGCAGGATAACACTAGTGACAAGAGCCTTCTTGAAAAAGAAAAATCTTTTAGTTTCAAATGTTGAACTAAGACTCAGAAAGATCTTTTTAAAATTGTGGAGCACAGCACTTTATGCTAGAAAAGCATGTGCTTTAGGAATATTACAAAGAAAATTGAAGCATTTGAAATGCAGTGCTATAGGGGATGCTGAAAATTAAATGGACAGATAAAGTACAAAATGAAGGTGTTTTGGAAATGATGGGTGAGGAATTTTACAGGGAGAGACTGAATGGTGAGAAACATTTCTTGGGGAGAAACTAAATTCATATTCAGAGTTCAGAAGTGAGCATAGAATGGTCATTATTGGTGGCAATTTGAACTTACCAGGTGTCAACTGGATAGGAAATAAGATTAATAGGACAAAGGAACAGAGATTTGCAGATACTCTAGTAAGGAAAGGAGGCTTTACACAGGTGGTTGAGCAGAAAACAAGGGGACCAAACATGTTGGATATCTTCCTAACAAAGCCTGTTGATAAACTTATCGGGTGTCAAGTAACTGAAGGAATAAGTGACCACAATGCAGTTCTGATGGATATAAGGGGATTCAGTAAACCAGTGGGCAGAATTGAAGGAGGAAATAGATACAATTACAAAAAGACACATATCTTGGAACCGCAAAGATATTTCAGGGTTAATTTTATTAAATCGAAAAATGGCACAAGTACAGTGGAGGCGAAGTGGGAAGAGTTCAAGGAAATAAGAAAAAAAAGGGACGAAGAAATGTTTATTCCAAAACAGAAAATAAAGAGAAGTAACAGGGAGGTGAAGAGGTTAATGAGGTTGGTGAGATGAGAGCATAATAGAGTTAAGAAACAGCAAGGCAGTAGGGAATTCTTGAAACAACTAGCCAAGGAACTAATAATGTCAAAGAAACTGGCTAAAGATGAGTTTATGAAGAATATAATTGGTGCCAGCGACCTCTGACTGATGCATTTATAAATTTCTATAACTATATCAGAAAACTGAGGGGAAGAGAGGATATTGAGACAATTATAGATAAGGATTGAGAAGTAACTGAGGATTTTAAAAAGACACAGTTATTAAGTAACTGGTTCAGTGAGACCATGAAGGAGAATAATTCAGCAACGGTAGGCGTTATATCAGAAAATGAGCCTATCTGCACAGTTGGAAGTGAGAAGATTAGAAAATTTGAAATTAAATATGAAGGAACTAAGGAAACTAAAAAGCGTAAAGGGGCAGGTTTGGATAATATTATTACAGATGTCTTAAAGATATTAGGATGGGACATTGGATCTTATCTGGAAACATTATTTAATTATTTTTTTTTGCTGTTGTCAGTCTTTAGACTGGTTTGATGCAATCCTCCATCCCTTCCTATCCTGTGCTAACCTCTTCATTTCTACATACCCCTTACAACCCACGTCCTCAATTATCTGCTTCATATATTCTAATCTCTGTCTACCTCTACAGTTCTTACCTTCAACTGTTCCCTCCACTAACAAATTAACCAATCCAGCATGTCTCAAAATATGACCTACCAGCCTGTCTCTTCTTCCTGTAAGATTCTTCCATAAACTTCTTTTCTCACCCATCATTTCCAAAACTCGTTCATTTCTTACTTTGTCTGTCCACCTAATTTTCAGCATTCTTCTGTAGCACCATTTTCAGCATTCTTCTGTAGCACCACATTTCAAATGCTTCAAGTTTCTTTCTTTCCGGTATTCCTAAAGTCCATGTTTCGCTACCGTAAAGTGCTGTGCTCCACACATAGAGTTTTAAAAAGTTCTTTCTAATTCCTAGATCAATATTTGAAACTAAAAGGTTTCTATTTTTCATTAAGGCTCTTTTTGCTAATGCTATTCTGCTTTTTACATCATTCCTGCTTCGGCCATCAGTTGTAATTTTGCTTCCCAAGTAACAGAACTCACTCACTTCTCCTATTGCATCAGATCCTATTTTTATATTTAATCTGCTAGTATTGGTGTCATTTCTGCTACATTTCATCACTTTTGTTTTACTTTGATTTATATTCAGTCCAAAATCTTCCTTCAGTATTTTGTTCATGCCATTCAATAACTTCTCAATATCCTCAGCCCTCTCTGCTAATAAGACAATGTCATCAGCAAATCGTAGCATACTGATTTTTTCTCCCTGAAAACTTATGCCACATGGAAATTTTTCTTTGACTTTTTCATTGCTTCTTCTACATACAAGTTGAATATTAACGGGGATAGACTACAACCTTGTCTCACACCCTTTTTAACTGATGCATGTCTCTCATGATTCTATACTTTTATTACAGCCACTTGATTCTTATATAGTTTATAGAGTATTCTTCTATCTCGATACTTTAGACCTGACTTCTTTAAAATTTTGGACATCTTGTACCACCTAACATTATCAAAAGCTTTTTCTAAATTAACAAATGCCATAAAAGTATCTTTGTTTTTCTTGATCCGCCCTTCAAGTATTAATCTTAAAGACAGAATTGCTTCCCTTGTACCGCGATTTTTCCTAAACCCAAACTGATCTTCACCTACTATCTCTTCTACTATCCTTTCCATCCTTCTGTATATTATTCTTGTCAGTAATTTTGAAGCATGTGATGTTAGACTAATGGTGTGATAATTCTCACATTTGTCAGCTTGTGCTTTCTTTGGAAGTGTGAAGATGATATTTTTATTAAAATCAGTTGGAATTTCTCCTGTTTCATAACTTTTTGATATCAGCTTGAATAATCTTTCGATTCCTTCCTCTCATAGAGATTTCAGAAGTTCTGCAGGGATCTCATCAATTCCAACTGCCTTATTTGCTTTCAAGTCATTCAAAGTCATTTAAATTGTGTCTGGATACTTGTTGATTTCCAGATAACTGGAAAAGTGCGATAGTAGTTACGGTCCATAAAGGAAGGGTGACAAACAGGGTCAAAAACTATAAACTAATCAGATTGACATCAGTGGTGGGTAAATTAATGGAGAGATTAATATGCAACAGTATCAGACGTATCTGTGAGGAACGTAAGTGATTTTCAAATCGGTAACATGACTTTAGACAATGATATTCATGCAAATCTTAGTTAGTAGGCTATATGCAAGATTTTTCTAATGAAATGGACAGGGGAGATCATGTTGATAGTGTAGCACTAGATCTTACAAAGGCATTTGACAGAGTGAGCCATAAAATGGTGCCAAATAATGTAAAAACTTTTGGAGTTGATAAAAAGGTGATTTGCTGGGTAGAAGAATTCCTAAAAGGGAGAAATCAAAAGGTTAGAGTAATGCAGTATCAAAAAAAGTAGGAGCAAACATGGGAGTTCCACAGGGTAGTGTATTGGGACCATTGCTATTTGTTATTCTATTGAATGATTGTATTAATGGTTTACTGTCAAAAGTTAGATTGTTTGCAGATGACATAATGTTATATAAAAGGATCAAAACAATAGAAGACTGTAGACAGCTGCTGGGCGATCTAGGTAGGATAACTAGCTGGGTGAGTCAACATGGGATGAAGATAAATGCAAAGAAGAGCCAGCTTATTAGGTACACAGATAAAAAGCTAAAGGTTGATTATGATTATAAAGTGGGGAAGGAGCTACTTATTGAAGACTCGAAATGTAAATACCTCGGCATAACATTTAATAGCAAACTTAACTGGGCAGGACACATTGGACAGGTGGTAGGGAAAGGGTTCAAAATCATTCATCTGTTGGAAAGAGTGATGAGGGGATGCACTAGAGAAGTAAGAGAATTGGGGTGCAAAACCACTACTGGAATATGGTGGTGTTGTATGGGACCCACATTTGAGTATCACTTACAAGAGTTGGAGGGGGTGCAGAGAAGGACTGCCAGATTTGTCTTTGGAAATTACAACAGAATATAATCGGTAACTAACATGATAAAGGGGTTGGAGTGGGATTCATTGGAGGATAGAAGGAGGGTGAAGAGAGTCATGGGAGTGTACAAGGCCTATACTGGTGTTGAAGCATGGAAAGATATAGGTGGGAAAATTAAGAGAGGTGCATGGAAAGATAAAGATGACCATGACCACAAGTTGGCACTTGATTTCAGGCATAAGGGTGTGGGAAAATTTTCTTTCGCAGAAATCTTGTAATGGATTGGATCAAATTGCAAAGAGAATTGATGAATAATTTACCAAAAACACTGAAAGAATTTAAAGTAAAAATTAGTTGAGGGCAAAAGTAGGTTGGAAAAGGAAAGAAAAAAGATTGTTGTGCACTCCATCACAATTTTATCAATTATTATTATTAAAATTATTTTGAGACATGCGGAACTGGTTAGTGAAGGGCACAGTTGAAGATAAAACTGAAGTGGAATGTTGAAAATAAAACATACAAAACGTATAATTGGTGAAATAGGTAGTAAGGATCGTGTTGGGATAAAGCGGGTAGTGCAACGTAGGAAGAGATGTGAAAATAAGTTGTATGGACACACATAAGTGACAAAAACGTAAGCCACAGCCAATTTTCATGTCTTATCCCTTCATCAAGAAGAACACTGCAAATGGTGGGTGCTGTAAAAGGCCGCCTCAAATAGTGACTAGTGAACAATGCACATGATCCATAGTGCGAGTAAATTCAAAAGACAGGGAGAGATGGTAATGATTCCGAGTATCACAAAATATCAAAACCGGCCACATGAAGACATCAAAATAATATGAAATATTTAATACACTGTGAAGCAAGAATAAAAATTATTGGTGCCATGAGGGATGGTATGTACAGCTACTGGCTGTGTGTGATTTCTCATGTTCGTCTAGCCCTCATGCCTTCATCTGTGGTAGGTGACTGATTATTTTTCCTATGCTATCTTATTTTCAATGCTTAATGGCAGTTTCATTGTCACTATTATCTAATTAGTTGTTAAGTAAAAAATTATTTATAGACTTGGAAATATGTGTAATACCATTATTTAATAAAACAAAAATTTTCAGCAGTGATCTATTGATTTGTTTCTGTATCATAAAGTATGGAACAGACTGTAGTGAAATAAGATTAAGACATGTTTGAGGGGCAGCAATCTCGAAGTTTTTGCTCTGGCTTGGAAAATTCTGTTACTGCCTGCTGTATATTAGAGGAAAGCATACTTGGTCAATGTTACATCATGCAGTATTTGAATACTAGTTATTGTAGCACCTATTGTGTTCCTGTATTTTAAAAAAAAAAAAAAGAATGAGGGAAAAAGACAGACAGAGAAAGAAACCATTCAGCGCATTGTAATGGTTGTTGTCTTACAAAAAACTTACTTTTGATTTTGACTACAACGCATACTCACAATTTTCACAAAACCAAGAAATTTTCATTCTTAGCATTGTAACCCTTGTTCTTACCTATCCACGTTCTGTCCAAGTAAATTGAGACAAAAGAAGGCGGTATCGTAAAGTAGTCCACGAAGGAGTACATTTCCAGCATAAACCACAGCTTATCACTCGCCGCTATAAACTGAAACCAATTGAACAGAAGAGCATCATTACTAAACATTAATTAAGAAACAACAGATAATACAACAATAATTTCAAAAATTATTGCTGATAAATCCTTGTAAACATTAAGGATATACTAATAGCATTAAAATAATATTATTCTATTTTGAAATTATTCTAATAATACTTACTCTTATAAAAAAGTACACCATAAAAAATATATTGAAGGCTAAATCTATTTGCTGAGTAATATTTTCACTCCATTTCTGGCACTTTTCCACCACTTCACTGTAAAAGCAAAAAATATAGCATTTAAAGTCAAATACAGGCAGTATCATATTTTTACACTGCAGTGACATTTTTATTAGCATTTCAAATTAAATATGACTTGGAGGAGTATTACATAATTCTATGACTTCAGAGAAAAGTGTGAACACTACTATTATTACTAACAGTGACTGTTTCTTACATACCTAATTACATTTAAGTGTATTTTTACTTTGATTGCTTTTCCTTTTAACACATTCAATTAAGGACCAAGAAACAGTATCACAGCCAACCTGTCCCACTTCTCTTGAACATTCCATGATTAATCTCTCTAATAGATACAACTCTTTGAAATTTTACCTGGTCATCTCCCTCCCAATGATGTTTTGCTAAATTTAGATTACTGTAAAATGTATGACAGGATATTAACATTTTAAGCCTTTGGTAAGTGATTCCATCATAACCTTATTAATTTTTCTATCTCCATATCCAATAAGCTGACTCCTTTTTGGCATTTATTTTTATTCAATGTATTGTATTTATAATCAGACTATGACTACATCTACCACAAGATAATAGGGTACTAGTTTCATACAGAAAAACATATTGCAATTGCAGATACACAAGTAACATATTATTTGATTACTTATTTACCATCTATATTAATAATAAAATACTGCAGTGTATACCCTACTGTGCCCATGTACACTGAAATGACAAAAATTATAAGATACCTCCTAATAACGTGTGGGACACCTTTTTCCCAGCAAAGTGTAGCATGATATTGACAAGTCATATGAAGTTCCATGCAGAAATAATCAGCTGTGCTTCCTCCACTGTCATTAATAATTGCAACAGTGTTGCAAGTGCAGGGCATTGAACAAAAACTGATCGTTTGGTCATATCACAGATATGTTCATTTTGATTCATGTATAGTGATCTAAGTGGTCAATTAATTTGCTCGAATTGTCCAGCATGTTCCTCAAACCAGTTGTGAAAGATTTTGGCCTAGTAATATAGTACATTGTTGTCCTGGAAAAGTCAATCATTGTTTTGGAAGATGAAGGCCATGTATGGATGCAAATTGTCTCCAAATAGTTGAAAATTACTATTTCCAGTCAATTGTTAGTTCAGTTTGACCAGAGCTTGTATTTTATTATTTATTTATCAATCTTGTTTCATGGATCCCTGCTGAGGAAGCACCTCTGGGATGTGAAACATGTCATGGTTAATATACATACATACAATATGAGTCATAATCATAGTAAAAAACAATTATACATTACAAAGAAAAATAAAGACAATAAAATAAACATAAATTTTTACAACTGTGATTTGCAAAAGTCATATTGAATACAATTAATTGTTTTGTTCAAATTCTTGAATGGAGTAGAAGAAGTTGCCAATAAGATAATCTCTCAGTTTTTCTTTAAATATATCTTTATTTTCTGCAAACTGTTTTATACCCTTGGGAAGTTTATTAAACAGATGTATACCAGAATAATTTACTCCTCTTTGTACTAATGACAGAGATGTTTGTAGTTTGTGCAAGTTATTTCTGCTTCTTGTATTGAGATTGTGTACCTGTGAATTAGAAGTAAACAGGTTACAATGATCTATGACAAAGCACATGAGAGAATGTATATACTGAGAACTCATTGTAAGAACACTGAGTTTTTTTAAAAAGTTGTCTGCAAGAAGTTCTTGGTTTTACTCTACACAACAACCTAATACCATGTAAACACAGCCCCCGACAGGTTGCACAGTACCTTGATGGTCCACAGCCTCATTGGATCTGCACTAATCTTAAACCATAGCATTAGCTCTCACCAATTATTACTCATCTGATCGCACAGCCTTTTTCTAGCCATCTACGGTCAAACCAAGATGTTCATGAGCCCTGGAGAGAGCTGCAGACAATAGTTTTTTGTTAGGAGAGGTACTTGTATCGATCTATTGCTGTCGTATCCTACCAATGCACTGTCTGCACAGACACGTCTGTCGTACGTCTCAGATTAAGTGCTGCTGTCCGTTGACACAGTGTTGCCTGTCTGTCTGACACCTCAATACAGACACCGCTTATCTTTGTCATTAAGTGGACATGGTTCGGACATTGCATAGTCCACAGTAGGAGGAAATTATATATTCACGGCACACTCTTGACATTGCTGATTGAGGAATGATGAATTCACAAACAATTTCTGAGATGGAATGCTTCATGATTCTACCGTAACTACTATTCCGAGTTCAAAGTCTGTTAATTCATGTCGCTAGGCCACATTCACATAAGAAACCATACACACGACTCTTGAGAGTACAAATGAAAGCCCTGACACTGCACAGCGCATTTAAACATTTCTCCCATGGTGTTACTGCCATCTGGATGTTTGTATCTCCCTATCCCATGACTTTTCGCACTTCAGTGTATATATGTAATTCTGTTTCGCTACATAGTCCCTACTGATTCATTGCAACAATACATTTTTACTTATTATGTGGTAACTTCTAGTTCATATTGATGGGGTAGTGTTAAAATGTGCATTTTATTCACTACAAGCTGTGAGGTCCTACTCTGTACCTTTTTCATGATACTAAAAACTTTTTTCTGTAATTTGAAGCATTTCATAAATGGAAAGTTTTCCCTAGAATATAATACAATACCCTAATAATGAATGTGCATCAGCAAAATAAACTGGTATCAAAAAATAAAGAAACACACTGCTATTTCTCCATACTGTGTCTAATTCATGATATAATCATACACACTGTAAACAAATGTCCATACAATTGTGTTCTGCACGGAATATGGCATTCCAGTCATTGTACAGCCATGCCAATCATGACATCAGGGCAAATATTAAATGGGTAGTGTCAGCTGGGTAATTCCACATCCATAATCGCTGTAACACATTCACAGACAGTGCAGAATGGCCCAGCAAAGGCGTCTGCCAGACTCTGCAGTGGAAGGCCAAAGGAAAAATTGAAGCAGGACAGCCTCAAACTGATGTGGCCTGATGGCTTAATGTGAATCATTCTGTCATTTCTCAGATGCGGTGGCAATTTGTAGAGACCGAAACTGTATCCCGAAGAACAGGGGAGGGGCGACCACGTGTGAAATCAGAAAGAGAAGACCGTTATTTGGCTGTAAGTGCACAACGGTACCACATTAGTACTGCATGGCAACTGACCTCGTAGCATCCACTGGAACGGTTGTATCAAGGCAAATGGTGTGCAGAAGGCTTCGGCTGAGTGGCCTTTATCATCGGAGACCTGCTGTATGTGTACCCCTGACGCATCTTCATAGAAGGGAACATCTGGAGTCGAGTCATCAACATGCCAGCTGGATGGTCAAACAGTGTGCCAATATTCTTTTCACAGATGAGTCCACATTTGGTCTGAAGAGTGATTCTTGACGGAATCACATCTAGAAGTAACGTGGAACACGATTTCAGGACCCAAACATTGTGCAAAGAGATCAATATCGAGGAGGATCCTGGTATGGGCAGGTATTAAGTTGACCTCTTAAACACCTCTTCATGAATTTTATGGGTAAATCAGCAAGTTTTAAATGATGTCAGGTATCGTGACAAGATCTTGGGACCTCATGTGCAGTTGTTGTAAGGTGCTGTGGGCCCATACTTTGTATTGATTGACCTCACAGAGCATAGGTGGTTGATGTTTTCTTCAAAAAGGAAGATATTGCACACATGGTGTTCCCTGCTCACTCTCCCAATTTGAATCCCATAGAGCTTGAATGGGATGCACTAGGGAGACGAGTTGCATCACGTCAGCACCCACTAACCACTCTCCAAGACTTGAGAGCAGCTCTGCAGGAAGAATGGTCGTTATTGCCTCAACATGTCGCCGTGTGGTCAGTAGTAGACCTAAAAAAAAGGTCGCCCGTAAATTTGGGCCGATAGGGGGTGGGGAGCACCAATTACGGCCCTGGTGCACCCCCCTACATCCCGCATCCCGGGTCGCCGTGTGGTCAGTAGTAGACCTAGAAACAATCCTGCCGGCGCCCATGATATCCCCTACTGAGCACATTAACCAGTTGTCGGAATTTGTGTGCAAATCCGTTAAGTTGGAAAAAATGAAGAACATTTTTGTCTACCATTCATTATACATATTGCAGTTGTTTAAGTTCTGTATTCTTTATATTGTTTCTACTTTACTATCACCTGTTTATACTACTATTTTGTGGCAAAAAAAAAACTTGGCAAAATTTTTATTTGTTGCTTTAATTTTGAACACCAGTGTATATATTCCCAACTGTTTCACCATATGCAATCAACTGATATTCTTATTAAATAACAGATGTTACTTAGTTTGTATCAATAATGATACTAAGCAAAAAGTAAACAGCTTTTAGGCAATATAAATAACAAAGGATAGGGAAAATAACCCATCACTCACCAACATTGAAGCCTGTGATGAGTGTACAACACTCAGTCATGAGGTAAACTTCGCTGTGTGCCAACCTCCATTACCAAATAGCCCAATCCCTTTTACAAGAATAAGGTCACAAACTGAAATATTGCGTGTTTGTGGTTGTCTCATGTGTTGTACACTCATTGTAGCCTTCAACTTTGTTGAATGATTTGTTATTTTCACTATCATTTGTTATTTAGTTTGTAACAAATGTGTTTAACTTGCGTTTTTCTTTTTAAATTATCTTGCATCTACATATAGAAATATTTAAAGTATTTTTTGTCTGGAAGAGTACAGTATTTATTTTTTCAGAGTTTATTATTAGTTTTATTTGAGGAAACCAGTTCAAAATGTTTAAAGAATGGTGATTTATATTTCTAGTTAATTGTTCTTCAGTACACCCTTTCATTACTATGCTGGTGTCATCTGCAAATTTAACATACTTTCAGCAGTTGCTTCTGTAAGATTTATATACACCGAGAATAGTAATAATTGAACCTTGTGGCATGTCACATTTCATATATTTGCAGCCTGAATGCACAAGTTTATACCGTTTTTTGCCTCTATTCAACAACCTGTTTCCTATCATACAGATATGACTTTAGCCAGTCCTTAGCTACACCTCTTATATGAAGTAATTCTATTTTTGTAAACAAGATATTATGATCAATAAGATCCAAAGCCTTCAAGAGACCCAGACATATTCCAGACACACATCCTTTCACATCAAATTCTTGTAAGAAGCTCTGTTTCATTTTATTTATTCCTCCCAAATCCATGCTCAGTTTCTGAGAATAATTTGTTATTGTCTAAAAAGTTCACAAATCTTTTGTGATATGTTTGGGGTGACACCCGCACTTCGTGAAATAGAATAATTGTAAATAGTGTGGTGACTTCTCATTTCCTTTGGTGTCAAACCACTCCTGCTTTTATTGTTTAAAAATATATATATTAAGTTGACCTAGCCCTTTTTCAAATGCAGTCAAGTACAAAGTATGCTTTCCTTACAGCAGAGTATAATTACAGGCAACACTGCACGCATCAGCAAAGAGAGAATCTCTCTATGGCTCCAATGATCACAGGAAGTCGTTGTACTTGCTTTCCGTCACTGCTTGGATTGTTAGAAATGGGGGTGGCTATAATGTAAGTTTTCTTAGACAATTTCTGTATTAACTGAAGAAGTTTCAAAATTAAAGAAAAGCTATATAAAATTGCTAATATCAAGGTAAGTACATAATTAAATTGTAATTCATTGTAATTATTTGAAGAAAAATTTTGTATTTTCTTCTGAAACTAAATGATGAAACCAGTCAAAAATATGTTTCAGCGCACTGAGTCTAGGCTTTCATTTACATTGTCCGGTCATGAATTACGCACATACTTTTTAAGCGTGGCACGAAATTCATTTTTATTTATTAATTTATTTATTTTGCTTATTTAGAATTCAATTAGCTTTCAAGCTAAGATTCACACGTACCTTTCTAGGGATTGTAATTTCTAATTGATCATCTGGCAGATTCATATTGGGTTAACTGAGCACATTTCGAATTATTCAATTTACATTCTGCATACCTATGTATTGTGGACAGTGCACCTAATATGAACATGCAATTGTATCATGTTCAGTGGTGTAACAATAGGATGGCAAAGGAAGGGCAAAATACCACGGGCCCCCACCCGGAAGAAACCCGCGGCACAAGAAAAAAAAAGGTCGCCAATCAAGCCCCATCAGATAAAGTTTCCACTCCAAACTGGTAGAAATTGCTGATCAATGTTCGAATTTATGCAAATATGATGATTCAGATGTGCATAAAACCAGCAAAACTGTCAGGTTTCAAGTCAATCTGAATGGGTCCTAACATAGTCGGAATCACACATCTTCTTAGCGAAATCGTATTGTCGGTAAGTACTTTAACTCTCGATATATGTAAGTTTGCTTTGCTTTCTACTGAACAAGAATATGCAAATGTTATAACCATGAAATAAATAAGTGTATGATTCCATAGCTTAGACAAAAGGAATATTTCTACTACGGATAACCTCTCTGTCGAATATAGCTACCTAATTTCTTACAAGGATGCCAAACTTCTGTTCCTCAATAAAAGTTGACCTTTAATAATAAACTGAACAAACCTTTGAGCCATATATATAAATATATGTATATATATATATGTAGTAACCAGGAAATAATACAAGCTAAGTAGCGAATGGATTTACAAAAAAAGGATAGTGAAATGAACCACCACTTACCTTAGGTGATGGTTTTGTGGGGTGAACACATAAAAAAACACAAGAACAGGAAAAACAATGAATATTTCAGGACTTGGGTCTTAGTCAACAGGAGAACATCATGGAGGGAGAGTGGTGCAGGATACGGTCTCACAGAATGACCATTAGTCAGGAACGTGACGGGGCCAATTCAAACAGAGGAAAGAGAGAAGGGGACAGTGAATTGGATCTAGTACATGAGCAATGCAAAATGTTGCAAAAAGTGCAGAATAATACATTGAAATGTTCATAACATAAATTTGAGAAAGTAAAAGTAAATAAGAAAACAGAATAATATAAAAAAAATTGACAAATCAAGTGTCAATTTGAAGTATTAATGGTCATCTCTGCCCTTCCATCTTTATTCTTCCACCTGTATTTCATCACCAATATATGCCCTGTAAACTCCCATGACTATCTTTACACTCATCCTGTCTTCCAATGAATCCCATTCGACCTCCCTTATCATCATCATCATTCTCCAGCTCCAGTCTCGCGGGTGCGGTTCATGAGCACTCTCCACTTCTTCCAATCAAGCCCCAAGTCTTCTATATATCCTTCTTGATTTGATCTAGTCATTTCTTTCTGGGCCTTTTACCTGGATGTTCATATTTAAGTAGGCATTTGCTCTTCTTTCTTCCTCCAAGCTTTGGACGTGTACATACCACCTCATGCGAGAACGCTGTACGGATTTTGCCACACTGATGTTTACACCGGCTTCTGCACGATTGATTTCATTCTTCACATTTTCCTTTTGTGTTCTCTGAAGCACGGTACACAAAAACTTCATTTCAGAGACTTGAAGTCTACTATTATCTCTTCTGGGCAGGCTACATGTTTCCAGTGCATAAGTCAGTATGGGGATGTAATAGGTTTTGAATAGTGTATGTTTGCACTTTCTGGGCACTTTGTTGTCCCACAATAGAGTTCTCACCTGGTTATATAAGACTGCTGCATTATTATTTCTGTTTGTAATTTCACATTTACTGGTGTTATCTTTACTTAGAGTACTCCAAGATTTTTGAACTGGTCAACATTTTGCAGTTGTTGGTTGTTTAGGTAAAGCTTCAAATTGGAAATCCCTATACCTGTTGCCATGACCACTGTCTTACTCTGGCTGATCTTCTGCCCATACTCCTCAAACAACTTGTGCCAAGCCTCCAGCTTCTCTTGTATCTCTTCTGCTCTTTCACCCCAAATCATGACATCAGCAGCAAAGACTAGGGCTTTTGTTTTTTCCCCATACACTTCTTTGAAATTCTTCAAGATGTCAACCATAACAGCAATAAAGAGTAGGGGTAACCGAGCACTGCCCTGTTGTACTCCTCTTCTCGGGGCCGCATTGAGGCTCTGTGGGCCCCTAGGCTATACATGTGGTGCGGGCTCCCCTGTCAGCAGTGGACCCTCCGATCGGGACTTAAATTTGAGACTCAAAAAATTTATAAGCAACCTTTTTTTTTAGCTCTACAACTAGCCAAGTAATTACTAACTTATTATCAGCAATTCCATATATTGGGACAGATTTAGGTTACAGCCTAGGTATCCTATATTTAAATGCGGCCCTGCCTCTTCTTGTCCCAAACCACTTGCTCTCTCCGTTGCCTATTTTCACACACGCTTTTGTGTTGTCATACAGCATTTTGAGCTTGCTAATTAATGATCCTGGTACCTTTCTTCATGATAGGCAATTCCAAATTTTTGCTCTTGCTATACTGTCATAGGCCTTTTTGACATCAAGGAAGAACATGATGATTTCTTACCCCTTTCTAGATGTTTTTCATTGAGCATTCTTGCTGCAAAGATCAAGACCGTAGTACTTCTTCCTGATCTGAAACCATGTTGCTCATCCTCTAATACAGTGATTTCAAAGATACAGCCCCCGGGCCCTATCAATACGGCCCGCGATCGCAATGTGACACAGAAAGAAGAATCGTGTTTTTTAGAGCTTTTAGACTTCACTCAATTCCTCTACGGAATTATTTGAATCTGGCCCGCCTACACATTCTAAATTTAATATACAGCCCTCTGCAAAATTGAGTTTGACACCTATGTTCTAATAATTGTGTTCTGCAATAATTTCCAGAAACAAATCGAGTAGTCCTTCTCTGCACCTCTCCAACTCCTCTATTTGATACCCAAGAAGTGTGTACGCCACTGCATCACTATATTCAAGCAATTATCTGACCAAAGTTTTGTAACCCAATTCCTTTACTTCTCTCGTATGTCCTATCATCACTCTCTCCAACAAGTGAAAGATTTTGAAATCTACTACCAGTCCAATGTGTCCTGCCCAGTTCAGTTTGTTACAAAAAATTATGACAAGGTATATTTACATTAGAGGTCTTCCAAAAGCAATTCTTTTCCATTCTCTTCTTTGAAAGTCTTCAAGAATCTTAATCAAACTTTTTTTCTGTGTACCCAATAAGCTGATTCTTCTTTGCATTTATCTTCACCCCATGTTGATCTACCCACCCATATATCCTGTCCAGATCACAGTGCAGGTGTTCATAGTCTTAAATAGTTCTGATCTTAAAATATAGCACTATGTCAGCCACTAGCAAGCTAACTTCTGATAGTAAACTATCAACACAATCATTCATTAGAATAATGAATAGCAATGACCCCCAATATGCTACTCTGTGGCACTCCCATATTCACTTCCACTTCTTTCGATACTGCATTTCCTACACTAACTTTTGGCTTTCTGCTTCTTAAGGATTCTTCTACCCAGCAAATCACTTTTTCATCCACCCCCATATCTTTTCCTTATTTAACACCATTTAATGGCTCACTCTGTCTGAAGCCATTGAAAGATCTAGTGATCCACTATAAGTTTGGCTCCCCTTGTCCGTATCAGCCGAAATATCTTGCATATAGCCTACTAACTGAGATTTGCATGAATATCCTTTTTTAAAACCATGCTGTTGACTTGAAAACTACTTACATTCCTCACATACATTTCTGATGTAGCTGCATATCAATCTGTCAATTGGTTTACATACCACAGATGTCCAACTGATTATCCTAAAATTTTCAACCCTATTTGTCACCCCTCCTGTATGTACCGGAATTATTATAGCACTTTTCCAGTCCTCAGGTAAGCAGCAAGTGTCCAGACTCAGTTTAAATAACATTTCAAGGTAAGGTGCTAAGTCACATTCTGCTCATTTCTAATTGTTGATAAGCTCGTTCTTCGATTTCATTCTCCCATTCCTTAATTATTGTCCCTAATGATCTCACTAAACCAGTTACTTAAAATCTCTGCCTTTTTAAAACCCTCAGTAACTTATTTTCCATCCTTATCTATAACTGTCTCAATGCCCTTCATCCCCCTCAGTTTTCTACCGAGTTTGGAGGGTGAACAGTTTACATTCTGGCCTCGCATTCAGGAGGCGCTTCCATCAATACTATTCTCCTCAACTCCCACTATCACTACCATCCTGAGTAAAACTCCTGCAAAGTGAACCTATATCCTCTATTAGACCCAATGTTGCACTAGGTTTGAAAGAACTCACCTTACCTTCTCCTACAAGCGCTTTCCCTCCTGACTCTGTCAATCTATTTGTCCCCACAATTTCTGAAGTGTCTCATTTCTTCATCCTTTTAACTGTATTTTCTCTATGATCTGTTATCAGCACCAACCATCTTTCTCACACTCCTCGCTAAGCCAACCATCTCTAGTTTCTACCTTTGCAGGCTGAGCCTCCGCAGATTCAGCCCCCAAAGGCTAAGCCAACACATGAGCAGCCCCCAAAAGCAGAGCCTCCACAGGTTGAGCTTCAAGGGCCCTTTCGCACAACTCTCTGATTGTTTCGTCTTATTCCCTGATCATTCCATTCTGCACAAAACCATAGGAAAGATTCATATATTTCCCTTGTTGCATCTTCACTACATGCTCAATGAAACCACTTCTTACACCAACTACAATACATGCCATTTGCCACGTAACTGTGACAGGCACCACACTTTGCAGTCATGATTTTTCCCAAATACTTCTAAACAAACTATAAATTTAATTTATAAAGTACTGTAGTAAAATTTATACTATGTGCTTGATGTTTTTATACCAGGTGAACTGGGGCTAATAGGATATGAAAATTCAAACTTTTCATTTAACTCTTTCGTGGGCGGTGGGAAACCTTCCCACTCGACAAATTGAAGTAAAGCTGTTGAGGGAAGCGCATTTACCATCTCTGACAAGTGCTGCCATCTGCCAGAAGCTTGAAGAAACATATTAAAATCGCTATATGGTGCATTTTTAAATTGTGGTCTGTGCAACGCAAATTTCTTGATGATCATTGTGAAATTTGCGTCCATTTCCAAGCTGTGTTGGACGAATTGCTGTTTTTTTTTAAATAAATTGTTATTAAAGGAAATTCTGAATACTATTTATGTAATTAGGTACCTTAGCAATATTCTCAAGTGTTGCACACACAAAAATATTGTACATGTAATTTGTAAAGTTAATTTTTTCGAGTGGGAAGTAATCTTCCCACGGCACTGTCCCTTGTTAGTATTACTTGGAGAATTAGTATTACTTGTTGGGAATATTTGCACTGAATAGGTTTTATTTATGTCAAATATAATAATATATCGATGTACTGTTTGTGAACCTAACCTATTATTTGATAATTCATGTAGAAATATTTATTGCTGTGGCCCTAAAATTTCATATTATAATTATAGTGGCACACATTTGAATAGTAGTGACATATTTCCTGCCTTGTATGCTATCATACATTTTATTTATCTGCTTATTCCACATTCAGATGTCTGAATACTTGGACCTGAATAACCCAAGGTATCAAGATATGGTGTATGATGTATTATTTTCATGATGATTCTGATGTGTAGAAAAAGTCCTGAAGCTCCAGATGAACTGAATGCTTTGGATGATTCACACTTGGATAGAAACAGTAAATCTGAGAATGAAGTAACAGAGACAGATATTGATATAAGTATGCCTGCATTTCCTAGTACTAGTGGAGAGTACTCAGATTCGGAAGAAAGTAATGAGGAATGGGGAAATGACTGTTCGCATTTTCACAATATCAAAAACAAATTAGTGGTGGGTTGTTACATCAAAATTATTGGAGGTGTGGACAGATCTGACCAACTTAGGGAACGATATGCAGTAGGAATGCGTTCTGTAGAGTGGTGGCACAGGGTATTCTAGTTTTTATTGGGTCTAGTAATAATAAACAGCTTTTATGGAAACTAAACAAAAGAAATTCCGGAAATTATGATCAACTGACATACAGGCTTCACCTTGACAGGCAGTTGGTTGCAGGATTTTCTTGTAGAAAGCGGTATGGCTGCAAGTCAGCATTTCTGGCAAAAAGAGGGAAAGTGCCTGATGATGTAAGATTAATAGGCGTAGCGACACATCAACCAATGGTAAGTAACACTTACAGAAGGTGCAAAATTTCAGAACTAAAGTTGCTGAAAAACGCATTAGGTAAATGTGCACAACATGTGATGTACCTTTATGCAGTGAACCCTGATTCAGAAAATTACATGGGAAGTGAAAGGAGCATATTTGTGTATAAATTATGCATTTTATGTCAATAAATAAAAAGAAAATTGATACACAACAAGCTTTTTTATTACTTCCCATAAGTGCCCGTGGGAAGATTACTTCCCATCTCCTCGTATAGGAAAAGACAAAGAGAGAAACTTGGACTCTCTTCTCCATAATACTAAGAACACAGTTCTAGATATTTTTTTAATATTAATTTGTTTTGTTAGGCTGCCAGAACTATTTCGCCCGCGAAAGGGTTAACTCAATAGCCATTGAAACAAATTCAACTAAAAAATTGGGAGAGATGTACTTTTAAATGCTTGAAGTATATATGATACTCACGATAATTTAATTTGTACGTTTAATGAGAAAAAAAATTAAAACTGTGTGTCAACTAGCCCGGGGTGATGGGAATTATTTATCCATTTCTTTGCAGTATTATTATATTGAGCTGTTTCTATGAAGGCTTACAAACATTTTCAGTGTCTCTATAGATATGATTACTGAATTTTATGATGGTTGAAAAATCAACTGTCCCCTTAGTCCTTACATAATTTTTCCTTCTCTGTTACTAAAAGATTCATTTGATTCCTTTCGAAGATATACAAATGAAAAAACTGTTCTATTTCTGAATTTTTATTTCATTCTTGTGAATTTGACTACTAAATCACAGCTAAAATGTTAGTAATTTCTCCAAAAAAAATCAAGTAAATTCTTCTTAGTTTGAAATTGTGCAACAATTCTTTCATGAAATTTGGATGCATACTCATCAGGCATAATCCAGTCAGTATTTCATCTCCTAAAGTACTCCTAAGCCAGTTCTTCACTCGTCGAAACATACTGAAGGTAAGTTGATTTTTTTTCTATCCCCTCGCTGGATACGCCCATGGTGCACAGTAATTCATACACACAACCAGAGTACACTTCAACAAAGATCACTCTCAGTTAGTGCAAAATATTTCGGTTGAAATTGACAAGGAAAGCCAATTAGATTTTACCGAAGCATTTGACTCAGAGAGATTGTCACGAATTTATACATGGTTTAGTACTTTTTGAGATATAATCGCTAATAACCATCAGAAGTTAGATTGTTTGCAGATGACATAATATTATATAAAAGGATCAAAACAACAGAAGATTGTAAACAGCTGCAGGGTGATCTAGATAGAATAACTAGCAGGGGGAGTGAATATAGGAGGAAAATAAATGCAAAAGAAGAGTCACAGAGAAAAAACTAAAGGTTGATTATGAATATAAAGTGAGGAAGGAGCTACTTATTGAAGACTCGAAATGTAAATACAAAATAGGTACAATTATAAAAAAGCACAGGTTTCAAATTTGAGGAGATATTTCAGACAACAATTCAGCAAATGGAAGGAAGGCTCATGTACAGTAGAGTCAAGGTGGGAAGAGTTCAAGGAGATAATAAGAAAGGGGGAAGAAAAATTTATTCCAAAGCAGAAAATAAAGAGGAAGTAGAGAACCTATGTACTATAATAGGGAAGTGAGGAGGTTAAAGAGGTTGGTAAGAAAAGAACATAACAGAGTTAAGAGACAGCGGGATAGTAGGGAATATTTAAAACAACTAAACAAGGACTTAATAACAGCAAAGAAAATGGCTAAAGATGGGTTTATGAAGAGTATTGTCAGTGCAGGAGGACCATTGACTGATGCATCTAGAAATTTTTATGGCTATATTATGAAACTGAGGGGAAGAGAGGGTGTACAGACAATTATAGATAAGGATGGAGAAGAAGTTACTGATGATTTGAAAAAGGCAGAGATTTTTAGTAAATGGTTCAGTGAAAGCATTAGGGACAATGAATCAGAAACGGGAGGGTCTAATTCGGAGAATGAGCTTAACAACACAATTAGAAATGATGATAGTAAAAAATTTGATATTCATCCTGAGAAAATCATGAAGGAATAAGAAAGCTGAAAAAACATAAGGGGGCTGGTGAGATAATATTACTACAGATATCTTAAAGACAGCCGGATGTGACATTGTACCTTATCTTGAAAAATTATTTAAATTGAGTCTAGACACTTGCTGCTTACCACAGGACTGGAAAAGTGCAATAGTAGTACCGGTACATAAGGAGGGGTGAGAAATAGAGTTGAGAATTACAGGCCAATCAGTTTGACTTCAGTGGTAGGTAAATTAATGGAAAGATTGATATGCAACCACATCAGAAATATATGTGAGAAAACGTAAGTGGTTTTCAAGCAGGCAACATGGGTTCAGGCAAGGATATTCATAAGAATCTCAGTTGGTGGGATATATGCAAGATATTTCAGATGAAATCGACAAGGGAGGCCAAATTGATAGTGCAGCACTAGATCTGTCAAAGGCGTTTGACATGGTAAGCCATAAAATGGTAGTAAGATAAGGTAAAAACCATTGGAGTGGATGAGAAAGTGATTTGCTGGGTAAAATTTTTTTTAAAGGTAGAAAACAGAAAGTTAGGGTAGGAAATGCGGTATCAAAAGAAGTAGAAGTAAAAATGGGTGTTCCACAGGGTAGCTTATTGGGACCATTGCTATTCATTATTCTAATGAATAATTGTGTTGATTGTTTACTACCTGAAATTATATTGTTTGCAGATGTCATAATGCTGTAGAAAAGAATCAAAACGATAGAGGACTGTAAACAGTTGCAGGGTGATCTTGACAGAATATCTAGTTGGGTTGGTAAACATGGATTGAAGATAAATGCAAAGAAGAGTCAGCTTAATAGATACACAAATAAAAAACAGAAGGTTAATTATGAATATAAGGTGGGGAAAGAATTGCTTGCTGAAGACTTGAAATGTAAATATCTTGGCATTACTTTTGATAACAAGCTTAACTGGGCTGGACACATTGGACAGGTGGTAGGAAAACGTTTCAAAGTTCTGCACTTGTTGGAGAGAGTGATGAGGGGATGTACGGGAGAAGTAAAGGAATTGGGTTACAAAACTTTCGGTGAGACCATTGCTCGAATATGGTAGTGTAGAAGGGACCCTCATTTTACGTATCAAATACAGGAGTTCGACAAGGGTGCAAAGAAGGACTGCTAGATTTGTTTCTGGAAATTATCAGCAGAATGCAATCAGTGAAGGATATGATAAAGGAGCTGAAATGGGATTCATTGCAAGACAGGAGAGGATGAGGAGGGTCATGGGAGTGTACAGGGCATATACTGGCGATGAGGCATGGAAAGATATTGCAATAGGTATGAAAAGTAGTGCATGGAAGGGAAAAGATGACCATGACCACAAGCTGACACTGGATTTCAGACACAAGGGAGTGGGAAGATTCTCCTTTTTAGGTAAGGGTGTCAGGGATTGAAATGAGTTACCGAGAGAATGATGAATAATTTACCGAAAACTTTGAAAGAATTTGAAGATAAAATTTGTAGAGGGCAAATGTAGTTGGTGCAAGATAGGGGGAAGATGGGTGTGTAGGGAAATTGCACCAGAGCCTGTGCCCCATTTGCAATTAAATTAAATTACATTTGATAGCAAATTTAACTGGGCAGGACACATTGGACAGGTGGTAGGGAAGGGTTCAAAATCCTTCACCTGTTGGAAAGAGTGATGAGGGATGCACTAGAGAAGTAAGAGAACTGGGGTACAAAACTTGGGTCAGACCGCTGCTGGAATATGGTGGTGTATGTGTGAGTGGAGACTTTCCCAGCGTATCGAAGCAACAAAATCTTCTCGGGTGTCCAGCCGGATGGTGGTGTAAAAACGTGACCATCCGGCTGGACACCTGAGAAGATTTTGTTGTTATGGTGGCGTAGTTTGGGATCCACAATTTGGATATCAAATACAGGAGTTGGAGGGGGTACAGAGGAGAGCTGAAGGTTTTTCTTGGAAATTACCGCAGAACCCAATCGTTAACTAATATGTCAAAAGAGCTGGAGTGAGATTCATTGGAGGGGGGGGAGGAGGGTGAAGAGAGTACAAAGCCTATACTGGTGAGGTGGGAAGATTTTCTTTCGTAGGATATGGAGTGAGGGACTGGAATAAATTGCCAAGAGAAGTGATGAATAACTTGTCGGAAACACTGAAAGAATTTAAAGTAAAAATTAGTAGAAAAAAGTAGGTTGGAAGGGAAAGGGAGGGGGTATAGGGAGATGCAACCCGAGCGGGCGCTCCATCGCAAATTTATCAATCATTATTATTTTAACCGTATGAGACCGATTATACAGTTTGGAGTATAAAAATCGTATTATCTTAGTTGTTTCGTGACATAAAACTACAGATTCTTACCTAATAAGTAGTAAGTTTTAAAGTTCACAACATATTTGGCTTTTAAAAACTTCCAAATTTCAAAACCCTACATAGGTCAGAAATATGGTTTATTGAACTTCGTCACCCAAGATGAAAAGTCCTCACGAAAACAGAACATAGCATCCACATTCGACAATAATGTCTTTGAAAACACTCATAGTTTGTCTATAAAACGCGAGCTACGCGGAGATCGAATAATTGTTCACAAAGCACGCATGTAATCAAAGTCAACACTCGCAATCCAACTTAGTTGGAACAAAATAAAGTATTATTATTTTTGGAGTATGAAAATAAAAAGTATGTCAAAGAAAAAATATTTCTAAGTTTAGGTATTTATTGCTTTAAACACATATTTTTTGTGCTTATGGAACTAGCACCAATGTTTGTTTTCCTTTCAGAAT
The DNA here is from genome assembly GCA_031002005.1 of Vandiemenella viatica. Taxonomy (NCBI): domain Eukaryota; kingdom Metazoa; phylum Arthropoda; class Insecta; order Orthoptera; family Morabidae; genus Vandiemenella; species Vandiemenella viatica. The sequence goes on from JARYHS010013630.1 coordinate 12,341,003, forward strand.
TTTATAGGTATCCAAGTCGAGTTACAAAAAAAAATTAAAAAGGGCATTCTGTTCCATAAATTGCATATTTTACCAGAAATAAAGTATTTCCGCATAATTTGTAGTTATAGTTAAGTATACCGACCAAAAATAAAGTACGATACTTTTATAATAAAGTATGATTGGCAACCCTACTCATAATTGCCAACAAACCAGATTTCGGGCGAAGACCAGTTCACTTTTAAGCAGGGGGTCTTCATATCGTATCATATTGTCTCTGCTTCTAACTTCAATGAATAACTCCGACAGACTGGCCTCAACTGAGAGGTATTACTGTGAAGAAGCGTCCACACTTTAGGAACTTCTTGTTGCTAACTGTTCCCGGGGCCGGCGCTAGGAATTTCGGGCCCGGGGTAAAATGGTCGACCTTTTATTTTGAAGCTCTACAAACTGGCCGGGTGACAATGGGCGGATTCATGGCCTGAAGGCCCCTGCAGTGGGTGATCGGGGCCCCCCATCAGCCGGTGGGCCCGGTACTTTTGACCCGCATACCCCCCCCTCCCCCCCCCTCGTAACGCCATGCCCTGGCTGTTCCGATCTGTTTTTAGAAACTGAAACAAATTAAAACTTTCAGAAACGTTCGTCTGCACCAGAAAACCTAATTTAGGAGCAGCTTACTTGTGTTACTGTTTACAGTTGTTGTGATCCGTGTACACCAAGAGCAACAATATTTATTTTTCAATTCGAAATAAAAACATTTTGTCACAATTATAATTTAGTTATTATGCGATGATTTGGTGCGATAATGATGTTTGTCAGCAGCTACTGCAATTTATACGATTTTGAGTAAAAACGAAAAAAGAGTGTAAATGCTTGTGAGACCAAGACGTTTGGAGAGAATGTCGAACTTCTCATGTATAATTTTAAAAAAATATGATCTATTATCAGGATATGTTAAGGATCGTCACATTAAAAACTTCATTCGAATGAGTAGCACTTTAGGATTTCGTCGTACCTTCCTCCTTAATTTTTTAATAAAAATCACAAACATCGGAGTGTTGGGTGAGCGGTAGCGTTGTGCCTTCACATTAGGGACTACATGGGATCGAATCCCCGTCACGTCATCCAGATTTTGGTTTTCTATGGTTTCCTCAAATCACTCCAGGCGAATGGCCGAATTCCTTCCTATTTTGCCTCCAGTCGTTTCCCGCTTCTAATGAACCGCTCGGATTTTCATGGGGTTTCGAATAGCGCTGCACATAACACACACACATGCGCATCAACAATTAAAGGCTTGTACTTTTGTTGTAGTTTAATACACTGCCAAATGTTTATTTCAAGTCTACAAAAGTAAATTGATGTATAAAAAAATCGATAAAAGGGCATAAAGTGCTGATCCAGACTGCTATGGGAAGACTATCGCCATTCCTGTAAGTACACTATGTTTATATGT